>BSBK01002435.1:57500-763913 GCA_027943335.1 Chamaecyparis obtusa | reverse complement strand
ATATATATATATACATATGTATACATATATATCTATATATATACATATATATATATAGATATATATGTATACATATGTATATATATATATATATATATATATATATATATATATATATATATATATATATATATATGTATATATATATATATATATATATATATATATATATATATATCGCAAATGAATAGTTTACTTCATCTTTAAATTATTAATGGTTTAGTTGCTATATGTGTTAGAAAGTGAAGTTTTAGTGCAAAATGTTTATTTCAATGTCAAAAGTGGCCAAACAGTGTAACTTAGTCTTGTGGGATCACCCTCATCTATGCATTAAAATTCAAAATACTTCATTAGATTAGTGATCAAGTACAACATATATTAAATTTATCAACTAAGTAGCTTGCTAGATCAAATCTCAATTAATTTTTTTGTCTTCATCAATGCTAAGGTAAGCTTTTTCTTGGCAGGAAATTATTCTTCCAATGTTGAGGAATCATCTTTGTGCAACTCTTTATTTACTCACTCATCATCAGTAACAACTATAGCCATAATTGCTTGTCATATTTGTGTGGTCTTAAAGACTTTGAACTAGGTATTAATAGTTGTAGTGTGTCAAGTAAATCAAAATGGGGTGCTCTATCATTTATATAGTCACTTCTATGGGCCATTTCTACATGTGGACAACTTATATTGTAATGCACACACAATTGTCTTCCATTGTGGAGAAAAAAATGTTGTATTTCAAGACTCAATGTAATGACAATAATAGGTCAAATGAACAATTGGTTATTTAATATATACAATGGAAAATGAAAGATTTAGAAAGTTAACACTATGAGAACTAACATAAATTTTGACTAATTTTTTAGGATAATTATTCTTTTAAATCGTAAGACTAGAAAAAAGCATAGAAAGCATATCAAGGCAACAACAAAAACCTCAAAGACATGCAAACCTATCATGAAAACTACTTGAAACATAAAGGAATTAAAAAACAATAAAACCCCCTTCAAATAAAGTTCCCATGTTCTCCTTTCTTCTCGATTGAATGAGATTATGTAGCTCTTGAAAATGATGAAATGCACTAGGCAACTTGAAAGCAAAATGATGAGAATACCAAGAGAAAAATGACAACAAGAGTGGTTAACCAAATTAGTGCAAATGAGGCTCAATTTATAAGGTTGAGAGCCAAAATGCAAGAAAGGGCAAGTTAGTGTGCAACATGGAAATATGTCATAATTATGACAAATTTATGCACAAATTAGCATGCACAATTAGGGGAAATATGGAAGAATAGAGATGAGGCTAATTAGTAGGCAATTTGGCAGCCAAATTAGTGGAAAAAGGTGAAGGGAAAGATTTAAGAAATCATGAATCATGATTATAGGAGATGGAAGCAAAATTAGGGGAAAGGGTGTAAGAGTTAGAATTATATAAATTTTAAAACTCATTATTCCATCCAAACTAGAAATTAGGAATTTAGGAATTAAAAAATCTCATAATTCAAAAAGGGGATCAATTAATTAATTGTGGGAGACATAGGATAGGGGAATTCATCTATGCACAAATCAATGTACGATTAGGAGAATTATGGAAGAATAAAGATGAGGCTAATTAGTAGGCAATTTGGTGGCAAAATTAGTGGAAAAAGGTGAAGGAAAAGATGTAAGAAACCATGAATTGTGATTAAAGGAGATGGAAGCAAAATTAGGGGAAAGGGTGTAAGAGTTAAAATTTATGAATTTTAAAACTCATTATTCCATCCAAACTAGAAATTAGGAATTAAAAAATCCCATAAATAAAAAAGGGGATCAATTAATTAATTCAAAACTAATTAATTGCATGAGTCATAGGATAGGGGAATTAATCTAATAAATAGATTAATACAAAAGGGATAAACTATGGGTTATCTATCCCAAGGAGACAAATTAGTAAAAATTGATTAGCGAAATGATGACATAGGATCAAAAAGGATTTTGTCTTGAATGATTTGATAAGGGTTTGAACCAATTCTAATGTTTTAAAATCGATTAGGGAACAACGCAACATCGATGAACTTTGACAATGTTATTAGGATGACTAATGGTGAAGAATTAGTATCAATGAACTTGGACAATGCTTTTTGAATTGACTTGGATTAGGATGGCAATGAGGCATCGACAAACTTTGACAATGCGCTTGAGGTGATGATGATGATGTTGACTTGGTGGTCAGCACCTCCTTGGAGATTCGTGACATGCCTTAACCACCTCCCGTGGATCAGGTTAAATCTAGCATTTGTATCGGGCATTGACAGTTCGAGCTTTTGGTGCGATGGCAAATGATTCCAACAATTGGTATCAGAGCCTTGTGTCACGGGTTCGAGTCTCCCTTCAGTGGGTGCTGAAGGCTCAGTCGGTGCTGAGGGGGAGATTGTTGACTTGGTGGTCAGCACCTCCTTGGAGATTCGTGACATGGCTTAACTACCTCTCGTGGATCGGGTTAAATCTAGCATTTGTATCGGGCATTGACAGTTCGAGCTTTTGGTGCAACGATAAATGATTCCAACATATGATGACTAAGGATGAGGCATTGATGAACTTGGACAATGCCTATGACTGATGATAACAAGGCATCAATGAACTTGGACAATGTGCTCGAATTGATAATGATTGAACTGATAAGGAAAAGATTGACAAGGATTCGAAAAGATTGGACTGATTTGAAATTGATTTGATTAGACATCGATGAACCTAGACAATTTCCTAGAATTTATTTGAGAATGATTGAAAGTGTTTGAAATGGTCTTGAACTAAATAAGATTGATTTGAACTAATTTAGGAATGTTTGAAATGGTTTAGGATTGATTAGGATTGGTTTAGGAATATTTAGGATCAATTTAGGAATGATTAGGAACAATTATGATTGGTTTAGGAATGATTAGGGATGATTAGGATTAATTCAACCAAAGAGATCAAGGTTATGATTGCAAAGATGCAAGAAATATTAATAATTGCTTAAACAATTTTCAATGTGCATAATCGATGAAGAAAGACATAATGCTGACATACATTGAAAACTATATGCGCAACATAGGGGAATAATTAGAATGCAAAACAATGTTTCAATTGCAATGCGAAAAAAGATAACACAAAGACTAGCAGGCTCGAGCCATTTTGAGGTGTCTACATAAATTATAATAAATTAATAGAGATGTTTTCTATGAACTTAGTAAACTATCAACTTCCTTTAGGTGATCAACCTATAGATTTCTTACTTGCCAACACTTGGATGACCAAGCTTTTGTCGTTCAATCTAATGTAGATATATATTTTCTATTGTGTTATTCTTCATCTCAACAAATTTCCTAAGGGTAATTATTATCTACAAAGAATGGGTCCTCTCCTCTAAGAATTATTTCAACTTCCAAACCCTCATGAATAAGTAAAAACCCAATTTATATGTCAAAACATCAACAAGGATGGATATGGATAAGAAAGGATGGATATGGATAAGAATACATGGAACCATTAATATTCAAAACTAAATACAAGCTATTATTTTAAACTATATGCATGTATAGTAATCAATCATGCATGCCCAAGAAGTAGTGTGTGCAATTTTGAAAGTCAACAACACTCAAATCATATAATATTAGTATTTTAATATAGTAACTAATGTGTTTACCAAATAACCTACACAAACACAACAAGAAATTACAAAAAGAAATATAAAGAAAAAGTGTACAAACAAGGCTTGCACAAACAAACATCTTTTGACTAATGCAAGATTACATGATCCTCGAGACACCACTCTTGTATCACTCAACTTTGAAATGGGACCCAAAAAAAAAACTAAAAAAAAATGAAATAATAAAAATAATAATAATACTAAATAAATAATAAAATCAATATGATGATTAGCTTACAATCTAAAATGGCATGAGTTACTACAACTCTTTTTTTATTAGAGTGAATTTGAATAGAGAATGTATCCTTGTAAACTTATTCACCTTTACCTTATTGGGAGTCAAATATTTCAAGGCGTTGTCTAAGGATATTAGGAGATTGCATATATACTTAATAGGTGAATGAGTTATATATCCTACATCAACACTATTTCTAAGTTAAATTAACAACTATGAATTACATCAAAGACAATCTATATAGACATGCAATGCAAATTATTATTTTTTGCCTTTTAGAAATTGAAGTGTGCTCTATTGATATTCTTTGACATCCTTCATTTGTTATATGTGTTTAAATGCACAAATGTGTATTTAAATATAATGGCATAGCAACATGCCACACAAACATGTGCTAAGATGACTTAAGATGATTAGTAGAAGAGTATATTAAAAAAGAAGAAGATAAAATTTAAATTTTAGAGTCATTCCATGCATCTTAGGATTAGATGGAGTCAATCTTTCACTACTCAGAAATGAAACTTAAGACTAAAACAACAACTTCAAAAAAACAAATGTTAAAAAAAGTATAATAATGATGAATGTATAAAAAATAATGTAAATATAAATATATAAAGATCATGATTAAATCACCAATCAAACTAAATCTCAAGTATATCACTTGATATAATATAACATTAAGAAAAATAATATAAATATATTAATTTCACCATTTTAAAATTATATAAATTTTATATACCGCTGTCCATGCATATAGAACGAAAAAAAAATACAGAATTACTAATAATTCATGCCCTCACAATACAAATCAGACTCCATGGAATATTGGTACACATCCTTAAGTGTAAAATAAATAAAACTAGCTATCTCAATGTCATATAACCATAACACAGCTCTATCTTTCTCTGTGTAGTTTTATGAAATGAATGAACAAGAAATTTTAATGATGATCACAAGATCAAACAGGCTAAAAAATCAGAAAAATATAATTCCTCCATTATAAATACATAAATTAACAGCAATATCACACACAATGTAGCTTGCCATAACACAAATCTTGATAGGTTGATAAAAAAATAAGTGTCTAGAAATAGTGAATTTGAGATTGTACTCATGCTGATTAAGAACCTAACTTGGCTATAATTATCTGAGCATCTTCCTGAAAACATTCTCACAGTAGTAGTACGTGGAAAATTATAAGCAATATAAGTTGACAGATAGTGAAGAATGAACTGCAACAGAATTTCTACAAGTGTCATTGCTACAAAACTTTTTTCCTGCCAGTCAAACATTCAAGGCATAAATTGATCAACTCTTCAATGGTACTTCAAAAACTAGAGATGTAGTTCGTTTGACGATCTACAGCTTCCATCAATTTTGTAGCAATGGAACTTGCATATTCACATGACCCTTCATAGATCTGCATAAAGAAAAGAAAACCAAATATTTCTATTAATATATAGAACATATGAGGAATTCATACAAATCAATATCTTTTTGGAATGCAGGAATAAAAACCTGGTTTTTATGTTTTTTCTCTGATCCTTCCTAACTTGCACAAGATCTATAGAAAATTGGTGATTTATCAAAGCATTCCAATAAGAGAAATAATGGGTGGTTGCTTACCTTTGTATTGAACATGAAGATATAATGCTCCCCAATATTAGCACCATTTGCATGAAGGATTTCAAGGTGCAGTTCATGGAGGATGAGAGAAACACAGAGAAGACAGCTGCGGCGTTTCCTTTGAATGAGTTTGATATTTACCTCATTATCAACAATGCGAACATCAACATGGGTTCCATCTTTTGAGCTTCTTTGTAGCCATGAGCTTCTCAGCGACCCATTTGACAGAAATCTCTGATCCTGCTCGCACTGTAAAGGAGGTGCAGCTGCTTGTGAACAACTTTCAAGTGTTTCATTGTCATTACTAACCCTGAATCTTTTACTTCGCCCGTTTCTACACTTCTTCTCTTCTACTAATATCTTCATCTCTTCTACTGTACGCAGCAACTCTTTTATGTATTCTATAGCATCTCCAACTATGGAAGCCCTGTCAGCCTTCATGCCGATCACAGTTATAAACCATTAAAATAAACAAACTGTAAAAGTTTACATGCACTGTATTTGAGGGGTTTGGCCTAAGAAACTGTAAAAACTTACATGCATTGAATTTGAGGGGTTTGTTAAATGAAACTGTAAAATTTACATGTATTGAATTTGAGGGGTTTGTTATATGAAACTGTAAAAATCACATGTATTGAGTTTGAGGGGTTTGCTATATGAAACTGTAAAAATTTACATGTATTGAATTTGAGGCTTTTTGGCCTACGGGTAGATCATGGGTATTATAGGCCTAGCCAGTACTTATAAACTGAGAAAAAGACAAGAGAAGAGGTTTAGCCTCAGTCTAGTCATCGCTTGCAGCTTTTGATGACTTTTATGTCATAGTACCAGCTTTTGATGACTTTTATGTGATAGTACTGATAGCACTTTTACAAATATGTAGCATCAAATGAAAGAAGACCAAGAATGGCAATGAGTATGGTTTCCAGTTTCAGGTCATTTAACATTTAACTTATAATTGAAGTACGGTTGATCAGGATTCCACTCATTCTTCGTTATTTTGTTGTTTGTGTTTGGAAACGAGCCAGATAGAAGGTTAACTTTCAATATTCAAAGACTAAAATTCAATAAGTGCAATTCTAACAGATACATGAATTGGGCTATGAGAGGGGTTATGTATAACCTGAAATGACTTAAAATTGTTGTTATTCATGATGAGGTACCCATCTCTGGTCTGCTACTGTTAATTAAGTAAAGAAATGATGCAAAACTAGACACCATCCATGTCCATCTTTCCTCATCACTATGAAATGTACATCACAAATAAATGATCTAACAATTCTACCCAAAGATTACTTACAAATTTCACCATAAATGAAACCCTTTGACAGTAATTGAAGGGAAGATTTCTGCTCACAAGTTTTTTCTTAGAGAAAACTATGTAATTCAGCTATCTTGGTGATTGAAACATCCCTCTTACTGGTATGTCTTAAGTATTCTAGACTAGCTACTCAGCATTCTTATATAAAGCGATGAACCACTACACTGTGGAAGATCCAGCACTAATGCCTTAAATATGGCTTACTGTAGTAATATCAAAAGTGATGGAAAACAGACTTGAAAGGCCTAATGTAATTGAATCTCTAGACCTCTTATCAATTCTTCTTTCACTGCTAGGATCCTAAAGAACTGGCATTCTTAATACACAAGCTACCCCTAAAATCAAACAATTTGCAATAACCTAGATTGCCGTTATATCAACAAAATCAACTCAAATTAAGCTTCACTGAGCAAACGAATTGTCAACCGGTAATGCTGTCAAGAACTTACAATCCAAATGACAAAAAGAAAAACTTTAATTAATGGAACAGTCAATCAATTCATTCCTTATTCTAGTCTGATCAACATACCTTGGTGGGATTGGGAACCAGAGTCCGCAGGTTTTGATATTTCTCATTTAAGTACTCTCTCCTCTGTCTTTCTGTGGCAAAATGGTTGGTTCCACGGCCCTCCCCTTTCGATAGAGACATGTCACGTTTCAGGTCAAGCATAGAATTTGTAAACTGTCTTCCAGCTTCTGCTTCATGCAGTGCTGCTTCCTTTTCATCAAGACCCAGATATGGTTTTTGAGGGTTAAGTTGGAAGTTGTGAGGAAGTGTGTGTAACATGTCCCTTAAACATGGTGAGTGTGGTGGAAAAGAGAGCTGGGGATCATACAATCTGGAATTCTGATCAACCATTTCACCACTCAAAATGGGAAATATATCTAGGCTAGGTTTTTTGGAGCCAAAGGAAATGGTGCTGCTCCCTACCGAGCATCTGGGGATTTGTAACAAATTGAGAAGTTCTGGAGGAGGAGTATAAGCAGCGGAAGTGTTGAAGTGATAATTCTGCTGCTGTTGCTGGTGGAAAAGTGATAATTCATGCATTTCTTCCCATGAACTGGCCACTGTGGCGGCACTAGCACTAGACTGTTGCCCTGGGCACACATCATGTTGCTGCTGTAGAACATCCCGAATCATCTGACTGTGATACTCTTGCTCTAATTCAAAGTTGAGCTGCTGTTGGAGGTCGCTTCCAATTCCAGCTTCATCTGAGAAATTGTTGTGAGTAACCTCTCCCAGGGAAAAGTTTGGCAGTCTCACAGAAGCTCTCTGCAAGTTCTCTTCCAGTCCCATTATCCCAGAGCTAAGTTGTTCTACTGGTGGCACAGTGTACTCAGGCTGAGGTTCAACATAGTTATTATCATACATGGTGCTAGTCTCCTTCCAGTTGGCTGAATCAATAAAGGTCTGCTCCTGCATTTTCAATGGCCTATTAGTCTCAAGATATCAACTCTGAACAAGATCCCAAAAAGTAATTCCTGGTTCTATCTAGAGACCCAATCATCACAACCTCCTCAATATGACGGAAGTATAACCCAATCCTAAGTCATCTGAATTCCCTTTGAATCAAACTCTTTTTTATATTTTGTCTTTAGTAGTGGGTACCCAATTTATACTAAAACTCTAAAACATTTAATGCTGAAAGGCAGAATGGTACAAAAGCATTTATTGAAGTTCAGATTAAGAGGGGTACTACACTTACAAAATGGGATTCTCTCAGAACAATCTAAGCCCAACAATATAATCCCAATCAGTCTCCGCTGGCAAAATCAGAAGAAGAAACAACTAGGACAACTTTCTGAAGTGGGTGCTTGCCCTTTTCAGTCCTTGAGACTACAGCCTGAAAAACAACCAAATCTACTTGTGCTACAATGCTTAACAATGACCGACTCATCCACAGATCACAAACACTGGAAACCAAATTTATGGGTATGTGATTGACAGATGGATAACACAACTTCTTAGTCAAATTTGTTAACCCTTTTTATAAGCAAATAAAAGGAGTCCAAACTCAACACTCAATTCTCTCAGAAGTGTCGTGTAAAATAAGGAACACTGCAAACAGACAGCAATAACACAAGCAAATGAACTATAGTCATCCCAAGAATCAGCTCTGAGAAAACTTATATCTATAGGGGAAACAAGAAAAAGAATTTGAATCCCAAAAGAATGAAAAGCAATAGCATAGCTTAAAGTAAGGAGGATAAAGTGCAGGAAGAGGGATTATGGATGAGAAGTAGGTGGGCATACTGGACCATCAACAACCCACATCTACATATAGCAATTGCAATAACAATTTCACAAAAGAGTTTTCATCTGATACAATTTCTAATCAATTTTCAAATCAATATATATCTCTTTTTTTCTCCTCTAACCATGAATTTTGGACCACATTCTAACAGATGTCCACGTTATAATGTAGGGCAGGCAGGTATCAGACAGTGATAGAAGTTTTAAAAAACCCACAATTTTTTTATTTTATATGGAGTTACTCTTGTTTTTCTCTTGCAAACTATAGAGATTCTTTTTCTGGCCCCATTGTCGGTCCTTTCTCAGATGGAATATCTCCGTATTTTGATATGCCTCATCATTACTCCCGGCAGAGTTCAACTAACAGCAAAGTACTTGAAAAATCAGCAACTTGTTAGGAAATTAACTATGAAAACCCTTTGCGAATATATGCTTTTCTTTTGGGATAATCCCTCACGTAATCGTTATGATTCCGTCTGAGCAGAATAGAAATGATTATTATACTGCTGTCCTGATTATTCCCTTTAACGGGTTTTGACTGCAACCCCATTTGGTCAAAAATAAACATAATTTCTCCGTGTTAAAATATGCGAACCATGCTCTTTACGCTCTCCTCCATGTTTTATTCTCTATTGGGAAGTTGAGCAATGCACACAGCGCTTTCCAACGCCCTCCAACTTTTATTTCTATCCTTCTGAGCTGTTAACTTGCTTTATCTCTATCATCTTTCACTTCTTATTCTCTCAATCTTTTTCAGATTGGGAATTAAGAGAAACTAAATTAATCTGTTTTCAAATTCATTTTCATGTTGGTTTTTCTTTTATAAATCTTGATTAAGAAAAACTTGCTATTTTGTGAAGTCTTACTTCTCATAAAACTCATTCAAACGGCCCACTTTTAAATCAGATATCTTCATAAGCTCCACACTCCTTGACGAAGCCATTCTATTTCCACCACCTCCTTATTGCCAAATTAACTTGTTAACAAAATATTTTTGGGTCTCATTACATGAATTCTGGACTTCATTTTGAGTTACAGCTTCCAGTTTCAAATTCCACGCTAGATTGGGTACAGCACATTTCAATTTTAGATCTTTTCCTGCAGGTTTTGTTCTCTTGCACATAATGATAAAAGACTAATCCAATAACACTTAATAACAGAACTGTGTTCAACATCCTCTAGCCAGCACTTCTTACTCTCTCAATCTTTTTCAGATCAGATAATTCAAATTAACAGTTGTTTTTCAAACAAAAAAAAGAAAGTTTTTGGGTCTCATTACCTGAATTCTGGACCTCATTTTTTGCTATGAATTTTGCTTTCAAATTCTACTCTTGATGGGTTACAACACATTTTACTTGTTAGATCTTTTCGTGCAGGTTTTGAGACTAATCCCAAAACACTTATCAACAGAATTATGTTCAACTTAAGAAGCAAGCACATTAATCTCAAGTTTTTCATGCACCAACTTTTAATGTAGCAGCAATGATTATAGTCTTGATTCTTTACAAATCATGTTCTTTGAATATACCAACAAAGTTTTGGCTCTGGGTGCTTTAAATGTCACTCAGTAGCGTCAATCATTGTTATCTATAGATCTCAGTTTTAAAAGCTTCTATATAGTTATGTATCACATTATTCGAAATGTTTTCATCAATTTCTGACCTTAAAAATCTTTTCTAGAGCTCTATAGCTCGCTTCAAAATCTTCAGTTATTGGTTTTCTGTAATTAACAGAATGGGATGTTCAAATCGTTGGTCATGTCACTGAAGAAAAATTACAGAAGGATCGTCCCCATAAGCCTAAGAAGATAGGCTTCATCTCTCAAGCTGTCTTACCATTTAGCTTGCAGCTTCTTCTGATCAGAATTTGCTGCCTTGTCAACAGCTACATATCTCTAACTGAAACGTGTTCTTGTGCACTCATTTTCAATCTAGCACCAACATATTGTACAGTTCTGGCATCTCATGTGCTTAACTATATTAAATGAAATGGTAATAATATAATATGTTTTTTATTAGGGAAAAAATACAGGTTTCAACAAAAGTTATATTATTGACGCATGTCAAAGGGTTGTAATTCAATTAGTTGAGTACAAGTGACGAGGATGATGGTATGTGATATGGAAGCCATCCATCAAGGTTGAAATCCTCTCAAGTGAATTCAGGTCTTGTTTGACCCATACATGAATTTGATGGACCATAAGTCCCCTTGCATGTTATTGTTTAGTCAAAGGAGATCACTCAAAGTATCCATTAAATAATTGAACAAAAAAGGAGAAGACAAACTAACTATAGATCACATCACAAAGGACCAACATTAGTCGTGGGGCACCATGAATACAACTTAAAAAGAAAGAGAATGGCCAAGTCCTTGAAAATTGATTGTTGCAAGATTGTCCTCGGAGGAGACTACACCATACACAAGTTAACAAGAAGGAGAATGGCTTAGTCCTTGAAAATTGATAGCTACTTCAAGTTCTTTTGAAAGCTATTGCAAGATTGTCCTTGAGGGAGTTAGCATCACCATGAGATTGATGTAATAATATATAATGTTATTATGTATTTGTTAGAATTTTAATTAATATTTTTTAGTGCCACATAAAGTGGAATAGATACACAAAACAATTTGTTTTTAAATCATGAACTGAAATATTTTATAAATAAAAACAAATTAAACTTGCATAATATGTATTTAAAGTTATTTACAATCCAATGTTTTTCATAGTATTTCAAACTTATTCTAAATAAAATTAAATGTGTCTTTTTGGATTCACCAAGGTAAGGCTAACATGATCTTCAATTTTGGATGAAAGATGAACTATTTCTTTTACCAAAATAAATTTTTATAACTACACATGTATAATGTTTAACTAAATACTAAAACTAAATGATTCAAGTACACATAAGGATCTTGAATAACTTTGAAACATGTTGATGAAGGGTGCTCCCCTTAATACCACAAACACATAACAGAAATAGAGAAACAACAACAATATGCAAGAACAGAAAATTGGCTTCTTATTATCTCCACAAATGTGGAATTACAAACTTTCAGAATTACAATATGCAAAGCCACCTGGGCATTCCCTTACAATATTCTGTAGGACAAAGTCTCGAGCTATTACCCAGATCTACTACCCAGAACTATTCTGAACTGCCTAAGACAATAATACAGCCTTCCTTATATAGGCAATTTTCCACCGCTTGGAAGGTTCCAGAATTTTAGCCAATAAGGCCGACCAAACTTAGAATTATTTTATTTTACATTTTATTACATCATAGTTGGCTCAAGATAACCTTTGAAACCCGAACAGAAATTTTGAAGAAAATTATTTTCTGCCATTTCGGGTGGCCCAACTTTCGAAGACCATAAGTCATCACCAGTTGACCCGATCGGCTATTATAACCCCATTTCGGAAACGCCACGAAGTGCTCTACAAGCTTGACCCGTGCAAGTGCCCGTCACTCAAATTTTCGACCTCATCCGGGGCCTCTAAAGCCTTCAAAACTGAGTTCAAAGTTTCTGTACCCTGCTGCCAATACCGAAAATCTTCAATATATTCCAATATACACTTGATCTGGCAATGAAACTTTGCTGGCAGACTTATATGACCAAAATGAACCTCCAAGAAAGAAATCAGATCATTCTGAGCACATACGAAAATTACCAAAAATAGTAACTTTCCATAAATAGCAGCTCTGCACAAAATAACCCTTATTGAATATAAAAACATAAATATTTTTGGGTGATGCAAGATTGCTCTTACACCCAGGATGCTCCTGCATCACATGTACAAAAGAAATTATAAGTTAAACATTATAATTCCATCTAAAGCTACAACAAATAGCCTAATACTTACTGTAATACAAAGTTTTTTAGCAATTGTGGAGTGTTATTTAATCACAAAAATACAATAACACATAAGATGGGACATACCAATAGTAATTTAGAAGAAAAACTTGGACAGTAAATTCTATTGAATAAATAATGACCCCCAAATTAACAATACACGTGAACAACAATTCTAGTATCACATAGACATGAAAATTATTGTTAAAAAAACCCAAGTGCAAATAACACTTATTTATCATATCTACAAAACACTTACCTAAAAATAATAAAAGTTAACTATAACTTTTGTTACATCCCAAAACTATTGAAAACTTCTTCTTGCCTTCAAGGCTATGGATATACCATATGAAGATAACATAAGGTTCATTAATTGATGGTGGGGAGGGTTAAAGGCCAACAAACAAGAGTGATTAGTCACTCTTGTACTTTGAGGTTAACTAAAGTCTAAAGGGTATTTCCATATATATCCTTAATAGATTTATAGATCAAATATACCAAAATGTACATTTGACCACCATGTTTTTTCACTGGGTCAAGATTAATTAGATGCATAAGACCTCTTATAAAGTTTAAATGGCAATGTGCACATGCAACTATAGATTACAATAGTACCATAATGCCCTTAGATGATTTATTTGTGTATACAAAATTTAAGCATGAGAGAACAAAATAAAATAATATTAGTCTATTCTACTAAAAAATAAGTTACACACGTGATAATGGAAGGAAGCAATGTAAGTGGAAATAACTTATTACATTGGTCTAATGAGGAGAGAGCATATTTTTTGCTCAAAACTTCTAATAGTTATGTAATATGATGATACACATTCGCATAACATACAAAATAACAATACAATTGTACAACACAAGATTTACATGGGCAAAACCCTTTCAAAAGAAAAACCCCACACTTCAAAAAACACAACTCGATGTATTATCTATATATAGTGTTTATAGTACAACCTCAAATCACATCTATTTCAACAGGTCTTCTACCAATGATAGGATTTATAGAATGATTTTGATAACATAATGGTACATGCAAAGAACTTAATGATTTGATACAAAATGCACAAGCATCATACATTGAAATGTTTCCAAAATATTTAAATGACTTAATTAAATTAAATAATTAAGTGGTCGTAAATTTAAATATCATATGGACCCTCTTTAATTAATTTAAGTATAAAATAAAAGTAATAAAATATGTTAGCCTATTTGTAACCTTTCTGGAAACTTCTTGGATCTCTTTATAAGGTCGTGGTTGCCTTACTATTTAGCTTGCATCTTCTTCTAATTAGAATTTGTTGCCTTACCAATAGCTACATGCCTCTAACTGAAATGTGTCCTTCTGAACTCATTTTCAATCTAGCCCCAATATATTGTACACTTCTTACATCTCATGTGCTTAACTATATTAAATGTAGGTTAGGCTCATCAAAATGGTAAAATATACTATGTTTTTTATTAGGGGAAAAATAAGGGTCTCAACAAAAGTCAAATTATTGATGCACGTCAAAGGGTTGTAGTTCAATTGGTAGAGCACAATTAGTGAGGATGATGGTGTAGACACCTAAATATAATTAATGATTTTATAATCAAATTTAGATCTCTCATAAAGTATTTTTTATTAAATATTATTATTTAATTAACATATGTCTACCTCCTAATTAATTAATTTAATTAATTAGTTTAACTAATTATTTATAGCCAAAATTAATTAAATTACAACCTTGGCTATTTAATTATTTAATCCCCCTTCTTCTATTTATTAAATCAAATACTCCTATTTGGGTTAATTAATTCATGTATTCCTATTCCTTTATTATTGAATTAAATAAATCTAATTTGAGCACATGGTTCCAACTCAAACCAACCAATCACACATATTAATCCCTCCTTAAGTTGGTTAATCACACTTAACTAGCTAAATAACCCTCCATGCAATCTCCCTCCTCCCATCACATCCTCCTAAATCTCCCACTTTCCCTCTAATCCAAACCTAATCACCCACTGAACATTTGCACAATCCTAATCCATGAATAAATAAATCCTAACTCATCCCAAAGTCAACCTCATGTCACATCTCCTCCAATCCCAACTCCCTCTCTAGTTGTCAACCTGAAATGCTCTTACACTCCCAATCACATTCCTTACTTCTTTTTCCCTTATTCCCTCTTCTCAAAATGGTCACAATCCTCAAGGCTTGACCTTTGGGATTTGAGACAAGATGTGCCTTTATGGCATATCTTCCCCTTCCTCCATATCATCTCAAACTCTATCCTTGTGACACTTGTCACAAAGCTATGAGTTTGAAGAAGCACAATCCATGTGTTCACCTTTAGATGCATCATAGCCACTCTTAAGCTTTCAATCCTAGCCCTCCATTTCTCCTCCCCTTTTCCTATAAATTGAGCCCTCTTCCCTTCACAAATCATCCACATTTCCATGCAACATCATAATTCCCTTTTGGAGAACAAAATTATCATCCATAGCCTAATGATGTCAAAATATTCCTACATCCATTAAAGCTTGAGAAACACTTTTGAGCACACATATCCAATCTTGGACAAATCTACATATCAAGGAGGCTTCATGGTTTAAGAAGGTTTGCACATTCTTAGGCCTTTTTTGGTTATTTTAAGCTTTCTTTTGTCTAATCACATATGTTGTAATAAATTAGTATGTTCAGTGTTTAATTCATTTGAGTATTCTATTTGCACACTAGTTTTTATCGCACACATTTTTGGCACGCACGGTGGGACCCACTTCAAGGGTCATTTTATTTATCTTCATCATCTTTCTTTTCAAAAACTAGCGCAAAATCTAACTTTATTTGTTGTTTAAGTACTTTGCAATGGTTTTTTGTGTTTTTGCAGGCTACAAGAAGCTAGAGCAAACATTTGCATTCCCGACCCTATCCTCAAATTTTGCACAGCAACAAAATTTAAGACTATGCAGGATCGTGTGAACAGAAGGTGGGAATGAGAGCATAGTGTGTGGGATTACGATCTCACACTCTAGCCCTTTGTGGCCTAGACCCCCTTCTCTATCTTATGCCCTTTCTATCTTTTTCTCTTCTTTGAGAGTCAGTGGGAATGCAGTTTGACCATGCAGAACCATTGTCTAACTGGTGTAAGTCGTAAGGTCAATTTTTTGTAAAACTGTAACTTTTGTAAACTCGCGGGATCCTTGATTGACCAAGCAGGTACATGCACATTGAATTGATCAAGTGGGATCGATGACCTACGATAGGTGTAATATTCAAGTCTCCTTATTTTCACACATATTTTATTCTATTTTCTGATAGACTCACGAGATCGTTGGTACGGTCCGCGGGATCGCTAGTTCCACAATGGTATTTTTGGTTTCTATGTAGGTGAGCAGGATTGCATGGACATAAGGCAGGATCACTGGTTAATTTTTTAAAAATAGAATTAACTCACACTTTGATTTAGTGTTCTAAAATTGACATTGTATGCACTAACATCATCTCACACTTTGTTTTGGGCTTTAAAATTGACATTGACTTAAAATTGAACAAGAAAACTCACATTTAAATTTGGGTTCTTAAAATTGAACAAGAAAACTCACATTTCAATTTGGGTTCTTAAAATTGAACAAGCAAACTCACATTTGAATTTGGGTTCTTAAAAATGAATGCAAAGTCACATTTAAATTGGGGTTCTTAAAATTTAACAAAGAAAACAAACATTTCATTTTGGGCTTAAGAATTGAACAAGGAAAAAAACACACTTCGATTTGGGTTTAAGAATTGAACAAATCAAATCAAACATTTGGACTTGGTGCATTAAAATGAACGATCTTTGCGAGTTTTCTTATGTTGTATAAGTTACAAAATATTGCCTAACTTGGAACGATAATTAACCGAGTTCTTGAAGTCTTTGGTGCACTTGCACAAAATCTATAAGAGCACAACCTCACATCATACACTATTCTCTCCCACTGGCTCTCATGGTCATTGGTGCAAGAGAAAAATGGTTGTGACTACTCAAAACTTTTCTTTTTAGAGGGTCTGTCGTTGAGGAAAAAATCTCACGGGAATGACCCAAGTAGAAACAAGGCAAAGCCAGCCTCTTCCAACCCACTATAATCAAATACCTTCTTGAGATTCAAGTCTCAAAGGGCAAAGATATCTTATGCATGGTCTTCTCTGGGATCTATAGGAGGGTAAAAGCACAATAAGCTGTCACCCTTTTACAAAGGAAGAGGCCAACAACACCAAAACTAAAAAACTTCAAGGGCATAAAAGTCACATTTCTATTTAGAATTTGAAGATGATGTAAATTGATGAAATGTGTGAAATAGGATGAATTTTATGTCTATAATTTTTAAAAATTATTTTGGACATAAATTAATTTTTTTTTTAAATTTTTAAAGTCTATTTTTCATGTCCTGAAAATACAGCAAATCAGGGGGTTTACCTCCCGTCAAATAATTATAAGTAAAACATTATTTTTTCCTCCAATTTAAAAATATGTTTTAGATTACATGTATACCTAGTGCAGGCAAAAGGAAAGAAGTGTTTTTGATCTATAATTTGCCCATTATAAGTATTCAAAGTACAACTTACACGAAATCAGTAGTTTTTGTCTCCCGCCACTTTTCACCTATCAAAATTATTCCAAAATCCAAATAAATTATATATTCTTGAAGAAGATTCTCTTCTCTAGTGCCACATATTATTTTTTTATTTTTTTAAATTGATTTACTATTTATTTTAATTTATCGAATCGGCGACTTCTCAAACTTTTATATACCTACATGTAGTTTTTTACAAATTTGTTTAACATTTTCTAATTGAAATTATATAAAATTTATATGTCCAGAATTGTAGTTTTGAGATCTACAAAAGGGTAGTTTTAATTTTTTGAAATTTTTAATTTGCAGAAGAGAAAAAAACACCAGAAGTGCAAATTTTGCATTTTGGGTGTTTTTGAAGTTTTGGCTACCAAGTTGGCATGCCACTTAGGACGACTCGGCCGAGTCCCCTAAATGGTCGGCCCCTCACGACCGGTCGCATGGGCGACCCGCCTTTTCAATCCGAAGGCTATATATGTGTGTGATGTTTTTTTAAAAATATATATCAATTGTGAATTTACATTCTTATTTTAGGATATAAGAATATTTTGAAGTAGTGAGTCAATTTTTCGGTGAAGTTATAAAGATATTTTGGTTTCGAAGGAGTTTGAAGACAAGTTTTTTAGTGACCAAATAGTAAAACAATGAAAAAATTCTTGCTTAGACATTTGAGCAATGGGAAATAAAATGACTAGAACAAGGAAGTATGATCATAAAAGGGATGACCAAATGAAAGGTCATATGAAACATGTCCAAGAACAATTGGTCAATGTTGAAGAAGAACCTATCGTTGTAGAAGGTGCAACTCAACTAGGGGAGGATATTGGTAGTAGTCGAAGTATACATTTTTTTCCTACAATGCAGAATTTGATGGACATGAATGAGGAATCACTTATTAGTCAAATTGAACCGGAACACCTGGTACCTAAAAGCACTATTAAATTGCATCTCAAAAACATGTGGATGGAATATTTTGAGAGTAAATCTTTGGTGGGAAAAACACAATTGTTTGCAAAGTTATTCAAGAAAAAAGAAATGACTCCGGTTTTGGAGTTGTTGGGTATTGATAATAGGAAAATTGGAGGAGGTAAAGTAAAAGAGACAATAATTCAAAATTTACAAGATGCACTAAACGTTGTTAACAGGGTAGATCATAAAGGACCAGATTCAAATGTAGCTAGAAGAGCCTTGATGACTATGATAACTAGCAAGAAATTGACACATAGAAATTAAGTTCGAGCAATTTCTGATTTACTCAAGGTATCTCGAAGAACTGTACAAAGATATATTAGGAGGAGAAATATGTTGGATATGGATATTGAAAAGAATTGGGTACAGATTTGTAGACTTCCCAGTAAAGATAGAATTTTTGAAGATGTAAGAAGACGGGTCATTGATTTTTGGACCAACCACTCTCGTGTTTCTTCCAATAGAAGGGACACTATACAAATGAATGATGAAGAGACCGGTATGAAGATTTCACATCCAAAACATTTTGTCGATACTACACAAAGTGAATTGTTTGAAGCATTCAAGAATCAATCTCAGATGTGAAAATAGGTCAGAGAATGTTTGAGATGTTGCGCCCTTGCTTCGTACACAAAATAAAGTTTGTGAAACATGTTGTTGTCGAAATCATGTTGAGTTTCACTTATACTTGCAATCATATAAAAGGGTTATGGCAATACTTAATCTAGATATGGTTACTGGAAGTACAACAAAATTTGTAAAGTCCATTTTATGTGATAAATCAGAAGATTCAGATGAATTCAATGTCCATTATATAAAAAATGAATGCAATAATTGTGGAAATTTGCAGAAATTTCCTTTACAATTTGATAATATTGATGTTACAACACCAGTCCAGTGGAAGAGATTTGAATATGAGATATACCAAATGAAGACAGGAGGTGAATCAAAAAAAATTACATTAAAGGAGAGTGAATTACCGTATTTTTAGTTCATGGATAGATTTCGATCTATGATTTATCCACGTATCCAACATTGTCATGGTGCACGATGGCAAGTTAAACAGTTTTGTGATTCCAAAAATTGTTTCCCACCTGGTTGTATTCTTTTAGTTGTAGATTTTGTGGAGAACTATACATTTTCCCCTCAAAAGGAGATCCAGTCTCAATATTATCATTCTGATCAAGTTGCAATATTTGTGCATGTGACCTATAGACATGCAGAATACGATTTGGATGAGATAGACGGTATAGATCAAAATGAATGCATTATCATCAGGGAGGTTCATTTCTATATTAGTGATGACAGGGTTCATGATAGGAGCTACGTGGCTCATTATTTCAACATGTTTTTCAACAATCTTGTGAGTCATGGGATAAATGCTTCACAACATTGGATCTGGTCTGATGGGTGTGCAGGTAAGTACGTGTGCATTATATAAATTTTCTTTTAAATTTTCTCAATTCTAGATATATTTATGTGTTGTATTTATTTGAATTGTAGGTCAATTTAAGTCTGCAAAAGCCTTTAATTAGTTAGCCATGCAACATGCTAGACACAACGTTAAGTTTGTTTGGAACTTATTTGAAAGTGGACATGGAAAAGGAGAGCATGATGGAGTAGGAGCATTGTGAAGCATGCACTCCGACAACATGAACTTCAAGGTATGTGTACATACATTTGATATTCAACTTGTTTACTTGACTAGACTATTTAAAACTTTACATTACATGTACACATGTATATATATATACTAAATTGTTAAAAATATATCTCTCTAGGTAACATGATAGAGAATTCAAAGAAAATTGTTGAATGGTGTCAAAATCATTTCTTTGCTCAAGACACAAAATACAACAAACGTTACTTTTGGGAAGTGATAGGTATTTATTTAATTTACTTTTATTTTTCAAACTCAAATTCAAAAAACTATATATATAGGTCTATCACATGTGTGTTTTAACTTGTTGTAGATCTAGATATATATTGCATTTCACATTTTTCATGATTTCAAACTGAGATCTATATATCAATCCATCCAATCCAGATATCGATCGATCAAATCCCTACAATTGTCAATCAATTGTTGGAATTAGAAGTTTGCATCAAGTGATGACTACGGGACAACACAAGCCTCCACTGATTCAACTAAGAGATAAATCATGCTTTTGTGAAGATTATCTTAACAACAACACAATGAGTCAATGTGTTAATATTGCAAATGGATATGTTTCAATATGGGATCATAAAGTGTTAATTAGAATGCCTCCTTATGAAGATGATGACAATGTCATAGACATCCATGATCCTATATATTCATCTAACTATGAACGTGTTTATGATTTAGTTGTTACAGGTGCGTATTTTTTATTTCTAGGTATATTTGTGATATATATATTATATGAACTTGAGGTTTAAATTTAACATTTACTTGTACACATAAATATAAATTGTGCAGATGATATTTTTGTTGTGGTTGCGAATCCTGAGAATATAGAAGGTGTAGATTATTATCTACTAAGATGCACCAAGAAAAAAAATAAGTTGCTTGAAGAAGTTGTCGATGGTGATGGACAAAAATATCCGACTGGTTCAGTTGTTATTGAAGGCACCTATTATCAACAAGATAAGATCGACAAAAATGGAATTAAATTTGTTGAATACATGCATGGAGAGAGAGTTCTACATTATAGTCACTTGGTTATAGCGATGAAATTGCAGTTTGAAACTGTGTCAAAAAAAGGGTCAAGTAAAAACCAAAAGTGGAAGTTGCCTATTGAAGAGCATGAAAAACTTTTGGAGATAATAAAGGATAGAGAGCATCCAGACTACATGTATCAGGAGCTTTAGGTTGAAGGATTTTAATTTTTGCATACTTAATTTAAATCCTATTTGAAACTTATATGTAGACTTTAAATTTGATTTGAAATTTGTGATTAGATTGAATTTATGGATCAAGATTAAACCTGAATTGAATTTTAATTGATGAACTATCTCTCTCTCTGTCCCCTTCCCCTTCCCCTTCCCCTTCCTCTCTCTCTCTCTCTTAGAACTAGAACTTTCAATTTACTTTCTACTTGATTAGATTGATTAGATAGGTTTAAACTAAATTTAAAAATGATTCTAGAACTTTCAATTTACTTTCTACTTGAATTTTAATTTCAATTTATTGATTAGATTGATTAGATAAATATTAGATAGGTCTATATTTCTATTTTTTTTTTAGATTGATTAGATAGGTCTATATTTAAATTGAATTTAAATTGAAATTAGATTGATTATTTTTTCAATTGATTAGAATAGATTGATTTCCTGAATTGAATACCTTTCTAATCTATAAATTTCTATTTATTGATTAGATTGAGTAGATAGGTAAATTGAATTTTAATTGATTAGATAGAACTTTCAATTTACTTTCTACTTGAATTTTAGGTCTTAATCTATATCATGTATCAAGGCTTTTTAATAGTTGAATGTTAGGTCTTAAGGGGTCCTATTAGGTCATGTGTTAGGGCTTAAGGGGTCCTTAAGGGGTCACATTAGGTCTTTTAGGGCTTAAGGGGTCATGTTAGGGCTTAAGGGCTCATGGCTTAAGGGGTTAGGGCTTAAGGGCTTAAGGGGTCATGGCTTAAGGGGTTAGGGCTTTTAAGGGCTTAAGGGGTCATGTTCGGTCCTTAAGGGCTTAAGGGGTCATGTTAGGTCATGTTAGGTCATGTTAGGTCATATTAGGTCTTATTAGGTCATATTAGGTCATGTTCAGTCCTTAAGGGGTCATGTGAGGTCAAATTAGGTCTTAAGGGATCATTTTAGGTCTTAAGGGGTCATGTTAGGTCATGTTAGGTCTTTTAGGGCTTAAGGGGTCATGTTAGGTCATGTTAGGTCATGCTAGGTCATGTTAGGTCTTAAGGGGTAATGTTAGGTCTTCAAGGGTCCTATTAGGTCTTAAGGGGTCCTATTAGGTCATGTGAGGTCATATTAGGTCTTAAGGGGTCATGTTAGGTCATGTTAGGTCTTAAGGGGTCATGTTAGGTCATGTTAGGTCTTTTAGGGCTTAAGGGGTCATGTTAGGTCTTCAAGGGTCCTATTAGGTCTTAAGGGGTCCTATTAGGTCATGTGAGGTCATATTAGGTCTTAAGGGGTCATGTTAGGTCATGTTAGGTCTTAAGGGGTCATGTTAGGTCTTATTAGGTCATGTTAGGTCATATTAGGTCATATTAGGTCATGGTCGGTCCTTAAGGGGTTATGTTAGGTCATATTAGGTCATGTTCGGTCCTTAAGGGGTCATGTTAGGTCATATTAGGTCATATTAGGTCATATTAGGTTATGTTCGGTCCTTAAGGGCTTAAGGGGTCATGTTAGGTCATATTAGATCATATTAGGTCATATTAGGTCATGTTAGGGCTTAAGGGGTCATGTTAGGTCTTCAAGGGTCCTATTAGGTCTTAAGGGGTCCTATTAGGTCATGTGAGGTCATATTAGGTCTTAAGGGGTCATGTTAGGTCATGTTAGGTCTTAAGGGGTCATGTTAGGTCTTATTAGGTCTTATTAGGTCATGTTAGGTCATATTAGGTCATATTAGGTCATGTTAGGTCATATTAGGTCATATTAGGTCATGTTCGGTCCTTAAGGGCTTAAGGGGTCATGTTAGGTCATATTATATCATATTAGGTCATATTAGGTCATGTTCGATCATGTTAGGGCTTAAGGGGTCATGTTAGGTCTTCAAGGGTCCTATTAGGTCTTAAGGGGTCCTATTAGGTCATGTGAGGTCATATTAGGTCTTAAGGGGTTATGTTAGGTCATGTTAGGTCTTAAGGGGTCATGTTAGGTCTTATTAGGTCTTATTAGGTCATGTTAGGTCATATTAGGTCATGTTAGGTCATATTAGGTCATATTAGGTCATATTAGGTCATGTTCGGTCCTTAAGGGCTTAAGGGGTCATGTTAGGTCATATTAGATCATATTAGGTCATATTAGGTCATGTTTGGTCATGTTAGGGCTTAAGGGGTCATGTTAGGTCTTCAAGGGTCCTATTAGGTCTTAAGGGGTCCTATTAGGTCATGTGAGGTCATATTAGGTCTTAAGGGGTTATGTTAGGTCATGTTAGGTCTTAAGGGGTCATGTTAGGTCTTATTAGGTCATGTTAGCTCATATTAGGTCATATTAGGTCATGTTAGGTCATATTAGGTCATATTAGGTCACGTTCGGTCCTTAAGGGCTTAAGGGGTCATGTTAGGTCATATTAGATCATATTAGGTCATATTAGGTCATGTTCGGTCATGTTAGGGCTTAAGGGGTCATATTAGGTCTTTTTAGGTACTTAAGGGCTTAAGGGGTCATGTTAGGTCTTCAAGGGTCCTATTAGGTCTTAAGGGGTCCTATTAGGTCATGTGAGGTCATATTAGGTCTTAAGGGGTCATTTTAGGTCATGTTAGGTCTTAAGGGGTCATGTTAGGTCTTATTAAGTCTTATTAGGTCATGTTAGGTCATATTAGGTCATATTAGGTCATGTTCGGTCATGTTAGGGCTTAAGGGGTCTTTTTAGGTACTTAAGGGCTTAAGGGGTTAGGGATTTTAAGGGCTTAAGGGGTCATGTTAGGTCATATTAGGGCTTAAGGGGTCATGTTCGGGCTTAAGGGGTCATATTAGGTCATGTTAGGTCATATTAGGTCATGTTAGGTCATGTTAGGTCATATTAGGTCATGTTAGGTCATGTTAGGTCATATTAGGGCTTAAGGGGTCATGTTAGGGCTTAAGGGGTCATATTAGGTCATATTAGGTCATGTTCGGTCATGTTAGGGCTTAAGGGGTCATATTAGGTCTTTTTAGGTACTTAAGGGCTTAAGGGGTCATGTTAGGTACTTAAGGGCTTAAGGGGTCATATTAGGTCATGTTCGGTCCTTAAGGGCTTAAGGGGTCATGTTAGGTCATATTAAATCATATTAGGTCATGTTCGGTCATGTTAGGGCTTAAGGGGTCATATTAGGTCTTTTTAGGTACTTAAGGGCTTAAGGGGTCATGGCTTAAGGGGTTAGGGCTTTTAAGGGCTTAAGGGGTCATGTTAGGTACTTAAGGGCTTAAGGGGTCATATTAGATCATATTAGGTCATGTTAGGTCATGTTAGGTCATATTAGGTCATATTAGGTCATGTTAGGGCTTAAGGGGTCATATTAGGTACTTAAGGGCTTAAGGGGTCATGTTAGGTACTTAAGGGCTTAAGGGGTCATGTTAGTACTTAAGGGCTTAGGGGTCATGTTAAGTATTGTTAGGTCATGTTAGGGCTTAAGGGGTCATATTAGGTACTTAAGGGCTTAAGGGGTCATGTTAGGTCTTTTTAGGTCTTAAGGGGTCATGTTAGGTACTTAAGGGCTTAAGGGGTCATGTTAGGTATTGTTAGGTCATGTTAGGGCTTAAGGGGTCATATTAGGTACTTAAGGGCTTAAGGGGTCATATTAGGTACTTAAGGGCTTAAGGGGTCATGTTAGGTACTTAAGGGCTTAAGGGGTCATGTTAGGTACTTAAGGGCTTAAGGGGTAATGTTAGGTACTGTTAGGTCATGTTAGGGCTTAAGGGGTCATATTAGGTACTTAAGGGCTTAAGGGGTCATGTTAGGTACTTAAGGGCTTAAGGGGTCATGCTAGTACTTAAGGGCTTAAGGGGTCATGTTAGGTACTATTAGGTCATGTTAGGGCTTAAGGGGTCATATTAGGTACTTAAGGGCTTAAGGCGTCATGTTAGGTCTTTTTAGGTCTTAAGGGGTCATGTTAGGGCTTAAGGGGTCATATTAGGTACTTAAGGGCTTAAGGGGTCATGTTAGGTACTTAAGGGCTTAAGGGGTCATGTTAGGTCTTAAGGGGTTGAATGTTAGGTACTTAAGGGCTTAAGGGGTCATGTTAGGTACTGTTAGGTCATGTTAGGGCTTAAGGGGTCATATTAGGTACTTAAGGGCTTAAGGGGTCATGTTAGGTCTTAAGGGGTCATGTTAGGTCTTTTTAGGTCTTAAGGGGTCATGTTAGGTACTTAAGGGCTTAAGGGGTCATGATAGGGCTTAAGGGTGCATAATAGGGCTTAAGGGGTCTTATTAAATAAATTGATTATATTGATTCTACCTATAGATTGAATTTCTAAGATTGATTAAAGATTGAAAATTGAAATTAAAGATTAATTTTAAAGTTAGATTTTAAAGATTGATTTAAACTTTCAATTCATTAAAGATTTTTCAGTAAGATTGATTAACTAGTTTTCAATTAATTGATCTAGATAGGGCTTAAGGGTGCATAATTTATGGCTTAAGGGATCTTATTAAATAAATTGATTATATTGAAATTGATTAATTTTAAAGTTAGATTTTAAAGATTCATTTAAACTTTCAATCGATTAAAGATTTTTTAGTAAGATTGATTAATTAGATTGATGAAAGATTGAACATAAATTAAAGATTAATTTTAAAGATCAATTAATTTTTGGCTTCAATTACAAAATCCAAACATTTATTAATGTACAAATAGATCAACATACAAAACATGCACATACATATCAATGTAAATTTGTCTATATATCTCAAAAATCAAACATGTACATCAATGTTTAAATGTCTATATATATCACAAAATCCAAACATGTATCAATGTACAAATAGATCAATATACAAAACATGCACCTACATATCAATGTAAATGTACATATATATATCTCAAAAATCAAACATGTACATCAATGTTTAAATATATATATATATTTGATTTTGTGATATAGACATTTATATTGATGTACACATGTTTGATCTTTTTGCATGATATATCTCTAGACATTTACATTTATATGTACGTGCACATGTTTTGTACATTGATCTATTTGTTCATTGATACATGTTTGGATTTTGTGATATATATATATATATATATATATATATATATATATATATATATATATATATATATATATATATATATATATATATATATATATATATATATCACAAAATCCAAACATGTATCAATGAACAAATAGATCAATGTACAAAACATGTGCACGTACATATAAATGTAAATGTCTAGAGATATATCGTGCAAAAAGATCAAACATGTGTACATCAATATAAATGTCTATATCACAAAATCAAAACATGTATCTATCAATGTAAATGTCTAGATATCACAAAATCCAAACATGTATCGATGTAAATAGATCAACGTACAAATGGACCTATATATATCAATGTACAAATGTCTACATATATCAATGTAAAGCATATATCTAGGTCAATGTAAAACATATCTAGAGATCAAGGTAACATAAATACTCGAGCTAGTACATGTGTACTCTAGATCAAAATCAATGCCATAGATCTAAATCTATGAACACATCAACTATGTTGATGATCGCCATCACGTACTAGATGTTCGGGCCTGTGTGGATCCTCGTACTGCTGGACCTGAGTTTGTAAATGTAAATATACATACATATATATAAGAAGTTGAAATGTAAATAAATTATAAAATTTAATTTTTAAATTATTTTGTGTACCTCTGTATCATGATGAATCGGATCAACGGGCTCCTCTAAATCTCCATATGCAGCATGCGTTGCAATGTCCTGTACCACATTTAAATAAATTTAAATTTAAATATAGAACTATATGTACACATGTATATCTATATAAATTGAAATTAAATCCAGATTCTTGTCCTTGTTGTAATGCACGTCCAAGGTCGGATAACTCAGAAGAGTGCAAGGACACTGCATTAGGATCAATGGCCTCGTCCATAAGCAAATCTGAGAATCTACTGTGAACTCATGAGGTCGTAGCCTATGTCTGCTGTGTGGGAGCCTGTGTATGCTGTGGAGGCGGTGTAAGATCATCCACACTTTGTCTAGAGGAACCTACCTCTGCATCTAAGCCCTGTCCTTGACTGTTGCCTGTGGAGGATCTACGACACTGTCCTCCTCCAATGAAAGTAGGCATATCGGGTGGCTCAATCCCATGCAACATAGAAATCCTCTGGTAAGCAGCCAAGAGATCACTCACTAACATACCACTAATCTCATGAATGTGATCCTCGGGTAGTCGTCCTATCTCATCTGGAGTAGGAAGATCAAATTTGATGTACGAGTTATAAAATGGACTAGATGGTGATACACCTACACTCGTCTGTGATCAAAGCATGTACCTTTACACACTAAAATGGTGCACTTCTATGAACCATTACATGCAAGGTTTCTCAAGAATGAGGCCTCACAAAGCGGCTCATAGCTCTCTATGCATGGAGTTGCAAGGGACTATGATGTGTTTGCTCTCAGCTAGAGCTACAAGCTTGTGACCTTGCCAGTCAACCACACAATGAGAGATTCAAGTGAGGACAAGGGCAAGAGTGCCAATATCCTCAAGAATCACTATGAAATGCAATGCAATGCAACTAAAATGAAGATGCAAATGTGCAAGCTATGCTATGAAAATGGAAGTACAAACTATGCTATGAAAGGAAAGAACAAGTATTACCAAGCCTTCCTATTTAGACTATGTGAGCTTATTCTATTGCATAAAAGGAAATCTATACTATGAATGCCATTATCATGCAACTATGAAAGGAAATATGCAACTACAATGAAATGCAACAAGTCTTCAATATCCTCAAAAGCTCCAAATGCACCTAAAACCTGTAGCATAACATTAGCATAAAAACATGGTATATGCAAATGAAGGAGAGAGCTCTCCTTTTATAAGAAATGAGGTGAAATGGACCATGGAGATTAAGAGGCAAAAAGTCTTAATCAGTGGTGGAGCTTGAAAGAGGAGCAATCCATGTGCACAAGTATCCTCCAATAGGAAAATAAGAGTTGACTTTATGTCCATATGAGACAAAAAGTGCTTTTTCCCTTTTTATAAAATAAGAATAATGCTTTATTTGTGCAACTTAGGATAAGAGGAAAATGTGGGCTTTTTATTTAATCAAAAGGGGAGGAAATATTCCTTTTAATCAAATAAAGACTTAGGATAAATGGTTAGCCCAAGGATAAAAATCCAATATATGATCAAAATTAAGACTTGATCAAGAAATTGATAATGTTGAGAATATTGATTATTGATCAAAATGATTCAGGGTTGATAAATCAAATAAATGGGGCCCAAAGTCTAGGTGACCATTTTTGGGTGCATACAGTACCTACCCACACGATCAGATGAAAATTTCTCAACCTAAGTCATGATGGTGGCAATGCTAGAATACATATCTAAATGTGTGTCCTCAGCTGCAACCTGCCTAGCTCCAGTGTAGGTCTCCAAACCTTTTGGAAGAACCAAAAGGTTTTGACCCACCAATGCCCTCTTACTAGGGGGCTGTGGTATATCAGGTCATCTACACTTATCCTGATATCTCCCCCGACCCTAACTAGCATGTGGAGGTAGATCTGTGTAATCAACATTGTAGCCCAAATGAAACTCTACAAACAATTGTTTGCAAAAATATAGTGGCTCCTCATCCTTTTGGGGCCACATATGATGTGCTGCTAACCATCTAGGATATATAAAAGGGGTCGTGCTATGTCATCTATACATTTTGTGACCCTATATGCTCGAACCACCCTCTTATCAATGTAATGGTGACAAACATTTTCTTAACCTGAGTGACTAAAACATTTGAATCAACTGTCCTCCAACCTACTGTCCATGTGACAGTGTTGGATAGGCTATGATAAAAAACATCAATTGATACATCATCATATGGATTGTATGATTCATCCTTCTAAATAATACTCATGAGCTCACTGCGTATAGATGTCAATTTCTCCCTATTAGGGAGAGTAGTGCTATTCTACAGTGTCCGCTCTAATGCAGTCAGAGCGGCTTGCATCCTAGAGATAGTCTCATCTCTATGACTATCTCTACTAGGTGGGGCATGGGTACTATCCCGATCTAAGGGAGCTCATGATCCATGACTATCATGGACACTCTGATCTGAACCACTAGAAGCCATGAATGATGTGCACACAAAGGTAATATATATCTAGATCTAGAAAGATAAAAAATGCTCGCTGCAAGTAGGCACATGCACATATACATACATCCATTAGAAAAACAATTGATATATATATATATATATATATATATATATATATATATATATATATATATATATATATATATATATATATATATATATATATATATATATATATATATATATATATATATATATATATATATATATATATATATATATATATATATATATATATATATATATATATATATATATATATATATATAAGATCTAACTTTCAATTTGTACATGTCTACATACTTCAAGTAAACATGAAAACATTTTAAAAACTTCAAACAAACACACATGAACTAATTTTCAAATGCATTTATACATAATATTTAAATTAAATATTAAATTAAACATTTAAATTCATGCATTTGCATATGTACATGTAATATTTTTAAATATTTAAAAACATAATTTAAACTCAGGCATTTACACATGTATTCAATCATGGTAGTAGAACTAATTCATGCACACATATTTACTAATTTGAATGCATATTTATGTACATATTTACTTTACACACATGAGAAAAATTAATTTGTACAAATTTCCATAACTAGGGAGAGAAAAACATTATATTTAAATTAAATACTAAAAGAAATGGTGAAAATATATAATAATCTGGAAAGGGGTTCATGGGTCTTAAGGGTCTTGAGAGTCTTAATTAGGTCAAGTAACCTAGTCTTATGGGTCTTAAGGGTCTTATGAGCTCGTCTTAAGGGTCTTAATTAGGTCCTATTGGGTATTAAGGGTCATATTAGGTCTTGAAGGTCTTATTGGGTCTTAAGGGTCACATTGGGTCTTAAGGGTCTTAATTAGGTCTTATTGGGTCTTAAGGGTGAACTATTTTGACCTATTAAGTTCTATTAGGTCTTAAGTGGTCCTATTAGGTCTTAAGGGTCCTATTTAGTGAATGTTAAGTCTTAAGTGGTCCTATTAGGTCAGTAAGAGTAGATAGTCCATTATGTTTTAATTGGTACTATTAAGTCAAGTACTGGGTCTTATAATTGGGTCCATCTTATTAGGTTTTAATGGTCTTATTAAATGTCTTAAGGGTAGGTCCTATTACATGTTTTTAAAAAGTTTCAATTTACATTTTATTTAAATTATATATGTTTTCTTGAGTTTTAGGTTTGTACGTTTAAGTTTTATGTGTTAATTTTGTACATTTTTAAAGATGAATACAATACTTATTAAAAAAATGACATTTTTTTTACATATAAACATTAAAAAATAATTTAAAAACATTTATACAATATATGAAAAAGAAATAATTAAAAAACACAAACAAAATTTTTTTTTTTTAAAAAAACCTACCTGGAACTCGGCCGAGTTGCACTGTCGCTCCTCTAGATCGCCTATCTCTAGCCCCTCAATGTTCAGATGAGGGGATTAGAGCATTTGTGGGCCTACTTATAGGGTACAGTAGACTCGATCGTGTACTACTTGGCTGAGTAGGACTCGCCTGAGTCTACTCTGCCTCGTAGGCACCATTCGGTGCCACGTGGCACTGCCCTATCTTCGATCGAAGAGGACTCGGTGGAGAGTTGCTCGATTTAGGCGGCTGACTTAGCTGAAATGGTGACACATAATCATGCTTTCACCCAGGACCTAAATAGTGTTTATAGTACCATGAGGCCTTGTATGATTCATAAGATATATTTGAATGGATGCACTTACTAAAGATGCCTTAGAATAGTAACCTACCTGATTTACCCCTGAAAGTGTCATAATATTTGTGCAAGGAGGGGGAAGAATCTCTCTTGAAGAATAAATTCACCATATGTATCCGCTTGAGCATTTTAAAGAAGATAATAGAACATTGGAGGTTGTATTGCGTAGTCTCCTTTGACTATATTGTGCATAGCTTTCACAAAGGCAAAAATATGGGCACCCTCTAGGGGGTGACAGAGCTGTGTGAGCTGAAGGGATATCAAGCGTGGGTAAAGGTTTTGATGACTTAGTTGATTCCTATGATAGAAAGTGCTTGAACTATTTTCATTGTGTTGATCAAGTAAAAACATAAGTGGTTTGAAAAGATCACTTGAACATCCACAAATCAGAGCTCTACAAACAAAGTCCTTTGCCAAGGAGATAAAAAACAAGAGTCCAAAAACTATGTTTTTCCTGCAAGATTTCTTTGTCTCTCACAGGATTGCTTGCTTACATTTCCAAAAAAATCCAAAGTTTCATGACCAAATTCAAGCCAAGGTATACTTAGTGTATTCACTACCTAGTTTGATAAATCCAAAACTTGTCAAAACCTTGTTATTGTCACCAAATTTGTGGCCATTCACGCTTAGAATTTTGAGACCAAAGTTTGAACACATGTCCAACTCAGGGAAACATAAGAAAGCGAAGCTCCCATTACCCGTGTGTACAAAGAAAAAAAGTAGCCAACCAAGATGCCAAGAAAAACCAACACCTTATAAAATTAGTCCAACAAGAAATCCAAGAACATGAGAAATACGACAAGATCATCTTCAACAAAAAGCTTTCATATTTCATGAGAAAATATCACTTGAACCAGACCTTTGTCAACTTTGAGAGATACGACTAGTTGGCATACAACAAACCTATCCTTTCACTCTTCTTCGTCACAAGATTGCATTAACATCATTGCATTTTAAGATCGCCCTTAGGAATTTGGTCATCCTCTTAGGAAGCATCATCCAATCCCACCTCATCCAAAACCCAAGTCAAAAATCAAAAATTGAACATCCCTACCTTGGTGCCATGTCCCTTTGAGTTTCTTAGAACGTACATATTAAATCAAACCCATTGTTATAGATTCATTGTTTGACTAAGCATTGTCTATGGTAGCTTATTTTGTCCTTGTGACCTAAGCACCTTGATCTGAAGGTTGGTTTACATTGAAAAAATATCATCTTCCAAAAGACCATTAGTTTGTCTGAGGTTGACAAGTCACATCCATTTAAATCTATACTAGGAAAAGAAACTCATACCTTTTTTGACACCAAGTTATCCTTTAGGTGCTTAGGTAATCCTCATCAGTTTTCATTTATCACCATCATCCTTAAGTGGCTTAGACTCATTTTCACATTGATCCTAAGTCTTGCATCATGAGCATCACCCTTAGACATTTTAGGAACATTTCCACATCATCTTTAGGTGCCTTTCCTTAGTCTCATTTTGCATCCATCAACCCTCATACATCCTAGGTCATACATTTCATGTCACCTTAAACATGTTCAAAGAAGAGAAAGGATATGGATCCTAATCTTTTCCACTAGCTCATCTGACCCAACACTCGATCCTAACAATGTCATGGTTTCCTTTGATCCAAAACAACAAGTACAAATCAAACAAGTCTGGGTTGATCTAGATGAAATCCCCACCATTGGTTCCATGGAATCCTTTATGAATCACCCAAGGCATTCCAAGATGGTTAGTGTTATCATAGATCAAAATCCTAATATCATCCTTGCTAATTTTTGCATGAGAAGGCACTCCCTTGCCACCAGGGATTCCATATTTCAGTCTTCCATGTGCATTAGTCATCCCAAGTGGAATATTTGATATAGTTGTGAAAGAAATTATTGATCCACATCTAAATTCTAGCCAAATTGGATCATCTATCCCCTACTTGATCCAACTAGAAGCCACCCATCCCATAGTACATACCATGCAACAACATACCCCATTCTCTATCATGGGAGAAACACTGCAATCTTCATAGCCTACTTTATTGAAAGCACCCCCTCTACCTCCCACATCTAAAGTATTCACTCAAGCACCACATCCACTCTCAGGACCACAAGGAGAAACACAAGCACTGCCATTTGTCACTCAGTAAATCCCTACACAAGCACCAATGTCACCTATTATCCAAAAAAACTTCATGCAAGTATCACTTGGATGCCTCTCATCCTTACAACACAACCCCAACAACCACACCACACAATGGGGATGCCCCCTACAGTACCCCTAAACCAACCAATCGTACCACAGGTCCCTATAGTCACGACTACATTTCCAGGCATTTCTACATCACAACCCGCTACAAGGTCAGGATCCTCTTGGGGTCTCAGTTAGGTACAAATGCACGCCCTAGGAATCTAGATAGAATCACACATATCCAACCCCATTGTCTCAGAACTATCCCTTTAATTCACAACACAAACCACCCAACACCAACAATTAGTTGTTGCAGCTCCCACATTCACCAACTATTTGACCATGCCTTCATCCACCACTGCTCAAACCTTACCTCCACTACGTCAACCTAGTGCATCCACCTTCATGAACTATCTTTCTCCACCTCCCAGTAATATAAATACACAAAACACATACCTACATTATGGTGGCACTGACACACACTCAACCTACATAGGTTAAACCTATAGCCAACCCGCCTACCAACCCGTGCAGTTGCTACCCCCTCTTTACCAGCAACTATTGTAGCCCCAACATACCTACCCCACTCAAAAAAACCCACCACTACCTCCACCTCAATATCATGCTCAACCACCACCTCAAAATCCATTGCAGCCTATGTATGTAGTAGGGCAATCCCCTTATCAAACTCCCCAATATCCTCCCCAAAATCTGCCATATTCCCTAGACCCCTATCAAGCACCTAGATCCAACATGTTGGGGACACCCACTCCACCACTTGCCAACCTGGAAGACTAAACCATAATCTCAACCCTAATCTTAAATCCTAACCCTAACCCTAGTCTTAATCCTAGAACCATGATGAAAACTCTAAACCAAAACATACTTGTAATTATAACCATAACCATAAACCCTCAACATAACCATAATCCTAACCTTAATCCGAATCCTATCCCTAATTGTAACCCAGTCATAAACCCTAACCCTAACTATGACATAAACCCCAACCCTAACCCTAAGGATGATTTAAAACCTAACCCTCATAGCTATACATAGCCCAAACCCCTACTCCTAACAGTTATGTAAACCCTAACTATAACCATAATCTCAATCCTAACCCTAACCATAATCTTAACCCTAATTATAATCCTAACCATAACCCTAATCATAATCCAAACCCTAACCTTAACTAAAATTGTAAACATTATGTAAACCCTAGCACTAACCATAATTCTAACCATAACCCTAAACCCTAACCGAAACCATAATCCTAACTCTAATCCTAACCATAACATAAACCCTAATCCTAACCCTAACACCAAGCCTAATCGTAACTATAATTATTTCTCTAACTTGAGAATGACGCTACACCTAACTATATCACTAACCCAAACCCTAACCATGATGTAAATTGTAACCTCAACCCTAAACCCTAACCCTAATCCTAACCCTCACTTGGGGTGTACTATATATAATTATATATTAATTTATTCAATGTCTTATGTGTACTATGGCTACTACTAGCATACACATAATCTATATATAAAATGTGTTGAGATGTATCGAGGCATTTAATTTTTTTATCATTCAATTTAATAAAAAATATTAAATTTTAAAAAATGAATGCCTTGATACATCTTGGTGTATTTTATATATAGGTTATATGCTAGTTAATATTTCAACTATGCAAGGAACATAAAACTCAAAGATACAATTGGCAAGTTCATATGTGCCCATATATATTTGTGGCATGCCTAAATTTTCTAAGAAGGAATCACATTAAAACAAAAAATAAATTTTAGTCTTGGTGTATCTAAATCTATATATCAGTATAGATTTTTTTCATGAAAGCCACTAAAAAATAATATAAACTTTTAATCGGGTATATTTAAATCAGTTAAAAAATAATAATAAGCAATCCTTCACCTACTCTCACATAATGACATTGAAGACTTATTCTACAGTAAATTATTTTTATATTATTTTTTATTGTCAACTCATTTAATGCCATTTAACACATTAATTAATGTTAATGTCACCTCATCTAAATTCATAGCTCAGTAGTGTGATTGTTTGTGTTAGTCTAAAGATTTAATTAGTGCTACTAAAGAGAAAACCTAATTTGCATTGTTTTGTAAAATGGACCAAGATATCGAAGACCCACTAACTTCTAAATAAATCTTCATCAAAATCCAAAAAGATGATACATTAATTAAAATATACAAATATGAAAAAATAAATAGAGCACAAATATAACCAAAATAATTCAATCTATTAATGATTTATTAATTGAACATTAAAAATGATTTAGCGATGAGAGTTCGAGGGGGAGGAAATAGTCGTTGGAAGGGTTTCACAAGTTGTGTCACCTCTTCTCAGGTGTGGGGGGATCAGGACTTTGAAAGGACAAGAGTACACCATGCAGTATCAGTATGGAAGCCCCTAGAAAGCACTAGTCATATGGAATATCAAAGAGTTGATAGATGAGTTGAAGAGAGCTTCAAAAAACCTCCATGGAATGAGTTCAAAATATATGCCAATGATAAACCATACTTGAGGACTGGTGATGGTTACAAAAAACTACTTGAAAGAGTTTTAACAAAATGGCAAAAGGTAGAAAGGAAAGTCTAGCGACCAAAAGAGAAAGGACAAGCAAAGACACTGACAATAGGTAAAGACAAGGAAGTACCAATGAAGGTATGTTTTGTCTCTAATCAAACCCCTCAAATGTCGATCAATGTAGATAATGTATGCTAGAATGATTCAGTGTCATGGTTGAGGGAAACAGGCTTATTCCTGAAATGGATGGGGGATTGGCCAACAATACCCAAGATCAAAAAATGGTGTGTTGAGTCCTAGCCTTTCAAAGTTGATTTGAAAACCCTACCAAATGCATTTTTTCTAGTTATTTGTGAAATGGGTCAGGCAAAATAATGGATTTTGAACAATGGACCATATTTGATGGGTGGATTGGGTATGTTCATCAAGGACTAGGAATCCAACTTCAATCCATTGAAAGTCCAGATTGGTGAAGTTCCAATCTAGGTGAGGCTATAAAACCTCCCTTTTGAATTTTGGGACATGATTAATCTCAATCTCATTGAGAACAAAATGGGTAGATTTCTTATGGTGGGAGGAGTAGAAAATATGGACTTTAGTATGTATGAAAGAATTTGTATACAATGGAATCCCAACCAAACACTTCCAAAACATGTTGAACTGGTGTCAAATGATGGAGTATGGAAGCTAAGCATCAAGGTGGAATTGTTGGTCAAGAAATGTAAGATTGGCAAGTGCCCTGGACACTCAGAGTGGGAATGCTCAAAAGTTGAGCAAGGGAAAATGAGTACTGAAGAATCTATTCTTCAAGAGATTATTGTCATGACTGAAAATGAAGGATCAGGTAAGGGTAATGAAATAATGATAGTGTAGGTAAAGGTGGATGTTGATGGTGAAAATCATGGGGAATAAACTATGAAGAATGGTAAAGGTTTGACTTAAGGAAAACACAATGGATGCATGATGTATCAAGTGGTAAACCATGAAAGGGTGACAAAAGAGAGGGAAGAGCAAGATATTCTATGGGAAATGGTCGCAGAAGAGGAAGAGACTATAAGAAAGATGGGAAGCTCATTTTTAGATGAGGGATATGATCAAGGAGCATCCTTTCCATGTAGTGGATTGGAGATAGATGTGAGGAATTCCCAAATATTAGGTAGCAGGACCTTAATGAAGTGTACCAACCTACAATTAACCCCTACATCCAAGATGAATTTGATGTCAGAATCCCATTCCCTAATGCATTGGTAAGAACCTAATGGGGAATCTTGCAACTTGGTTGATATAGGGATGGAATGTGGGCAAAAAAATCCTATAGAGAAGACAATTGGAATAGATGTTATGCATTCACTAGAAAAGTCAATACCAGGTTGCAATGATGATAAAAAAAAATTGAAGAAGATTTTATGCCACCTGTTAGAGTAAATTATTAATTATATTAATTAATCTTTACTCCCTTCTTAAGATGTCAACTCCTTTTTGCTTTAGTTAAAAGCACATGCACTAGTTGTTCTAAACTCATGCATTAGTCATGTAATAGTTAAACTGATTATTACATGCACTAGACTTTGCCTTTCAAGGCTTTCGATCTCCTTTATAAGGATGATCCATTGTACATTCTATTCATTCATTATTTGAGGATATTTTCTTCTTCATATTTTTTAGTCAAACCCTTGCCCTCTTCTTGTCTCTACTTCCTTGTAACAGATTTTTGTATGCAGGTGATCTTCGGGTTTTGTGGATTTGTATTGCTCAAATCCTACATGGCATCAGAGCCTAATCTTCTATAGCTTGTTCACATTTGAAGGATTCAAATTAGGGATTTTTCTTGCTGATTTGAGAGGTTTTGGTATTCTCTGTAGGACGTTAAAAAAAAAAATTACACTTTTTACAGAGAGGGTTTCCTATTAGATCTAGGGGGGACCTATTTTCTAGTCATCTTGGCTTCAAACGAACCTCACGATTGCATTCAGAACGTCCAAGAACCCCAAGATCCATATAAAATTTGTCAAATTTGGACAAAGTTGGATCTATGAGAAAAAAAAAAATTGTAATCAGCCCTGGCATGAATCCCAAGGCAATCAATATTTTTTGGAGCACTTCTGGCCCAAATGGACCTCACGGTTGTGTCTGGAAGGCCCGCGATAGTCATAATCCATATAAGGCTTGTCAATTTTGGACAAGTTGCCATCTGAGGCAAAAAAAACATTTGTCATACCAGGGCCATACGGCCTTGGCACGCGGACCGAGGTAGAGGGTACGATGACTTTTTAAAAAAATAAATAAATTATTAGGGGCACCGCCCAACAGCCACCCCCGCACCACCGCGGCCACCGCCAATGCCAAACGGCTTGGTCTTAGCCGCCAGCGGCTAGCCCAGACCGCCAAAGGTGGGCCCAAACCACCAACGATAGGCCCAGACCACCAGCGACAGGCCCTTTAGCGCCAGCGCATGTGACCAGGGGCCAGCAATTTTTTTTGAACAACAAAAAAAAAAAATTGAAATTTTTTTTTGTCTTTGGAGCCTCTTTCACTAATATTGGCTTTCTGGGAGCTCCAGGCATCATTTTTTGACAAACGAGATATCGCCAGAAATTTGCTTCTAAGACTGACGCTCTCATGGAGGTTAATCTAGTATTTTTTGTCATCTAGCTTTCTATTTCTACTGTCAAAGCTAGATTATCTTTTTTGCATTTTGGGGGGCTAATTTGCTCAAATTAGCTCCATTTTTTGATCCAGAAGAAGTGCCCGAAAGATCTTCTCGAGTACCATCCATATTTCTACCTGTTTTCATCAAAAAAATTTCAACGTACACAAGATTCAGATCTAAATATTTTTTGTTCTTCTCTTGATAAAGCATATCATTCTAGGCTTAGGGGTTCGATATTTGGATTGTGGGGGGGTGTTATTTTCTTGTTTCTATTAGTTAAACTAGATATTTATCAAAACACAAACCCCTTCTAAAACAATGGCTGAGACCTCTTCTTGTCTAGAACTTCTGACCCCACATAATTATCACACATGAAAACCCTGATGACACGACTTCTCCGTTCAAAAGGGCTCTAGTCTTGTCTAGATGCAGTGCAACCAATATTACAGAGGCCCTTTGAGATCATGAAACATTGAAACAAGATGGATGAGGCTATGGGGTTGATTGCTTTACAGGTATCAGATAGCTTGTAGTTTCATCTTGATGGGTGCAATACCCCTCTAGCTATGTGGACCAAGCTTAACACTTTGTTTGGTACAATGAATGAGTTCTGAGCACTTCAGATTGAGGTAGAGCTTACCTCTCTTGTACCTGATTATTTTTTGTCTATTGAGGACTTTCTGATGAAGTTCAAACAGCAGAGATCTTTGTTACATGGATGTGGAAAGCAAAAGACTGATAAAGAGTGCATTTATCTGATTCTGTCTAAGCTTAGGGGAAACTTTCAAATCTTCTCTTCTACCTTTCATTCTACCATGGATGCTTTGGGACCTACATTCACCATGCCCACTTTTGAGGTGTTATGTGATCATTTGACTAGAGAGCAGGTGAAGCTTACTCAGTTGGACTCTCTAACAGGATCAAAGAACCAAGCATTGGTTGCCCAACCATCCAAAGAAAAGCAGAAGCAGAATTTGAAGTAGATATCAGATTCCTCTTTAAAGCACTCTACTAGCCCACCATCTTCTTCTAAGAAGGAGAAACAGAAGGCTGAGAGACCTACATGTTCCTATTGTTAGAAGGGACCTCATGATGAGTCACATTGTTTTCAGAAGAGATTTGATGGCTATGAGAAATAGATTGCAGATTTGCAAGCTCTTCTTCAGAAGAGCACTGTTTCCTCTCCATCCTCTTCTACCTCACAGGGGTCTACTTTTTAGTCTTCCTCCACATATTTGACATCTAGATAGGATTTTGGATAGGGTCATGCATTACGGGCATCCATTGCATCCCCTTCACAGGTCCCTTGGATACTGGATTCAAGTGCTTCTCACCATATGGCATCTTCTCAAGGGGTCTTCTCTACTGTTGAGGCTTCTCCCATTCCTCATATTCTCATGGGGAATAACATTGTCCTGACAGTCTATAGGAAAGGTTCAGTAGGCATTCAGGATGGCACATTCAATGATGTATTGTATGTTCCATCTCTATCTATAAACCTTCTCTCGATTTATTAGATTACACACAGTGAATCAGGGAAGATAGTTGAGTTCACTGTAGATTCAGTCTTCATTTGGGATAGTGTGACAGGAGGCATTATTTCTATAGGGATAGTTGATCATTCCACCTGTCTCTACACCTTCTCACACTTTGGTCCACCACCTCCATTGTTGGAGCACAACTCTCCTCTTTCACGAGAGCCTCATGTGGTGCAGTCAGGTCGCTTGAACTTTTGTATTGTTCTCGAGATCACTGCTATGACTGTCACACCACATCTTGTTGAGGTCTTTTCTCTTTAGTAGGATTCTTCTTTAGCACTGCCTGACCCTCCAGCTCCATTCATCGAGCCACCAGGTGCACTTGTTGAGGATTCTACAGAGGACATTCATATCCTCTTTCATGACAGTGTCAACACACCTGTCACACCACCTACATTGGGGATTCCCTTTCAAGATCCTCATGTTTTCTCATTTGAGCATCAGTTAGGCCTTCTAGTTTCACCTCTCATTCAAGGGTTACCTTGTTCCTGTACACACTAAAATATGCACTTCTATGAACCATTACATGCAAGGTTGCTCAAGAGTGAGGCCTCACAAAGCGGCTCATAGCTCTCTATGCATGGAGTTGCAAGGGACTATGAGTTTTGCTCTCAACTAGAGCTACAAGAAAGTGACCTTGCTAGTCAACCACACAATGAGAGATTCAAGTGAAGACAAGGGCAACAATGCCAATATCTCCAAGAATCTAATATGAAATGCAATGCAAACTATATGAGAATGCAAATCTAAGCTAAATGATAACAATGCAATGCTTGAAAAGAAATCTAATCTATGAAAGGAAATAGCAATAGATTACAAATCCTTCCTATTTAGACTATGTGAGATTGCATAAAAGGAAATCTACACTAAGAATGCCATGAATGCAACTATGAAAGCAAAACTATTATGAAATGCAACTAAGAATGATGAAAGCAACAAGTCTTCAATGTCTTCAAAAGCTCCAAATGTACCTAGAAAACCTGCAGCATAACAATAGCATAAAACATGGATCTGTATATGAAGGAGAGAGCTCTCCTTTTATAAGAAATGCAAAGGAATGGACCATGGAGATTAAGAGGCAAAAGATCTTAATCAGCGGTGGAGGTTGAAAGAGGAGCAATCCATGTGCACAAGTATCCTTCAATGAGAGTGAAGTGTTGACTTTTGAGCCTCATGTGAGACAAAAGTGCTTTTCTCCCTTTTATAAAATAGGAATAATGTTTTATTTGTGCAACTTAGGATAAGAGGAAAAGTGGGGGCTCTTTATTTATTAAAAGGGGAGGAAATATTCTTTTTAAATAAATAAAGACTTAGGATAAATGGTTAGCCCAAGGATAAAAATCCAATATATGATCGAAATTAAGACTTGATCAAGAAATTGATATTGTTGAAAATATTGATTATTGATCAAAATGATTCAAGATTGATAAATCAAATAAATGGGGCCCAAAGTCTAGGCGACCATTTTTGGGTGCATACATTTGCCCCTCTTTGACTAATGTGTGATCGATTTGGGAACACATGTAGTCAAAGAATGAAGTTGCAATGTGAGATCGATTTGGGATCACAAAATAACTCAGATATGAGGTCGATTCGGGATCACATCTGGACAAACATAAACAAAAGCTTAGACCAACACCGTCGCTGCTAGGTGCAAATCAAGCTTTAGACAAAACTATCACCGTTGCTGCTAGGCAATAATCAATGTCTAAAAATGGGAGATAAGAATCTCAAATTTTGAGCAAAAGCTCACAAAAGATGTCTGAATCAGGAAAATCAAGAGAATTAGGGATGAGAATCCCACAAATACTGCCCCCTCGGAATCGAAATCGAAATCAAGTTAGAGGAGAGACAGTGAACTGATAAAGATTTAACCAAATCATAATGAAATCATAATCGAATGTAAATGATAACAGGATAACCATTAGGCAATGAAACATGCCCCAGCGATGAGCTAGAAGAAAAGAGACAGAAGACTAGAAATAGAGTGGATGAAAGACTAGAAAATTTGAGAGACATGGAAGGAAGAAATTCCACCGAAAATCAAATTATGCCTTAAAAGGTCAATCAACTGCGCAGAAGGGGGGGAAAGAATTTGAAATGCGATTTTGACTATGAAGATGACCTCGGATTTTGATTTCGAGTCCGAAAATGGATCCAGGACGTCGAAATTAGCTAGGGGTGCAATTTTTGCGCAATTCCGAGGTGTTTTGAAAATTAGGTCAAAAAGTCAAAATGCTATAAAAGGGGTCAAAATGTCATTTTCAAAAATCATTTGTCTTTTAGTGATTTGAGAATTTCAGAGCTTTAGAGAGAGAAAATGGCTCAGCAAGCAGGAGTTCCCGTCCACAGGCATCGATTCGAGCGCGCCCGGTTGCATAACCGGCCACCACACTATCCTGCCCCGGTATGTTTTCGAAAAACTCGAGCTTTTTGATTATTTCTAGCATTTAATAGCTTTTTTAGCACATTTTTTTCAAATTTTAAATTTCAAAATTTTTTGTTGTGCGAAATATCGCGCGATACTTTAGAAGTATCGCGCGCTTTGGGGAGAAGTATCACGCGATACTTCGCGCGCCCCAAAAGTATCGCACGCTTTGGGCATCAGTATCGCACCATACTGGGCGAAAGATCGCGCGATAGCGGGCGAAGTATCGCTCGACACCAGGTTTATCGCCCCACTATAGGGAGAAGTATCGCACGATATTTCTCCAAAAAAGAATATCGCCCAATTGAAAATTTTGATATTTAATGCATTTTTGAGCAAGAATGACATGGGTCTAGACAATGTTACATTTTTTAAGATGTTTTATACTGAGTTTTTTGGACATCCATCATGATATGTACTAACAACGGGTTTGGTTTTGGCTTGCAGGAGGTTTTTTTCGGCGCTCATCATCAGAGCGCCGAAGGTGACAGGATTACGGTGTGTCCGAGATCTAGATGATCCGGGCAATGCCGATATCAGGGCTATGGGATTCCGGTATCTGCTGAGATACCCATATATCCGAGCAGACCATGGGTTGTTGACTGCTCTTGCCGAGAGATGGCATAGTGAGCACAACACCTTCCATCTGCCTACTGGAGAGGCGTCGATCACTTTGGAGGACGTCTACAGGATCTTACGAGTGCCATGCCACGGAGAGCCTGTAAGTATGATCATGTTTTGATATATAATCATAAATGTAATGTTTCCATGTGATGAAAACTAACATGATTTGTTTGTTGTCACAGGTGTACTATGATCAGGACGTCACTGAGGGGCGCCGATTGATTCAGGAGATGTTTCAGGATGTGACCATCCTAGACAGGCATGTCAGCTGGGAGCGACTGCTTGATGACTTCGGCAGAGATTATCCGGTGCCATGCATTGTGGCATCTATCATTTCACAGATCCTGATGACTGATCGCAGTCAGAAGGGATTCCCGCTCGGATGGGGCAGGCTACTGGTAGACTTGGTAGGCAGGCCTCGACGGATGGCATGGGGGCCTGCGATCTTAGCAGAGATGTATCATGAGCTGCATGAGATCGTCTACAGGGACGGTCGGACATGGGCGTGTGGTGCCATCCTGGCACAGGTATGGGCATGGGAGCACATTGCTGTAGTGCGTCCCAGGGTTCAGCCGAGGGAGAGGAGGTACCCATTCATTTATAGGTACATCGGATTTATATCACATGCCCATTCAGGGGATGTGACCTACTATCGGCAGATTCTGGATGAGATAGCCTCATTCACATGGAGGCCATACAGGGATGTGGAGGGATGGAGTGATGCAGATGAGGAGCTCAGTTATATGCTATGCAGTCGGCCACTGGTAGGTCGACATGCAGATATCATAGAGAGGTTTTGCATCAGTCGGGTGTGGCGGCAGTTCGGGAGGCAGCAGCGAGTCTCGACAGAGACTACCACATATGCCAGGGCCAGAGACGAGGAGGGACATGGGTGGCTACCCATGTTGGATTATCAGCAGGCTGTCGCAGAGACAGCGAGTATCAGGAGCGAGCCCTGGGAGTATTTACCAGATGTGGCAGACGCAGGGGCTGATGGAGCCTACAGAGCAGAGCGGCGGAGGGTACCATTCCCTCGATTTACAGTACCAGATGCTCAGGTGCCAGCGCCGGGAGGAGAGGGAGGGGATGGAGGAGACGGAGGGGACGGAGGAGAGGAGGGAGGAGATGGAGGGGATGGCGGGAGGGGGAGAGGGAGGAGGATGAAGAGAGGAGAGGGGTCGGGATTAGGTGGCCGGAAACGGTCACGGGGACAGAGATCAGCCACTCCTGAGGAGGAGGTGAGACCAGCTCGCCGGCAGGCAGAGGTACAGCAGGAGCAGCCTGCGGGGGGAGAGGACCTGAGAGCCCAGATACAGGCTCGGGAGGCAGAGATACAGCAGCTGCGGACCACCATAGCTGTGAGAGATCAGCAGCTCCTGGATCTGAGGGTAGAGCGGGATCAGCAGATAGCTGATCTTAGAGCAGAGATAGCACGCCGTGAGGCGATGGCACAGACCGAGGCACTGGAGCTCCGACGGGAGTCAGCGAGGGCTGCTTATTATCATGGATTATATCTGCAGGCCGTCCCTGAGGGTGAGAGAGCACCATCATACTCTCAGCGGGCAGGGGTATCAGACGTGGCTTTTGATAGGAGAGCTATGCCTCCTCCACCACCACGAGCTCCTCACGAGGGTGGTAGCGAGTCTTAGGGTTAGGTCTTAGATGTTTGGACATATTTTGAGACTGTTGATCCAGATTTTGGGATCTCATATTGTATATCATGACATTTATTGATTTATGAGATTACTGGATGTTCGGTATATCATGTGTATTTGTCTCACTTATGATGGATGTATCAGTTTATGTATATTGTCTTGTCATTTTGCTCAAAATGCTTATGTATGTGCTTATGTATGTTCTCTCTCATAGTTGTATGTTTAATTCTCATATGTATGATGTAGACTTATGTTTCTTGAAAATGACAGTTTTGATATAGATATGATGATATGATTAACCCCTTGTGATGAACAGAAACAGGTTCGAGATGAAAAAGACAAGGAGCGAAAGACAGGATCAAGAATAATAGAAGGTGAACGCAGTTGACTAACAGGTCCATGTAGGATGACAAGGAGAGCTCTCTCCATGTGCAAGATGCAAGACTAGACTAACATGACCCTAAAAAATGCAAGCTACTATGAAAGTGGTTGACTTGCAAAGTCACAACGCTTATAGACATCTAATTATCATCATCGAGCGTTATTGGTAGCGTCGTAAGATCATACAATGCACACTAGCATTACTATGTGGATATGAATATGATCTTTATCAGATAGAAATGTGGAAATCTTACCTAGGCATCAAAGACATATAGGTCAAGATGACTTAATGCAGTAAGATTACCTAAGTTTGATATGGCGAGATTATGCTTGTATCAGGACACATGAAAGTCAGGATAGCTAAAAGCATGCACTCGCAAAACAGTCAAGGATAATACCTTGTCAATCCATAGTGTCAAGTAGGACCAGCATAAATGCTCATGACAGTTAGGATCAACAAAATATACCCACAAGCAGATAAAAAAAGAAAACATGTTCTCATTCCCTCAGTCTTCTAGCTATGCATCATCGAAAACTTCTCAGGGAGAGACCACTCATCAAAGAAATCCTCATAGACAGCACACAAAGAAAAAATAAAGTCATCATATCATCAGTGAGTTAATTGTTTAAGTGCGTGTGTGTTGGTCATAGAGTCAAACTCTGAGTATCATATCTGCAAATGAGAAATATTGCGTCATACGAGACTGTTGGGTAAGACATCTGATAAGTGTTAAGAAACACTCGACGCAAGGGTAGTGTTGAGAAACACTGTTTGGGGTGGTGTTGAAAAACACCTGTTGTGAAATGTCCCAAGAGACAAACGCACCAAAAGGACCTATGCGAAAAGTTATGCCCCCTAGACAAAGACAAAGACCAATTCCAGACTAGGCCAAATAAGGTCAAGGCATGATAGAAAGTGGCTAAGTGTCGAGGACGCATGCTAACAAATAGGGGTGCAAAGGCCGCAAGTAGCGCCTGTTTCCAGGTTTTCACCACTTGGATTCTTTTTTTTTTTCTTTTTTTCATTTTTTTTTTATTTTTTTGATTTTTTTGTATTTTTTTTCAGGACTTTTTATGCTTTTTAGGATTTTTTCAGCAATCATATATCAATTTTTTTGGTATTTTTTCAGGATCAATAAGATATATACAAAAGATGCCCCCAGACAGAATGGGCATCAAGGATAGAACTTCTTAAGGTGCACAATGTTGATGGGATCAGGGAGCTGTTCTCCATCAGGATCTGACAGTAAATACGCACCAGTACCAAAAGCAGCTGTGATGACATATGGTCCAAGCCAGTTAGGTTCAAACTTGCCCTTTTGCTCTCTGTTTTGTTGGTTCTTAGGGTTTTCTCGTAAAACAAGATCACCTATTTGAAATTCTCTAGGGCGAACCTTCTTGTTGAATGCCTTGGACATACGCTTCTGATACGCTCTCATATGATCAAAGGAAGCCTTACGCTTCTCATCTAGAAGTTCTAGTTCCTGCAACCTCATGAAAGGTGTCATCTCTGGTGACCATATAATCGGAGCTCGTCAAGTCTTCTCCTAAGATACCTGAATTGGGGCTCATCCTATCAAACGAAGCGTCGTCTACTAAGGCGATTTGAGGGGGCCAATCCTCTAGTCTGACACTAGGATCGTTAGTTGCATCGGGTTGGGTACTATAGGCATGAATAATATCCACATCTAGATCAATTGTTGCATCTGAAAGCGAATCCCATTCATATTCATGGGAGTCTGTCTCTGAGTCATCATTTAGGCCTCGTGATGTAGAAGCCTCAAGGTTAGGGAGGGTTTCCCCCTTTCTAGTGCTAGTATTGGTACTATCCGTCGCAGCTAGGACAGTAATATTTTCCTTTGTCGATCTAGAAGTCACACAATCACTATCCGTCGCAGCTGGGATAGTAGGACTATTAAGCATCAAATCTGTGGAATCTCCCCAAAGGAGATTCGTTGAGGGCACCCAATCATCAGACACATCTTGTTGATTGGAGAGATCGGGCGTATAATCTGCAATCAAACTTTTGAGTGAGACTCTGAGGGATGGTATCTCGACTTCTAAGGGTAATATTGCTTCTGCGCCATAGGTGAGAGAGAAAGGAGTGGCTCCTGTAGGTGTGCGAATACTTGTTTGGTAAGCCCATAGTGCTGGATTGATTTGTAAGTGCCAATCCCTACCATTCTTGTGTACCGTTCTATGAAGAATCTTAAGAATGGTTTTGTTAGAAGCTTCTGCCTGTCCGTTTCCTTGTGGGAAATATATGGAGGACCAATGTTGCTTGATTTTAAACTTTTGGCATAGGTGCTTTAGGTCTTTATTCTTAAATTGACCTCCATTGTCAGTAATGATCTCAGAAGGCACTCCAAATCGGCAAATGATATGGTTCAAGATGAACAAAGAAATGGTCCTTCCTGAAGCAACAGAAAGTGGTACGGCCTCCACCCATTTTGTGAAGTAGTCAGTGGCAGTAATGATGAACTTGTGTCCACCTGATGAGTTGGGGTGAATTTGCCCAACCAGATCAAAGGCCCAGCGCTGAAATGGCCAATGAGAAATAGAAGGGATTAGTTCCCTACCCGGAGCATGAATCAGGTTGCCGTGTTTCTGACATTTTTCACATGACTTAGCAAAGGTGACTGCATCTATCTGCATTGTGGGCCAATAATATCCCGCCCTAAGCAACCTTCGGGCCATGGCAAGACCATTAGAATGCCCACCACAAATGCCCTCATGGATGTCAGCTAACGCTTGGTTGGATTCCTCCTTTTCCAAGCACCTAAGGAGTGTCCCATCTAAACCCCTTCTATATAAGTCACCAGAGATGAGGGTGTGGCGAGAGGCGTTACGGATGAGGTTTCGGCGTTCGGAGCGGGTGAATGTGTCAGGGATGATGCCATCACGAAGATATGAATAGATAGCACCATATCGGGAGGACTCGTGTGTGATAATGGCACAAATGACACGGCTTTCAGATGAGTCAAAGATGGGATGGCGTAGCTCTTCCACCAGGAATTCAAATCTGGATTCATGTGTCTCCAACTGAAGAAGTGAAGCTAATGTGGCCATGGCGTCTGCAGCTTTGTTCTCTATCCTAGGGATTTGTTGAAACGTCACAAAGGTGAAATAGCGTTTCAAAGAATCAACCATCTTTTTATAAGGTATCAATTTGTCATCCTTGGTTTGATACTCTTCATTGACTTGGTTGATGATTAGCTGAGAATCCCCAAAGACATGTAATTCTGTGATATTCCATTCTATAGCCATTTTCAAGCCATTAGTTAAAGCTTCATATTCTGCAATATTATTGGTACATGGGAACAATAGTTTATAAGACTTTGGAATGTTGTACCCATGTGGAGAAACAAATAACACTCCGGCACCTGATCCATTTTGCATGCGGGAGCCATCAAAGAACATTGTCCAAGTGCGAGTAGTGGTATATAAGATGTGTTCATCTGGGAATTCCACTTGGACTGGCATACTATCCTGGATTGGAAAATCAGCTAATTGGTCAGCAATAGCTTGCCCTTTTATTGCCTTCCTTTCAACGTACTCTATGTCAAATTCAGTGAGGACCATCATCCATTTAGCAAGTCTACCCGTCAGGGCAGCCTTACCAAGCAAATATTTAAGGGGATCAATTTTGGCAATCAAGTGTATGGTATGAGCAAGCATGTAGTGGCGCAACTTTTGAGAAGCAAACACCACCGCGAGACAAGACTTCTCAATATTATTGTAATTGATCTCATAAGAGACTAGAGTACGGCTGATATAGTAGATGGCCCGTTCTTTCCCAGTATCATCTGTTTGAGCCAATAATGCCCCCAGGGAAGTGTCTGTAGCTGAGATATATAGAAGCAATGGTTTCCCTGAAATAGGAGGCATTAAGATCGGAGGATTAGCCAAGTATTGTTTGATCTGATCTAGGCTCTTTTGACAATCCTCATTCCAAACACAAGAAGCACCCTTATGCAATGTCTTGTTGAAGGGTTGCGCTCTATCTGCAAGCTGAGAAATAAACCTCCTAATTGATTGAAGACGTCCTTGAAGACTTCTCATTTGGCTGATATTTCGAGGAGGTGGCATATCTAGGATTGCTTGGACCTTTTCGGGATCAACCTCGATACCTTTTGCTGATATTATGAATCCTAAAAGTTTGCCTGAGGTGACGCCAAATGTGCACTTCTTTGGATTCAATCTGAGTTGAAATTGTTCCATACGATCTAGAATTACTTCCAGATCATTGAGGTGTGTGTCCCTTTTTCTTGATTTTGCCAGGGTATCATCCACATAATCTTCCATATTTTTGTGCATCATATCATGAAAGATAGTTGTCATAGCTCTTTGGTAGGTTGCTCCTGCATTCTTTAACCCAAATGGCATGACGTTCCAACAGTAGGTTCCCCATGCACATGTGAATGCTGTTTTCTCTTGGTCTTCAGGAGCTATTTTGATTTGATTATACCCCGAGAAACCATCCATTAGGGAATATATGTCATAGCCCGCCGTCATGTCCACTATCATGTCAATGTTTGGAAGTGGAAAGTCATCCTTTGGGCATGCTTTGTTTAGATCTCTAAAATCTGTGCAGACACGAATGGACCCATCATGTTTGGAGACCGGTACTATGTTTGAGATCCATTCTGCATAATCGATGGCTCTAATAAATCCAGCTTTCAAAAGCTTTTCTAATTCTCCTTTGACAAGTAGAGCTATATGTGGATGCATTTTTCTTAGTCTCTGTTTGACTGGCTTGACTCCTGGAGCTATAGATAAGTGATGCATTATGAGATTTGTGTCAAGCCCTGGCATGTCTGAGTAGGTCCATGCAAAATTAATTTTCTTTTTCTGTAAAAACTGTACATATGCCTTGGTCTCTTCCTCTGATAAAGACTGAGCAAGATGGACTACCTGAGGATTTTCTTCTGTGTTTAGATTGACCGGCTTTGTTGGTTCAATCAAGATTGATGATCTATCCTGGAAATAACTCGGCAAGTTATTAAGTACCCCATCCTTAGGTGCCTCAAAGAGGTTTTCACCTTTGGATGCGTCATTTCTTTTTACTATTTTTGGTTCTGACACCGCCACAAAGTGGTTTTCGCCATCAGACCTATTTTTCTTTTTCTCTTTTGTTTTGAGACTGAGGTACTTAATATCAGGCTCCGTCATGCTGGTTGTTGGTTCACTGGTGGAAGAAGCCACGGGTTCGAGAGCATTCAGATAGCAAGCAATCTCGTAATCGTTGCGAAATGTGAGGAATGTGGGCTCGTGGTGGCGCTGGGGCCAGTCAATCAGGTCAAAGTGGACAAGGGGCAAGTCAATGGTAGGTTCGATGTTGTGAATGTGAAAGGTGTCATCTCTGGTGACCATATAATCGGAGCTCGTCAAGTCTTCTCCTAAGATACCTGAATTGGGGCTCATCCTATCAAACGAAGCGTCGTCTACTAAGGCGATTTGAGGGGGGCAATCCTCTAGTCTGTTAGTTGCATCGGGTTGGGTACTATAGGCATGAATAATATCCACATCTAGATCAATTGTTGCATCTGAAAGCGAATCCCATTCATATTCATGGGAGTCTGTCTCTGAGTCATCATTTAGGCCTCGTGATGTAGAAGCCTCAAGGTTAGGGAGGGTTTCCCCCTTTCTAGTGCTAGTATTGGTACTATCCGTCGCAGCTAGGACAGTAATATTTTCCTTTGTCGATCTAGAAGTCACACAATCACTATCCATCGCAGCTGGGATAGTAGGACTATTAAGCATCAAATCTGTGGAATCTCCCCAAAGGAGATTCGTTGAGGGCACCCAATCATCAGACACATCTTGTTGATTGGAGAGATCGGGCGTATAATCTGCATCACTGTCGCTGTCCGTTGCAACTGGGACAGGGATACCTTTCTTCTTCTTGTTCTCAAAACCTAAGCCGATTGTGGACCTATTTTTGCGTCCAAAGAGAGCATGATCAAGAGGCTCAGCTTTAGCATCCAGCCTATGACTAAGGGGACCAAATCCCGGATATCCCATATTTTTGACCAGTGTATATCCTTTCCCATAAGTTTCAGGTGACGGAGCAAAATTCTCATTATGTTTGTATTTCTCTTCGTGATATATCCAGTTCCTTACAGCAACTTCCTCTTTCTCTTCTTGAATGGGGACCGAAGACTCAACAAATTTCCCAAATAACATCATTGCTGATGATGAAGGCTTCACATTTGGGGAGGGTCTCCCATAAGACCTAGGAGAGATTGGCATTTTTGTAAAAGAATCAATCTTATAATCTCCCATCCCAAGGTCCATGGTCTTGAATTTCTGCTTGCATTGTTCAAGTGGACTACTAAGATTGTCAGCTTCTCTATTCAAAGGTACATGTGATCCCGCAGAAATGTTATTAACTGATAGAGCACTGTCTCCCGGGATGCAAATTTTTACACCATTATGGGGGAACTTAACACACTGGTGATATGTTGATGGGACTGCCTGCATTTCATGAATCCATGGCCTACCTAGCAAAATGTTGTAGGCGAGAGGTCCAACATCAACAATTTGGAACAATATGTCTCTTTCTACAGGACCGATACGAATAGGCAAAACAGCCAATCCCTTAGAACTTCTTTCTGCTTCATCATATGCTTTGATTGTGATTCTTTTCTTTGTGTCAATGACGTTCTCAGAATACCCTAGAGCTAGCAGCAAACTCAGAGTACAAATATTGAGCCCCGCACCCCCATCTATTAGTACACGTCTAACACGGGTTTTATGAATCATGACCTCGATGTGTAAGGCCAAATTATGTGGGCGACTAATGGATTTGTCATCTTCTTCTGAGAAGGTGAGGAAATGAGGGCTAGCCAAATGGTTGACCATGTTTTGGAATTGGTCGATATCTAAGTTATTAGGGACATTGGCTGCTCGCAAGGCATCCTCGAGGACGCGCTTGTGCTTAGGAGATAATTCTAAAAGCTCAAAAATGGATATCTGAGCGGGTGTTCATTGTAGTTGGTCAATAAGGTTATAATTGGAATCAGGACCAACGACGGGTTTTGGAGGAGCACCTTTGGACATGGGTTGTTTAGACTTGCTAGTGCTAGGACCTTTGATGACAATGGGTGCTTGAGCCTGACCCCTAGTGACAACATTGAGGGACCGGGGCATTCCTTGTGTGTGAGGACCTTTTATCACCACAGCGGGTCTTTCATTAGTCATAGGAATTGAGTCCACATTATGTCCATAAGGATCTTTCTTTCTCACCATGTTGATATTATCGTCAGCCACTTCAAGCATGTTAATCACATTATCAGCGTGTGTGTATGTATAGTTAATAGCCGCCTTGCCATTCTTACTAGAATTCTCTCCTTTTTCATATTTAGGCAAGGGCTCTTTAAAGGCTTTATGGTCTGCATTAGTAGTTAACCCATCCACTTGTAATTGTCCTTTCTCAATAAGGTCTTGGACAAGATGCTTGAGTTTAAAACAATTTTCTATGTCGTGTCCAATCCCATTATGGAAAACACAAAAAGCCTTAGCATCCCACCAATGAGGTAAAGGATCTGGTATTCGATGTTTTGTAGGATCCTGTGGGTGCGCCAGATTATGAGCAACTAGTGTCTTAAAAACATCTGCATAGGATTCTCCCAATTTAGTGAATTGTCTTTTCTTCGTTTTAGATCTCTTTTGATACTGAGGTTTGTCTTGTTGCGTTGATGATGTTTGCAACTTCATAGCTTGAACTGCATGAGAGAGATTAAGAACTCCTTCATTTTTGACCTGAGATGAATCAACAACTCCGTCGTTGACGACTTGCTTGTTTTTGTTCCAATAAGAGTTCTTTTTGTCCTTGTTACCATTAGTATTGTTATTTTGGCCATTGTTGTTATTTGTTGGTTTAGCCAAAATTCCTTGTTCTTTTAGGACATCCTCAATGCGACATGCCACCTCTACCATAGTATCAAAAGAATTTAATGGAATTTTCTTGACTTCATACTTGAGTTCTGGTATTAGATTGTTCACAATGATATCAATTCTCTCTTCTTCAGGGATTGTCCTTGGGTATTTCGAACACAATCGCCTCCATCGTTGCAAAAAGGTGACAAAAGATTCCCTTTGATTTTGCTTAAGTTTACACAAATCAAGCATGGTGACTGACCTAGATAAATTGTAAGCAAAATGTTGTACAAATCTTTGGACAAGTTCTCTAAATGTCTTTACTGGAGGGGAAAGGTTGGTGAACCACTCCATGGCTTGACCTTTTAAACTCCTTGGGAATAATCTCAGCAAGTAGGAGTCTTCGTGGTGAAAGGAAAAGCTCATTATGTAGAATTGTCGAACATGGTCATGAGGGTCACCCATGCCATCATATTTGTCGTATGTTGGGAATTCAACTTTCTTAGGGAATTCTACCATCACCACACTTTTGTCAATGGGATTAGGACATATGGAGTCCAAATGAAATGTACTCTTGGGAGCCTTCATTCTGTCTATATCCTTTTGCATTTGTAAGATTAACTCATCAGTTGAAGGATTCTGTTTCTTGATTTTTTGGTGAACATCAAAGTTATATGGAACTTTAGCGCCTTTGTTGATAAGACTTTCCAAAAATTGGTCTTTGTTTTGTTCCACGTATTGCTCCACATAGGCTTGAAAGGATGGTTCTTGTTGCATAGTCATGAAGTCCATATGATCGGATTTAGCATAACTGCCTCCATGTTGTGAGCCATGATGTGCTCGTTGGGAGGGTTGCTTTGAATGTCTATGAGACGATTGTCTCCTATGATGGTCATATCTTGAAGTCCTTCTTCCTCTAGGACTTGGGGATCGTGAGGGTGTCTTTGATCTTCTTCGAGGGCTAGGGGAAGGGGTAGATGGGGGCAAGTTGGTCCCACTATTGGCTCCCCTCCTGTTAGATCGATTTTGGAGTTGTTGTGCATAGAGTCTATCTTCCTCTTCTTGGGTGACTCTTTTCTGTATATCCAACAATGCACGTTCCTCTTCCTCTAGTTGTCGGAATTTTTCCTTTTTTGCAGCCTGTTCATCTAAGTAGGCTTGCTTCTCTCTCTCAATGCTTCTTAATCTTGTATTTGCATATCGAGAAGTGTCCTTAAGTGGGGAGGTCTGTCTTGAATGCCTTATTGCATTAGCTGCGTTAATATGGTGATCACCAGATTCGTTGTTCTGGTCTTCGTGTTGTGACCCTGAATCTGAGTGGGCTGACTTATGCTGTCTTTCAGCTCGTTGTTGAGCATCAAAATACCTCACGTTGTTAGGAGGTGACCCGGGTGGACTGGCATGAGAAGAACCACCATACTCTCCTCTGTGTCGTTGAAAGATATCCTCGAGAGTTTGATTCATGGCTTCTCTTTGTTGCCAGGTGAAAGTGTAACTCATGTCCATGCTTGATGAAAGTGGTATGAAAGAGGTGCTCACTTCACTAGGGTTAGCTCCCGGATTGAAACAAACCTCGGATTCACTCTTAGGAGATTGGTCAAAAAGGGGTCCTTTTCCCTTAGGTTGTCGACGGGTCTTGATAGGTGGTAACTGGCTAAAGGCAACAGGGGGTCGCTTCCCTTGATTAACTTGGTACCTTGTCGTAACTGACATGAAAGAGAGATATTCTCAATGATAAGGTGACCTTTCAAAGTGTCCTCACCAAACTAGGATAATCGAAATCCTCTATTGTCCAAAGAAAGATGAAAAAAAGAAAAGAAAGGGGGCTTTACCAACACTGTCAAAAAGGTGCTTCAAATCAAAGGGTGACTACCCTTGCACTTTTGAATCAGGAGGTTGGACTAGGCCAAAAGATAATTGAAAATGAAAGCGATTTGGACAATAAGAGAACTGAAATTTTCCCAGAATATAGCTAACACTTTTAAAGATGAACCTTGGCACCAAGAATGGCTTTCTAACTTGACAATTATTCCAAAGTGACTTTGTAAACCAAATGATGCTATCTCGAAGAACTAAGAACCAGAGATTTGGAGTCAAGACAGATCTCAAACGTCAGGGTGAGAAGCCTGTTCTAAGACCTGGCCTAATTGACAGCAACTGAAACTGACCAAAATTTAAGCACGACAAAAATGAGTCAGGCGATATACTCCAGGCTACTGGGGCGATAAACCTCTACCCGTGCGATACTTCGCCCTAAGACAGGCGATACTTCTTAATACTATAGGGCGATATACCCCAGGCAGGCAGGGCGATAGTCCGTCAGGGGCGAACTATCGCGCGATATTCCTCTTCAAAGGGTGCGATATTTCTAGCATGTGCGAAGTATCGCACGATACTTCGCCTTACAGGGTGCGATACTGTTACAGAATTATTCAACTCTTGACCAGAATTGTGTGAAATTTGCGTTTTTGGGTCTGTTTGGTCAAAATTTTCAGTCTGAGGGTTGATGTTCTTGGTTTCAGTCACAAATTCAACAGCATTTGGACAGGTTTGCAAACAGTAAAGGATCAAACATGTCTTCAAGCACTTGAAACAAGGGCAAAAGCAACCTTGTCAAGACAAACACTTGTGATATCAAAATTGAAAAAGCACCCTATGAATGCTACCGATTGTTTGTATGTTGAGAACGTTTACACTGGTATCACACAATCGAAGACAAATCAAGCAATTACTACCTACAAGACAAGGCTCAATACTTATCAACTTAGCCCACAACTTGATGCCCCCTTGCCTCACACCAAGTGGTTGCCCACAAGAGATATTGGCTTTGTCATGGAAATGTCAAAATGACACAACCAAAGGGACACATATGGTGAGTATCTTAAGGTGATCCGGGTAAACCACTTGGATCAATCCTTGCACTAAGAAGATAAGCGGCTAAAAGAGGGTGGCTTCTATCTAATGGTTCTTAATAAGGATTTCCGTTCACAACACCCCTCTTGCTCCTCATAAAGGACTAGGACCTCGCGGCCTCAAGAGTACCTTAAGCATTCTTGCTCAATGTTTTCCTCATGGTCACAATCCCACAAGTACTTACATCAAGCGAAGACAAGTGTTATGTCTATCAAGGTTTTTGGTGTCCTTGATAGCCTTGAGATTATAGTGAGTTGGAATCACTTGCCACCAAGGAGAATGATGACAAGGTTGTCCCCACTTGAGTCGTTCCTCTTGATTGCTCAAGAGCAGGCCCTCTAAAGGATTCCTAAACTAAACAAAATAGATCAAATCTTGAGGTTCAAGGTTTTTGATTCACCACAAGGGTGAAGAGCATACTCCCCTATCTCAAGAATTTTTCCCAAACACACCAAACAAAGAAATCAATTACCCCCTTGCTTCCAAAACCTTAAGATGGGTCAAGATTTTCTGATTCACCTAAAGGTGAAGAGCATACTTCTCCTACCACCTCAAAATCCCTTTCACAAGGTATTAAGATTCCTAATACAATTAGTAAATGCCACAAATGAAAGGAAAACAACAACAAGCAAGAAATGGAAAAAAAAAATTTTGTTTTTATGCTTGGGCAGCCCTGCAAAAACTGTTAGTAGCCCTCTTTGACATGCTTTTTTAGCAATTTTTAAGCAAAGGAGAGCACCTACAAACACAACTTGTTAGGCCCACAATGTTAACAAAATCAAAATCCCAATGTAAATGTGCAATAATCTAATGGATTCAAGCTAAGAAATGCAGGTTAGACCTATTTAAACAAAGTAAAACAGAACAGCAAGCTAAAATAGTCGAATTCGGACAAAAAAATTGAAAGTGCAAGTCTCTGCCAGATCAGGCGATGTTTCTCAGTCTCCAACAGTATCGCGCGACACAGTTTCCTATAGTCGGGCGATACTTTCCCAGTCGAGCGATACCTCGCACGATGCCAGGCGATACTTCGCCCGATGCCAGGCGATAGACTTCGCTATAGGCGTGCGATACTTTTTCCGAGCGAAGTATCGCACCAAGACAGGAAGTATATCGCGCGATATTTCTGAGAAGTGTCGCGCGATAATCTGAGACAGAAAACCAGAGACACAGATTTTTCCGACAGTTAATCCGAAAATGACGAAAAATGCATCAAATAAAAGGACAAAGCTATCTACTCTGCCCCACGGTGGGCGCCAAAGATGTACACACTAAAATATGCACTTCTATGAACCATTACATGCAAGGTTGCTCAAGAGTGAGGCCTCACAAAGCGGCTCATAGCTCTCTATGCATGGAGTTGCAAGGGACTATGAGTTTTGCTCTCAGCTAGAGCTACAAGAAAGTGACCTTGCTAGTCAACCACACAATGAGAGATTCAAGTGAAGACAAGGGCAACAATGCCAATATCTCCAAGAATCTAATATGAAATGCAATGCAAACTATATGAGAATGCAAATCTAAGCTAAATGATAACAATGCAATGCTTGAAAAGAAATCTAATCTATGAAAGGAAATAGCAATAGATTACAAATCCTTCCTATTTAGACTATGTGAGATTGCATAAAAGGAAATCTACACTAAGAATGCCATGAATGCAACTATGAAAGAAAAACTATTATGAAATGCAACTAAGAATGATGAAAGCAACAAGTCTTCAATGTCTTCAAAAGCTCCAAATGTACCTAGAAAACCTGCAGCATAACAATAGCATAAAACATGGATCTGTATATGAAGGAGAGAGCTCTCCTTTTATAAGAAATGCAAAGGAATGGACCATGGAGATTAAGAGGCAAAAGATCTTAATCAGCGGTGGAGGTTGAAAGAGGAGCAATCCATGTGCACAAGTATCCTCCAATGAGAGTGAAGTGTTGACTTTTGAGCCTCATGTGAGACAAAAGTGCTTTTCTCCCTTTTATAAAATAGGAATAATGTTTTATTTGTGCAACTTAGGATAAGAGGAAAAGTGGGGGCTCTTTATTTATTAAAAGGGGAGGAAATATTCCTTTTAAATAAATAAAGACTTAGGATAAATGGTTAGCCCAAGGATAAAAATCCAATATATGATCGAAATTAAGACTTGATCAAGAAATTGATATTGTTGAAAATATTGATTATTGATCAAAATGATTCAAGATTGATAAATCAAATAAATGGGGCCCAAAGTCTAGGCGACCATTTTTGGGTGCATACAGTTCCATGCCTTTGTTTCTTCCGCATTGGAGTTCCACTAGTTCGATCATTTCCACAGGGGTTCCATTATTCTGGGGGGGCTTTGGTGTCTCATCCCTCTCTCATGGGGGGGCTGGTTGTACTTATGGTTTTGAGAGAGTCTCTTGAGCCATTTATTTTTTTGCATTTTTCTATCTCTTTTTGGAGTAGGGTTTTTTCCCACTGGGTTTTCTCTATTTCTCCATTTTACAGAGATTTGGTTGTGCTGGGTACCTCATCAGGACATGTTGTTGGGACCCATTTTTATGCTTTCAGCATTGTAGTTTCCTTTGCTTTCTTTTTGCATTGTTTGTAGTTGCATTGTTGCTCATTTTAAGGGGGGGTGTTAGAGTAAAGTATTAATTATATTAATTAATCTTTACTCCCTTCTTAAGATGTCAACTCCTTTTTGCTTTAGTTAAAAACACATACACTAGTTGTTCTAAACTCATGCATTAGTCATGTAATAGTTAAACTGATTATTACATGCACTAGACTTTGTCTTTCAAGGCTTTCAATTTCCTTTATAAGGATGATGCATTGTACATTCTATTCATTCATTATTTGAGGATGTTTTCTTCTTCATATTTTTGAGTCAAACCCTTGCCCTCTTCTTGTCTCTACTTCCTTGTAATAGGTTTTTGTATGCAGGTGATCTTTGGGTTTTGTGGATTTGTATTGCTCAAATCCTACACCACCAATATATGGTGTTGAGGACTTAGTGAAACTGAAAATAACACATGGGGTATCCTCAAGAAAAATACTTCTCTCTAACATAAGAGAATAAATTCCTTACAGTGAGGATAAATATGCTTCAACCCTAGTAAGCAAGGAACAAAGAGTGGAGGAATTTAGCCAAGGACAAGGTAGGCAGTTAGGATAGGAATGGAGTAAGAATGAGTAAGGATTTTCATGGTTTGATGGTGATTTCAACTTAGAGGAAGAATAAATTTTGGAAAATAGAATTGTTACTCAAACTCAAGAAAAAGTCAAGAAAGCTAAGGTGGGTGAAAATGTCGAATAGACCCAAAATCTAATAAATTTAAGTTGGAATTGGCTGGTAGCATCAAGGGGAAAATGAAGCTACATTCCAATAATGGAATTTCCCTTCTTGAGTATCCATGAAGGCCCTTTCATGGATTGCCAAAGGTTACAATGCCTCTGACAAAAGGCACCTAATCAAGAGATGTCTTGATCAAGAAAAGCCAGATTTGGTACTGCTATAGGAAACTAAATTGGCCAAGTTGGAATTTGTAAGTGTTTTGAGATATTGGAGGAAATGGGAAGGTTTTCGTGTGGATGATATAGGGGTGTCATAAGGACTATCAATTTTTTGGAGTTCACAAAAGATGGAGGTAAAGGAGGTGCAGTGTGCCTCCTACTGGCAGTTGGTCCAAGTGAAAATGACTGACAAGAAAATAGAGTTTTTTCTCCTGAATATATATGGTCATACTCCCACTACACAAAAAAGGTAGTATGGGATCAAATTAGTACTGCTCTATATTTTATGGAGTTGAAGCTCATCATATTGGGGGGAGATTTCAATACAACCATGTGGCCTTCGAATAAGAGAAAGGGTGGGAAAGTGATCAATACAATACATAATAATTTTTAAAACTTTATTTTCAATAACAAGATGGAGGAGGTCTAATTGAAAGAAGGGAACTTCGCCTAGACAATTAGGAGGAAAGGATTATTCAATATTTCAAAAAAGGCTTGATCGATTCTTTGTGTCGGGACACTGGGAGGATTGTACTTTTGACTTTGAGTCTTCATACTCCCTTTTTCTGGGTCTAATCACTTTCTAATTGCTCTCCTTTGTTAGGATGAAGAAATTCCATTTAAATTGCCTTTTAAATTTGAGTTCATGTGGCTTCGAGACCCTAATCTTCTTTACCACATTGACGTGCAGTGGAAGAATGCACCATGAGTGGATGAAACTAAAGCATTCTATTTTTTCAAACGAATTCAAATTATCAAGGAGAAACTAAAAGAATGGAATAGGTTGTCGTTCAAAAATATTTTCTTTGAAAAAGAGAGGATTGGCAAGGAGCTTGAAGATTTGAATCAAATTGTCATAACCAAAGGTATGAGTGATTTTGAATTCACAAAAGAGAATTTGTTGAAGCATGATTTATCTAAAGTTCTGACTCAGGAAGAACTCTACCAAAAATAAAATTCTAGGGAATGTTGGCTCAAAGAGGGGGACAATAATACTAAATTTTTCCATTCCTCAATAAAGGCAATAGCTATGCAAAACAAGATCAATACAATTAAAGATGGAAATGGAGGTGTGATTATCGAAAGGGAAGATATAAATAAGGAGGTTGTTTGATACTTTTCATCCCTTTTGAATAGTGATCATGAAGTCAGAGAAAGTATGATAGAGATAGGTTCTATCATACCCTGAGTGATCAATATGTAATAGAATATAACTTTATTGAATGTAATCTCAGTGAAGGAGGTAAAATAGGCTCTATTTTCTCTTGGGGGAGACAAATCTCTAGGACCAGATGGTTTCTAAATAGGATTCTTCCAAAAGGCCTGGGAAACCATTAAACAAGACTTGTGGGAAGTGGTTTAAGAATCAAGATCCAAGTCCTACATGTGTAAAGATAGTAATAGTACCTTTATTTCCTTAGTGTTAGAGAAGGAATTTTTTGGGTCTTTTGAGGATTATAGACCTATCTCTCTTTGTAATTGAACCTACAAGGTTATATCTAAGGTGATCACAAATAGACTCAAGCCATTTTTGCCATTGATTACCTCTGAGGAATGGAGTGGTTTTGTGTTGTGGAGGTCTATTGTGGAAGGGATTCTCATAGCTCATGAAGCAATACAATCAATAAATAAAGCTAAGACAAAGATGATTCTTGTCAAGTTGGACATTAAGAAGGCATATGAACATGTCAACCACCCATTCTTATATCAGATATTAAAATATTTTGGCTTTGATGAACTTTGGGTGGCTTGGATCAAAAGCTACATTAAAATGCCTAGGTTTTCTATTATTGTGAATGGAATCACACAAGGATTTTTTAAATCTTCATGTGGTCTCAAACAAGGAGACCTAATCTCTATGACCTTCTTAATCATCTTGGCAGAAATTCTTGGTAGACTAATAAACAAATTAAAAAGTGATGGCTAGTGGAAGGGAATCAAAAGTGCTTAGGGAATGGAGGCTTCAACACACCAACGATTCTCCAATGATACCCTACTCATGGGGGAAGCCTCACTAAGAGAAGCCATATGTATGAAATCAATGGTAGATAAATATTGTAAACTTTCAGGCCAAGCAGTGAATTGGCATAAATCTGAGGTGATTTTTTTAAATATTGTTCTAAGGAAGAAACATGACATATGTAGGGTTCTTCAGGTCAAATTAGGAAAACTCCCTAGGAAATTCTTGGGGCTACCCATGCTTGGTGGTGCTAGTAAATCCAATATGTGGGCCAAATGGCTAGAGAGTTGTATGGGGAAGATGGAAGATTGGAAAAGTAGAAGGCTTTCCTCCACTGGTAGGATTCTCATGTTAAAATTAGTTATCTTAGTCGTGCCACTCTACTCCATGATCTATATGAAAATCCTAGCCAAAATTACTAAAATTATAGAGTAGAATATGAGGAAGTATTTTTGAAATGGTAGCCAAGATCAGGATAAGATGCCATTGGTTGCATGGGACTAGATCTGTAAGCCCAAGAAGGGTAGCGAGGTTGGGCTCAGAAAGTGGAATCATATGAATGAAGTAATGGGTGATAAACTCATTTGGATGATGCACATAAATCCCTCTCACAAATGGTCCCAAATACTACCGAATAAATATTTGGACAGTAATGTCATGGAGAGGATCCACATAATTGTTGACCCACCCAAAGGATCTTATATATGGAATTTCATGTTGTATTGTAGGCATATAATCACAAATCATGTCACTTGGAAACTGGGGAATGGAGAAAAGGCTAACTTCTATGAGGATTTTTTTGAGGTTCAACCTAGTTTTTTGGGGGATGAATGACTTAGAGGTTTGATGAGTAAAATAGTGATAGGTTGGGGTAGTAAAGTATCAGATTTCATTACCAAGCATCAATACCAGGGTGAGGTGAAATGAGCATGGAAGGATAGAAAGGATCTCAATTTAGGAGGGAGAGTTAGGTGATATGCAAAGACTAATTAATAGCAAGAAATTTATGTTGATTGGATATGATGATGAGTTGATCTAGTGGGGGACCAAGAAAGGAGAGTACTCCGTCAAAGTTTGATATCAACTAGTAGAAGCTATAGGGATTGTTGATCAAGAATCGACCAACTTATTTTGGAATAAGTACTGATTTCCTAAGGATGGTTGATGAAAAGGAAAGAGATCAATAGAAACTTCCATAAAATGACTTCTTAGATGAATTCAAACTACTCAACGTTTAAGCATTCCCAAAGCACCTAATGCACTCAAATACCCAAATATTGACTTCACTCTTATCTAATGATCCCAATGCCTCCAAGCACCTTAAATGATTTGACAGAAGATGATTTGATGGTTCTCAAACCCCTAATTTGTTAAATGATATGAAAACTTGACTCCAAGCCCCCAAACTAAGCCTAGTTACATAGTAGGTCTCAATTTGCTTATTCTGGCCCTTTTCTCCCTTTCACTCCAAACCAAAAAGAAAAATAATTATAGATCTAAGTACCCTTTTGGGAGTATTATAACATACCAAAGGATTAGGTAGAATTGTTTTGTACCGACCTACTTAAATCTTCCCTTCTTCTTGTCTCCAAGAGGCCTAATTAGGGATCATTTACAAAGGAACCACCCACAATAATTATCCCTAGGGATTGTAACCTTCCACAATATTGTATTATGATGAAAAAAAATATTCACTAAGCATTTTTACCACATGACCTCATCTTGTATGCAAAACCAAAAACCCTCACTAAATTAGACCCAAAACTAGGGCTTCTTGTAACATACACTTCCCCTCACTTTTGAGACTAAATAAAAGTCCCAACACCATCTATAGGACATACTCTAACATTGTCCACCAAAAAAATATGATCTCCTTGTATACACCTAAAAATGGCTTCATTAATTAATTAAATATTTATTATTTAATTACTATTGACTTGATAAATTAATTAAATATTTATTATTTAATTAATAATTATTCCTCTATTTATTAAATAAATTATTCAATTTATTTAATAAATTCACTATAGTCTAATTCTATATCCTAAGTCTTCTAAATAGTCTATTAAAGTGATTTAATTAAATACACAATCACCTAAATATGACTAAGTCTTCTAATTCACTTCATCCACCTAGTCACCTGACACATCACCTTGGCTAAAATAAATAATAATTATTAATTATTTATTCATATTTATCCTCACCCACACATGTCCTATTCTTAAGGGCTATGTGGCCTCATAGGACTTGGTCTCATGACCACATGTCCTCTCAACAACCAAGTCAAGAGACATTTCCTATTCCTAAGGGGCTTCTCAAGTCACCTCTAAGGGTCAAAGGTGACTCATGGGACACTTGTACAAAGAGTCCTCATGAGGAAAATGTCTCCCCCCTTTCTCTCTTTGGTCTTTGTGAGACACTTGACATGTGTCTTTCCCTTCCACCTTCTTCTCCTCCATGTCAATGTGAGAGGAACATCATCCCTATTCTTCCTCTCACATTCCAACTACATCCCCCTTTCTCTCAACTCCTTCAACCAAGTCAATCCTAGCCCTAGGATCTTCCACCTTTCATTCTCAACTGTAAGATTGTGCCACCTAGGCCTAGATCCTCCAAAACTCTATAAAAGGAGCCTCATTTCCCATTTGAGAGCTAATAGTTATTTTTGATAACAAGCATCCAAGCATTCAAGCATTCAAGCATCCAAGCATTCAAGCACTCAAGCATTCCATAGCAATCACCATTTCATTTGCATTTCATCCATTAGTTTGCATAAGCTATTGTGCACTCAATTTCATTCAATCTCCACACTTTGGTAGCATCTTGGGAGAAGGCTTCATTTTGGAAATCTGAGAGCTCAACATCTTCAAGAAATCAAAGCTAGGAGGACAATGGAGACAAGCTGCACGGTAGGTGAAGGTAATTAAATTAGTTTCATCATTTCATAGTTACTTTGCATTCTTCATTGTGTTTGCATTAGATAGATTCATTAGCTTTAATAGTTAATTTATCATTTCTAGTTGTTAGACATCTAATTTGCATACATTTTTGGCGCTAGAAGGAGGGCCAGCCTCCATTTTTAACATTTTATTTTTTTAGTTTTCCGTGTGCAGATGTTTCCAGGTTGTTTCTGCGCATTCATTCATCTATGTTGCGCATTCATTTTCGACCACATCAGTCATTTTTTGTCTCTCCCATTTTCATTTTGATTAAAATCTGCGCATTTGTTCCACGTTGTTGTGCATTTGTTCAGATTTTTTGCGCATACTTTCAATTTTCTGCACTTACATTACAATTTTATGTGCATTAATTATTCTATTCTACGCATCTGTTTAATAATCTTGCGCATTGATTCACTGTTATTGCGCATTTGTTATTGATAGTTTTTAGATTAAAATTTCTGATTTATTTTGATTTTAGCTAACCTTTAACAAGTTTTTGTTTGTTCTGGTAGCTTTTAGGCTGTTTTGCAGGATGTTTAGTAGAAGACCCTACTGCTAAAATTTCTAACATATTTCTTTGCAAGGATTCCTAAAGGGTTTGCAAAATAAACCATAATCTCATTTGGGCTCTAAAATAAGACATGCATTTGCTTTGTGTGTATTCTTTAGTATATCTCAAGTGTCTATTGTGTTTTTCTTAATAGCATATCTGTAATCCCAAAATTATAACAACGTATCCTCTCCCCTCGCCATTCGTGGACCTTGGGTGTAAGAGAAACTGTTATAATTTTTAGAGGGCGGTCTTTGGTGGGAAAAGAGGTACTCACCCCAAGGAATGACCCAACTGGTAACAGGCTAAAGCCAAGCCCTTCCAAACTGGTATATAAAAAAATGCTAGTATGATTAGTCTCACATTAGACAGGTGTGAATTCATTGTGGCAACCAAAATCTCCTCTAGTACCCTAGTGGTGCATTAAAGTCCTACTTAGTGTATGCACCCAAAAATGGTCGCCTAGACTTTGGGCCCCATTTATTCAATTTATCAATCCTAAATCATTTTTATCAATAATCAATATTTTCAACAAATATCAATCTCCTGATCAAGTCTTAATTTCGATCATATATTGGATTTTTATCCTATGGGCTAACCATTTATCCTAAGTTTTTATTTACCTAAAAGGAATATTTCCTCCCCTTTTAATTAAATAAAAAGCCCCCACTTTCCTCTTATCCTAAGTTGCACAAATAAAGCATTTTTCATATTTTATAAAAAGGAGAAAAGCACTTTTTGTCTCATATGGACATAAAGTCAACTCTTATTTTCCTATTGGAGGATACTTGTGCACATGGATTGCTCCTCTTTCAACCTCCACTGCTGATTAAGACTTTTTGCTTCTTAATCTCAATGGTCCATTTCTTTGCATTTCTTATAAAAGGAGAGCTCTCTCCTTCATTTGCATATACCATGTTTTTATGCTAATGTTATGCTGCAGGTTTTAGGTGCATTTGGAGCTTTTGAGGATATTGAAGACTTGTTGCTTTCATCATTTAGTTGCATATTTGCTTTCTTAGTTGCATGATAATGGCATTCTTAGTATAGATTTCCTTTTATGCAATAGAATAAGCTCACATAGTCTAAATAGGAGGCATTGTAATCTATTGCTATTTCCTTTCATAGATTAGTTGCATTGTGCTTTCCTTTCATAGCTTAGATTGCATTCTCACTTAGATTTGCATTGCATTGCATATTTTGATTCTTAGGGATATTGGCACTCTTGCCCTTGTCCTCACTTGAATCTCTCATTGTGTGGTTGACTAGCAAGGTCACAAGCTTGTAGCTCTAGCTGAGAGCAAACACATCATAGTCCCTTGCAACTCCATGCATAGAGAGCTATGAGCCACTTTGTGAGGCCTCATTCTTGAGCAACCTTGCATGTATTGGTTTATAGAAGTGCACCATTTTAGTGTGTACACTTAGTAGAGGTGAAAGCCTTGCTTTGAAAGGATTGGGAGAGCCCCCTTATTTGGGAAAATGACTTGATCACAACCACTTGAATGGATGTCCTTACTAAAAACTTTTGTTTAGTGGCCAAAAACCTTCTATCTGCTGGCTCAAGGAGTCACCCAAGCTCGTGAAGACACCCCACATTACTCACGGTTCATAGTAGAGATAGCAGTTCTTTGGGAAGTAATGACCCATTGAATTCAGAACTTGGTGTGCGTGAGAAGTGAGTGCACTGTAAGGAGGAGCCCATGCCTCCAAGTTCCTAGGCTATCTACTGTGAATTTGCGTGGCTGGATTTTATTATCCTAGTGGGGATTCAGCAGATATTGTCCTTGCCAACCATAGGATTGTAAGCGTGTTTGTGCATTCATATTAGCATAGTCAGATTAACATCATTTCTGTCTTGTGTGCATGTGTTTATGCATTTTTCACTTTGCCAAAAACAAAAACAAAAAAAAAAAAAAAAAAAACCAGCCAACACTAGGAAAATCCAAAACATTTCAATTCAGATCAAAATTTCAACACCTGTGCATATATCACATCTTTCTACACATTTGATCAAGTTTGTTGTGCATTTATCAAAATTTGTTGCGCATCTATTCAGACTGTCTGCGCTTTTGATTATTACTAGTCGCATCTGTTACATATTGTTGCGCATCTGTTTCATTTTGTTGCGCATTGATCAATCTGTCCTACGCATTTGTTGTTGCGCATTTACAACAGTGAGCATTTCCACAAACTTTGCAATTTTCAAAATCACTTTTTTAGATACCCATTTTCATCCTTAGTAAGATTCTAGAGAAACAGTCAAGTTACACAGACCTTTGATCTTTAGTTTGACCATTCATCACTTTTCATCATTCCTTCATCAAGATTCATCAAATCATTTTTCTTCCAAATCTTTGCAATTCTTGATTTTGTGTTGAAACATTATCTTATCCATTAGATTTTGATCTTTGTGAGTTTACCATATCAGGATATATCATCCTTAATCATCAAACTTGCTTAGGTTATTATCTCTTGATTTCTCTTTGTCATATCATAGTGAGATCTATCCCTCCTATTGACTTAGAGTTTATCAAGTTGTCTTATCACTTGTCAACACATTTCAATATCTTTCCTATCAATCACTTTCCATATCTTCTCATCAAAAATCTTTCATCCCACAATCAATTCTTTCAATTTTATGGTTCAAACTCGATCTTAGAAATTTAAACAAGCCACCAATCTAGAATCCTTAGACAAGATGGAAGGCAATACCAGCAACGAAGCAAATCCTTGGCCCGAAGCTCCTAAGAAACCTTCACTTTTTACATCCACTGATGAACCCACCAATGAAGAACTTAGGGAAGCTTCACAAGATCCTCAATTTTATCATGTCATGGAAAGACTCTTAGGCTTGGATAAAGAGATGTATTTTCTCATGCTTGCTCAACAAGGAGCTAAGTTACCAAGTGATTTTGATGTTTCTTATCTTAGAGAACCAGCTCACACAAATAATCAACAAATTCCTAAAGGTTCTCAAGATACTCATGGAGCAAAGGAAACCAATCAGCAATCCAATGCTTCTCATATTCATGAACAACACACTATTTCTCAAAATGATCAGCCAAATCACGCTTCACAAAACAATGCTTCTCACAACAATGTTTACCAAAATTCTCAAGGAAACACACCATCTTTGGATCCCGTCCTACAACAAATCCAAATGCTTCAACAACAAATTCGTGACATCCAAACTGGATCATCAATAAAGAAGTATTCCTTGGATGATATATGTCCTTATCCTTTTGATAAGAATTTAGCAATGATTCCATTCCCTCCTCATTTTGAGGCACCAAAATTTGACAAATACAAAGGGAATTCAGATCCACAAGACCACATTCATGAGTTTTGTGTTTCTTGTATTGAAGTCGCTCACAATGACACTTATCTTATGCAACTATTTCCATGAAGTTTAGGAGGACAAGCCATGGAATGGTTCTCTAAACTTCCCCCCGGCATCAAATCTTTCAATGAGCTTCTTGACAAATTTGTGACTCATTATTCATATAACATCAAACATGAGGTCACTATGCTTGATCTTTGCAATGCACATCAAAAGAATGGAGAACCTTTCCTTACTTTTTTGCAAAGATGGCATCAATTGTTTTCTAAATATCCACGAACAATTCCTGAACAAGAAAAGATGGATATCTTTGTGCATAACCTTACACCAGAAATGAGTTATAGGTTGCAATTGCAATGTCCACCAAATTTCAATAAGCTCATAGAAAATGGTATCAAGATCGAGGAAGCCATGGTCCGAAAAGGTGAGATCAAACTTTATTCTAAAGACAATGCTGGATCTTCAAATTCCAATTCCAACAACTATAACAATGACAAATCAAAATTCTGGAATAAAAACAAAAACATTGTCAATGATGGGATTGTTGATAATCGTTATGTCAAACCAACGCAACCCCTTCTTAATCTCACTAGTCAAGCCAATGCTACTCAAGGAACTTACAACAATCAATTATCAAATCAAAATACCAACAAGGATTCATCAAAACCAAGATTGCCTTTTATGTCACCTCGAAGAAACTTTACTCCTTTGGGGGAATCTCTCGAATCAGCATTACGGAAGTTAATCACAAAGAAACTCATTACGCTTCCTTAAATGAAAGATTTTGAACCTAGAGTAAAGCCTTCTTGGTGGAATGAGAATGATTGTTGTGAATTTCACAAAGGCAGAGGACATAAAACAAATGATTGCAAAAGACTCAAAAATGTAATCCAAGATTTAATCAAAAGCGGTGAAATTGGTGTTGACGGACATGTCTCGAACGAATCACATACAGCCTTCAAAGATCCACTTCCTGAGCATGAAAAAGGGGGTTCTTCCAACAATAAGGGTGACAATCAAGCTAATTATAATTTCACTCCCTATCGATATGTTGGTAACATTTCTGAATGTCATCCTTCTATGTATTATGCCAATGTTATTACCATCAAAGAAAAATCAGAGAGTCAACTAGTCCAAGCAACTACTTGTGCTCAAGCCAAAGTTACTCTTCAAGGAGTCCAGTCTAAACCGAGTACTACACAAAATAAGTCCGTTTATGTCCCAAAGTCTATCCCAAATACTTCCAACTAGTACAATCTTTTGGAACAACTCAAGAAAACACCTACCTAGATATCCATCTTAGAGCTTTTGCGTCTTTCCCCATCTCACAAAGATATCCTTGAAAAAGCTCTCTTAGAGATCCAGGTTCCAACAACTCTAGATCCTGATCAATTTCAAGCTATGGTGGACCATTTAACAACCCCACACTATTTGTCCTTTACTAAAAATGATGATTTAGCCATTACCCAACCTCATAATGCTCCCTTACATATCAAAGTCCTTGTTTAGAATCACAAGATTAAAAGAGTATTAATAGATGGGGGAGCTGGCTTGAATATCTGCATGTTAAAGTTAGTCCTTGCATTGGGATTTTCTGAGAATGTCATTGATCCAAAAAAGAAAATCACAATAAAATCCTATGATGAGGAAGAGAGATCATCCAAGGGGTCCGTTGTTCTTCCAATTAGAATTGGTCCTATTGTCAAAGATGTATCTTGTCAAGTTCTGGACATGGATCTTGCTTATAATATTCTTTTGGGAAGACCATGGATTCATTCCATGCAAGCTGTGCCATCAACTTATCACCAATGTATAAAATTCCCTCACAATGGTCAGGAGATCACTATCAAAGGAGATTCTAATCCTTTTCAATATTGTAGCAATGTGAAGATTTCTGATTCTTTGGTTCCCTATAATCGTACTGGATCTTTTGCAACTACACCCAGTGACCCTAGTAATATAGCATCAACTTCTAAATCAGATGGGATCAAGATAGACATCAAAGAAAGAAGTATGGGAGAATATACTTTAATAGGTCAAGCTCTTTGTATCACTGAGTTACCAGTGTCTCCAAAATCATATGGTAGATCTTTGATCACTAAACAACAATCAGAACCCCCTTCCACACTTGTTTATAACACATTTATAAGTGGGGGCACAATATCCAAAGAGGGAGCTGAGCGTAATGCAAATTATTGGCTTAAGACACAAAAGATTGAACAGGATCTTAAACATGAATGTATATCACCTGATGTCTATGGAAAAGGGTATACTTTGCTACAAAAGATGGGATCTCAAGGTGCTGGACCTCTAGGGTTACAAAGAGAAGGTGTTATAAAACCAATTTTGCAAAATCCCAATTATCAAAGAGACACTACTGGATTAGGATATAAAGGTGAAGGACCACAAGAACCAAAAGGAAAAGCAAAAATCACACCTTTTCATGAGACATCTAAAGCTCCTACCTTACAATTCAGAAAGCATGGTATGTATGTAGATCCAGAAAAACAAAGGATAGCTCAAAGAATCATTGATAGACTCGAAGATAATGATGATTCTGATTCTAATGATTATGAAAGGGATTCCTTATCTGATTATACTAAAGAAATAGGAGTCGATGTTGTCCATTAATATAGTAACGATTACCATGAGGGTGAGAGTTCAACAAGTGACTCACTAGGATTGGTCCCCCGTAATACTACTCATGTTGATCGTGAGTGAAGTGAGTGTTATCTTGTGACAGACGATTCAGATGAGAGTATGGAAATAGACCTTGCTGATACTATCATAAACCTTGACAACTTTTCCATCAATACCATCTTTGCTTTTGACACCGACCCAAATGATCCAATGCCCCTTGTCCGTCCTGACCTTATTGATTGGGATTCTCTCGATCACCCAGAACTTGATGTCTTCCATAATGATGATGTGATCATTGACTATCTTGGCATCAGGGATCATTTACCACTAGGGGATCACAAGTCAAGATTTCTGATAGAACTCAATGACATGGCCTATTTTGGAGAGAGTGCCAATCCTTTCAGTCATAAAAATATAAAAGTAATCAGCAGATCTAATGGTGAAAACCACTTAGTGGCAGTATTAGATCCAAAAATAGTAAAAAGAAAAGATGCATCTGATGGTGAAAACCTCTCTGAGGTGCCTGACGATGGAAGGATTGACACTCTTCCCAACTATCTAGATCAAGAGCAATCTGCCATTCTTATAGAACTAACAGTACCACTTAACATTGGAATAGAGGAGTCTCCACGCATCCTCCAAGTAGCAGCATCCTTGACAGAATCAGAGAAAGAAGCTTTTGCAAAATTCTTCAGAAAAAGACAAATCAACTTTGCTTGGTCCTATGCTGATATGCCTAGTTTGGACCCCAATCTCATTATGGATCATTTATCTATCAAACCAGGTGTAAAACCAGTTAAGCAGAAGCTCCGCGAAATGCATCCTCACATTGCTCTAATGGTGAAAGCAGAATTGAAGAAGCTCCTAGATGTTGGATTCATTCAGGCTATTGATTATGCTGAGTGGATTTCAAATATTGTTCCGGTTTCAAAACCAAACAAGTCTATCAAGATTTGTATTGATTTTCGAGATCTTAATAAAACTTGTCTGAAAGATGACTTCCCTTTGCCAAATATTGATATGATTGTTGACCTAACAGCTGGGCATGAGATGTTATCATTAATGGATGGATTTTTTGGCTATAACCAAATCAAGATTGCACTAAAAGACCAGGAAAAAATTGCTTTTACTTGTCCATGGGGTACATACTACTGGAATGTGATGCCATTTGGCCTTAAAAATGTTGGAGCAACTTACCAAAGAGCCATGACCACGATCTTTCATGACATGATGCATACCATCATGGAAGATTATGTTGACGACATTTTAGCAAAATCCAAAGACAGAGCTGGTCATTTGAGAGTGTTGGATAGAATATTCACCCGGATGGAAAAATATTAGATTTGACTCAATCCAAAGAAATGTGCATTCGGTGTCACATCTGGCAAACTGTTAGGGTACATTGTCTCAGCTAAAGGAATCGAAGTAGATCCAGAAAAGGTTAAAGCAATATTGGAGATGGCTTCCCCCACTAACATCAGTCAGCTAAGATCTTTATAGGGGTGTCTACAATCCATCCGAAGATTTGTTTCTCAACTAGCAGATCGCAGTCATCCCTTTCAACATTTGCTGCATAAAAATATCTTATTCCAATGGGATGATAAGTGTGAGGAAGCTTTTAACAAAATCAAGCAGTATCTAGCAAATCCTCCAACTCTGATGTCACCAATTCCAGGCAAGCCGCTCTTGCTCTACATTTCAGCCATGATAGCCTCACTAGGTGCTCTTCTCGCTCAGCACGATCATGAAGGAAAAGAAAAAGCCATCTACTACATCAGTCGCACTTTAGTGGGATATGAGTTAAACTATTCCCCTATTGAAAGAGCATGTCTGGCTGTTGTCTTTGCTTCATAGAAGTGGAGACATTACATGTTGTCACATTCTACTCAGCTTATTGCAAAGATTGATCCTTTAAAGTATTTGTTAAGCAAGACTGCATTGACAGGCAGGTTGGCTAAGTGGGTCATGCTACTTAGTGAGTTTGATATTGAATGTGTAGACAGGAAGGCTATCAAAGGTCAAGTGATCACAGATCAACTAGTTGATGCTCCATTAACGGATGACCACCCTATACACACAGAGTTTCCTGATGCTCATATATTAGCTTTGTCTACACAAACATGGAAATTATACTTTGATGGCTCATACACTCAACAGGGTTCAGGAGCTGGTATTCTTTTTATCACGCCACAAGGATACACTATTCTGAAATCTTTCAAGTTGTTATTTCCTTGCACCAATAATGTAGCAGAATATGAGGCTTTGCTAATTGGGTTAAAAATGGCTTTACAATGGAACGTATCTGAAATAAATGTCTACGGAGATTCTCAGTTGATTGTTAACCAGGTTAATGATGATTATCAGACCAAAGATGATAAGTTATTACCATATAAATGTATGGTTGATGACTTTAAAAATTATTTCTCTGTCATCACTTTTGAGCAGATTCCTCGGCATGAAAACAAGGCTGTCGATGCCATGGCAATGATTGCTTCTTTATTTGATATACAAGATACCAAGGCCCGTTTTGAGTTCTTGGTGGAATCCCTGACTTGTCCTGCATATGATGACCCTGATACGAGTATTATATGTCATCTGATTGGACATAACTCCCCAACCTATGGAAAGATCTATTCTTACCTCAAAGATAACACTCTACCTCCTGACCTATCCCGCAATCAAAAATGAACTTTTCTCTGCCAAACCTCCCGCTATATCTTAATATCCGACACCCTTTATCGTGACATTTTGACGGTACTCTCCTGTGATGTCTCGAACATGATGAAGCTCAACTTTCCTTACGTGATGTACATGAAGGTATTTGTGGGACACATTCGAGTGGTCCCTCTTTGGCTAAGAAACTCATGCGTATGGGTTATTATTGGCCTACCATGGAAGCAGACTCCTTTCATTTTGCTAGGGCATGCAAGAAATGTTAGATACATGGAAACCTTATCCATGCTCCAGCTCAAGAGTTACATCCTTTTACAACTACTTTTCCATTTAGTCGGTGGGGACTCGACCTCATGGGTGCTATCAATCCTCCATCTTCCAATGGCCACAAATGGATTCTCACTGCCACAGAATACTTCACTAAATGGATTGAGGCCGTTCCATTAATTACCGCCACAGGGAAACAAATCTCCATGTTTATCTTAAACTATATCATTTGCAGATATGGTATACCTATGTATCTTATCACTGATCATGGGAAACAGTTTCAAAACCAAGACATGGATGACTTGTGTGCCAAATTCCACATCACCCACAACTATTCCACAATCTACTATCCTCAAGGAAATGGCCAAGATGAGGCGTCAAACAAAACAATTGTTAAAATCCTACAAAAGACTGTCAATGATGTTGGTCGTGACTGGCATCTCCAACTTAATCCAGCCTTATGGGCTTACCTCACCTCCATCCATACTCCTACTGGAGCCACTCCATACTCCCTTGTCTATGGATCTGAAGCAGTCCTGCTCCTCGAGGTCAAGTTGTCATCACTTCATGTTACTCTTAAAGATTTAATTCCTAATGAAGAGTATAGAGTTTCACGCCTGACTAAATTGGAACTCCTAGATGAACGCCGTCAGCGAGCCTATGATCATTTGAAATTTTATCAGCAGCGTCTGTCCCATCAGTACAACAGCAAGGTAAGGATCAGAGATTTTCAGTTGGGTGACTTAGTCCTTCGAGAAAATCCAAAGAATCAACAACACCGTGAAAAAAGGGCAAGTTCGAACCTAATTGGTTAGGACCTTTTGTGATTACAGCAGTCTATGGTTCTGGAGCTTATCAGTTATCTACACCTGAAGGGGATCCCTTGGATGAACCTCTTAACAACATCCATCTCAAGAATTTTTATCACTGAAATCTCAATGTAAGGGGCATGTATATAGTCTGTATATATATTCTGTAAATAAAAAATAATCAAAAATACAAAAAAATCACAAAATCAAAAGAAAAACTGCAATAAAAACATATGGTGAAAACCTGGAAACAGGCGCTATGTGTGACAAGTTAGCTCCTCTATCTATTAGGATTCTTTTAGTGTGTCCATTCATTGTATATATCCACAATAAAATAGTTACTCAATCCTTGTCCCCACCATGTATATATCATAATAAAATGGCTAGTTCGTACACCATCCATTGTATCTATCCGTAATAAAATCCCATCATAGCTTGATCTTTGTCATGGTCTTCATCCTAGTCTTGTTGCGTCTTTCTTCACCCATAATAAGTCAGTCCATCACCTCGCTGGGGGCATGTCCTCGACCCAGTTTGGGAAGTGGATCTATGATAGTCATGACTCTTAGAGGACCTAATGGAGTTATTTTCACCAAGCAAGGCAAACGCAATCAAATGTTCTTTCACAATGGTATCTTCATGCTGAATCAGAATCTATGATCTATCTTTCGAATTATGACTGCTTATCTATACATCTTGACTATATGTCATCACTTGAATTGATCAACATATCCTAAATCAATCTTTTTGGCAAAATAAATGTATATTCATGGCAGGCATGTTAGAATGATTTGTTATAACTTATGCATTCATATCTAGATTTCATTGTTATCATGTTTCCTATGCTATTCCGAGATATCTTTGACATGAGTTTGAAACTCTCATATGTCATTGATTAGAATAGCCGGGATGGGGCATGATATTTTCTTTGATTGCTATTTGTGGGGTATTTTCTGATGAAATCGAAGGAACAAGTAATTGGGGTGTCTATGTATAAGTGCCTTCATCCATTTCATAGTATGGACAACATACAAATCATGTTGTTCTAACAAATGCTATTTATGGTGATACGACATCGCATACCTCGACTCCAAATATTTGTTCCCTAATGGAGGGGGGGAATATTCCTTGTCTATTATGCAAATGAAACTCGGGTCATCTCGGTTCAATTATACCTAGATGCTTGTCAAGTTTGCAATATTAAACTCCATGAAAAAAGTGCTCAGGTCATCCTAGTTTAATTATACCATGATGCTTGCATTTTCTTGCAACATAACAAGCTCAATGATGAAACTCAAGTTCTAGTTATTATGAAGTTCTAAGATGTTACCTAAAGTTGTGGAGATACATTCATTTCATATTGCATTTCATTAAAACAGTTGATGACTTACATATCAGTGCTCCTTTTATAGAGATTTATAGGTTACCTTTCTTATTAGGTTATCTGTTCTCTTAGTCTATTCTTCTTGTGTTAGATACATTGTTATTTAAGTTGAGGACATTTGGACAACTAAACATATTATGACTTTTTGCATTTAACATTTTGCACTTAATCATTTAGAGACATATGTTATCTTCATTAGGAGTGTTCATTTATATATAATTTGATCATTTATTATAGCTATCGTTTCATCTCATTTTCTTTTATCATGTTATCAGTTATTACATTCAATCATCTTAAGGTACATTATCATTTATTACATTAGATATCATTTACATTACACTGTCATTTATTATACATTATATGCATTTTACATCATTCATTTATTATACATTATATGCATTTTACATCATTCATTTATTATTCATTATATGCATTTTACATCATTCATTTATTATACATTGTACACATTTCATATCATTCATTTATTATACATTATCATGCATTTTACATCATTTATTTATTATCCATTATCCACATTGTTCATCACAACATTGCATTGATAATCACATAGCATTAGTAAACTCATTTAAGACATGCATTTATATCACCATCATATGATTATTAACCATTAAGCATCAAAAATATCAAATCGGATATAAATCATTTTGCATTCTAAGACATACATTCTATGCATATTAAAGTAAATCATCACATCCTACATATGTCAATACGCACATGTATATAAATCATCAAAGAAAATCATGATAGAACTGCATCACTGTATATATAGAGTCAATCATATAGCATCCATCATATAAAATCCATAAAACAACAAAAATATCCGAATGTCCAATGATATAAATCAATAATAATGTGTCCATAGTTAGTGTCCATCAAGTCAAAATATAATGATACAATGAATCATAATGGTACAATAGTGTATACAATACTCTCTCAACATCTATGAACCATTGCCTCCAGACTCTATCTGCCGCTGTCTACGGGATGCAATGTGGCCTTGTGCTGCTGAACTCCCTGATGCTAAGGATCCACCCTGACCTCCTGAACCTGTCGGTGCTCTCGAAGGGCGTGATGACACACCCTCTCCACCAAATAGTGCTCCTCTGTCACGCACTATTATCCTGATCACCACTGAGCTCTCCCTATAACTCCCGATCTACTGATCCCTCGGGACTGCCTATTTGTATGCCTCTCGCCAGTAGGATATCTCCTTCCCAGCATGTATCATGGCTCTCATGATATCTCCATGGGGACCTAGGTCCTCTGTCCTTTGTAACTCATCTAGTAGCATCTCAGACTCCCTGAGTCTCTCAATCACTGCATCCCGCTCATGTCTCAGGACATCCATATGATGCTCTAGCCTCTTAATCTGTCTCTCTAGACCTAGCACCCGCTCTGCCTGTACTTGTGTAACTGCTAGTCTGACTAGCAGTGCATCAATATCTGGCTCCTCCTCCGCTGTGTCTCTCTGTAAATAGGGATCATGTCCCCTGATGTCCATGTCCACCTGCTCATCCTATGTCTGTACATCTAGCATCTCAACGTCAGCCTCATCTTGTATATCATCCTGGACCTGACCACCCTGTACCACACCACCTTGGCCCAATAAAACATCTACCTCATCATGTCCCTGCCTTTGTACCAGTGGCACCTGTACCTGTGCAACTGGTCTCTGTACTGCAGCAACTAGAATATGTGTCGGAGGGACTGGTAACTATAGTCGCACTCCTACAGTTGGCTGTGCTGGCTGTGCTGGAAGCTGTCTCCGTCCCTATCTAGCTAGAGGTGGCATCAATCCTCTCGGCCTCACACCACCTCCTCTCATCTGAGGTCCTGCTTTATCCCCTCTCCCTCCATCTCCACCATCATCTCCTCCTCCATCTCCTCCACCGTCACCGCCACCTCATCTCCCTCATCCACGTCTATCTCTCCCTCAGAGTCTCCCCCATCGTCTCTCTACTAGATTTCTCTTTGGAGGCCTCGCTGCTGGATCTGTAATCTGCGGAACTGAAAAATCCCTCAAAAACTGCTCCAACTCAGCAGTCATCCCTGGGTCTTCCATCATCGGTCTCATCGACCATGCCTGAAATGGGGCATCCAAAAACTCCTGCCGAGCAACATCGAATGATGCCATGGGCCCCCAATCTCATCTCTCCTGATGCATGCAAGCATGTTTTGTCACTCCCTGCGGCATGCCCTGTATCCTACCAAACTGTCGTAGGACCCGACTAACCAGCTATCACTCAATGATAAATGGTGTATGTCCTATCAACCACCATGACTCAAAACAAAAACCAAGCTACTGCTCATCATCCCATGGCTCACACCCTAGGTAGGGTCTCCATGTCATTGTGTCTAGTGTGTCAAAGGTATACCGCCAAAACTCTAAATGGCCCAGTTTTGCCTGAGACAAAACTAAGGAGTATAAATGAATATAGGGCTGCCCTGTGCCCCAAAATCTGATAGCCACTGGTCGAGTAACTACAATATGCTCCCATACCCAAACATGGAGCAATGTCACACCTGCTGATAATGATGCACCTCTATGGTACACCACCTGATGCATGTCATGATAAAGATGTGCTAACAAACACACCCCCCAAGCATATCAAGTCCCCTCCATCATCTGTTGTAATGTGCGGCCCTATCCAATTGCAAATCCATGTGATCTATGATCAGGGCATACAAATCCCCCAATTGCTCCTGCTAGCACTACTACTAGTAAAGGATCATACAAGTCAACCATATCCTCCCAGCTGATCTCTCCATCCTCTATATCATCATCACCGAAGATAGCTCTGCACTCTGTAACTTCATCGTGTCGATCATACTGTACCAGCTCACTTGTGATGGGAAGACGGAGGATGTGATATACATCCTCTAATGTAACTGTCATCTCCCCTATCGAAAGATGGAAGGTACTCATCTCTGAGTGCCATCGCTCTACTAATGCTGTCATCATACTCAAATTCACCCGAATCTCAGGCGTGTAAATCACATAATATAATCCAGACGCTCCAATCAATAGTCTATCTATCTCCGACAATGTCGGTCTCAGATTCTGAGTCACAAGGTATCTCTCCCATGACATCAGACTATCTGTGATATCCTCCTATTCAAGTCAACAAACAATCAACCTATCAGATTTTGATAAACTGATCTATCAATCTATCTATCCTATCATATCAAATATAAACATGTTCTTATCACGCGTTTCAACAGATGATTCTATCAATTATCTACGTTCAAGACTGGTTAACTAGCAAACATGCTACAATGTTGCCTATCTTGATCAAACCGATCAAAATCAAACACCGACAGATCCAATCAGCTTATCGACATCAAGTTTGACCTAATTGACTATCTATTTTCACCACATTCTACCACCTAAAATAGATGCACAACATTTTATCATCTATGTGCAACATTATTTAACATTTGAGCAGCTTTTTACATTTGCGCAGTTTTGTTAGGTCTTTGCGCAACAATTCATCACGAATGCGCAGGTTTTAACATACGCGCGCTTTTATTGCACACTTGCGCAACACTTACATTTCTATAGTATGAATGCGCCTCTATTATTAACGAATGCGCAGAAACTTAACATTTATGCGCAAACGTCAAAATTTTCTGCGCATCGGTGCGCCGAAACTATGCATTCGTACTCCGCCTAGAAAACTAAAAATTTTCTAATCTAATCTACCATTTCATCTACCCTAAACATGCTACAAATCTAATCTAACATGCATCAAATCATAAAATCACAAAGCAGGATCGAGTCACCTACTGGTTCACCCAAATTGGGTGGTCGCTGGAAGCGTCTGACTCTCTCGAAGCGGTGATCTGACAAGGGAAACAGCATCGTGGCGGCTCTGCTCTTCTCTCTCTCACGCTCTGATCTCCCAATGACAGGTGTGCACAATGAGCCTATTGTGGACCCCTAAGCCCTATTTATAGCCTGTGGATCCTATATGCTTGGTGTGTGGACCCTTTTTGCCATTTTTCTTCCATTCCACCCCGTTTTCCTCCATCTTTTCTACCATTCTTTCATGAGATTGATTGCACAATAACACAAAATTACAAAATAAAAAACAATAAAATATATAAAATAAAAATCCAATAAACATTCAAATAATCTTTTTTGTCCATCAATCTCTTGAGGGGGCACGCATAGGTCGTCTGAGACATTGTCTGGGGCAGGGGCAAAAATGCTTGAAATTTTCTTTGAAACAATGTGATACACACATTATTTCAAAGAGGGGCAAAATGTATACACCTAAAAATGGCTTCATTAATTAATTAAATATTTATTATTTAATTACTATTGACTTGATAAATTAATTAAATATTTATTATTTAATTAATAATTATTCCTCTATTTATTAAATAAATTATTCAATTTATTTAGTAAATTCACTATAGTCTAATTCTATATCCTAAGTCTTCTAAATAGTCTATTAAAGTGATTTAATTATACACAATCACCTAAATATGACTAAGTCTTCTAATTCACTCCATCCACCTAGTCACCTGACACATCACCTTGGCTAAAATAAATAATTATTATTAATTATTTATTCATATTTATCCTCACCCACACATGTCCTATTCTTAAGGGCTATGTGGCCTCATAGGACTTGGTCTCATGACCACATGTCCTCTCAACAACCAAGTCAAGAGACATTCCCTATTCCTAAGGGGCTTCTCAAGTCACCTCTAAAGGTCAAAGGTGACTCATGGGACACTTGTACAAAGAGTCCTCATGAGGAAAATGTCTCTCCCCCTTTCTCTCTTTGGTCTTTGTGAGACACTTGACATGTGTCTTTCCCTTCCACCTTCTTCTCCTCCATGTCAATGTGAGAGGAACATCATCCCTATTCTTCCTCTCACATTCCAACTACATCCCCCTTTCTCTCAACTCCTTCAACCAAGTTAATCCTAGCCCTAGGATCTTCCACCTTTCATTCTCAACTGTAGGATTGTGCCACCTAGGCCTAGATCCTCCAAAACTCTATAAAAGGAGCCTCATTTCCCATTTGAGAGCTAATAGGTATTTTTGATAACAAGCATCCAAGCATTCAAGCATTCAAGCATCCAAGCATTCAAGCACTCAAGCATTCCATAGCAATCACCATTTCATTTTCATTTCATCCATTAGTTTGCATAAGCTATTGTGCACTCAATTTCATTCAATCTCCACACTTTGGTAGCATCTTGGGAGAAGGCTTCATTTTGGAAATCTGAGAGCTCAACATCTTCAAGAAATCAAAGCTAGGAGGACAATGGAGACAAGTTGCATGGTAGGTGAAGGTAATTAAATTAGTTTCATCATTTCATAGTTACTTTGCATTCTTCATTGTGTTTGCATTAGATAGATTCATTAGCTTTAATAGTTAATTTATCATTTCTAGTTGTTAGACATCTAATTTGCATACACTCCTTGAGGAAGATCTCCTACTACTATACCCTTAGCATCAATTTTGTACCCTTTTCTTAATCAAGCTCATGTTGTACACCCTCCAAACACTCTTCACTACACAGTAATGGATTAGTAACATTAGGAATATGTTAAATAAGATCCATTCTATGAGAATCAGTAAGGAAAATTCACAGAATGGATCAAAACTTCATAAGTTCCTTCAAAACAATCAAACTATTATTGTCCTGTAGCGGTCAGTCCAAACTTAATGAATTAACAACTTTTAAATGCTCAAAATGATAAAATTTTACATGTAGATGTTAATCACGGTCCTAGTACATCTTAAGGAACTCAAACTTCTAAACCAAACCACAAAACATTCAAGTGAATGGATCAGATTTACAAGAAATAAAGCTTTTTTATTGAAATAAGACTTGGTTCTCCATACAATTCATACTTCTCTTATGTCCAAATTCATCTCATGGATTTATGGACTCTTAATACAACTTATCCAACCAATTCAAGTTAGTTTGGATTCCTTACATAGCATAAACAACTAATTTTCATTAAGCCTGCCAAAACCCAAGTAACCATTAGGATTTGAAAATTCAAATTCCTAACTCTTAAAAAATGACTCTTAATTGATCTCTACCCATTACCTAAGCCCTCATATTGATTCAATAACTTTATTTAACCACTTCTAAGACCCTATTAGATCTTACCTATCATAGACTCATTGTATTCAATATTTTAGTCCTATGGTCCTTTTAGGACCATTAGGACAATTTGACATTACATTGAAAATTCATAATTGGCTTCAAGACATTATAATTTACCCTTTAAGGCCATGTAACTCCATCCTTGATTTTAGTATCCTTTATTTCTTCAACTGATCCATGAAGTGATCCTACACCATACTCCTCGCCTAGGAAAAATCTCATGTCCCAAGAGATAAATGGCTTGCTCCTTGCTCCATGAATCCTCCTTGAAGGTACTTTATAGTAAGGTAACATAGGGGACTTCTATTGCAATAAAAAATCCCCAAAGGTTGTCTTCTTATCCTGGTACCCTGCATGAAACTTAGAACAAAAATTAGTATATAAAAACTTGTGTTTAGTCCCCTTCATGGGACAATCATATCCCTATTGTTGCTCCTTTTCTTTTGTCTTGTTCAAGTTTTTTTGACCCTTCCAAACATATGCCTTTGAAGGAATACCTTCAACTCTCCTTTGCACCCTTATAAGGCATTCAATGGTTCCAACTTTTATGCAAATCTTGATAGGAAACTTGCATACAATAATATGACATTTCCACATAACCCATTATAGATCTTATGCAAATAAACACTTAGAATCCACATGCAAGAGAATAGACAACATACCCACAAAATGTGACATAAGATATATCCTAGGAAACCCTGATGAGGGAAAAAATCAGCCTCCAAAAGCATCCATCACCATGTATTATTCAGCAAAACACCATTGCAATACAACCATGTAAGCCTTCAAAGCCCTAGCCACAACCAAGCAATCCACATGAACAAGCATGAATCCACACATCCCATGCCATGCTTCCAACCTTCACAAATGCTACCTTTGGCTAACCTGTTTCTACCTATCTAACCTCAACAACTACCCTTGTGGTTAATTTTATAGAAACAAGCTCCCACAAAACCACCAAGTGGTATTACATAAACCATGTGCTAAAACCATGTGCTGCCAAACCCTATTGACCCACATTTAATATTGGTTACTTTATTTCCAAAATGTTAAATAATTACATCAAATAATATCACAATGTTACAATACAACTCACAAAGAATATTCCATGGGAATCCCTGTATGTTGCATGTCCATCTAGGTGCAACATTTACATAATCAAAGAAATAATACAATAATAAACATTATTATACAAGGTGTATAACACCATTTTCTCAAAAATCTCCCACTTGTTGTATACATTGCATAAGGGTCAATGTGTAGCCACATAAATGAACAAGGGAACAATCCATCCTAGCACATACACCATCATGAACCAAAGTACATGATGTGCTCCATCCAGGTACCCACAACAAAATTAATGTAGCCACCATCTCATACATGAGTGATCCCACCTCCCATTATGCCAAAGCCACATGACATACATAGAAGCCATCCAAAGAGAAAATCCACCCAACTTGTCACATATGAAATATAAATCCTGTACCAACTGATATCCCAAGCACAAACACTCAGTCCAAAGGTAATCACATGTATCTATAGCTATCAAAACCATAGCTAAAATAACACCCACAAAAAGTGCTAACCCATCCAACTATCCATACCTCTAAGGTATACCAAGTGAAACCCAAATCAACATATCCAACTTGTAACCTACAACCACAAGCCTCAAGAGTAATACCTTCCACATACAAACCAAGAAGCTCCCACTGCAAAGGTAATGTCAAATTTGAAATCAATCCTCTCACAACATCTCATAGAAGTGAATCCTTTTAGTATCAAGGACATCTGCAACAATATGCAACATATAAACCAATATCCTACAAGAACAACTTTCACACCAAGTCTCCAACACTCTCCCAAGTTCTCGACAACCAACAAAGCAAAGAGACAAAGGAACAACCATGTCATCTCTCACATGACACACATGAACACAAACTAGTGATCACAAACTCCAACCAATCTCAAACCCAATGTAAGTGAAACCAAACATCCAGGAAGATAACCAATACCAAATAAACCATGCAAATCATAACATGTATCATGTCCTTCTACACACACCTCTAGATGCAAATTGTGCCAAGTATGATCTCCTCCATAAAACCCCAAATAAGAAGCCACAAAAACACCGAAACCATACCATATAACCAATCATGGATGTAATCCTCTCACAAGAAGATCAAACTCATAATCATTCCTAATCCAAGGAACATGCCCAATAAAACCATCTCCTAAACTCAACCATGATGATATCATAATAATGTTGATGTAACTTATGCACAAGGAGATAACCAATGCCACAAAAACATCTCTCAAATGAACCCTCCAAAACTAAATCACACCATAGCTCAAGATCCATATCTATGAAAGATAAGCATAAACATAATGCACTTGAGAAGAAACAAAGGGCTATACCTCTCAAATAGTAAACCGCCGAGTAGACCAAGAGTGGGGAATGAGAATGTTCATCAAGATATCCAAGTCTCCAACCAAGACTAATCTAAGAACACACTCCTCTCAATTCCATATTAGGTGAATGCTCCTCGATCTTCCTACTAAAACCGTCAACCATCCCAACACATACATCTCTAATCCCAAGAGAAAATCAACATCACCTCTGTCTCTATGAGCACCTGTAACCAATCAAACCATGCCAACTCCAAATGAAACATAGCAATATCATGAAGTATCCAACAAATAATCAATGTACTCAATACCAAGAAAATACACCAAGCTCAATGTCACAAATCCAACCTAGGAATCAAGATCATAAACATGACAACCATGATCTAAACCATCTCAACCAAAGAGATACCATGCTCCATATGAACATACCATAACATGCCAAAACTCTAAATGAGTATCAAGAGTATACCATGACATAATAATGAATCCATCCTAAAACCAAGGATAACATATCAAATGAAAGCATTAACCACAGCTCTACCAAGGACCTCGTGAGTCCTCAAGATGTCACCATCTCCACATACCATGAAGATAACCACCACCTACAAGTGCACCAACAAATGTCAAAGATGCTTCTGCAACAACAAGATCTGAGACACCCTCCAACATCTGCAAGCACTAAATCCATATCACTGCCAACAACTCCCACTCAACCATGGTACCGAGTCACCCATGGAATCATGATATCCATCTCCTACACCAAGAAGATACAAAAATTGCCAACAAACAAACCAGGAACCAATCCTGCACTGCCACACCATCACTATCACAAGCTCACACTGAACCATGTATCCAAGCATCGATGACATCATGATGAAACCATCCTCTAACATGATAATCAGCCAAGGCATCAAACCATCAAAGAACTCAAAGTGCACAATCATGAGCTCCCCAAAAGAAACCAAAATCACCATGATCCTCAACCAAGAAGATATGCCGCCATAACCAAATTAGGAATCCAAACAAATAATCATCAACCAAAATACATGTCAACAAACATAGTCAACCATAATCCTCCACCATGATTGTACCTGGTAACAACATCTCATCCCGTCTACATGAAGAAAAATCAACAAATCATGTGACAAAACCATGCCACCAATCTGAATATGTATCAATAATGAAAGATCAATGGGTATAGACAACCCATATCCAAGCCATAAATGCAACCTATAAGTATAAACCTCTTACACAAATGCACAACTTGTAGACCCAACAAGGCATCATACATATCCAAATCAAACTGATAACCATGTCAACATGAGACCAATCTGATATATTAACTGAGTATACAATGACATCAAATCCAAATCTCCAAAATAAACCATGTCATAAACTCACAATCTCACCATAGCCAAAATAATCATAAACCTGTTCAGATCAATATATCAGCAAATAAATCATGTCAAACCTGCACCAAATCTGAACCAATGTGTAGATCTCTCCAAGATATTTTCATCGATTGTTTGAAGTCCAAAATCTGACTCCATTCGCCCAAGTTATGCCCGTCTGAAACAATCAGCCTCCTAGGCCATAAATACAACAATAGCATGGATTCCCAAAATGCCAATATGCTCAAGAAATTTTTTTTCCAATTTTCTCCAAATATGCCAATAAAATAAATATATTATTTCCCTTCTCAAGTCTGACCTGACCCCCAAAATAATTGCTGACATATGATAATACAACAACATAAAAAAAAATATTCAAAGTTTGTATTAAAAAACAAACTTTTAAAAAAATTGGTGGATTTTAAATATAATATAACAAAGTTTTTTATTTTTTTAAAAAAAAATTTAAAACATTTATTTTAAATACCCCGTGGGGGGTCCGCACCACATGCAATGCGTGGGGGGACCCGCACCTCACGGGTCTACAGGCCTGGGGAGTACCCTGCCGAACAGTGGTACTGCCGACAGTACCACTGTGGACGGGGTCAGGGGTGGTGTCCCGGCCCAAAACCTTTAATTTATTTATTTATTTATTTATTTTAAATTTAATAAAGCCCCTTCACACGCGCTTTCAAGTGCTTCAAATTTAAATTTTTTATTTTTTATTTTTTCAATTTTTCGCAGGTCCGACGGGGTTAAATTTGACAATCGTCGCGGCTTTCAACTAAAAAATTTTACATTTTCCTTCAACTTGGCTGAATATGGGTAAATTTTATATTAAAATTCATGGCAAGGCCAACCTGGATCCAATGGTGAGGTCCATTTTTACCTAGGAGGTCATCTGTGCAAACTCCCCTCCAAAACCCTCATTTAAATGAAACAATCCAAAACCCTTTTTACCAACAATTTTCCATGCCCAAAATCTGCCAACAACCCATCATAATAGCAAACCCAAAACCCTCAGATCTATAATAAACAATGTACAAAACCCGTATATCTTTCCATTTCTAACATTCTTTCATGCATTCCCATGGATTCAACCTAGGGTTATAGCACCACAACCATAGCTCTGATACCACTTGACAAGAAACTTGCATACAAAAATATGACATTTCCACATAACCCATTATAGATATGATGCAAATAAATACTTGGAATCCACATGCAAGAGAATAGACAACATACCCACAAAATGTGACACAAGATATATCTTGGGAAACCCTCGTGAGGGAAAAACTCAGCCTCCAAAAGCATCCATCACCATGTATTATTCAGAAAAACACCATTGCAATACAACCATGGAATCCTTCAAAGCCCTAGCCACGACCAAGCAATCCATGTGAACAAGCATGAATCCACACATCCCATGCCATGCTTCCAACCTTCACACATGCTACCTTTGGCTAACTTGTTTCCACCTATCTAACCTCAAAAACTACCCATGTGGTTGCTTTTATAGAAACAAGCTCCCCACAAAACCACCAAGTGGTATGACATAAACCATGTGCTACCAAACCCTATTGACCCACATTTAATATTGGGTACTTTATTTTCTTTATTTCCCCAATATTAAATAATTACATCAAATAATATCACAATGTTACAATACAACTCACAAATAATATTCCATGAGAATCCCTACATGTTTCATGTCCATCTAGGAGAAAAATTTACATAATAAAAGAAATAATACAATAATAAATATTATTATGCAAGGTGTACAACACCAATTTCTCAATAAATCTATCCCAAATCAGACTATATTGTAGGTCTGATTAGTACCTTTTTATCCCTCATTCTCTGCTACAATTTTTGTTGCCCTTGCCAACCTATATCTTTCTTCTCCAATCCCTGCACAAACATGTTTATCTTGTCTCCAAAAAAAATGACATTATGTTCATTGTTCATTGTAGGAGGCAAAGGTGTTAACAAAAATTTTCTACCATCCTTATGCACAATGTATTCATTTGTGTATACATCATGGATTGTCTTTCTTAAATGTTGCCAAGGCCTACCTAGAATGATGTACCCACATGTAATAGGTATTACATCACACAAGATCCTATCATGATACTCTCCTATGGAAAACTCAACAAATTATTTCTCCTTAATCATAATATGTTGTTCCTGACTGATCCAAGTTGCATGATAAGGACTAGGATGTGAAAAAGAATTCAAATTCAATTTTTTTACCATCTCATAAGAAACTAGATTTTCATGAGAGCTTGAATCAATAATAAATTTTCATATCTTACCCTGGCTTAAACATTGAGTTTTGAAAATGGTTACATGTGCTTGTGCTTGCTGCTGCAATGGACCTTTCTTGATCATGAGAAAATCTCCCTCCATAATTGGGTGTGCTTGTAATGGTTCATTGTCTTCTTTCCTCTCCTCCTCTTGTGTCAAGTGTACTCTTTTATCCCCTCCTTTTTCTGACTCCTCCCATTTAAGACATTTGAATGATGGATTCCCTATTTCATTACAATGATAGCATCTACCTATGAAAACATGGTTTCCTCTACCACCTCCAAATCTACCTCCACCTATATAACCATAACCATGTCTTTGCTCTTATGTGGAATCCTTTCCTTTGTCTTTATCATTGTACCCTTTTGATTCATGATTTGTTATGCCTTCTCTTTCTCTCATTGATCCTCATCCTCTACTATTACTCCCTTGTCTTTCTTGTTTCCTCTTCAACTTCTCTTCATGGCTAGTTGAAAACATTCCCCTAAGGTTTGAGGTCCTCAAACCTCTCATCTCGAAAATTGTATCTCAGACCATTCAAATACCTAGCAACCTTCTCCTCTTCATCCTCCAATCCTCCCCTAATTCTCAACTTGTGGAATTGTTCAGTATATGTCATAACATCCATGTCTTTTTGTTTTAAATTTTGATTCATCCTCTTAGTTTGTATAGAAAAATTTGATGGTAAGAATTGCCCCTTCATCATTGCCTTCATCCTTTCCCAATTTGTGATCTTGTTCAACCCTCTTGTTTTCCTCTCATCCTACATGCTACTCCACCACATCAATGCAGTTCCTCTTAGCCTTTCCTTTGCAAACTTCACCTTCTTATCATCATCCATGTCTTCCAACTCAATGTAGTTTTCTAGGGCCTCTATCCACCCTAACACTTCTTTACTATGCATCCTACCCTCATACATAGGTAGATCAATATGACCTCTACTTCCACCTCCTTGTACTACCTTTAGTATCCTCACCAACCTCCTCTCTTCAGGATCTATCTCTTCTTCCCTATGTTCTTCATGTTCATCACCTTTATTGTGTGCTTCAAAATCTTCATGATTTTCTTCCCTCCTAGGTTGTTCTCTCTCCATCTCCAAGGTTTCTATCCTAGTCAATAGTGTTAGCCTCTCCCTTTTCATTTTTTTGGTTTCCCTTTCACTTTTTGCTTCCAAATCTCTCTTTTCCCTCCTTTCTTGTTCAAGTGATTCCTTCAACTCTTGCAACTCCCTAGCCATTTGTTGCTTTGGTGGCATCTTGACACTAACTCAAACTTCAACTTTTTCTTATCTTTTTCTTAAGGACCTACTTGCTGCTATGATGCCACTATGATGCAGAGGCAAGAGATCAATAGAAACTTCAACAAACTAACTTCTTAGCTAGATTCAAATTACTCAACTTGTAAGTGTTCCCAAAGCACCTAATGCATTCAAATGCCCAAATCTTGAATTCACTCTTATCTACTAATCAAAATGCCTCCAAGAAGCTTAAATGACCCAACCAAAGATGATTTTATGGTTCTCAAACCCCCAATTTGTTAATTGATTTGCAAACTTGACTCCAAGCCCCCAAACTAAGCCTAGGTACCTAGTAGGTCTCAATTTTCTTATTCCGACCCTTTTCTCCCTTTCACTCCAAACAAAAAAGAAAAATAATTATAGATATGAGTACCCTTTTGGGAGTACTATAACATACCAAAGGATCAGTTAGACTTATTTTGGACCAAGCTAATTAAATATTCCCTTCATCATGTCTCCAAGAGGCCTAATTAGGGCTCATTTACAAAGGAACTAACCACAATACTTATCCCCAAGGCTTGTAACCTTTCACCATCTTTTATTATGATGAAAAAAAAGGATTCATTGACCCTTTTTACCACATTACCTCATCTTGTATGCAAACCCCAAAACCCTCACTAAATTAGACCCAAAAGTAGGGCTTCTTGGAACATACAATTCCCTTCACTTATAATACTAAATCAAAGTCCCAAAACCATCTCTAGGACATACTATAACATTTTCTACCACAAAATACCATCTCCTTAAGGCAGATCTCCTACTGCTATACCCTTAGCATCAATTTTGTACCTTTTTCTCAATCAAACTCACAGTGTACACCCTCCAAATGCTCTTCCCTACACATTAATTGGTTAGTAACATTTGGAATATGTTACATAGGATCTATTCTATGAAAATCAGTAAGGAACATCCATAGAATGGATTAAAACTTCATAGGCTCCTTCAAAACAATCAAACTATTAACCCTGTCCTATAGCAGCCAGTCCAAACTAAATGAATTCAAAACTTTTAAATGCTCAAAATGATCCAATTTTACATGTAGATGTCAATCACAGTCCTAGTACATCTTAAGGAACTCAAACTTCTAAACCAAACCACAAAACATTCAAGTAAATGGGTCAAATTTGCAAGAAATGAAGCTTTTTATTGAAATCAGACTTGGTTATCCATATAGTTTGTACTTTTCTTGTGTCCAAATTCCTCTCAGTGCTTTATAGACTCTTAATACAACTTATCCAATTGATTCAAGCTGGTTTGGATTCACTACATAGCATAAACAACTAGTTTTCATTAAGCCCACCAAAACCCAAGTAATCGTTAGGATTTGAAAATTCAAATTCCTAATTCTTAACAAATGACACTTAATTGATCTCTACCCATTACGTAAGCCCTCAAATTGATTCAATAACTTTATTCAACCATTTCTACGACTCTATTAGACCCTACCTATCATAGACTCATTGTATTCAATATTTTTGTGCTATGATCCTTTTAGGACCATTAGGACAATTTCATATTACATTGAATTCATTACATTGAAAAGCCATAATTGGCTTCAAGACATTATAATTGACCCTTGAAGGCCCTGTAACTCCATCCTTGATCTTTTTAGCCTTTATGTCTTCAACTAATCCGTGAGGTGCTCCTGCACCACTAGTACTTTCTCCTGGCTAGTATATAAAAATTGGATACTCATAGGTAAAAGGTTAATGAGGTATGGTTTTCATGGACCTTTTCAGTGTGTTATGTGTAAAGAATAGGAAGAGACTATTGACAACCTATTATTTCATTGAAAAATGGCAACATCCTACTTGAATTTTGTCCTTTCCAAACTAGATTCCCTATATGCATTTCTGAACATAATCAAGAAAACGTTTCAAAATTAGAGCTTGTCTAGGTGTGAATCTTCTTTCTCATGCATATGGAAAATTGTTGCATCAATAATAATCTAGGAAATATGGAAGGAATGTAACCATAAAATACTCTAAGGGAAAAGTGAAATAGATGAGAGATTATGTTTTAGAATTGAGCACCGTATTATTGATTTGGTGAATGTGATAGGACCATCTTCGAATCCAAGAGAATATCCTTTCAATTCACTTGATGCAAGGTTGCAAAATAATTGGCCAATGCTCAAGTACAAGCCCATTAATGGGCTTTCAAGGGTTGATCCTTCTCAACCCAAGAGAAATGAGGTGGTGTGGCAAACACCTAACAATGGCTAGATCAAAATAAATTTTGATGGTGCGACGAAGGGCAACACAAGGCCTTTTGGGGTGGGATGTGTGGCCAGAGATTCTTTAGGTAACATTCTGATAGCTGAGTCACAAAGGCTTGAATAAGGGGAAAAAAATGAAGCTGAAGCATGGGTAACATTACTAGTTGTGGAATTGGCTAAAAGGATTCAGCTGGAGTCTCTGCATTTGGAAGGATATTCGTAGATCATTATCAATGCTATTGCAATGGGAAGGTCTCACTTATAGAAAATTGACAAAATAATATCCATCATTTGAATGAAATTGATGAGCTTTTGTAGTTTCAAATTGTCACACATTTACTGTGAGGGAAATGAGTTGGTAGACACCTTATCCAAGTGTGTCACCTACATGGTATCCTAGTTGTGTCAAGTTGGCATCGTAAGTACACCTAGGTTGTTGGATTAAAAAGCAATAATGACAGGCATAGGCTAAGCTCCCTATAAAATGCACCAAAGACACAAAAATGTCAAAAAAAAATTTTCCTAGATTCTTGAAAACACAATAATTTTTTTCAAATTTTTAGTGGTTTTTGACCAAAAAATATGCAGATCATGAAGAAAAAATGCTGAAATTTTCATGAAAATTTGTTGTATTTTCTTATTTTTTAAATTTGGTCAATGGTGCATTTTGTAGGGAGCTTAGCCACATCCATAATAACACCCCGACATTGGTTAATGATGTAGTAGTAGTGAGCTGATTGGGAAGTGCATCGACAAAGGATGAAGGATTAGTGAAATGATAGGCATTCAATGCAAAGAATGAAGATAAAGATTTTGGGGAGATTATGAGGATAGGGGAGTTATTGCTCCCACTAGTTGGAGGAAAGTACAGATATAGTGGTATCTTCTTAGAAAGGCACATTGTGTGCTAGTAGAGAGTGGAAAGAAGAGGAAATGGAGACAAACTTATGTCTCATGGTAGTTGAACAAAAGTTGGCCTTATGGGGGCCAATCTCCACAAAAAGACTCAAACATGTGTTCACCACATATGACCCATTCTTCTTCATCATGTTGAGGGGCTTCTTTAGTATTGACTTCCTCATTGCATATTACAAGTACCATACCAACACTAATATCTCCTCCATGTTTTGTGTGTCGGGTATTGAGTTCTCTAGTGTTGAAGAGGTGAGAAGGGTAATGAACAGATGCATGAAAGAGGAGTGGTGAATTAAACTTGATGCTCTCATGTGATATACAGTACCGAGTAAAGGCTTCAACACTAAGCATGGTGATTGGCTTCATGTGCTTAGATAACCAGCAAACATGCACCCATTTGTGTTGTATAGGGCAGGGACAAATAGGCATGCCCAGAAGATGGACACACAAAGAATGTCAAAAATAATATGTGATTACACCAAAGACTGGGAGAGGGTAATTTCCTTGGGAAAACAAAGGGAAGGATTCGACAAAACCCTAATAAAGTTTACCCTGGTTGACTATTGGAGAAATCCCATGGTGGGAAATGAATGTGAATACAAAGACCAGGCGAGGTTGGTGGGAAGATGGGCTCCAAGAAACCAAGCTCAAAGGATAAATGTGGATAGAGGAGAAAAGCTAGGGTCATGGAGGGGTCATGGTGGAAGGTGGTGAGAATGAAGGAATGTAGAAAGAAATGAAGAATGGGGTTATCCCACATACCAGGTCGTGGTTGGTGATGATGTTGGACCATCCACAATGTGGGTGTGAGGAAATTTTCTATTGATTTTTTTGGCAACCCTTATTTTCTTTTGAATTGACTTGGGTGTGTTATGTTTGAGCAAGAAGCTCATATGTTTGTATTCAATGAAATGAATGTACATGTGACTAGAGCAAAAGGCTAGAAGTCGGGTAGGCTAGGAAAAAAAAATTTGCACATTTTGTAGAGCCTACAACATGGAGGGTGATGGGGGACAAATTGTAGAGCCTATAAACTAGAATATTAAGTGGAAATGGATTTTGTAAAATATACTTACTAATATTAATAAAATATAAATTTAATTGATCCAAAAAAAATTTATTAAAGAATCTAGTGGAAAAATATATGTATATGGATGAACTCAAATAAACAAAATAATGGAAATTTGTGAAGTTATAGGTGAAATAGCATTCAAATTTAATTATTTTGCCTTCATGTCATTTCTATAATAATATAATATTATAGGTTCTACTCAAAAAATTAGGGTTGATAATTTAGCTATGAAATTTAAAGCATTAAAACTTTTTAATTAAAAATAATGATGAATTATTTTTGCAACTAAAATCAACCAATAAAAATACACAATAAAGTCAAGATATGACATCCACAATAGTGATCATGTCATTCAAGCGATCAATTTGAGGTAGATTAGCCCTACTATTTGGCAAGGGGGGCTAATCTACGGAAAAGGCACAATAGTCATCATGTCATTCAAGTCATTGATATAATTGACACTTGATTGGAAGATTTAAATGTGTTCGTGCATATATCATTTTTTTTTTAAATACAAAATTTTAATTTTGGTGGAAATACTATTTCTAATATAGACCAAGAGAAAGATAAATAAATGACATTTTTCAATTTTTTGTTTTGCTAGATAATGTGCCAAGGCAGTAATATATATTAAAAATGTTAGAAAATTGCAATGAAGTGTATATGACTTAACTAGACTCTGGTAGACAAGTATGAGATGCTAAGTAACTCCTACTACTATTGATTGTTATTTTCATCTAACATCATTTCTCTATACAAAAAGGCACAAGGCCACTACATCGATCCTATCAACATATTATTACAAAAGGTGCTACAAGGGCCACCATATCAAAATAAGCATTTGCAAACATTCTTGAAAAACTCATTACCGAGGCCAAACCACAATATTTGCACTGACTAGAGACCATGTGAAGTAGCAAAAAAGACTAGTTATGTCCATTCGGATGTCAACCCAAAATAAGCCAACTGTTATTTGAACCTCGACATACAATCATTCTTACATATTACCAAGGGTCAACAAAGCAAAATTTCAAAATTTTCTTTACCCATCTTTAATGTACCATAATTACCTTCATAGAAGGCCTCAAAACTAACCATATGTGCAAATTCTTTTAGCCATGGGGACTTGTCCTACTTGATTCCAACAAAACTCTATTATAACTCCTTCTCAACCCCAACCCACCTCTAATGACATTCCATTCCTCGAGTGCCCATCCCAAGAATGAAGGGTTGCCTTGAAACCTCATCCTTTGGCTCGAACAACTTTGATATATCACGAGGCCAGAGAAAACCTACCCATGTTCAATAGGCACCACCAAATAGATGTTGTTGACCATGACCTCCTCCTTGAAAACCAAACAAAGCAACAATTGAGCCTAAATTTTCTCCTCCCCAATATCCAATAAAGAGGCAAGGAAACAAGAGGATATGTCCATGTTGACCCTATGCTTGTTTGCAGAGGTCAAAATATCCTTGCCCAAAACCATCTTAATGGTCTCCATTGTTACAATACTAGGCACACTGCATATTGCTTGCAACCTCTAGTTGAAAATGTATAAAAAGACATTTGTCTTTTACTTCTTTTTAGCCAAATGGGTGTCTCCATGCTTTCCACAATCTTGTGAAGAATGATTGTCAAAGGTGATACTTATAGAAAATTCATAGCTTGGTAGCAAGATCCAACTTACTCGAAAAGAAGAAACATTAATAAGACTTCTTTTCAACACTTCTATGACTACCATAGTCTTAATTATGTATCGATTTGACAATGTTCATATGTTTTATCTCATTTTTTATCATTGAATAACCTCTAAGTGTCCTTTTGCCAAATATCATGATAATGATGTCACATTCCTTCATATCAACCATAGATGATGATATCTAGGTTGTTAACATGTTTTTTGGACTATTTATCAAAGTTATTGGATCTGTTACCAAATTTGTTTAAATTTTTGCATGATTATATAAAGCGGCCATCTCCCAAATGGAAGGAGGCATCATTTTCATTATTATTTCAAAGATTTTGCACCAATCAAACCATATTTTATCCCATCATCACCACATTGGCAAGCCCATCAACATCCATGTTTTCTTCTCTTTACACGTGATTGATGGTGAATTTATCAAAGAGATTCAAGATCTCCACAATCCCATCCACCAATGTCCCAAGCTTCCAATCAAAAGTTGAACCCTTCCTTATTGCATTCATCGCTAATCCCAAGTCACCTTCAATTTCTACCATGGAGATTTTGAGATCTCTACAAAATAGAATTCTATGTGTGAGAACCATTAATTCTACTACGTTATTAGTCCTCTTCTAATGAGATTTCCAGTTAGCCGCAATCTCAGCATCCCATAGTCTGATAATGCAACCAACACCGCATATAACATTTTTTTTCTCGATAAAAGGATGAAGCCATGAAATTTTATTTATTAATTTGATCAAAAAAAATTTAAAAATTACAAATCATTCCTCCATTCAGACAGGCACTGTTAGGAAAAAATGGAGTCAAGAAAACCTCCATTCTTACCCGAGGATTATTATACCTAAAAATTACATTGAAAATTACATATTTTGGGGTATAGGGGCATTCCCCTATTTATAATTGTATTCCCCCCATTATGCTTAAAGCATAAGCATTTACAAATAATAATAAATACATGTCGAAACCTCATGTGTGCATCAACACTTTTTCTAGTTGTATTCCTGCACATTGTTTTGCTTTGCTTTAGAGATAGTGCCTGTTATGTAACCTGGAGTGTTCTACTGGTATAATTTGTCTGCTTGAATGGGAGAACCTGCCAGTGTTGATCCTTAACAAGAATATATTACACATCTCATACATCAATCATGTTAGTATCTTAAGGTAAAGGACTGATAAAATCTTTAGGAGAAGGTGTTTATTGAAATATTTAGATCCTACCATTTGGGAGCCTTTGTTTTACTAGCTTTACTTGTTTAGGTAACCCCCTTTTTTTTTATGTTAACAACTAATAGTAATCCGCTTGTGATAGAGCCTTACTATGTAAGAATCTTCCTAATATTGTGTTGTGAAATATTAATGGTGTTGTTAACCTGTGTATCTATCCAATTTTATTGTTTAGATTGATGTTAACTTATTATTATTAGGTCATGCTCTTATCTATTTTTATTGTTGAATGACAATTTGGTGAAGCTTGGGAACCTTGGGAAATAAGTTTTTTTAATTACTCCATTACTTAAGATTATTGGTTTCCTTCATTCATTGAGGGGTTTCCATTTTTCTTTGTGGCGGCTTCTATTCTGTAGTCCTTTTTTGTATATAACTGCCTAAAGGCTTAGCCATTTTTGTGTTGAGTTTAATATGGAGAGAGTATTATGCTAATAATCTTGACCATTACTAATTATTTAGTTTTAATTTCATGGTCTCCACTGACTTGCTCACTATAGGGTAATTTAAGGTTTTTAACTGAATTTCAATGACCCAACATAGGGTTACATTTTATATATGCCAGCCTTAGACAATTCCTACTCTATAGTGAGAATAACTTTCCAGCTTTAACAAGTTAATTCCTTGGCTTAAAAGGATAACACTATCAAAATTCACAATAAAGATGCAAGCTTATTTCTAGAACATGAGGTTTTATTACCTATTTGACATAACAAATATGTTTATTTTGAGATTAGCTTCGCTTTTAGTGCTCTCTGGTTTAGGCCGCCTCTAGATCTTTACATTTAACTAAAATTGTGACAACATAGGGAAGCATAACCAATTTAACTATAAGCTGCTAGTTTTAGTTATACTTGAACGTCTAAAAATATAAACATAGTATTAGCATTCTACATAGTATAAGGATATAACTACAAGCCCATTATCTCGCTACACAAAAGGGGATGGAAATATAAACATAGTCTAAGTATTCTGGAGCTAGAAAACAAGTATAAGCAAGTCTAAAGATATAACTACCAGCCCATTATCTCGATACTCAAAAGGGATTATAAGAAAGTAAAGACACTATAGAAGGCCTAGCTTATTTATGAAAAATAAAGATCAATTCCTCCTCTGAACCAGAGTCCTCCTCTTCCTTTTCGAGCAACCTTGACATCTTTTTCCATGGACAGTTCTCGGCTACAATGCATTTAATTTCCAAGTTGAGTTCCTCCTTTGGGAGTGATGATAGATTGTTTGGAATGTTGAATCCCTCCTCTCTGAAGTACTACAGAATCCATTCATTATTGTATGTTGGTTCCACCTTCAACCATTTGATCAAGAAAAGGGCATTTCTCTTCATCTTCGGTCGGTGCGTATTATAGAGGACTTGGTCCCAATGATAAAGATGATTTGAAGCCAAGTAAAGTTTTCATGTTTGAGAAGCATCTCAAAATCAGTCTGCATGTATTCTTCGAGTAGGGGAATGAGTAAATGGTTGTTAATGCTAAAGACTGCTCTTTCTAGGCTATGTAGATATTTATTCAAGAATATCTTCCTACAGGTTTCCACTATCCTCTCTTTCAGGATGTCAGCCATTAGAAGGCAATCAATGAATGTCCCTACCAGGTGCCCATTAGTGTGTGGGGTTAAGCCATAATAAAAGTGGTGATCACCTAGGGATTTGACAAGGGCTCGCCTAGAGATATCGTATAAGTGTTTCAGGATCCTGCTCCATCTCTCTGGGGTAATGGGACCTATTAGGATTAAGTAATATTGAGAGGGGGGGTGAATCAGTATTACACCACTTTAAATTAAACTTCAACAAATTGCAAATAAACCATATCAATGCTGAAATGAAAAGAACATAAACACATAACTCATAACACCATTATTTGTTTTTGAGGAAACCATGGCTAAGGGAAAAACCTAGTGGGGATGGTACCCACAACTATGCACTAAAATATTGAATCCCTATTAGGAGATCTAGCCATGTTAGGAGCTAAGTATTACATAGTACATTTCCTTGTTAGAGGAATAGAAAACCCTATTAGGGGTATACAAAAACACTGTTAAAGGTGTGGTGAGCTTACAACTCTTACAATCAAAACTCTGTCACAAAAAGTGTTCTTCAAGTAGTGAACAATACAAGCATCTTCTATGCTTTGATAGTTCTAGTTATATCTCTTTCAATATCAGACCTTGCATCTACTATTTGCCTTTACTAATATCCCAAATTCACATTCATCACATCATCATAGTTTCACACTTATCACTTTCACAAAACACTCTATACTTATATCAATTTTGCCATCCAGTCGGCTCTCAAATACAATACAAAACATAACAATTACTTATACAAATGATAAATATAGAGTCGGAAATCTTGCATTACCAAAGTGTCAGCAATATACAACTTTCATCTGACTTAGCACGTTACCATTCAATCTAACCTTCCCTCAATCATTGTGACTGTTCATATACCCTAATTCACTGTTTCTCTGTCTTCGCATACCTTCATATCATTGTATCTTCCTGATATCAACACCAAAACATGTGTGACCTTAATTGAAGGTCATACATATCCCAAAATGTCTTCTTTTAATTTTTCAAGCCATAATACATCATATATTATCTTCGCTGACCAAAACAGTACTGCAATATACAGTAATTTTGATTCTGTACTTAGTCATTTTCGTGACTATGTCTTTAATACCCATACTCACTTCATGAAATCACTCTAGCATGAGTGTTACCATAAATGAAAACCTTTAAGTGATCCATAGTGCTCTCAAACATCACTTGTCAACAATCTCTCCGTTTGGCATTGATGAAAACACTTAGCGAAAAATGACTAAGTGTCAAAACACTATCTTCCTTCTACTTCTCTATATACATATCATTTCTTCTTTTCTTCTCTATATTTATTTATTTATAATTTTCTTTAATTCTTTTTCCTCTTCTCATTTTTCTCTTCTCTTCCTCTACCTTTAACATCAATGGCAAAGGTACTTACAAAATTTCAAAATCTTAAGCACAAAAGACTTAGTGCTTACTCACTAGATTCAGAATGTCTTGGAAAGAGTCTTCCAAGGTCTTCACTTCATCATCCCATGACTTGATCAGAAGTTCACTGACATGGATTAGTCCATTTAGTGCATAAGATGCAGTCTCTTCTTCCTTCATCTTGGTGGGTACATAGTTTGTCATTGATCCTTCTATCTTCTCCATCTTTGTGAGATGAGCTTCAAGAATTGATAGCTTAGGAGTGATTAGACTCTTTAGCAAACCAAATATTTCCACTACTCTCCCTTTCTCTATATTCAAAGCACTTATCTTATCCAAAATCTTGGATTTCTGCTTGTCCATTTCCAACATAGTTTGTGAAGAGGTTTCACAACTATCCATTATGCTATCTAATGTAGCCCTGTCCTTGGCTATGATATCTTCAATATTCTTAACATGTCTGATAGGATTTATGCAATAGCTATATACCTTTCTTCCTTGTGCCACACTAATTTTAGCTTTGATTGTAGTTGTTTTTAGTATGTCCAAGTCCCATGAGATGGACTGACAAACTTCCTTCAACTTCTTTTCTAAGTATCTCTTCTCAGCCTTATCCTCTGTGATCTTCAATAGTGACTCAAAATGACTGTCAAAGTTGTTCAATGCCAAGTTCAAAATGTTTGCATCATCCTTTCCTTGAAATGTGAGAGGTGTAGGGAGTATTTTATTTACAATCTCTACTGCCCTAGCAATCACCTTTACCTTCTTATCCCCTTTTGTGCTGACCTTTCCTTTGCCTTAGCAAATGCCATGAAGGATAACCTCATGAGTTCATCCTCATCCATGCTTTCCACATCTATGCTTACTTTCTTGGCCATACTTTCCAACAATAGGGTGGAGGAGGTGTTTGGTTCATGTTTAAGCTCAACTCTTACCACTTCTTCTTTTGTTGTTGTTGTCTCTTCTTCCTGCTTTTCCTCTTGTTGTTTCTCCTTCTCTTGTTATTCTTCTTCTTTATGTTCTTCCTCTTTCTGTCCTTCCTCTTCTAGTGTCATCGCATTGTCCAGATTTTCTTGAAATGGATCATTTACATCAAGTGAAGTGTCTAATGATATAGGCATACTAGAAATGAAGAATTTTGGTTGCTTGTCAACTTCGCTTGCTTGCTTGGTCTCTTTAGTTGTCCTAGAGCTTTCTCCCATTCCTAAAGGTGTAGGCTTGGTAACCTTGGGAGGTGAGGTCTTCTCAAGCATGTCACACATAAGAATTTGGTCCAATAAATTTTGTGTGTCTTCTATAACCTCATCATACTTGCCATTATCTTCATAAGTCTGGCCTTTGTTCTCAATAGAGGTTTCAACTCTTTGATGATTCTCTCCCTCTCTTGTATGGAGACTACTGGAAACATGTGTTCAATAGCCTTATTTCTTATAGTCTCATCCTCTGAATGTGCTAATTGCTTTCTTATTTCCAACTTTCTATACAAGTCCTTAGGAATATTGCCTTCTATTTTTAGCAAATTCTTCTTGTAGACTAACAAGTTCTCAATTATAATATCCTCAATTATTGTCTGATTGTCAGAATCATACCTTTCATAATATCTATTTACTGTCTTCAGATTTTCATCTCTTATTACTCTCTTTTGTAACATCGAGATATCCGGCTTCCACAGATCTTGTGGCCTCTTCTATACTTCTTTTTCTTCTTTCTTCTCAGTCACCTTGTCCTTTTTCTTCTTTGTTTCTACTTCTACCTTTTGTTTCTTAGGGCTACTTGGTTTGTTAGATCTTGTAGATCTCCTAGGTGTGCTCACGGGTACATTTACTTGTGCTATCTTCTCATGTGTAATTGATAAATCAATTATATAAGGCATAGGACTTACTGTCTTTTCTACTTCAAAAGGAGGAGGTGCTTCAATTTCCAAGCTAGAGGATCATTTTGTCATCTTTGTCGTTACTTCTTTCAGCTGCTCCTTTGTAATTCCTGCCTTCGCAACAATGTCATCAACTATTTTCTCAATCTTTCTCTTCCTTGTCCTTTTATCCTATTCTTCTCTAACTTTTGCTTACTTTTCCCAGTAAGTTCCCCATCTCTCTTCAGATGTGTCTATCTCAACTGCTAGTACATGTTCAACTTGCATTGTGAGAACCTCAAAACTGACCTCATACCCCATAGAGTAGCGTCATTTCTTTTTTGGTTCAACTTCTTCAAAGCACACACAGTTAGTTTCAACCATGAAACATATTGTGTCTTTGTATTTTTCAACTATCTCCTCAAGTATCTTGTATCTCTCCTTCATTTGCCTTTGAATAATTTTAGTCATTACAAACAGTTCACCATCTACCCAATTTTAATCTTGTCTTCAGTAGCTTTCTGAGATTTGTATACCAATAGGTACACTATTCTTCCATTCTCTAGGGTGCATTCCAGGAAAATTGTGCTCAATGTAGATGTACATGTAGACTAGAAGTGAACCAAACCTGAATGCTTTTGACTTATCTTTCTTGATAATGTTCACATTCTCCAAGAATTGTTGTGCTAGGATATCACACAAGTTATATTTTGTGTTTTCCTTCACCATTCTATAGTCCATCATGATTACTCCTATTGACACAGAAGTAGGTCTGCTATTGTAGTACAACTTATATCCTAGTAGCATTGCTACCAATCTCACATCTTCCTGAAAGATGTCATTCACGGTCATCACTCTCTTATCCCACTTAGAATGAGTTAGGGTTTCTGCTTGTTTCCTAATATTTTTATCTACTACTAGGAGGGCTCCAGTATTGTCCAATCTGGTTATCTCATGAATCATATGGCTACATAGCTTAACAGATTCCTCTTCTATCCAAATAAATTGGTCATATATTATGCTTATAATGATCTTGAGACATTTAGTTTTGTAGAACTCATTAAGGCGGGTTAACTTAATGATAGATTGTTCTTCCAAATGTTTGAACTCTTCTTTCATTTTTCCATCAAATTCTATCATCTCTCCTCATTCCTTATAGATCTCAACATCTCCTATAGTCTCATACTTGCAGTGAATATAAGCCTTAATATCTTCAACATGTAACATGTCAAAAGGGGTTTGTGAAAATGCTCCTTTCGGATCTGATGAACTATAATTGATTGAATATCTAGATGAACCGAAGAAACAATGATTAGAGATCACCGAACTACTGAAGTGATATGTAAGATGATTAAATTAGTCAATATGTTGTCATTGATGTCAACTAGTTTTGACAATACTTATCATGATAGTTACAAACATTTGAACATCTATTGAAGGAAGAAAAGATGAAGAACTAAGATATCTACATAAGGAAAAGATGGATATGATAGATAAGGATAAGGTAAACATTGGGTAACTTATTAATGAGTTTATGGCTTTATATTGTTGACTTGAGCATGTTACATTAATCTATTATGAATAAGAGATTTGAATTTGAACAAATCAATGTGGTCAGTAATTGAAGATTTATATATACACTAAGCCAATGTAGTGTATCCCGAGTGACAATAATAACCGAGCTAATTATCACCGATGCATTTCTATATTAACCGAGTATAGATGAAAACATTAAATGCTAAGAACAACTAACTGAATTTGATGAGCTGGAAATTGTTATGATTTCAAGGTTAAGGATGAAGTTAGTTATGAGATCCACGACTGACATTATTCAGAGATGATCTAAAGGATGAGATTGAAACATGTTAATGACACATCTACCGAGGAAGGTTTAAGCGGCAAAATGGATGAAGGAGATTAAGAGGAAAAATCTAATGGTTGATATGAAAATGATTTACTTGTCTATATAAGAGATATGAGTTTCATTGTTGAAACATGTCGGACAAAAGGAGACTGCAAAGATTTCACGTGAAGATTGTATTCATGCATTCCTGATCAAACTGGTTATTGAAAGAACTGAGCTATAGACATTACCGAGCGTTAGAGAACTATTTACCGAGTGAAAGTAAGTTGAGATATATTGAGGAAGTGAATTGATTAATGATCAGAGGATTTTATGAGCATAGCATAGATCTAAATATTTGCAACTGAGTTGTATTTGAATTAGATCAGTACTGTATCAGTTTAACCATTGATTCATAAAATCTCTTAACCGAGTGGACTTAACAGTCTTATTGTACTATCCTATGACATTCATTGAATGTAAAGTGTTATCTTGTTGACCCCATAGTGAATGTTGGTCAAAATTTAACTGTTAGTGATAAATCCTCTAACCAAGTCACACCTAGCAGTGTGCATTGTAACCTTTAATACAGCTGTCTCTTTACCGAGCTCACTTCAAAAGAGTGAATTATTTTGGGTTACCAGTCCCAGGTGGTTTTTCCCTTAGCAGGGTTTCCACATTAAATCATTGTGTTATGTGTTATTTTTTATGATTCTTTTGCTATCATACTTTACATACTGCATAGTTGATTTAGTCAGTAATCACAGTTTGGATAACTACTAGTAATCGGTAAAGTGGACAGACAGATTGATATTTTATGTTACCGAGCTGCATAATTTGTTGAAATTTTTTTGTAAGGTACATCTATGAGTTTGGGCCTATAGGATAACTGATCTAACTGATTCACCCCCCTCTCAGTTATTCTAACAATTGGTATCAGAGCATATTGGTTGCTTGGAAGAAAGTTTTAAGGACTTGAGTAGAAAGATCACAAGATGTATAAGAGGGAAGTGTTGAAGCTGAACAAAGATAACTTTACCACATGGCAAAGCTGGATGAGGCTTCACATATCTAGAATCAGAGAATCTACTATACATTTACTTAACAATGGCTACATATAACTGAATGTTGGACCTTTAACTCTTGTTCAGTTGAGAGACCGACATGAACACAATATTACTATGATAGAGATTGTTGTTGCTCTATCTAATGCTGAATTTGAGGATGTCAAGGATTGCACTATAGCAAAGAAAATGTGGGATAAAATTTCTCTAGTTTATGGTGGTGATGTGAATGTGATGTGAGCCAGAGCTGAAAGCTTGAGAGGAAGATTTGAGGACATGAAGATGAAAGAAGGAGAGAACATCACACAATACTCGAATCAAATCAAAGAGATAGTCAATGCTATCCGAGGAGTAGGAGGTATTATTTCTGAAGATACTATGGTAAGTAAGATACTAAGAACCTTATTGTCTGTCTATGCAATCAGAATATCTACTATTCATGAAATGAGGTCTGCACCTAATAGAACTTTTACTCTTGATAGTCTAATTGGAAAGTTAACTACTTTTGAGCTGAATAATTTTGACAATAGTGTTGTATCAAGTGTTGAGTCTTCTTCTATGTCATCTCTTAAGATTGGTAAATCTAGCTATAAGCATAATATAAAGAATGAAAGTGACAGTAATATTGAAGATGAGCTTGATGAGATTGAAGCACTTATGGCCTGGAAACTACAAAGAGGTAAAGGAAGGTATAAGGGAAAGCTACCTTTAGCTTGTTTTAACTGTAAAGAGGTTGACCATATTTTTGTTAGATGTTCTAACAAAAAAGAGGAAGATAAAGATAAAGATAAAGACCAATCTGGTGATGGAAAGTTTGGTAGAAGGAATAACAGAGGAAACTGACACTACAATAGAGACAACCGAGATTACAAAGATAAAGGCAAGAAGGCAAGTTACCTTGATGGAGAAAATGAAGATGACACCGACACCGACACTGATGATGAAATTGAAGTGGTATTTGTTGCAATGAAATATGATTCAAAAGAGAAGGAAAGGTATGTAGAAACAACACTTATTTCTAAAGTTAGTAAGAATGATACTTGGATCATTGATAGTGGTTGTACACATCACATGACTGGTGATGAAGATAAGTTTGATCATCTTGAGCATTATAATGGAGGATCAGTGAAAATGGGAAATGACACATCTTGTATGGTGAAAGGAAAAGGGTCTATCTTATTGAATGATAGGATTAGATGTGATAATGCATACTGGGTAAAAGGACTTAACTACAATTTGTTGAGTGTAGCACAGCTGAATAACTTAGGTCACCGAGTTACATTTGAAAGCAAGAAGGTGAAAATATATGGTGAAAATGGAAAGCTTGTTGGTACTAGAGGACAATCAAAAGGTAATTTATTCTATCTTGACAATGTTGAAACTTCTTGTTTACTGGTGAAGAATGAAGATGTATGGTTATGGCATAAGATGCTATGTCATGTAAAATTTGATAACATGATTAAGATCAGTAGAAAGAGAAAAGTTAGAGGATTGTTGAGTCTAACCAAACCTGATCATGTTATGTGCCATCAATGTCAGAAAGGAAAGATGACCAAATCTAGTTTCAAAACTAAGGACTATTCATCTAAAGGTATTTTGGAGTTGGTACACACCAACTTATGTGGTCCTATGAGATCTCAAAGCTACAATGGTGATAAATATTTTATTTTATTTGTTGATGACTATTCTAGACTGATGACAGTAATGTTCTTAAACGAAAAATACGAGGCATTCAAATTGTTTAAATGGTATAAGGCTAAAGTTGAAAAAGAAACCAGAAAAAAATTGAAATGCTTAAGGTCTGATAGAGGAGGTGAGTTTGTTTGTGATGAATTCACTAATTTTTGTAATGAGCATGGAATCAAAAGGCGGGTTTCTGCACCTAGGACACCGCAGTCGAATGGAATTGCTGAAAGGAGGAACCGATCTATTATTGATTGTGCTAGAACATTGATGATTGAGAAAAATGTTGCACAAATGTACTTGAGAGAGGCAGTTAGCACTACAGTATACACCCTACACCAAGTTCAACTGAAGAAAGACACAAATAAGAGACCTTACGAGTTATGGTTTGGATATACACCGAGTGTAAGTTATTTCAGAATCTTTGGTAGTAAGTGTTATAATCTGAAAGATGATAGGAATGGTAAATTTGACTCTAAAGGTGATGAAAGAATATTTTTAGGATATTCTACTAAGAGTAAAGCTTATAAATGTTTGAACAAGGCTACTAATAAAATGATAGAAAGTACTAATGTAAGAGTTGATGAGTTTGCTAAAAAGAATGATGAAGAAAACATGAAGGAACTAGAAGACTATGGTAGGTTCACTTATGTTGAAGATCCAAATTATCTACCAAAGCCACAGACTGAGTCTACTGAGCATCGGGAAAATGCTACCAAGAATCAACAAATGCACACCGAGAATCAAGAAGAAGCTACCGAGCAAGAAAATGAACCTGAACTGAATGATGAACAGAGAAGAGAACAAGTGCTAGCAAGATTTGTTAGAAGACACCATCTACAGAATCAAATCATTGGAGATAAGCAAGCTGGCATGATGACCCGAAGTAAGTTAAGACATAACACATGCTTAGTTTGAGAGTTTGAACCTAAGAATGTTAGGGATGCACTTGAAAATGAGGAATGGATCAATGTTATGAATGAGGAAATTGAACAAATTGAGAAGAATAAGACATGGACATTAGTACCTAGATCAAAAGATAAAAATGTTATTGGTACTAAGTGGATTTTCAGGAACAAGTTAAATGAAAATGGTGAGGTCACTAGGAATAAGGCAAGACTTGTATGCAAGGGATATGCACAAGAAGAAGGTATTGACTATGGAGAAACCTTTGCACCTGTTGCTAGACTTGAAGGAGTCTGTATACTAATTGCATATGCTGCACATAAGGGATTAAAAGTATATCAAATGGATGTGAAATCAACTTTTCTGAATGGAATTCTTAAGGAGGAGGTCTACATAGAACAACCAGAAGGTTTTGTTGATCTGAATCAAAAGAACATGGTATGTAGACTGCACAAAGCTTTGTATGGATTGAAGCAAGCACCGAGGGCATGGTATGAAAGACTACATGCTTATCTTATCAGTATTGGCTTTGTAAGAACTAGTGAAAATAGTAATTTGTATATGAAAGGAGAATCTGATGATAATAGTTTCATTGTTGAAATATTTATTGATGATTTAATATTTGGTGGACAAGATCTAATTTAAAAACCTTTTGCTGAAGAAATGAGAAAGGAATTTGAGATGTCTATGTTTGGAGAGATTAAATTCTTTCTATGTTTGCAGATTATACAACAGAATGATGGGATTTTCATCACTCAATCAAAATACATTAAAGAAGTGTTAAAAACTTTTGGCATGGAAGATGCAAAACCGGTAGGAACACTGATGGTAACTGGATGTAAGTTGACAAAGAATGATGAATCTATAGAAGTAAATCAGACACTGTACCGATCTATAATTGGAAAATCGATGTATGTGGTACACAGTAGGCCTGATATTGCACATGCAATTGGGATTGTGGCAACATTTTCTACCAATCCTAAAGATTCACATATGGTTGCGGTTAAAAGAATTTTGAGATACTTGAAGAAGACAGAAGACTATGGTTTATGGTACACAATGGAAGGCAAATTTGAACTCCAAGTTTATACAGATGCAGATTGGGTTGGAAACATAGATGACCGGAAGAGCACAACTGGTGGAGCATTATTTTTAGGGTAAAGGCTTGTGACTTGGATAAGCAAGAAATAAGCATGCATTTCTCAATCTATTGTTGAAGCAGAGTATGTTGTTGCTGCTGCAAATTGTTCAAATATTGTTTGGATTAAACAAGTGTTGGAAGGAATGAATAAGGTAATCATTGACCCAGTGATTATATATTGTGAAAACACTAGTGCTATAAATATTTCCAAGAATCTTGTGATGCATTAAAAAACAAAGCATATATCTATTAAGTATCACTACTTAAGGGAACAAGTTCAAGAGAAGTAGGTGAAACTGGAATTTGTAACATCTAAAGAACAACTTAGTAATATATCTTTACCAAACCCTTACCGAAGGACACATTTGAATACTTGAGGACTAGACTTGGGGTCTGTCCCCTGTCTATCGGTCACTAAGGTGATCAGGAGGTTGCATCAACCTACACTTTATCAAAAGATCATTCATGTTGATGCACATAGCTCACACTTTAGTTTTTTTTTTCTAAGGTTGTGAAAGATTGTAGAACCTGAAATAGAAATTTGTTTATCAGTACACTAAAGGAATCTGATATGAACCAAACAATGGAGAATTACTTGGTTGCTGAAGAGCTGTTTGTATATTTTCTTTGGCATTGTTGTCAAAGGGAGAGAGATTGCAAGAGGGAGAGAGACTGCATATGAAAAATCAATTAGTGAGAACACAGAAAGGGAGAGAGACTTCATATTGGAATATCTGTTGCTGAGAACAAAAATAATCTGAGAACTAAAAAGATCAAATCTGCAGGGAGAGTCTGCATGTAATGATGTTTTGTTTTGTAGTGATTAAACATATTAAATATCAAGCTAGGGAGAGCTTACCGAGCTACAACATTTACTTACATAGTTGTAGGATACATGTTTGGTATGTGCATGGAATATTTTCATATTGCTTGTGTTTCCATCAATGCCAAAGGGAGAGATTGATGAACTACAACTGATTGAATATCTGGATGAACTAAAGAAACAATGATTAGAGATCACCAAGCTACTAAAGTGATATGTAAGATGATTAAATCAGTCAATATGTTGTCATTGATGTCAACTAGTTTTGACAATACTTATCATGATAGTTACAAACATCTGAACATCTGTTGAAGGAAGAAAAGATGAAGAACTGAGATATCTACATAAGAAAAAGATGGATATGACAGATAAGGATAAGGTAAACATTGGGTAACTTATTTATGAGTCTATGGCTTTATATTGTTGACTTGACCATGTTACATTAATATATTATGAAGAAGAGATTTGAATTTGAACAAATTAATGTGGTTGGTAATTGAAGATTTCTGTATACACCAAGCCAGTGTAGTGTATACCAAGTGACAGTAATAACCAAGCTAGTTATCACCGACGCATTTCTATATTAGCCGAGTATAGATGAAAATATTAAATGCTAAGAACAACCAACTGAATTTGATGAGCTAGAAATTGTTATGATTTCGAGGTTAAGGATGAAGTTAGTTATGAGATCCATGACTGACATAATTCAGAGATGATCTAAAGGATGAGATTGAAATGTGTTAATGACACATCTACCGAGGAAGGTTTAAGCGACAAAATGGACGAAGGAGATTAAGAGGCAAAATCTAATGGCTAATATGAAAATGATTTACTTGTCTATATAAGAGATATGAGTTTCATTATTGAAACATGTCGAACAAAAGGAGACTACAGATATTTTCCATGAAGATTGTATTCATGCATTCCTGATCAAACTGGTTATTGAAGGAACTGAGCTATAGACATTACCAAGCGTCAGAGAACTATTTACCAAGTGAAAGTAAGTTGAGATATATTGAGGAAGTGAATTGATTAATGATTAGAGGATTTTATGAGCATAGCATAGATGTAAATATTTGCAATTGAGTTGTATTTGAATCAAATTAGTACTGTATCAGTTTAACCATTGATTTAGAAAATCTCTTAACCGAGTGGACTTAACAGTCTTATTGTACTATCCATGACATTCGTTGAATGTAAAGTGTTATCTTGTTGACCCCATAGTGAATGCTAGTTTAAAGTTAATTGTTAGTGATAAATCCTCTAACCAAGTCACACCTAACAGTGTGCATTGTAACCTTTAATAGGGTTGGCTCTTTACTGACCTCACTTTAGAAGAGTGAATTATTTTGGGTTACCAGTCCTAGGTGGTTTTTCCCTTAGTAGGGTTTCCATGTTAAATCATTGTGTTATGTGTTATTTGTTATGATTGTTTTGTTATCATACTTTACATACTACATAGTTGATTTAGTCAATAATCATAGTTTGGATAATTACTGGTAATCGGTAAAGTGGACAAACAGATTGATATTTTATGTTATTGAGCTGCATAATTTGTTGAAATTGTTTTGTAAGGTACATCTGTGAGTTTGGGACTGTAGGATAACTGATCTAACTAATTCACCCCCCCCCCCCCCTCTCAGTTATTCTAATAGGATCATCCTCACAAGACTTAAATGGGTGCCTCTTAAACTTATACCTTGGTCTATCAACAACATCAAATATCACAGTTGCATCCATATCTTCTTGAAAGAGTATATGATCTAAATACCTTTAATACATTGAATTCTGAAACTTTTTCTTCAAATGATCACACAATGTAGTTGCTAGATGGTTGTAGTGCTTCTTAACTTTGTTCTCCTTGGTTGCTACTAATCAAATAGTGCAGAAATTATGTGCTTCAAGGTGTTTTATCTATCGCAAGGTGAGTGAATGCATTAATCACAAGTAGCTCAACTTTGCACGTTGTCCAGTCATAAATTTCATGATCATAGGATATGAATCTCCAGGTGTTGTGATCACAAACATAAAATCCATTGTGTTTGTACATACCATTTCTATGAGATTATTCCACATAATTAGGGGCTAGATATTTTCTGTTGTCCGCATACAATACTCCCCCTAAGGCCATGTAGCCTTCTAGGTCGATGTAGCAATGTAATCATCATGCGAAGACATAGTAGTATCTATTGTCTCTCCTTGAACCAAAGCCTTATTGAAATATTTTACCTTCCATACCATACCATCATCTTCATTTGTTGGTTTCTTGAAATGATTCTTAAACTCATCCATGTACTCATTAAGACTTTTACCACTGTCACCAATATTCTTCTGTATAACCACAGGTGGTGGTCCTCTTCTATTGTTTGTTCCATTATACTTGTAGAACTTTTCTATGTGTCCTATTTTGTTGCATTTGAAACATGTAGGTGGTTTTCTATTCTGATTAACCTGGAACTTACAATACCTTGCAGTATGCCCAAGGTTATTGCATTTGTAGCATGTGATCTTGGCTGTTGAATCCTCTCTAATGTAATCTTGTTTGTACCTTGACTGATATGATTTTCTACATTCTGCTTTCTTATGTCCATATGCATAATTTTTTTAACAATAACTAGTAAATGGTTTGAAGGGGCTTTTACCTCTGCAATCTCTTTTCATGTGTCCAACTTTGTTGCATCCAAAGCATCTACCTCTGAAATGTTTGATCTATTCTTTAGGCTCTTCAAGAGTAGGTCTTTCTTCAATCTTTGCTTCATGTGATTCATCATTGGTCTTAGGACTTTCACCTTCATTGTATCCTATTCTAATCATGTCTCCTTTAGGTTTCTATCTCTCTTTGTTCATCAATTTTATCACTGCTCATGTGTAACTTCTCAATGTGCAATTTGGATTGAGTGAGTTCACCTTTTATGATCTGATTGTACTTCTCCAATTCTTGACATTTATCCTTGTAGTTATCAAGTTCAGTCTTCATTTTTCCTATCTGCACATTTGTTTCTTTTAGTGTTTCTTCAACTTTGTATCTTGCATCCTTTTCATGTTGAATTTCTTTAATCACCAGAAGATTGATTTATTCTTTTTCTTGCTCCAGCTTCTTTACTTGGTCTGATGTGTCATTGTCTAAATCCTCTTTGATCTTATCCATAAGGTTTTGTCTCTCACTTTTTGAAATTTCAAGTTGTTACTTTAGTTTCTTAATGAAACCTTCTGCTCTTCTCAATTAGATTTTCAATTTGCCATTCTCAGCCTTTTTTATGTCCAGGTCATCAAGTGCTACTTCAAAGTTATCTTGCAAAATTTATGAATTCATTATGATCTCCCTTAAGCTATTAGGATTTCTCTCCAAGGGCTAATAGCTCTGATACCAATTGTTAGGATTAAATAATACTAAGAGGGGGGGTGAATCAATATTACAACATTTTAAATTAAACTTCAAAAAATTACAAATAAACCATATCAATGCTGAAATGAAAAGAACATAAACACATAACACATAACTCATAACACCATTATTTGTTTTCGAGGAAACCATGGCCAAGGGAAAACCCCGGTGGGGATGGTACCCACAACTATGCACTAAAATATTGAATCCATGTTAGGAGATGAGTATTACACAGTACATTTCCTTGTTAGAGGAATAGAAAACCCTGTTAGGGGTATACAAAAACCCTGTTAAAGGTGTGGTGAGCTTACAACTCTTACAATCAAAACTCTATCACAAAAGTATTCTTCAAGTAGTGAACAATGCAAGCATCTGCTATGCTTTGATAGTTCCAATTATAGCTCTGTCAATCTCAGATCTTGCATATGCTATCTACCTTTACTAATATCCCAGATTCACATTCAACACATCATCATAGTTTCACACTTATCACTTCCACAAAACACTCTATACTTATATCAATTTTGTCACCCAGTCGGCCCTCAAATACAATACAAAACATAATAATTACTTATACAAATGATAAATGTAGAGTCGGCAATCTTGTATTACCAAAGTGTCAACAATATACAACTTTCATCTGACTTAGCACATTGCCATTCCATCTAACCTTCCCTCAATCATCGCGACTATTCATATACCCTAATTCACTGTTTCTCTATCTTCGCATACCTTCATATCACTGTATCTTCCTGATATCAACACCAAAACATGTGCAACCTTAACTAAAGGTCATACATATCCCAAAATGTCTTCTTCTAACTTCACAAGCCATAATACATCATATATTATCTTCACTGACCAAAACAGTATTGTAGTATACAGTAATTTTGATTCTGTACTTAGTCATTTTCATAACTATGTCTTTAATACCTATACTCACTTCATGCGATCACTCCAACATGAGTGTTTCCATAAATGACAACCCTTAAGTGATCCATAGTTCTCTCAAACATCACTTTCCAATAGGACCATAGAAGGCCATTGTCCAAGCATTGTTGGTTTGAAAGGTGAGGATATTTGTCTCCATGGGTGCTAAGGTGCTCTGAACACCGGTGGCTAGTTAAACTATGAGATTGAGGGCTCAATGTTGGGCTTGTGTACCAATTTAAAACCCGTTCGAAGAGTCTAGGAGGTTCTAGATTAAGGCATACAAAATCTTAACTTAGGTAAGGTTAGTGTGAGGGACACGATGGAGATTAATGATGAAACTTAGTTGGATGGCAACTTGTGGCAGATTGTTCTTTCAATCTAGGTGTCTCTCTATATGATTATAAATTCCTTTGTGTGAGGTTGATGCAATGATTATGTCTTATTAACTGGCTTTGATTGCCTAGGGATACTTACCTCATGGGGGAGATCATGTTTTGTTGAGGTGTTCTATTTTATCATGAAACTCTGGGATGACAGAAGTGAAACTTAAGAGGTAGGATTCTTTCCATAAGTTGGGATGTTTAATGATGCTATTAATTTTATTAGTTGGGATGTTTGCTAATTATATTAATACAATATATTTTTTTGCTATAATTATTATTAATATTAAATATTTTCTTTTCCTTTGATGAATTTGGGGGAGGCTTGGTAATTGATTCCAATGTATAGGGATAAGCTTCTAACTTATTGGTGGAATAGTTTTATGTATGAGGTCTAAATTAGTTTAAAAGGGGTTAAGAAAGTTTCAAGTTTTCTAGGTTGTTATATTGGTATATTTGTAAAAAAAATATTTTTTGGGTCCTATACCTACCTATGAAGGGGTCTAGTGGGAGTGTTTCTTGATTGAGGTTTCATCATATACTCTATGGGTTAATTATGGTTCCATCTGTGCCAAGATTAGCAAGTGCATCTATCCTCTTGTTTCCTTCTCTGTAAATATGATTAAAAGTAACGGATTCAAATTTTTATGTGATGGTTATTGCTAATTCTAGGAGAGCTCTTAGTTTCCAATTAGGTATGGATTGGGTCCTAAGAGCATTAATAGTTATGGTAGAGTCTCCTTCCACATCAAGATCTTTGATGCATAATTTGAGGCCCTCCACTACTGCATTCATTTCTGCCATGTTATTAGTGGTACTACTTAGTGGCTTGGCTAAGGAAGCTAGTTCGGTGCCTTTTGAGTCATGTACAACACAACTAATACCTGCTTCTCTTGGATTTCCTCTAGAGGCTCCATCAAAGTTGAGTTTGTGTCTACATTCAAGAGGAGGTTTCCATAAACATTCTTTTCTAAGTTTTTCCTTATCCATGTTGAGCTTATTAAACCACGAGGGGGTTTTAAGACCTTTCCAATGTTGTCTCATTGTTTCATCTTAGGTTGTCATAGGTTTGTTTGCCCCTACTTGATTCATTATTCTATTGTTTATGACTTCAATGATGATAGCATTAATCTTATTTATAAGTTGGTTAACTTCTATATGTTTGTCTTTGAAAATCCTCTGGTTTCTTTCTTTCCATAATTCTCATATAAGAATTGATGGGCTTATCTTCTAGAGGATGTTGTAAATGTTATTTTTGTGGTAAATGGGCCATGTCTTGAACATTTCTTTTAAGCTGCTTGGGAATGCAGAGATGAAACCTATTTTGGCACAAAGCCATTCCCAACACTTCCTAGAGTATGGGCAGTTTAGGAGGGTATGATTAGTAGGTTTAGATTTTGCTTTACAGAGACACCATCTACTTAGGCCTTCAAAGCCCATCTTGGTGAAATGGTCAGTCGTGAGAATTTTGTTTTAATAGCCAACCATGAGAAAATTCCTGCCTTAGGTAAGATGTCCTTACCTAGGCAAAGATGTAGAGGGAGATCTATTTTATGTATTGGTGTTTAGATACTAGAAATGTGTAGCCATCTTTTGAATTATAGTTCCCATCCTTGGAGGCTATCCAAAGGAGAGAATATTTTTTATTGTTTGGGATTATTTTCCTATTTGTTAGGATGTTGGTCAACATAATTTTATGTTGGTTTGGTATATCGATGTTGTCAAGTTTTTCCATTGTGGGCTATCCAGGGGGAAATCTGCTTGGGGTAAGGAGTAGTTGTGGACAAATTTTCCCCAACATTGTTGGAGGATGTTTATGGTATCCCCCAGTTGTGTAAACTCAATTTAGAAGGGAGACCCTCCCATGAGTCCTCCCAAAAAAGTGCATCCTCACCATTGTTGATTTTCCAGGATAGACATTTCCCTATAATGTGTCTACAATCCTTTAGAAAGTTCCATATACGAGATCCACTTTGGAGATTTCTAAATCTGAAAATGGCTATGGGCTCCCTTCCATTGAGGTATTTGTGGCAGAGTATTTTAGCCCATTTCATATTGGGTTTTTTAAGGAGATTCTAGATTAATTTGGCCCCCAAGACTTTTCTTTTTTCTTTGATTTTTTTAAACCCCAGTCCTCCATATTCTTTGGGTATACACAAAGAGTCCCAGGCTACTAGAGGTATTTTATGTTGATCATTGTTTCCCTGCCAGAAATGTTTTTTTAGGTGTTTATCAATTTCCTTTGTACTTTTTGAGGGGAGGTGGCAACATGACATTTGGTAAATGGGGATGGAGGCTAAAATTGATTTGATCATTGTCATCTTTCCTATAGAGGAGAGCCATTTACCTTTCCAAGAGGCTAAATTTCTTGATTCATGAGATAATGGAATCCTAGGATTTACTATCTTTAGTTCCCTTGTCTATGGTTAACCGTAGGTATTTGCAAGGAAGTTCTCCTCTTCTAAAGTTAAGGGTGTTGCATATGTCCATTTCTAAGGATGCTTCAGTGTTAAGGAAGAAAATTTCAATTTTTTCTTGATTAATTTCCTATCCTGAGGCTTTGGTGTAAGCTTGGAGAATTTCCTTGAATTTATTAGCCTCATGTACTGTGCTTTTACCAAATAACATAGTGTCATCAATAAATTGTTGGTGTGTTATGGGGTCGACATTTGAAGTGACTTTAATGCCTTCACTCTGGTTGTCTATCCTGGCTTTGGCTATAGAACGTCCTAGGGCTTCAACCCTAATGATGAAGAGAAATGGTGAAATTGGGTCACCCTACCAAATGCCTCTAGAGATTTCAAAAAATCATTCTAGTGATCCATTCAGCATGACTGAGAATTTGAGAGTTGAAATGCATTCAAAAAGCAGGTTAATTCATTGTTTGTCAAATTTAAACGTTTCTAGGATTTTGCATAAGAATCTCCAGTCAACTTTATCATAGGCTTTGCTAGTGTCTAGTTTTATGAACATGTTGCACTTTTTGTTCATTTGGGTAGAATGAATCACCTCTTGTGCTATGATAATACCATCATAGATAGAACTTTCTTGTACAAATCTCATTTGTTCTTCACTAATAATGATAGGTAGTAGCTTATGCATTATGTTGTCTAAAGTTTTAGACAATAATTTGTAGATTGTATTACAAAGGGCTATAGGTCTACAATCATTAAAGCTCTCTACTTTTGTCATTTTTCATAATTAGGACTAGGAAGGTATTGTTGATTTTTTTGAGCATCTTGTCAAAGTTTCTTATTCCTTCTAGGGCAATTGTTACTTCTGAGCCCACAAATTCCCAACATCTTTGAAAGAACATGGTTGGGAAACCATCAGGGCTTGGGGCCTTATCAGGTTACATTTGTTTGAGTACCTTACCAATTTCTTCCATGGTAAATTTGGCTTTAAGGGATTTATTAATGTCTTGGTTGATCATCCTAGGTATGTTTTCGAGAAGTAGATTTTGGGTAGTTAGATTAGATGAATCATCATTGTTGAGGGTGTTTCTAAAATGTTTAATAGCCTCCTCTGCTATGGATTTGGGTTCTTCAATTACTGTTTCCTCTGGGTTGGTGATTTGTGTTATTTTGTTGATGTTCCTTCTTATGTTGGTGTTGTTATGAAAGAATTTTGTGTTCTTATCTCCCTCTTTAAGCCAAGCCTCTCTGGATTTCTATTTCCAGAAGAGTTCTTCCTTAGCTAGGATATTTTCTAATTTAATTTTAAGAGTTTTTTTCTTTTTGGTAGGTTTCCTGATTCATGCCAAGCAATATGATTTTTTTATTCAGGTGCTCAAGTTCTAGTTCGATTTTGGCTTTGTTTTCAAAGATATTACCAAACCATTCTTTATTCCATAATATTAAGTTATTTGTTATTCTCTTGAGCTTGTTGGCTATTATGAAGATCTTGGAACTTTTAAAGTATAGATTTTCCCACCAATTTTTTATCAGGAGAAGTAATCTTTCATCTTTGAGCCACATTTGCTCAAATTTGAAGGGGGAGCCTTGGGATGTGGTGTCGTCCAGAATGTCTAGAGAGATAGGGAAGTGGTCGGAGCCTGGAAAGGGAAGAATGCTTGTTTTAAAGGTAAAAGGGAAGCTTGGCCAATTGCCTTTGAAGAAGAAATGCTCAATTTTTTTAGCTATGTTTTCCTTGCCCCGTCTCTGGATGTTGGTCTAGGTAAAATTGCCTTCTTCTAGGATCAGATCCAAGAGATTGTTGTGGCTAACCCATTTTAAAAATTCTTTCGTAGATCTCAAATTAGCATTTCCCCCCCTAATTTATCAGAAGAGTCTAGAATGGTGTTGAAGTCTCCTCCAATGATAAAGGTATGATCCGAGGTGAAACTTAAAAAGGTGTTGAGTTCTTGCCATATTACTCTCCTATCCAAGTAACTAGTTGGTCCATAAATGTTCAGGATGTTGTATTTTAAATTAGCTTTTAGGCATTTGATACTTCCACTTAGCCAATGTTTATTAATGGATGTTGGGTAAAAATGATTTTCCTTGGATCTGCAATAATTGCTAGCCCCCTTGAAGCTCCATCAGCTGGGGCACCAAAACCTTCCCTAAAACCTAATTTTCTTTTGAAGTTGGTTAAACCTTCGCTATCTAGTTTGGTTTCTTGTATTAATAACAAGTCTAGTTTATATTTATTAATGCAGTGTTTTATTAAACGTTGTTTGTTAAGGGCATTGTAGCCCCTAACATTCCATGAGAGGACTTTCATTGATCCTTGGGAGGGAACTTCCCCCTCCCTACATGAAGTAAATCAGTGATCTTAGTTTGGTTAATTAAATCTGCATCCCTCTTACAAAGTTCAGCCAAAGATTTTCTTCCTCTCTTTTTAGGAGATTTTACAAAGTCAGTTTCAATTAGGCTTTCCTCAGTGAAGGCTAATCTCAATTCTAGGTTATTTCCCAAGGCTTCCAACTCTACCAATTCTCTTTCAAAGATTTTTTGGTCTTGTTCCTCATTATCTAGTGCTTGAATCTTTTGGATAAGTTCATTTATTTTTCCATTAATGGTGTCCATATCAATGAAATCTGACATAATCTCCTCTATGTTGTCATTAAGTATTTCTTCAATTGTGTTATAAACTTTTGATTGAAGGAAGGGATCTAGATTTGGGGTAGGATTTGACGGCTGGGGGTCAGGGCTAGGGGTTTGTGGGTGAGCAAAGAAGGGGATTAAGTCATTGATAGATGGTGGGAGAGTTGGAGGAAGTGTGGAAAGGTGGACTTCTTTGGGGGGAGAGGTAAGTTTATTGAAATCAATGAGGGGCTTCCAGTCCTGAAGGTTGAGGGGGGAAGAAAAGTTTGACTTTGTCTACCTTAGGTTGTATATGATTAGATAGGGTTGGCAGTGGAATCTCCCCTTCTTCTAAGAGGTTATGAGGGGGTGGGTTAGAGGGATGCTCGAATTGTTTGGGTGAAGGGGGATGGAGGGTTGATCTCTGGGGGAGGAGTGAGGTTATGAGCTGGTTGATTGAAAGTCTCGGGCTTAGCTAGGGTTAGTTCAGGATTAATGAAGTCTTCCAGGAGATGAGATAGCTTAGAGGTGTGGTGGATGCCTACAAAGTCATCGTTAGAGTCTGGAATGAAAATGTCCACATATTTTCCAATGATGTCGCTATATATTTCTGGTTTTAATTCATATCTACTGTGGTTTGTTATGATTTTGATTGGGTTTAAATTCTTTGTTACATTTTCCACCAATATTTTGACCTCAGAGTTGATCATATAATTATGTTCAAAGCCAACCATTGTTCCTATTTGTCTGCCTATTTTTTTTAGGATGCTATGGTGCATCAATTCTATAGGATAATTTTTGAGGCATAACCATTTGCATAGGTTGGAGATGTTACTGCTATTAAAGTTTGGTTTCCATTTTATGAATTTTATGTATTAAAGCCTTTGAAGAAAATATTTTCTGATTCAAGCAATGCTACGACTACTTCTTTAGATGAACAGTCCAAAAATAAAGAGTTTTGATCAATGATAGTAATACTTATCTATTATTATAAATGCAATAAGACATGGTAGAACGCCGAATTGGAAACTAAATAGTGCCATTGAACAAATAATGGATACACTTGAAGTTATAGGAGATTATACAGTGAATCACATCTATCGGGAGGGTAATACAGATGCAGATAAGTTAGCTAACCTAGGAGCTGATGGGCAAGAAATTGAAGAATTTGATGAGATTTTGAAAGAAGTACACGGAAGGTGAAGAAAAAATATCAAAATAGGAATTCGAGACTAGATGTAAAATATATACGAATTTAAAGGTAAACAATTTTAGATACATATGAGAGTGTAATTTAAATTATAAATACATGTATATAAAATACATATTTATATACAGTAAGGTGTCCTCCGATACTTTAATTTATACAAAAATTTCCTTGAAATTTAGCTTTGAATACAGAAGTGGTAAATTTATTAAGATCAAAAGCTTAATGTAAAAAGAAAATTTTTAAATAAATAAAATCAAGGCTTCGGCCGTTTACTTATCAAAAAAAATTTTAAAAAAAAAATACTTACCTGTGTATCCAGAGAAGCTCTGAACCATTTCTCTAAGGCTGAGATATGGTCGGATTTGCCCTCCCATATTGCGAATATGCCATGAGATTCACATCTTTCTCATATTTCATTGGAGATATCGTTACTGATAATGATAGTGGATGACTTTTTGTCACTCTCGGGTTTGTTGTTGTGGGTTGGCATGCTATGGAGGTTCCTTATGCCAATTGGGATTGAATTTGCTCCCGTGGCGACCCTTGGTAATTCGTTTGTGGGATTCCCTTTTCGAAGACCCTGAGATTTTTGGTAGGGCTTTTTCGCCTTTTTATCTCTGTTGTCTGTGTAAAGAAGGGTTTGAGGGTATATTTTGGTAGATTTTGTTGGGGCTTGATGATAATCCTTCATCTTTTCTATTGAGTCTATATGCCTAATTCTTTACCGGTTTGTGGTTTCATTTTCTTTTATTGTATGTTGCCATTATATTGCCTTTTTCCATTCTGAATATGTGTTATGGCTAGGGTTTTGCTCGAGACTTTGACATTCTTGTACCTATTCATCTCCAAATCGATCTTGAAAATACTATCAGGGTTATCATATTTTTGAGGCTTGGATTGAAGTGGTGGCCGCGACCTTCCTCCCTGACGAGGATTATGACTAGTCAAAGGAGTCGTAGCCGCTTCCTTCTCCAGGGGAGCAAAGGAATTGGAAATCCCCACTGCATATTTGGTAAAAGCGAAATGAGAAGTTGTGAAAGATTTTCCAATGTTCTTCAAGTAGTTTGTATCTGTTTGGCATTTGTTAGAGGATATTGTCCTGCTAGGGCTAAAATTTTGATTGTGAGCCATTTTTAAATAAAGTTCTAATTGTTTTCCCCTTGCGATAAGGGTTGAAATTAACTATTTTAACCTTCGAGTAATCAACACTACATATAACATTTTTAAAATTGTTTAAAATAGATTGTTTAAAATAACTATAAGAATTTTATTCAATTTTTTTAAAATTTAGACAATAATTGATTGAACTAACTAAGAAATTAAATTGAATGAATATATTAATATTCATACCTTAGTAGAAACTAATAATGATAAAATTACAATTTAATTTCTACACTGAATATTCATAAAATTAAGATTAAAAAATTATAAAAATAAATATCAAATGGAAAGATAGATGCCTTGAAATATCTTAATAGTTGTGACTGCATCTAACCAATATCTTGGCAAAGAACGAATGATAAACTTCTAAAAATATATATAAATGTAAAAACTTATTAAAAAATCCTAAATTTTCTAAGCAGCACCCATGGATATTTTTATGGAGAGTTCCGCTCCGCGGCTCCTGGAAACCACAGCCTCAAAATACCAAAAATCTCATCAAATCGAAAATTTCTTTTACCTAAAATTAGATTAACTTTCTTCAATTGTTGGAAGAATCTGAAAGAAATATTGCTTGGCATCCTCACGATTGTGAAGACACTTATGTTCAATGAAAGGGCGGAGGTGCAGCAGTGACATTGGCTTCATTTATTTATTTGCTTGAGTTCAGTGGAGGTGATGGAAACATGTGCCACAGGAACGTACAAAGTGAAGTTGGTTTGTACAGGCTCCAACAGACCACCTGGAAGAGGAGGATCAATCGCAGTGGAGTTCTTTTGGTTCAAAAGAGCAGGTAAAACGGACAGGAGGTTTTCCACCCTGAATTTTTGTTCATGTACACAAAATAAAGTTCTAATAAAGAGCAAAATAACTAACATACACACAATTGCTGAAAGTACAAGTATCACTCCAGTGTTTAGGCATGGGAAAAGGTTAAATATCCACCGTGTGATTCAAACCCTAAATTCTTATACTGATTCAAACGAAGCATTGGATTTTTTTCAATGGGCTGCCAAGCAGCCGGGTTTTAAGCACACCACGGAGTCTTATAATTCTATCTTAGAAATACTGGGAGCAGCCCAGATGTTGAAAGAGATGGCAAACATATTCAACTTGATGGAAACACAACGATGTGTATTTGATTCTCAAACTTATATAATAATGCTCCGCGGCCTTGGAATAGATGGAGGTATCGAACAGGTTCCAGGGGCCTTGGAAAAAATGAGAAAGTCTGGGTTTGTGCTCAGTGATTTTGCATACAATGGTCTGGTAGGTTTACTTCTAAAATCTGGATTCAGGGATGGAGCTATGAAAGTGTATATGCAGATGTTGTTTGAAGGAATTGTGCCCAGCATGAAATGTTTTTCTGCCCTAATGTATGCCTGTGGTAAAATGGGAGATGCATGGGCGGTGCTGGAACTTCTGGCGCATATGCAAAAACTTGGCTTGACACCCAATGCTTACACCTTCACAATCTGCATCGAGATCCTTGGGAGAGCTGATAGGGTAGACGAGGCTTGTGCAATGTGGAGGCAGATGAAAAAAGAGGTTTGTGAACTCGATGTTGTAGCTTACACCACATTAATGGGTGTACTTTGCAGTGCAGGTAGACTGAATGAGGCAAGGGAGTTACTGAAAGAGATGAAAAGCAGCCAATGCAGGCCAGATTATGTCACATACAATACTCTGATTGATAAGTATGGGGATTCGGGAAATGTTGATGCTGCTTGGGAGGTTTGGAAGGAGATGGAGGCAGACAGATGTGGGCCGAATGTGGTAACCTTTACTAGTCTTATCAATGCCCTTTGCAATGGTGGCAAGGTTGATGAGGCACTTGGATTGTTGAGTATTATGGTAAAAAGAGGTCACTCTCCCAACTTGTGCACTTATAATTCTTTAATTAGAGGTCTTCTCAAGAGTAACAGACTGGATGAAGCACAAAAGCTTTTGCAGTTTTTGCAAACTCATGAGTGGGATCAATCCATATCTTTCACCTACAACTTATTCATAGATTATTATGGCAAGAGTGGTAAGTCTGATGAGGCCTATGGGATGTTCCTGCTGATGAAGCAGCAATATATTTACCCAGATGTTGTTTCCTTCAATGTTTGCATAGATAGCCTTGGAAGAGCAGGTAGGATTGATGAAGTAAACAAGCTTTTTGAAGAAATGAGAGAAATAGGGATTTCTCCTGATGTAATAACTTACAATGTGATGATATATGCCTATGGTAACGCAGGTAAAGTGGATGAAGCTTTTAATATGCTTTCGCAGATGATAGGAAATGGATGTGATCCAGATACTGTTACTATCAATACTCTGATTGATATTCTTTACAAGACAGACAGTAGGGATGAGGCATGGAGAATGTTCAAGAAAATGCAGGAGATGAATCTTACCCCTACAGTTGTGACCTACAATATTCTAGTAGATGGACTTGGTAAAGGTGGAAGGATTAAAAAAGCAATAGATTTGTTTCAGGAAATGAAGGAAAGAGGATACACACCAAATAATAACACATACAATTCGATCTTGAATGGTCTCTGTAGAAATAATGAGTTAGATTTGGCATTCAAACTGATCGAGGAGATGACGAAAAATGGCTTTAGGCCTGATGATTTCCCATACAATATTTTGCTTGATGGTCTCATCAACCTGGATAGAATGGATGATGCTTGTGAGCTCTTTAAAGACATGAAGAATAAGCTTTCTCCGACTCCTGTAACTTTGGGTACTCTTATACGAGGGCTTGTGAAAGCTGGAAAGATGGACTTTGCTTTCAATTTTTTTAAAGAGTTGCATAATGAAATAGGATTACTGCCTGATGATGATGCTTGTGCAGTCCTAATTGATGGGCTGGGCAAAGTAGACAGATTGGATGATGCAATCCTGATCTATAAGCAGATGTTAGCCAAAGCTGATCATCATTATGTTTGTGCTCTGTCCTTTCTCATTCAATCTCTATGTAAAACAGGAAGAATCTTTGATGCTTATGAATTATTTGAAGAATCAAAATTCCAAAATATTGTTCTTAGCATTAAATCTTACAGTGTTCTCATTGATGGGCTATGTAAAGCTGATCGTATTCATATGGCTTGGGATATTTTCAAACAGATGAAGAAATTAGGTTGTATTCCAAATGCTTTTACTTACAATTCTTTCTTTGATGCTCTTGGAAAGGCTGGCAAGATAGATGCCGCATTTGAGCTGCTTGATGAGATGCGATCAAGAGGGTGCATGATGAGCACTATTAATTACAGTACACTTATTTCAGGTCTTGTAAAGGCTGCTAGAGTTGATGATGCCATAGATTTGTACCATCATATGATGAAGAGAGGATATGCACCCTCCTGTTCTACATATGCTCCCCTGATTGCCGGTCTTGGTAAGGCAGCTAGGATAAATGAAGCAAAGGATTTATTTGAAAAAATGATTGAAAATGAGTGCAAGCCTGATTGTGCAGTCTACAATATTTTTATCAATGCCGTTGGAAAGGGAGGGGATGTAGATGAAGCTTATCATCTGTTCAAGGGAATGATTGAAGAGGGCATAAAACCAGATTTGAAATCATACACTATTCTTATAGACAGCTTCTGTAAGATGAACAGGATAGATGAGGCTCTTCACTTTTTTATGGAATTGAATGCTAGTGGCCTGAAGCCTGACTCAATTGTGTATACACTCATGATCAATGGACTGGGGAAAGCCCAAAGGTTGGAGGAAGCATTAGTACTTCTGAAAGAAATGAAGAATAGTAATTGTTTCCCAAACTTAATTGCTTACAACTCTCTGTTAAATCATCTTGGAAAGGTAGGCATGGTGGAGGAGGCATGCAAGTTATATGTAGAACTCCTATCTAATGGGCATCAACCAACTGTTGCCACCTACAATGCACTAATTTGTGGGTTTAGCACTGCCGGCAGAGTGGAACTTGCTTATGCAGTCTTTGAAAAGATGATGGCTAGTGGCTGTGAGCCAAATCTGCTCACATACTCTTATCTACCAAATCAGTCATGAATATACTTTCATGATGATTCTCCTCTACTTACCTTGTAGTTGCTTTTATTTTTCATCGACTATATTTGTATATTCAAACCAATGGAAAATCATGTCTATTTCATTTTGACATCCATTAATCCACAAAAGAAACTCATCAAAACAACATACTAAGACAAGAATTTTCCCTACATATTTTATTTTATTTTAACCAATTGATTTTGGTTAAACAAATCAAGAAATCTTTATATCATTCTGTAAGAATTGTCTAATGGGTTCATAAGTTTCAAGGCTCATAAGTTTTACCTTGAGAACTTGTGTATGGCAGATGACTAGAACTGCAGTAAGCAAGTGTTTTACTTAGCATGCGGGGTCTTCTCTCTAATGGTTGGCCATGTATTTGATGGGACACCTCTTCTGAAGGTCATGTTAGGTTACTTCTCATCTGTACCGGTGAGCAAATAGATGTTGCTTGTTCATTTAGGGCTCTATTATTTTTTTCTTTTTTATAGAATTGCAGCATCTTATACATTCTGATTAAGCCGATAGGCACTATCTGTGTGGGCTTTTAGCCTCACGGCACAACTTTTCTCAAGCCGGACAATCCTCGCCCTCCTCGCCTGCGTGCTTGCTTGTTCCGACACTTGTGTGTCTGTTGCACAATGCACCAGTTGTCCTCTCCCGCATCAGCCAGCTATGTGAACATGCTTGACCACCAAGGCACCGAATGTTCATATCCAGCAAGAAGCTTTGCCAGGGCTTAGGGCTATCGGGGACTCCCATTCCATGAACACCACTGCAATGCTCTGGCAAGTGCCGCAGGGTTGTCCTCAAGCAAACCGCCTCAGACCAAACCACCTGAAAAAAGTATATGTACGCCGCTGGTGGCAAGGTAATTTATCTGTCTCTAATTTTCTACATTTGGTGTGTTCTGTTGGTTCCCAAAATCGATGGATTGAAATCCTTTAAATCTCACCAACTCGATGATAGGATATTCAATAGGTTGTGGCCAACTTGACGGAACCAAGGGATATTATTCCAGTTCCCTACACTTCTGGCTCTGCAAGGCCAAGGCGGGTGCACCTGTTCCTGAACCAAAATATTCAAGCCCAGGACTCTTATAGCAGAATGGTTAAATTGTGAATATAATGAAAACTTACGAAATGGCAAGAATTATAGAAAGTTTTGTAAATTGTTAAATAATAACAAGAGTAAATAATTGTATAAATATAAGAATATTTTAAATATAATTATGAATTAATGCCACAAATGAATATATTAAATCTTCAAAGGAGAGATAAATAATTGCCAGCATATGAATTACAAATTAAGAGTAATAAAAAGACCAGTGTCTAATTAAATGGGCAAACAGAGTCAATATTATAAGCTTATTACGTACAACTTTATAAAATTCAATGTATTAAAACTAAAAAATTAATTATTCAAATGCAACAGATCAATTATACAAATTCAATTTTAAACTAATCTAGGATGCAATTTAACTCTTGTGAAGCGGAGACAAACTAGATATAAATATGGAAACAATTAAAGATTTTACGATATCTATATTTTATCAAGTTTAAAATGAAATAATGACCTAGTCCACTTATCCGAATGTTAAAATATTTATAAAGGTTAAAAATATTTATAAAGGACGAGCTTAATAATAATTAAAAATTTCAATGCACAAAAATAAAATAAAATAGATACGCTTACAGATTGTGCCGAAAATAAAGTTGCACTGAAGACACTCCTTATGGATGATCTATCCAATGCAATTTAATTCCAAAATCTCACATATATTCACTCTGTAATCCAGAATTCACAGGCTTTGTTCAAAAATTCATTCCTCTCCCAATTAAAAAAAATAATATATCCAAATGTGATATTTTTGCCTATATATTATAACCGGCTGTGTTCGTCCCCCTCCTTTTGATTTTACAATCTTATATTTATATTAGAAAGAAAAGGCATGCGGTTGTGCTTTTAAATGACACACCGCTTCATAAAATATATCTTATATCTGTTTTTGTTGTAATTAGACTTTAATAGGACCAAACTTCCTCTTACGGGCATGGAGGCAAGCAACAGGTGGCGGTTGAAACACGTTGCTTCATAACAAGTAACTACTACTTGTTAATTTATAACACCGGTTATTAATTAGATGCCAGCGATGATTGTGAGGTGTTTGTTTCATTCACGCTTTGGGTATATTATGAAATCTGTATCACCATCGTATTTTAGTTTCCACAAACAGACACCTCTCGAATATCCCGTGTCTCCTTCACATCCTCTACTCTGGTGAAACGCTATTGTCCTGCTTGCCAATTCATTTACAGTGATGTTATTATCACATTTTTGGCATGTACCCATCGAACATAATTTCTGGGTGACTTCCGTATGGATATACGTTTTGCTTGTCAAAGACACCTGTTTGATCTTCTCTTTCTTTGATATAAAGAAACTCTTATATACAAAAGCCTTCAGTAGTGTCGCCTTGTAGCATGGAACATTTCGGTAAACAAAGAGGCTACTCGACCGTCCTGGCACAAGAATAGCGTGACTTCTCTTGAATCCGGCAAGTTTCAATTTATCTCCACATTTCATCTTAGCTTGTAAGGTATACGATCCTCAGTTTTATGGATATTCACTGTGCTTCCGTCTCTTCTTATAGGCGTGTCTCCCTCTGACATTAGCAGCACCTCCTGTATGCCCGATGAATCTTCGTCCTGTGCACGTCCTTCATCCCATGCTTGGAGCACCTGTAACACACACAAAGTAATATTAAAATTTTTATTTAACCAAAACAAATAATTCGGTCTCCTACTGCTTATATCTTGGCATCAAACTTCTGATGGACCCCCAATAGTCATTTCAGGGACCCTCAAGACTTTTATCGCATCTCCCTTGAGGCAAAATCTCAAATGGTATTATTAATGCCTTAGAAAACTCCACTGAAGTACTTCACCATCGCATATATTCTCATCTTCATTGTCATATTAAAAATGATATCTATTTGGCTATAGATCATCGCTGAAGAATTTATAATTACCGCCTTTCTCTGTGCAGTATATTTGTTTTATTATTCCTTAATCATATATCCAAGCCATCCTGCTGAGTCTAATTGCTGGAAACAACACTTGGTTCACTGTTGTTTTTATAATGCGATTAGGACCATAGTTTTGCCTGTGGATAACAATAATGACTGGTGCTGCATTTGAGACTGCCAGCTCTCCGATCTCAACAATAAAATTGGACATATGTCTTTCATAACTGTACAATATAATGACCTTTGCAGGGAATCAGGACACACATTCAAAGTTTCTGGTGAAATATTTTACATTAGCCATTCATTTCAATCTCCATCTGATTATCAATATGTCTTTGAAATCTCTAATAAGAAAAAGCCAAAAGAAGACTTATCTGAATGTCTTCATCCCTATTATCAGATAAAGAAGAAACAGTTTGGATATTATTGTTGTCATTATAATGATGCTTCACAATCTCATGACCATCACCATATTGCATTACTCTGTGGCATGAGTATTTCATTAATACGTTGATAATTCTGAGACCAGATATTCTTTTGTATAGCGCTGTTATATTGCACCTTAAATCATTATTTTTGAACATCTACAACACGCTTCCAACTGTGCTCTGCACTTTTGAAAATACACTGCCACTTGCGATAATCATCACACATAATCATCACACAGAATCTCAAAAAGAATTCCTTTCATAGAGCTCTGATTATCCTTTGAAACTGGCAGTCTACTATCCCTTCTGATATTGATTATCATTGTTGACTGTTCTGGACAGGGACATTCCAGAATTGCATCTTTCTTGGCTCTACAACACAATGGTTGCTGCGTAATAATCTACAAAAATAAAAACTATTACTTCATTATATCACGCTGAGAACAATTGCCTGTGACATTATTGTCTATCTTTTTTTTTTTAGTATTAACCTTTATATAACGAAAACATATGATCAATCTTTGTTACTTAAATGCTTTCAAAATTAATGCATGAAAATTGTAATTTATATCAAATCTGAAATCCATTTATCATAACTTATGGGTATGTAAAACATATGCAGAAATCTTAACACATGAATAATCTAACTAATTATTAATGATAATTTTAAGAAAGAAAATGAGAGAAAGTAATCAAATGGAAGCCTTAATTTGTAAAAATTAAGGTTCCATCATGTTCATTGCTGATTTGGAGATTTTGTTCATCGTTCCTGCTTATTTTATCAATATTAGCATATATGCTCCTGTATGCTCTGAGAGGTATATCGAATATCGAATAATGGCTGCGATAAATTTGATTCATTCTGGACAGGGTTTCAGAAGACAGACCCAAAAAAAATGATCGAGTGGTTTATCTCTTTATAATCTATATCTGTTCTGTTCATTAGGGTTTTCAGTGTCTGTTCATCGTTTCTTGCTGATTTCATTAACATAGGCGCACCGCTGCAGTTTGGTACATTCATCCTTGCTTTTTGAGAGGTAAATCGATTGTTGGGTTGGATTATTTTTGTACTGTTCTTGATTTGTCACTTCTCTATTTCTATTACTGGTGTTAATTAGGGTTTCTTGTTTTATTTCTAAAGTATACAGGAAGCTGTGACAGACAGAATGGCCTCCACATATTCTGAACAAGGGGGAAATACTGTGAGCGTAAATTCCACCTCCACCCTTTTAACGAAATGTCCTCTCTTTTTTCTTATAAGCAAGAAAGCTCTGGTTCAACTATCTTCAAAAATTAATTTAATATTAATTCATGTCTCTCCTTGGTATTTATTTCCGTTGTAACCTTACATAAGCCGAGATTTGATTTAATCTGTAACCTGACTATCCATGTATTTAAGGACTACAGAATTTGCAGATATAGAATGTGGGCTTTTCTTTGAAACCTATGGTGGTGGAGTTACGATGATTTGACCTCCCCATACTTTACCAAGCACCAAATTATCTTCTTCACTTTACGTGAAGCAATCACCAGGCCTAATTGCTTAATACTGCCATTCTCTTTGATCTGTTAGCCAAATATAACTAGAGAAAAAGATTGGAAGGAATTTCACAAATAGTTTAATACGATTGGCATAGGCTACAACACTATTGATGCCTTACTTTCACTTGAACTATTCTGATTAATATCTTGGAACTTTTTTAAAACAGTTCGCTGGAAAGCCTTTGAAGGTTCCTCTTATATAATTCTAAGCCCTACAGTTACAGTCCTATTGACCTATTATAATCATTTGTAGACATTATTCAACATAGAAATAAAAAATCATTTGCAGGCATTAATACACTTCCTTTTCTTTCTCTGACTAGATCTTAGGCTTGAATATCCAATTTCCAAGCCTTGTTTCGAAGTCTTTAATCATGCCTGCTGCCTTCTATTTGTTATCCTCTCTCCTATTGGTGTACTATGTTGTAGACACGCTTTTTTGTCATTTGTTGTTTAAGAGCTGTAAATGAAATGATAGACTGGCATGCTGATGAATGTTTGAACTAGAAGATCCTATCTCTTAAGCGATCGATCTGTCATCTACCTTGGTTTGACATTTATCCCTTCATAATGACTGCATTGGATGATTGATGTTGGCCACTGACTTATTTTTTATGTGGTTTCTGGATACCTTTTCAGAGCTTGTGTTATAAGTTAGCCTAGGACTGCCAAAAAATACAATCAACAGCTGCCTAATTCTCTCAGATATTAGATATTTACAGAATTAGTTATAAATTTAATACATCTGATCTACGATATGGTTTTCTCCTGCACTTTCACACTAACTTTGGATCTCAGGCCATAGAATTTAGATGACTGTTTGTCTGATATACTTTTCTAAAGCCATATAAACTGATGCAATGATCAATGACAAATCATTCATGATAAGGCTTTCTGTCATTGGTCAATAAAAGTCTGATTTTCAATTTCAAAACGCTGTTACAGTCTGACAGCATTTTGTCACATATAGCTGCTCTGCTAACTTGAGTATGACTGTTTTTATGATTTGTTAAATATTCTCGGCTATTGATCCCATTCTTATTTACTTGTGCAAGTATTTGAATGCTTGAAATACTTAAAATTAGGTGCAAGTTATTTGTCCCTATGCTGTCAATTGTATGGAAACTGTATATTTGAAATGCTCTTTTTATTATTAAAAAAAATGCAGAGTGTGATTTCAGATGCTGAAAGAAAGAAAGCTGGCAAGAGGGAAAGAAATCGACTGTATTACAGTCATCACAGGGAAGAAATTTCAGTAATGCATCGTATACAGAGGTTAAACATAGAGACAACAAATACCAATGAGCCACAAACCAAGAAGCAACGATCTACAACAGCTGAAAGCAGTAATTTTGGTAGTAACTACAGCACTATTTTAGAAGAACAAATAGCAAACGAAACCCAAAAACCAAATATTTTCCAGAGGACTTATAGAAGTTTCTATTAACATTTCAAACGTATTTTGAAACAACAATACCCAAATTGATAGCTTAATTTCGTCCATTCTTCCAATACAAATACTTGTTCACTTTGGTTGTGATGAACTTTTGTTAAAAGTTTTAGGGTGCCTAAAGAATAATTTGTTTTTTTTTTGTAATCTTGAGCAAACTGGTCATATTAGTAATGTTTGTTACATTTAAAAAGTTACTAATCATGTCAAGTTTTTGCATATATGACCAACTATCTAGACTTAGCTCAATGTCGGGGACCTTTTTCCCGAGCTACATTCTACAGAAAACTAGAAATGCAAAGTTGCCATTTGAACCAGCACTTTCAGTAAAATGGGCCAAAGCATTGCCAATGGTGGCCAAAGATTTATCATCCAAAAAAGGGGACATATGAAAGTTTTGCTCAAATAGATATAGCATTGGTATATTTTCTACTAGATTAAAATAGAGAGACCAATGATTCAAATATAAACATTTTACCCCATAAATGCAGTTCACTTCTAAACATCAAATCTGTGTTCTCTCCTTTAGCTTAAAGAAGAAAATATAGATTCGTCTTCTATATATTCAAATACTTATTCTGACCTTCAACAAGGGTTAACAATAGAAACTGATCCAATAGAGATTGATCCAATTATATATCATTTTGGTACTGGCCAAAGACAAATGATTCAAATTTAATTATGTTGCCCCCAGAAAATCTTTGTTCTTCTTCCTAAAATTAAAATCAAATAATTGTTCTAACCTTCAATAATGGATTCCAATAGAGATTTGTCCAATTTGAAATCTGTAAAATTTAATTCCATATATATTATAATAAACCTGCAGCTGATCACCCAAGTTCACCACAATGACATTGGGTGTGGATTCTACTGCAACCCATTTAACATCACTGAGCAGTTGTAGGCCGCTAACAAGTCCTTGCATTAATACAGTGATGCCTACTGCATCTGAATGAGGTGCTATGCCAAGGGTGAGATCAGGGTCGGGCAAGGTGGATAGTAAGCTATGTTCATCGTCTGTCTATTCAACGTGGCTATAATGCCTTAATTCAATGGTAAGTTCTCTTTCACTCTCTGCAATTTTGGTACAACCATCATTCAATATTTACTATTTGCAGTACATAATCATTTCAACTAACAGTCTCACACAACCTTTCAGCAGCAAAGAATTCGACAGTGACATTCCCGTTTTCAATGTGGCTGTTATGCCTTAATTCAATGGTAAGTTCTCTTTCACTCTCTGCAATTTTGTTACACCCATCAATCAATATTTACTATTCTATGTACATACTTACGCATGTTTCTGTACAGGTACACATTGAATCCTAATTTAAACAATGTCTCCAAATTGAATACTTTAAAGCTGAAATAGCAGTCTGTAACCTATGCTCAATTCAGATTACTGTCTCACTCCTAATTATTTTTCATGCTCAAATGAATACTCAATTCCTACATGGATGTTTTCCCACAGATACACAGTGAATCCTAATTTAAACAATCCCTGCAAGTTGAATACTTTTCAGCTGGAAAAGCAGACTCAATAACAGTCTGTGATTTACTTCACAGAACCAAACCACTCAACCTAACACATTGATTGAAACCTTCTGTTTTGTTTATTTCTAAAATGAGTTTATGTCAGAGGAAACATGTGTCCCCAACTTGGTATCATGAAAATTAACAATTGCAATGCTTTAAGGGTGTTGAAGGTATAATGCTCCTTAGTTACACTTAATTATCTCAATGCATGGTATTGAAGAATGAAACAAGTTACCATGAAGATCAATGATATGTGTGGCATATCAAGTTTCAACACATAATCAGGAGGCTTTAGATTGCAATGCTACATAAAAACCCCTGTTTCAGAAAATTCTGCCCGCATTTGCCACCTTCAACAACTATGCAGCTATGGCTCCTCAAAAGTGAGGAAAAATGTCAAAACAAGGCACCTAGGGCTGGAATGCTCCATGATGATGAAGAGGATGAAGATGAGCATGGAGATACCCTCTGTGGTGCTTGTGGAGAACATTATGCGTCCGATAAGTTTTGAATCTATAGTCATATTTGTCAGAAATGATTCCACGGTAAATGTATGAAGATTATTCCAGCCAGGGCTGAACATATCAAGCAGTTTAAATGCCCATCCTGCACCAGCAACAAAGGGGCTCTGGGTTGAAGATGAAGAAAGTGTTTTCTTTTATATATATCCTCTGTATGAATAGTGGAGCCTAACCAGGGGCCAGGGGTTCAGGTTGACACTCAACAGCCCACAGCAGCAGCATCAGACCGGCCCTGGTACCTTCACTCAGTACAATTCAGAATTTACAGGAACAATCTAATTGCCACCTTCAACAATTATGGCCTGTGAACGCATTACATTGATTGGTGCTGTTATTGTCCGTGGCACAAACTGGTAAATGTAGAAATAGCATTTGTTAAAAGGTAGACACCTTGACACCACATGGTCTATTTGGGTACCTTCACTCAATACAATTCAAAATTTACAGGAACAATCTAATTGTTTAAGGTCTAATTGCCGCCTTCAACAATTATGCAACCATGGCTCCTCAAAAGCAAAGAAAAATGTCAAAACAGACTTATATGATTTTAAAAATTAGAGATGAATTGCATGTATGTTTTGGAAGTATAATATCAGCCTGGGAAGGGTTTCATAATCTTTCAAAGAGGAGCAGTTTTATTCTTTCCTACCAATACATGATTTAATGGTGATCAGAACATATTGAGATTAGTACCTACTGTACTATGACAAGCATGGTTAAGATATATTTTCAGTATCAGACACAGATCTTATGTCTCATGACCCAGACCAAACAAATAATAGTTTGAAGACAATAAGATAATAACTATAGCCATCCATTCACTAATATGACAAGAAGGAAAAAAATTGTCACCCATTTAATTGCTGAGATCCTGTTACACGGTTCTTTTCCAACAATAAAGTAATCCTCTTGCACCTATGAATGCTGCTCTCTTACGAAGCGAAGCACATCAACAGGTACAACTGCCTAAGCTATCCTCAGCTCTTTCATTTCTTTTGTCTACTTCATTTCTTATATCTACTTTGAAGTTGCACAAAGTAATGCTCACAACTTTGTTCTAACAGAATACAATGTCAGTTTCTTCTACATTTTTATGATACGAAGATGACATATTCTAAATGAAAACTGAAAATCACTGCAGCGATAATGTCATTGCTGTGTTCTTGTTTTTAATAAATGCCATATTGTTCTAGTTTTTGTTGTTTTAATGGCTTTTAGGTTATCTGAATTCTAACAAATATCAGTTTTCAAGTCTCCACTTGGTTTTCCTAGCAACCCCCACTGCACAACCCTTTGACTGGGCAGCTTATATTATGTTTTTACAGGCATGGAATATTTCGTCAACTGTAAGCATTTAGTGGAGGACAACTTACCCAGATTAACAGAGGTAAGGTAAAAAAAAATTGCCAAAATTTAACATCCATTACTGGTTTTACATATGCATTGATCACTATGTTTTCAGGGTTCTCTTCTTAAGATTTTTCAGTGTTTTTAATAAATGTCATATTGCTTAGGTTATCTGAATTCTAACAAATATCAGTTTTCAACTCTCCACTTGGTTCTCCTAGCAACCCCCACTGCACAACAATTTGATTGGCGAGCTTGTATTATGTTTTTGCAGGCATGGAATATTTGGGGCGATGAGGCAACTAGTGGGAACCTTGTAACCATGATGAAAACAGAGAGGCATCTTACAGGACAAAGTTATACAAGTTAGATTAGTGCTTTACAAAAGACGGATTGTAGACATATACACATTTGGCTATTTGTATAAAGAATTGCTTCAAATTAAATGAGTTATAACTGATTTGTACAGTTCAAAGACCACTGTAGTGATACATTATTCATTCAGTATAATTGTATTCATTGCCACGGATGAAAGAAAACTTCTATCTTCTTCTTAACAAAGAATTTTCCTTGCTTGAACAAATCTCTACAAGTTTGCACTCTTGAGAAAACTTCGTAAACCTAAATTTCATCATTGCATCATCGCAACAAGACTACTATACCTACTATAAAAACCTTAGAAAAAAACTTAGCCATCCCTAAAAAGCTTCGGAATCTACATCCTTCCTTTTATAGCCAGTCATTGACGAACTGGGGCCGGCCTCTGCAACCTCCCTCTTTTGATTCTTTGCCTGCAACCCGTTCCGCCTCCCTTCCTCTGCATCCTCGCCCGTTTCTAGGTCAGCCAAATTGGCTACACCTATTACTTCTTCATAGCCCTCAATACCTTCCGCCATTAGGTATTTTGCAAACTAATTAGGTTCATCAGGTCTTTTAAGATGAAATAGCCCTTGTAGGAAGTCGAGATTCCTAGTTTTTATTTCAACCTTGTCTCTAAAGGCCTCCCAATCTTCAACCCAGATAATTGAATATTTTGGAACTGGTTTTCCATCTATATTTTCTTTGTCATAATTTTGTGCCTTAAGAGCAGTGAGGTTATTATCTATGTTCCTAAGAACGACCTCCATCATCTTTAACTATTTCCTAAGAAACACATTTTTGCACAAATTACTAACAATCTCTTTATCTATTTCAAAAAACATCGCTGCAATGTCGGAGTCAACTCTGGTGCGATCAATATTTTCTAGGTATTCATTTCCTAGAAAGTTTTTAACAGCATAAACAACCAAGGGGTGAGGAAAACAAAGAATCCCTCTCAGGCGTTCATCTGTAATGACATTCGAGACCTCAGTTTGCCTCTTCAAACCCCTAATTCATATAATAGTATCCATTTCAGAAGGCTTCTAAAAAACTCAATAGATGAAACACTACAACTACAACATTAAATAAGAAAAGGCAACGTGATCTCCGATAGATCTTCAAGCATACAGCTAACTTGAACGTACATTCAGGACTTGTGATTAATTTTTAGGTGTGATGTAATGATTACTAATCCTTACTCGAAAAAATATAATTTAGCACAGTTATGATGACTAAGATATCGATCCCCCTTCCTTGGAGGCGGGGACCTGGGTTAGGGCCTATTGCTGAAGGCAGAGACATTATCTGTCTTATAGAAACACATGAACATGAAGGGTGCAGGACACCTTCGTTTGAAGGGTATTTGAAAATGGAGGTATGGAATACTACAACTGCTAATGGCAAAGGGCATGGAGGTATCTTGATTTTAGTGAGAAAAAGAAGGTCGTCACATTCAGCTAAAAAAAGAAGACTCAAATAAGCAACTCATATGGTTCAAAATTTCAGAAAATAGAAATCTTATTTGGATTGTTGCTTGCTATTTTGCCCCACAAGTGTCTAAAACTTACAAGTATAGGGGTCTTGACTGCAAAGATCCCTTTGAAGATCCCTTTGCAACACTAAAAAAGGATATTGTTGTATTTTCTCAGCTTGGTGAAATTCTTCTTGTCATCTCCTCCAATGCATGTTGAGGATTCTTCTATAGATTGTATAAGAAGCGTGATATGTAGTCCTCTAGGGTCTCATCTTCCTTATGTGACATTCGAAAGATGTCATCTCCTTTTAAATCACCTCCTTTGCAGTATTCCTTATACTTCTATAGAAATAAATCTCTCATTCCGGCCCAATTAGCTACTGCATTTGCTCCTATGCCCATGAACCATCTGAGAGATGACTCTTTCAATGTTGCTGGAAACAACTTAAGTTTATGACTATCAGAGTTATAGTCAAAACTTCGACACAAAATGTCAAACTCGAACAAAAAGGTGTCAGGGTCCTCTGTAATAAGGCCATAGAACTTTGGAAGGGATGAAGCAGGTATGTTCTTGAGATTGAGATTGTTGATGAAACTTGGGATAGGAAATGAAAATGTAGGAGCTATCATTACTGGAGGTGCTGGATAATGAAACTGTGGCTGGGAAGTATTATTAACCAAAAGGTTCTGGTCAACAGGTGGTCCTGGATTAGAATTATTGAGGAAACTGGCTAATATTTCTGCAAATGGCTAAAGGTCAAATGGATCAAGAGGATCTCCTTCTGTTGAAGATGATGCAACAAACTCAGGAGTTGCGTCAAGAAATGGTAACTCAAGTTCTTCAAATTCTTCTTTCAGTTTAACATGTTCTTTTGGGAGAAATCTACCATGAACATCTTGTCTTCTTCGATGCACGCAAGTGAGTTGATGAACTTGTGAAGCAAGCTCACAACCACTCTCTATTGACTACGAACAAGAAACTAATCTTTAAAAATAAATGACTCATTAAGGTTCTCAGTTTGACACCATCCCTGGCAACGACGCCAAAAATGAACAGTCTCATAATAGGTAATGATAATCATGCCATTGTCTCTTCAGGAATAATGTATTCATACTAAGGATTACTTTTTCCATTATGAAATGCATTTAGATTGTCAACCCAGGGACGTAGACTTGAAATGGGACATCACAGTTTGTGCACTAAGTTCCTCTAAGAGTCATACTACCTATGCTGCAAGAAGATAAAATGCATGAAAGAAACTTATGCTATTTCTATAGGAAAGTAAGCACATTTAACTACTTAATGAAATTACTGCAGAAAGCTTGTAAACTTTATCCTAAGCCTTTTTAACAACTCAAAGCATTCACTATGTCTATCTCTACAAGTGCTACAGGAACATTCATAGTAGTAATGTTGCAAGAGTAAAACAGTAACTTCTACTTGAAAGCACAGAAAATGCAGAAAGCAATTCTACTCTATCCTAATCTACTCCACCTCCCAAGCGGTCCCCCTTGGTTGGCTTCTACTAACTACTAACACAGAAGATACTTCAAAATCACTCTTTCATTATATTCTCATAAACTGATTACATAGTAATTGAACAATACATGAAGAACAGAAAAGAGTAACTTTGTTACATTGAACACAACATTTGAATATATTTTCTCATTTTCTAACTAAACCAGTCAAATCCCTTTATATAGAGGGTTGATGCTTATTGAAAGCATAACAGTAAAGTCTGACTAAATCTCGCCATAGAAGGAGGAAATATAACAACCGTGACATATTACAATAAAGTGCAGATAACAGAATAACAAGCACTGAGGAAATATAACAAAGTTGTTTCCTATATTCTGTGGAATGATGGCTCCTTTTCAACAGTGGCATGATCCTCGGAATTGTATTGGCTTTCCCCGTCGTGGCTAGAACTCCAACGCTCTATCTTCAATGTGGTCGATCCACTCTCATGTTGCTCCTTGTTTTTCTGGCAAGTTAATAGCATCCGGTATGTATACAAATCAAGATTTCAATTCCTACCCAAATATTAGAACACAGATTAAAGTAACTATATGAAGTACTGCAATTTATATATAATATTCAGCAAAACATGTCATTCTAACTACCCATAATCTTTGTGGCTCTAGCTGTACTTATCACAAGTTCACATAAGTATAGGTTCATAAATGTATTGGAAATGTTTCATCAGAGTATAAAGAGTTTCAACAGAGTATAAATATTATAACAAAATAGAGACAATAAATTGTCTCATCACATACATGGAATCCTAGACATGATCCTCATCAAAGAAATATACAGGTATGTTTTAAGTAATTTGATCATATATATATGTATAACATGATGTTTACAATATATTTTCATATAATTATTATAAATTTTTAATATGATATATTACCTACAACCATTTGTAGGTTTTCCAATATTTTGGTCAACATCCATGTCTAAAAAATAGTGCACAACTAGCTAAGACGGATATTGACCATGACTATGAAGAGATAGTCCACTGTGTGGAATGACACACTACCTGTAAGGAGGGTGCATGTCTACGTAAAAAAAGAGAAGAATAGTTTGTAGGTAATTATTTTATTGATTAGTAAGGTTTATATTAATATTATATATCAACTATTTAGAAAACTTAATCAAAACAAATGCTCATTTGTCTTTGTCTTAGGTACAATGCTCCTTGGCCATTGAACTTGGAGGGATCCAAGTTATATGAGGATAGAGAATTGGGTGAAACAAAATTTGAGCGAGCTAGAAATGATGATAGAGTCAATTCACATAATCGATACATACTACAACTGTGGAGGGCAAATATAGATTGTCAACTTATTCTTTCAAAACATGCAGTTATTAAATACATTAAAAAGTATGCAACAAAAACTAAGAGAAGCTCAGAAGCGCCTATTCTGAAATGTTGATGTGTTTGTCAAACTTGAAAAATCTTGATGATTTAGCTGCATGAGCATACAAAAATATTCTCACAAAAACAGTTATAGAGAGGGACATTGGAGCCCAAGAAACATGTCATATGTTGGTAGAGCTTTCATTGGTAGAAAGTAGTAGAAGGTTTGTTAATCTAAATGTCTCACGTGAAGTTTTCAAACCTGTAGCAGTAAATAATGAGAAAAATGATGAAGAACACACCAAATCTTTTGTAGATGACTATAAAACAAGGCCAATTTGTATGGAAGGTATCACCTTGATTGATCCAGCAAGATCCTGGATATACAATCCTAGAGAAAGAGGAGACAACAAATGGGTGCCAAGGCAAACATCTATTGTTAGAGTATTCCCTAGGTCTCTATCCATTCCTCCACATGATTCAAGTAAATGGGTGGAGTTTTGTTTATTTGAGTTGTTACTATAAAAACCTTTTCGTAACATTGAAAGAGACATTGGTCATGATAATGATACTATAGTAGCAAATTGAAATCACTCAATTATAATCCTTGGCATGTTCAAAGAGTAGCACCTACAGAAAATGATGAACCTAGCAGTGATTTTGAAGCAAAAGATAATGGAGGTATTCAAGAAAATACCACTGAGCATGAATTGGAAATCATCTCCAGGCTACATTGAGGCCAACATATGCAGGTTTCTGAAATAGACATGTTAGGAACAAGAGATATTGATAGAAATACAAACTAGTGTAGTGAATATCAAAGTGAAGAGCATACTGTTGTAGAAATCAACTTCATAGGAGAAATGAAGAAACGTGGATGTCTCATGTATGATGACATCCCACAATGCATCAATTTTACAACTCTCGGTGATAAGAAACAAAAGGCAATCGATATTATTATGACACACTACCATGGAAATCAGGTCGAAATGCCTCTGTTTATGATAATTCAAGGAACAACGGGAACAAGAAAGTCTTATCTAATTGGTGCCATCAGTCAAATCCTTCAAATGTAAGCTTTTCCAAGTCCTACTTCGCTTCTATTACTTGCACCAACTGGAGTTGTAGCTTTCAATATAGGAGCTTCTACAATTCATTCAAAGTTGTGAATGCCAATTAGAGATTTTGCTCAGCTGGAAGGGACACAACTTACAAGTTTTCAAGTAGAAATGGCCCATATCAGGTATATTTTGATTGATGAAATGAGCTTCATTGGTCAAAACTTGCTGGAAAATATAGATTGTCGACTCAAACAGGCCTTCCCACAAAGTGTTGACATAAGCTTTGCAGGTATACTTTCATTTTTTGTAATGACGCTATTTATGCTCTATAATATTTATTAATATAACTCATATACAATACATTCATGTAATATTCATAGATTGTCTTAAAATCATTTTTGTGACTTTCTTTCAGGTATATCCATTATTTTGGTTGGTGATCTAGGTCAGTTACCTCTAGTCAATGATAAACCGACATATGCTAGTAACATGCGAGAAAAGTTATTGTGGAAAGAATTCAAAATAGTGGTTACATTAGATAAAATATTTAGGCAAGATGGAGAAAACATCCACCAAAAATGATTTTGTTTGCTTCTCACAAATGTGAGAGATGCAAGTCCAAAACTAGATGATTGGAACTTGCTTATGATGAGAACCCCTATGAGGTTAGATGTTGCAACCAATGATGAGTTTGACAAGATAGTGCATTTGTTTTCAAAAAATGTCAATGTTTGTAGTTCCATAACTTGAGGACATTGTTCTTTTTGAGGCAACCTGTTTCACGTAGTCTTGCAACTAAGTCAAAGAATGGTAATACACTTGAATATTGGTCAACTGAAGAACTTGATCTAGAGTTATTGTTTAGTAAGGATTCAAGGGTCATATTAACTACAAATTTATGGATAGAAGTTGGTCTTGCGAATGGAGCGTTGGGATATATCTAGAATATTGTGTACAAACTAGGAACTGCCCCACCTGAACCACCTACTTATGTCATGGTTGAATTTGATAATTTGGAATACCATATGATGACCATCCAAAAATAGTTCCAATATCACCAGTACACAGTGGTAGAGCCTTTCAGATACCATTAAGGTTGGCATGGGCATTGACAATTCATAAATCTTAGGGACTAACTATTTCCAAAGCCACAATTGATATAGGCCCAAGAGAAAAGCAGGATTCACATTTGTGGTTGTGTCTCGTGTAAAGTCTCTAGAAGGCTTGAGAATAATGTCACCATTCACATATGGCCACTATTAAAAAATAAAAAAGTGGGAAACAAATTTCCAATAGAAAAGCCGAATAAATCATACTCAAGTGTCTTGAAAATCAATGATGTATTGCTATTAAACGTTGCATTATTGATTAATCTCCTACTTTGTGTCAAAATTGTTCTGAATTATTCTTATGCGATAAATTAGTATACCATATTTGGAAATTGTGTTCACTTTTGCTTCAATTTGTATCAATAACACAAATTATATCATGTTTCCATACCCAAATTTTCATTAATTTAAATTAAAACAAGTTCCACAAATCAATACATACTATTCCACTATAAGTAACATGTAAAGTTCCAAATGGAAATGCAACATGGTTATTCTGATTATTTCTATATACTGATGTTTGTTTTAAACTTTGCAGGATACCATTCGACCTATGGCTACCTCTGACAAAGAGTCAAACATCATGGTTACGAGTCAGTTGCTTTAGTGGCCTCAAATGATTTCTTTGAGACTAAAATTGACAAGTATACACGAATAATTGTAGACTCGTGCACAGATATAATCAAAGTTGTGGAGAACACAACTTTATCAATTAATTATGTTTAAGAACTAGAAATAATGCAAATGGAAGATGTTGTGAAAGTTCTGTGCGAGACATCTGCAAAAGTGGATGCATTTTTGTCAATGATGAAAGAAGTCTACCGTGATCATTGTACAAATAAGGATCGCAATACCAACTTTATCGTTGAAGAATATGTGATGTACTTGCATCATTACAGAGAATAGTTTTTTATTTAGATTGTTCTTATCTTGGATTTCACACTTCTTACTTCATCTAAATAGTTGTATTGGGACTTATATTTCCCCTTTCATCTATGTAAGTTTCATGAACAAGATAAAAAATAAATAGTTTTGACTATTCGACTGATGTTTACCCCTATACTTGCAAGGTTTTGCAACATGTTTTGTTGAACTCTGCATTTCTAATATTAATTACTTCAATGGATGTGCCAAATAAATGTGAGAAATTAATTATAAAGGACATCTTATACATTTCTACTTCCAACCCTAACCCTCACTAGTACATTTGAGGCCAAATTTTGACGGCCATTTGTCAAATTTCCAACACCTATTTGTTGGCATTTCGACACATGTGTTCGTCGTCATTTTTGCGTTGGAAATGGTGACAGGAGTGACAACCGTCAATATTCTGACATCAGTACCTGTCGAAATTGGGCACATAAATAACAATTTTACTATGTGACCGATCTGTCGAAAAATCATTTTTACGATGATTTTTCAGTTGTCATTCCAACGGATTGGCAGTATATTCTAGCAGGATATTCTGTCGGAGGTATAGCAGTCATGTCGCACATATCTGTTGGAGTGGTGTCCTGTCCAATAGTGTCTAGTCAGAGTTTTGACGGTCTATAATATACTATCGACGGACCAACCTGTCAAATGTATAGGGCATCTGTCGGAAATGCTTTACTAATTGTTGAAAAAGTGACGGATTAGCATATTAAAAAAAACAAAGCTCAAGAGACCATCATAGTTAGTCTCCGTATTTGGTCCATATACCGACAAAACATTTTACATTTTGTTAGCTCATCAAATAAGGGGATTTGAAATAATTTAATAGAATATTTTCATGATAATGTATATTATTAAATTGACATTGCACGAATTTATCGACTCTGCGCATTTGTAGACATCAAACACAGCGATAAAGAAGAATCTTCTCCTATGGCCTACATTACTCAAGCCACGGGAGGGGATGCTTCTTTATGGCTATGTTCGATGTTTACAAGTGCGTGAAGTAGATAAATTTGTTCAGCGTCAAACTAAAATAATGTACGTTATACATGAAAATATCATCCATTAAATTGTTTCAAATCACTGCATTTGATGAGCTAATAATCACTGCCTTGCCTTTATGTACAGTACACAGTATCCAATATAAGAGGAGGCATAAAATATGAATGGATAAAAGAAATGAAAGATACAATAAAATTATCTTGTTTTTTACCTTCTCATAATTGATCCCAGTCTCACAAAAGTAATTTTATACGATCACTAGCACATTTCATGCATGGATGAGAAACAATATCCAAAGTTTCTAGATTCTGAGAAGAGGTATGAGTGGAGGCCAAAAAAGGGATATTTGTGAAGGTTTTATAGACGTAGTACTGAATCATCATCTCTACACTGGTACTCAATTTGGAAACCCTCTCTAGCAAATCTCCCAAAAATCCCTTCTGGCCTCCACCGCATATACGTCTTCTTAGTATCTAAAAACTCTCCATCATTGATTCCTATCATTTTTCACCATCTCCGTGGACTGAGACCTTAAATTATTGAGCTTCTCTTTGTTTCAAGAATAGTTTAACATTCTCTACTTAACAGGGCCAACCACCTGTGCATATAAGAGTTGATCGTAGAAGGTATATGTATAGGTGAAAAACATGCATATTTGACCAAGCAATATTGGGAGCTAGACCCAACAGCAAATAGATTTGTGGTGATTTTCACAATAGTACATGTGTTTTTGGGTAAGCTCCGAGTAGCGCTTAGGCAAATATGCATGTTCATCACCTGTGCATATGAAGTGGCTCTAATGGCAGATACAATCACAAAATTCTGCATACTCCTTATTTTGTTATGGGTTGATATTGTCAGACATGGTTTTTTTTAATGGAATGACTCATTACTTGTACATTGACTAGAATGTTGGTGGAAGAAGGATGATTTGTTTGCAACCTGCAAATACACAGACACTGAACAACCATTTTTTCAACTCTAATTTTCTCAACACAAAGGGATATTTATCATAGCCATAAAAACATGATTGTTTTAAAATGGAATACACCAAGGAGTACCATCAGAAATATTGACCATTTACAATCATGGATAGTTAACCTAAATCAAATAGCTCATTTTTTTATCAGCAAGTGTAGTCTCTGTGTATATGAAAAATGAATTAAATATATATCAAGCTGAAATAAAACAGTGAACAAAAATTCAAATTCGAGGCCTAATTTATCAAGAGCAACAAACATTAGGACGAAAGAAAAATCATTAAGACTATAGAAAAATCATTAGGACTATAGAAAAATCATTAAGACTAGAAAATCAAGTTCTAGAAAAATCATTTAGACTAGAAAATCAAGTTCTAGAAATGGACGGTTCTGATGCTTTTCTATTACAACAATTGAGCATTCATCATTTGGTACTTCTTGGTGTATTCCATTTAAGTTTTTCAGTTGTCGTGTTTATGTGCATGTTCTTTGTGTTTGGCTTCTCTCCCTCGTAAGGGATATGTTGATAGGTAATTGATTTGAAAGCATAATGATTTGACAGTCTTTTTTCAGGATAGGCATAATCATCCCACCAACCTTAATTAGCAATATTTGTGATATATGTCAAGTACTTATAATCAGTATGCCCAACAAACAGAGACTTATTAGTAAAAGTATAAGGTTGCACATCCACATTCGCCCTAGTAAGTATTAGAGCCTTTCAAATTTGTAAAGAACACAAACTTTGCAAATCAAATTGATATTTCATTAAAACCTATGTTCTTGATCAAGTTCTTAAAGATTAAAACATGAAACCATCAAGTTCTTCACCTATGTTCTTCATGGTTGGGGAAGTTTTGATGGAGTCATATGTAACCTTTGGAAGTCATTGTACAACAAACTTAAGCCTGGAGTGTACGGCAAGAACAGAGATTCAATAAAAATAGAAGTTTAAATCTACAAGTCCATTGTGTTATGCATTGTTGAAAGGCTTCTTTACTTATTGTTTTGGTTTCTAAATTCAAGGATGGAATAGTAAGCAATCTCCAAGCATTCATTTCATCGTTGAATGTATTGTGAGCACTTTAAAATTTTGTTCCTTATGTTTTGACTAGTAAAACCAGTGACTGTTCCAAGTAATATTTTTAATCCTTTGAAGTTTCTCATGATCCTGATGTAAGTTGATTGGATTAAGCAATTTGGGGATCCAATAGGACTTTAGGGGAGTTCAATAAATGTTTTAGAAGACTTAGAGGAACTATTAGCATGACTGTTCCTTCATCTACAGTGAGTTACACTGAATTTGCTAAGTTTTTCCTTTGTTTTGAAGAGTATTTTGTAATCTATTTCCTTGCCATGGACCCAAAGACCTAGGACCCATGGAAAGAGGATACTAAAAATTTATTATATAACTCTAATGTTCTTGACTTGCAGAGATTTGAGAAAGTAAAGAGAACACTGGCTGGAACAGTGTGTTCCTTAAGGGAATTGATAGCTAGGGAGTAGCAGTGAGAGTTTTGCCCTAAGGGCAAGGCATTTTTATGATTTGGATAGTCATATATTGGTATACTAATGATCTAAATAGTCATGATAAGTGCCTCTCAAACCTCTCCAAACATGTAAGATTGTCTTTAAATACTTTATTGATCTCTTCTAAACATTAACCAAATCAAAACTACATTTTAATAAGTGAATAAGTGAATAAGTCAAACCACTAGTATCCAAAGCATTCAATAAATGAATATGAATGTTTGAAAACTACTCCCAACAATTCTTAAACAAAATAAAGTATGTTTAAGAATTGTTGGGACTGGTCCTTTGGCGTGTATTAAACAAAATAGAATTTTCAGCATATTATTATCATTCTATTCCTTTTAATCTACTAGTGTCGTGCCCTAGCCCATGCTTTATCTCCATTATTTGATGGTATTCACTGTTTGAAATGTTGACTATGGTTATCAAATGGAAAAAATAGAAAAAAAAAATTAACACGAATTTTTTTTACAAAACTGAACCAATGGCATGTTTACAACAAAGAAATAGAATGATAATAATATGCTGAAAATTCTATTCTGTTTAATACACGCCAAAGGACCAGTTGTATGAAATTATCAATCACATAGCATTTCAATGTTGTATGAGTGGATTGTGCAGGAACAATTAACATTAAACAAGGAGCAAACTCCTCAACACATCTTGGAAACCATTGAATTCAATAATAAATGAAACTTAACACCTGTAATACCCCAAAATTGGCACCTATCAATTTCAATCAATTTTGGTGCATTCCTTGAATTTTTGCATCATCGAAGCCCTACTTTGCTAGGTAATTTTCTCTCTCCTACCTGACTTTACTTTGACTTGATGTCAATTGTAAAAACCCTAATTTGCATTAATCTCACAAAATGATTAATTCCTAAAGTATTCGACTATTATTAGCTAAATAATCCCTATGATAAATTAATTTAATTCTAAAGTCCTAAGAGCTTTAAATTAAATTAAAAATCTACCCCCTTTAGCTAATACCCATAAAAGGAATGAATAAATTGCTTGATTATTTGAATGGATACTCTTATTTGAATTAATAATTTAAAATAATCGAAAGGTCACCCATATGTGGCAATAAACATTCTTTTAATTAAGTAATTCATGCTAATTTGTCTCAATTGGGAATGAAGGGTCAACCGTTTCGAATCAAGAAACTCTTCATTCCTCTTCTGGGTTTGTCTATTTATTGAACCTTCTCCTTCATTCGAAGAGAGAGCAATTTGAAAGCACATAGACTATAGCGAAATTATGTCTCAACTATTTACACATTTTCAAAGCTTATTGCATTAATTAGTTTGCTCTCATTTAGTGTTAATTGCATCTTTAGATTAATTTGCTTACTTGCTATTAGTTAATTATCATCTTTCTTTCAAGATTTCTTAGACTAGAATCTGCGTTTCATATTTACTTTCAAGTTATTAGATTAAAATCTGCATTTCATTCTAGATTACAAATTGCATTTTCATCTTAGATTAATTGCACTTTGCTTATCATTCTAGTTTTCAAATCCTTCATATTAACTCGATCTTATGGTTGTTGGCTCTCCAATCTAAGAGTAATTAAACACCCCGATTAATTAGGAGGCAACAGGTCGCTTCACCATGAATTTTGAATTGAGTAATCCATACTCATTCTCGTAATTCGATTGTGTGAGTAATGACTATGTTGCGTGTGTAGTTGGATTAGAGGTCCACGTTCAACCACATACATTTTGGCGCCCACCGTGGGGCAGAGAAGATCAATTTCTGGCCTCATTCTTGATTTTTCTGACAGGAAATTTTAGCTTTGTCATGCGTCCGTACTTTCTTGTGTACGGATTTTCGCATGAGAATCTAGAGCATACTGTACGAAGTTTTGCTCTCAGTAGCACTCTCTTGCGTGAACTTTCGCATCCTCGTGCAACATCCTATGCTTTCTCACGTGCTGTGGAGTACTTCCTCGCATGAGATTTGGTTCCATTTTTAAAAAAAAATTCAGTCTCTATGCTTTCTGTTCCAGATTTCTAACAGTTTATGTTTGTTGTTAATTTCCATTTCTCTGTTCTTTCCACAGCATAACAGTTTTTTGCAAGATGTTTAACGAAGAATATAAAACATGTTGATGGTTTGATTGTTGGACGATAGTCGAATATCTCATAAAAATGTTGTGTTTGTTTTCTTGCTTTCATTCACATAGTCTAAATAGGGCTCCGTTAAAATTTCTTGAGAATTTTGATAGTGGGCTAGGGAATTTGGCTCTTCATTACATGGAGGTGATGACCATGAATGAACCCAAAAACCCAATGATCCTACTAATATGACATATTCTTGGGGAAGCAAAGAAAGGTAGTGAATCTTTAACACTTCTACTTGCCAGGGGATTATGCTCTTCTCTCTCTGAGAGAACCAGAAACCCAAAAGCTTGTGGATTTGGTGAAGTGAAGCTAACTCGGTGATGAATTTGCTTGATGTGTTTGGGTGAAGTGATGACGTAGAGAATTATGCTCTTCTCTCTTTGAGAGAAACAAAAAATCAAACCCTCAGATCTAAGCCAAGTTGTGTCACTTTTAGAGGGTCTGTCGGAAGTTGAACCTCCGGGAATGACCCAAGTGAGTACGCACCTTTTGCCAGTGATTCCACCTCACTTTAATAAAGAACGCTTTGTTGAGTCTAAAGACTCCAAAGCCATATTAGCTTCCTTCTCATGATTTCAACTATCATCTTGAGAAGGCCTTGTTTGTTGTACTAAGCGGCGCCACTCCTAGCCCTGCTTGCAAGGGTGTACGGCTTTCAAACGTTGGTGTGGCTGCAAGGCCATAGCTCTGTATCAGGGGCACCGAAGGATAGTATGAACGAAAGCCTATTAAAAACTTTCCTTAGCTAGTGGCCTACCCGGTTCACCTCCGAAAGGAGGCATAATCTTTGCACAGGGAGGGGGAAGAATCTCTCCCGTAGATTCCCACCATCGGCATACACTTGGACACTTGAAGGTGGTATACGAAACTGGCCCCTGCCACAAGGGTAACCTTTGAATGTATACTATTGAGTCCTTGGAAACACCAAAAATATGGGCGCCCTCTAGGGGGTGACACGGCTGTGTGAGGTGCACGTATGCGCATAAGCAGTGGGGCAAAGGTTTTGTCTTCTCACCATTTTTTTGGTAGGGATAGCTATGTGTTTGTTATCGAGTCTTAAACATTGTCCAATCATGATCAAACAAAGACTCCCCTGATACTATCAAGTTGCTTTGTCCTTGATAGGTCTGTTAACAACTACTTCTTGTATCACAAATGCTTGATCTAAACCTTTGTGTCTTTAAACGAATGCTTGAAACCTCAAAATGAGATTGTTGACTAAACTGTTCTTCAAACCTATCAGGAAACTGGATTTTCTGTCAGACATCAATTCAGGCTGTATCTCAAAATTCAACTTTTACCTCGAAAACTATGTCGAACTGTCAGACTTTGGATCTTTCCCGCGCGAAGTTTCACTTTTCAGAGCAATTTTTTGCCAGAGACTTTGTTCTTTCGCGTGAAGTTTGGTGTTCTCTCGCGCAGCCTGGTATTCTCTCATGCGAAACTATAGCCCAGTTTTCAAAAACAAAGACTAAATTCCTGTTGACTGGTCAAACTTTTTCCTGATCTGCTTTTTGTTTGAGGTCTATTTTTATGTTTTCCTGTCATTCACTGTCAGAAACTAGTTGTCCCGAGTTGGGAATCAATTGATCTTTGCTTTGACTCGTGTTGTCTCTCGTTGGTTTACCTTATCTCTTTATGCCTTTTGTACCTCATGTTGCAATAGTCTCATCTCGGCTATTCTAGCCATCTCTTTTGACAATTCGTACCAGGTCCATCTTGCATCTTGGTTGTTCTAGCCATTTATCTCCTTTCCGTTATCTTAGAGACAAAGTCTAGCATTATCCCGAGTCTTCTCTCATCACATCTTTGTCTATGACTGTCACAACTAGAAGTGGCAAAACTTATCCCATTTAGAATACTGGTCAAGGTAGAAGTGAACCTCCTAATCAAGAAATAGATCATCCTGAATCTGTCGTGAAATTTGAACTTTGTGAGAGATCCTTGAGTACTTCGAAAGATAGTCCATCTCAACCATCGCCTCCGGTGTTCTAGGAGTGTTTTAATCCGATGTTTGAATCGCAACCTGGTTTCTCATTTCAAGAGCAAGACAACTCATTGTTTCATAACTTTGGAAGACCACTCCCTCGAACTACTCCTATTATTGAATCTGTTGATACTGATCACGATATCTTCCCGCCTGAATTTGTTAAATCTTTTGACCCTGTTCATTCACCAAAAGTTACCTTAGTTGTGCCCCATCGACATTGTTCATGTCACTTTACTGAGGCTTCAATTGCTACACAGTCCTACATTAACAAGATGGGAGATCTGTTTGATTTCCAACTAGGCAAGTACAGTCAAAATTATGACCAATCTCAAAACAATCAGTATCATGGTCAATCCTCTAATGACCCACGTCATGCTCAACCTCAGAATGAGCAGCCTCATGGTCAATCTCAACATGACCAAAATTAGTCCCACAATGATGATCAATCTCAAAACAAACCTCAAGGTGATTGACAACCCGCATATTTCTATCGCCCTCCTCCATTCGATCAAAACCAAGATGATCAACAACAAGATCAAATTTTGAGCATTTATGAGATCCTTGGGAATGAAAATGATGTGATAACTAAACATGATATAAACGCTACCAAAACTAATAAGAGTCTTGTTAAAATGATGGAGATCCTTCTCCTAGAGGAGAAAGAAAAATACTTCCTTGAGTTAGCTAAACAAGGGTCCAAGTTACCCCTAGACTATCAAGTTGAAACACTCGTGGCCAAGGAAGAAGAAACTGAGACTGCAAAGTTGCAAAAGATGGTCCGAGACATGCAAGATCAGATTAGTCAACTTGCAAAGAATAAGGACAAACCCGCTCAACAATTCACAATGGAAAGCATTTGTCCTTTCCCCTTTGATAGAAGTCTACATATGCCACCTTTTCCCAGAGGTGTAGAGCTCCCTAAATATGAAAAATACTTGGGTGCAACCAATCCCCAAGATCACTTAAGGGAGTTTGGCGCATTATCTATGGAATTCATGCACGATCAAACATATCTTATGCACCTATTTCCTCGTAGTTTGGGTGGACCCGCGATGGAATGGTTTTCTAGATTGCACATTGGCATTAAGACTTTTGACGAAATGGCTAATCTATTTCTCCAACATTACTCACATAATATTCATCATCCAATCAACATCCGAGATCTTTGCAATTTAAAACAGCGATAAGGTGAATCTTTCCTAACATTCCTCTAAAGGTGGAGACAATTATGTACAAGGTGTCCTCACAAGCTACCAGAGTCTGAAAGACTCGACATTTTCTTGGACAATCTTGTCCCAAACTTCGGATACCAAGTGCAATTGCAAGGTCCTCTAACTTTTGATAGCATGATTAAACAAGCAGTGTGAATAAAGGCCTTTATGATCAAGAAAGGTGAATTGACTTTGAGTAAAGACAACAAACAAGGATCTTCAAACTCAAATAAGGATAAAGGGAAGTTTGTTAACAAGAATAGAGACATTGTGAATGATGGAGTGGTTGACAATGTGACCCCAAAACCTACTAAGTCTATTTTTAATCTCTCTTCCACCATACAAGCAGTTAAAGCGGCTGAAAAGCCTGTGGTGGAAAATCAGCAACCTTCAAGGTTTTCTAGAAACAAACCTTGGGTATCTCAACCCAAGCACGAATTCACTTCCTTGGGAGAACCACTTGATGTGGTCTATAAAACTCTTGTGCAGAATTAGATTCTTACTCCTTTGGAAAAGCGTCTCTATGACCCACAACCACAACCTCATTGGTGGAATGACAATGCCTATTGTGACTATCACCAGAATAAGGGTCATAAGACTTCTACTTGTCTTCAACTGAAACACAAGGTCCAAGATTTGATTGATAGTGGTGACATTGTTGTGGATGGCCATAACAAGAATTCAGACCATCAAGCATTTAAGGATCCCTTCCCTCCTCATGAGAAGGGTGAGTCTTCAAACGCCAAGAATACCAATGCTAAAGTCAATTACATGTACACTAACGATGACAATGTTATTGGTATGATCGAACCTGTTGAGATAGAGTACTGTGACGTGATTACTATTAAGGGGAGCGGCGATGCTCCCAAACCTAAGACTCCTTTCATCTTGCGTAATTCTGCATCTCGTTCGTCTGAATCTGAACAACCTCAAGACTGTGCTAATGTGGTTACTCGATCACGAGGAAGATTTGTTTTGAAAGGTCCTGATACTTCTACATCTGCTCCAAAGAAAATTGCAGATAAGACTACTGTTGGCCCTGCCAACAAGAACAAAATCTATTCCTACAGCTAGCTTGACCATTTATAGCATCTTAGATCAACTCCAGCGAACCAACGCTCAAATTACCATTTTTGAGTTGTTGAAGATCTCACCTGCTCACAAGCAGATTTTGGATAAAGCCCTCGCTGAGGCAAACATTTCCAAGGATCTTGATCTTAATCGGTTCCAATCTACGGTGGGTCATTTGACCTCACCTCACTATCTATCCTTTTCTGAAGAAGATGATCACTCTTTGAGTCATCCACATAACTCTCCCTTGCATATAGAGGTTATGATAGGTCCTAACCGCGTCCGCCAAGTGCTCATAGACTATGGTACTGGTCTTAATATATGTTCCACTAAGCTGCTTACTCAGCTAGGTTATGATGAGAATTGTATAGAATCCCACAAAAAGATTACCATCAAAGCTTATGATGAGGAAGAACGCAAGTCCCAAGGCTTAGTTGTGCTACCTATCCATGTAGGACCTGTTGAGAGAGATGTTACTTTTCAAGTTCTTGACATTCCTCTTGCCAACAACATCTTGTTGGGTAGGCCATGGATTCATGAGATGCAGGTTGTTCCATCTACATACCATCAGTGCATTAAGTTTCCATTCCATGGGGCGGAAGTCATTGTATCTACTAATACCAATTACTCTTGCAACACTCTTGCGCAATCTGTAGATAGCTTTGTTCCGGCTAATAGAGAGTCCACTAAGTTTTATGATGCTAAGCTGAAGGAAATGGAACAAACTTTGAGACTTAAGGATACAAGCATGGGAGAATACTGAATTGAACCTGTGCTATCATTGGTTGCTCTTCCTCTATCTCCACACTCTTATGGGAGACCTTCTGAGAATAACAAACCTTCTAATGCTTCTCCTCAAACAATTTATGATGGCACCTTTGTGCGGGCCTCTACGCCTTTAGAAGATGAGGATGAAGAGAGGGCTATCACAGCCTGGATCTATAAAGGAAAAGAGATAGTTGAAACAACTACTCCACCTCTAGATTTAGAGCAAGAACCATACAGTGAGGCCTTCAAGATCATGAAGCACTTCGGCTATAAGGGGAGTGGTCCTATAGGAAATAATGACAATGGTCTGCTGAAGCCCATTGAAGCTACAATTCATAGCACAAAGGATACTACTGGCTTAGGCTTCAAGAAGATTCCCTTTCATTTAGGGATAAACAAGTTTGTGCCAGAACCTGAACCTGAACCTGAGTCAGAATTTGAAGATACTACTCCAGAGGTAAATCCAGAGGCTAGCTCTGATGAAGACACATTTCTATATTCTATTCCTCTAGAACTTGCTACACTCTTTGTAGAACTTGATGAGCCTATCATACCTATCCATATGATAGAGACTGATACTAATACTGATTCTGATAAAACCTCTTTAGTGCATCAATTCACATATGAGCAATGGAAAGCAACACTAAATGATGATCCCAATTTTCCAGGTGAACAATACAGGCCGCCACATTTTCAAAAGTATCTTGAACAAGAACAACTTTAGCAAGTTGTTAATGCCACAAGGAATGAAGATGAGTCAGGTGATATAGCTAGTACTAATGAAATTCCCACATCAAGTACTGACTCACATGAATATGAGTTAGACTCTTTGTCTGATGCTACTTATGATGTAGACATAGATACTATTCACGTGTATGAAAGACTCCTCGAAGTAGGTGAAGGGTCTAGCGTTAGGCCACATGAATTAGATGCCACCGGTGTTAACTTGTCCTCTACTTCCGACGTAAGGTCTCATAGGGATTCAAATGCTCCTTTGGATGATATTGCTCTAGGTCTTGACTTGCTCGTCCATGCTTTTGATGGTTATACCGTGAATGCAATTGAACCAGTCACTACTTCTCTTTCACTCTGTCGTCCCGATCTAATAAACTGGAACTCCCCTTCCTCATCCAATGAAGTCCTAACATTCCAGAATGATTATGATTTAGCATGTTACCTCCATGCTATTGAACCTGTGATGTCCTCCACCAGCGAAAGCAGTGTCAACATGACAGAGGCGGATATCAAGTATCTTAGTCAAAAAAATTAAAAGAAGAAAAAATAGATGCTCTGATGGTGAAAACCACATTGTGGCAGTATTAGAGCCAAAAATAGTAAAAATAAAAGACATATCCAAGGGTGAAAACCTCTCTGAGGTGCCCAAGGATGAGATACTTGATACGCTTCCAAGCCACTTTCAAGAGAGGTCATCAGTATTGATTGAGCTGACACAACCAATAAATTTGGGTACAGAGGCTGCTCCACAGATTATTCATCTAGCAAAATCATTGTCTGCAAAAGAAAAAGAAGAGTTCACTAACTTCTTTCAGAGAAAGAAAATAAACTTTGCATGGACTTACTCTGACATGCCTGGGTTAGACCCCAATCTAATCATGCACCATTTGTCCATTGCACTAGGTATTAAACCTGTTAAACAGAAGCTGCGAAAGATGCATCCACACGTGACACTTTTGGTCAAAGCAGAGTTAGAAAAGCTTCTTAAGGCTAGTTTCATAAGGACTATTGATTATGCAAAATGGATTTCAAATATTGTTCCAGTCACCAAACATGATAAATCCATTCGTGTGTGTACAGACTTCAAGGATCTAAATAAGGCATGTCCAAAAGATGACTTCCCACTGCCTAATATTGATATGATAGTGAACATGACAACAAGATATGAGATGTATTCCTTGATGGATGGCTTTTTCGGGTATAATCAAATAAAAATTGTGCCAAAAGATCAAGAAAAGACCGCTTTCACATGTGCCTGGGGCACCTTTTGCTGGAACGTCATGCCTTTTGGGCTTAAGAATGCTGAAGCAACATATCAGAGATCTGTTACTACCATTTTCCATGATATGATGCATAAAATGATGGAGGATTATGTGGATGATACTTTAGCCAAAAGCATGCAGCGAAGAACTCATCTCACAGATTTGGGTCCCATACTTGACCGCGTGGAACAATTTAGTCTCAGACTTAATCCAAAAAAGTGTGCTTTCGGCGTCACTTCTAGGAAACTATTGGGTTACATCATTTCAGCTAAAGGTATAGAAGTTGATCCAGAAAAAGTTCAAGCTATTATGGACATGCCTCCACCCAAGAATATCAGTCAAATGATAGGATTACAGGGAAGGCTACAATCTATTTGGCATTTCATTTCACAGTTGGCCGACAAGTCACAACCGTTTACTAAAACCTTGCATAAGGGTGTGACTTATGAATGGAATGAAGAATGTGACAAGGGACTCACTCAGGGTAAATAGTATCTTTCTAATCCACCTATATTGATGCCTCCTATTCATGGGAAGCCTCTTATACTGTACATCTCAGCCACGAACACATCTTTGGGTGCTCTCCTAGCTCAAGAAGATCAGAACAACAAAGAGAGAGCTATTTATTATATCAGCAGAACATTGGTTTCGTATGAGATGAATTATTCTATCATTGAGAAAGCTTGTCTAGTAGTAGTGTTTGCTTCTTAGGAGTTGTGACATTATATGCTCGCTCACACCACAAGGCTTCTTGCAAAAATTGATCCACTAAAGTATTTATTGAGCAAGGCTGCCCTCACGGGTAGGTTAGCAAAATGGGTGATGATACTTAGTGAATTTAACATTGAGTATGTGGAAAGAAAAGCTATTAAAGGACAAGCAATTGTTGATCAGCTGGCAGAAGCTCCTTTGAAAGATCACCAGTCATTAGGCATTGAATTCCCAGATGAATCCACCATGCTTCTCACATACCAATCTTGGAGCATGTTCTTTGATGGATCATTCACTCAGCAAGGATCAGGTGCAGGCATTCTATTTATAACACCTCAAAGATACTCATTACCAAAAGCTTATAAAATATTGTTTCCCTACACAAACAACATTGTTGAATATGAAGCTCTCATTAATGGTCTGAAGATAGCCATTGAATGGTGTGTGGATGAGCTCAAGGTCTTTGGAGATTCTCAGTTAATCATCAACCAAGTCAATGATGTTTACCAAACAAAATATGACAAGTTAGTACCTTACAAAAGAATGGTAGATGATCTCAAACAGTATTTTGCACACATTTCTTTCCAGCAAATTCCAAGGGCAGACAATAAAGCAGTTGATGCTATGGCCACTCTTGCTTCAATGTTACAAATGTCAAAAAATGACTTCAGACACGAATTCCTGGTGGAGGCATTACACTACCCTGCCTATGATATTCCTGAATCCAGGATGATCTGTTAAGTCATTAGACATGATTCATCCCGCTACCACCATATCTATTCCTACCTTTGTGACCAGATCATTCTAGACACCTATACTTGGAAAGAAAATCATCACCTAATTTGTACGACTTCATGGTATATCATCATAGCAAATGACTTGTATAGACGGGGTCTAGACGGTACCATCCTTAGGTGTCTAGAACCCGATGAGTCCAAACGTGCGCTAGCTGAGGTACACGAAGGTATCTGTGGGTCTCATTCAAGTGGTCTAACGTTAGCTTGGAAACTTATTAGATTTGGTTACTACTGGCCTCATATGGAGAAAGAAGTTGTTCAATATGCCAAGACTTGCAAACAATGCCAATATCATGGGAATTTGATGCATGCTCCTGCTAAAGAGTTGATTCCTTTCATCAGTTTCTGGCCATTTCAACAGTGGTCCTTTGATTTGGTAGGTTAGATACATCCTTATTCTTCAAGAGGACATAAGTTTATCATCACAGCTACTGACTATTTTACTAAGTGGGTTGAGGCAGTGCCTCTAGCTGTAGCTGATGGCAAGTTTGTGGCTATGTTTATACTGAACTATATCATTTGTAGATATGGTGTACCCTCATCCATTATCACTAACAATGGGGGGCAATTCAAAAACAAGGACCTGGGAGAGTTATGCACCAAGTTCAGGATTATTCAGCATTGGTCATCTATCTATTATCCTCAAGGTAATGGACAAGCAGAAGCTTCTAATAAGACAATTCTCAAAATCTTGCACCAAACAGTTCATAAATCTGGTAGAGATTTGCATCTTTAGATTAATCTGGCTTTGTGGGCCTATAGAACAAGTATTCAAACACCAACGGGGGCCATGCCCTTTTCCTTGGTTTATGGAGTAGATGCAGTATTACCTATTGAGCTCGAGATTCCTACATTGTGAATCTCCTTGAGGGGCCTCATCACTGATGAAGAAAATAGAATATCTCGGCTTCAAGAGCTTGAGTTACTGGATGAACATCAGAAGGTGGTGTTCAATCATCTTTGAGCATACCAAAAGAGGATGTCCAAAGCCTACAATAAGAAAGTTAGACAAAGAGAATTCCAAGTGGGTGATCTTGTCCTGAGAGAGAACCCCAAGAATCAGCAGCAGCGAGTCCAAAAAGGAAAATTTGAACCAAACTGGCTTGGTCCGTATGTTATTACTGTAGCATTTGGGTCTGGCACTTATCGACTCTCCACCACTGAAGGAGAACAACTCAAAGAGCCTATCAACGCTCTTCACTTGAAGAAATTCTACAGATGAGGCATTCTCTGTATGCTCATGTACATACTTATTGGTCCTAAAAAAAATCCCAAAAAATGGTATATTGGCAAAAATTCTAAAAATTGCAAAATGTCCTGAAAAAAAATGATCATCTTAGTGAAAACCTGGTAAACAGGCGCCTTGATAATAATAAAAAAAATATAAAATTTGAAAAAATACAAAAAAAAAAGTGAAAAGATCAAAAATACAAAAAAAATGAGATATTCAAAAATACAAAAAAACCAAAAAAAGAGAAAAGTACAAAAAAATTGAAAAAGAAGAAAAATGTGTCATTGATGAAAACCTGGTAAACAGGCATCATGGTAGCAAAAATAGAATCTGGTGAAAACCTAGTAAACAGGCGCCTCTTGTTTCCTGAAGCTATATCTCATCTCAGCATCCCTTGGCTCTTAGTTTCCTGCTTTAATTTCCTTGCATTCCTGCTTTAGTTTGCTTTCCCGCTTTCCTACTTTCGTTTGTTTCCTGCTTTAGTTTGTTTCCTTCTTTAGCTTGCTAGCTCATACACTTGCTTTCAGTTGTCTTTGAGATTTTCCTCAACTCTTCATGGATTGGAACTAGTAACGCTTGGGGGCACCTGCCTAGTCTAGGGGGCATTGTCCTATCACTTTCGGAGACTCTCTTGTGCATCAGTCACCAGTGGTTCTCACTATGTCTGCCTGCTGATGCCTAGTTACTTATGAGATTTATCTCCTTGAGGATCTCTTCTGTATCGGTCGCCAGTGGTTCCCACTGTGCATGCCTACTGATACCTAGCTTTCATTCGACCTCTCTCTTTTGGGATCTCTTCCTTAAATCAGTCACCAGTGGTTCTCACTGCGTTTGCCTGCTAATGTTTCACTAGTATCTCTGAGATTTCTTGCCTTGAGGATCTCTCTCGTATTGGTCACCAGCATTTCTCGCTACGTCTGCCTACTGATACTTTGTTTAGCTCCCCGATATCTTCTTGAGACTTCGTCTCTTGCAATGGTCACCAGTGGTTCTCACTACGTCTGCCTGCTGTCGCTATCCCGTTGAGACTTCGAACGTTGTACGCTTCCGATTCGACTTCAATCCGCTTGAACACACACGTAAACTGAAACTAAAACTGAATTTGTGTTCCTTTGAAGCATGCTGAGCTTTTCCTTTGCTTGTTTGTTTGTTTGCTTTATCATTTCCCCTCGAGCAAATCTAAGACGTCTTTCTTGACTGAGAAATGCGAAGACTGGGGGCATGATCTTTTCTTTCCTTTCTGTTTGCTGATTTAGTTCCAATGATCCAATAAATCTACATAAGAGGGGTGTCCATCTGTAAGAGCCTTCATCTCGTATTGAATGGCCATGTGTACCTCGACTCATTTTATATGGATGCTTTGGTGAGGTTGGTTCTTCTCCTTGTCTGTTTTGAGTGACTTCTTTCTACTACAAGTGAAATTGCAAATGCTCGTTCTGCTAAGTGAACATAAGGGTCACTGTGAGCAATCTTTGGAAAAAGATGGAACTCTCATGTGTCTAGCATGTTTGTATGCAAGCAACATTCAGGTCATTCTAGCAATTGTGCTTTGATGCTTATGTTAACTTGCTAAATCAAAAGGAATAGGTATTCAAGTCATTCTGGCTTCTTGTGCCTTAATTCTTACACCTCATTCCGACAAATCTAAGACTTATGTCATATTCATATTCTCATGATTGCAATGTCAGTGAGAGTTGTATGACATCTTGTGAATGTCCCGTGCCTAAAAGAACTCGATGATGATAAATACGATGAGTCCAACAACCAAGTCCTAGGGCTTGCATTTTCATTTTAGGCCTGCATCTAGCTTAGGCTTGCTTTTTCATTCTAGGCTTGCATTTGAGATAGTGTTTGGTGCTCTCTTATCTCTTCATCGAAGGTTCTCATCTTTTGTCTCGGGTTCCTCTTGGCTGCACAAGTGTCTGGTCCTCGCTCTCGATCTTTGAAACATCTTTTTTTATTAGTACTTGTCATATATTGCTATATCCTACACGAGATGGTTAGTATCACATACATTGCATGTCCATTACATTTTTATTTGCATCCATAAAATCCATATACATTTACATATTCATTTGCATGTGCATCCATTATAAGCATACATAAAATTATACACTGCATTCATCTATCTATTATCTATCATTGCATTTCACATTGCATATTCATACATTATCATAAAAAAAGAAACATGTGCATTTCATATCTAATCTATACATCTAAAGCATATAGAACACATCTCATAAAACATCAATATCAAAGCAATATATCAACAAGTACAATGATATCAAAATGTCGATCTCATATATATATCTCGATCGAATCAATATCATGTACAAAGAGGGTGCTACTCGAGCACAGTATCAAAAATGGGCTACAATATATGGGTATCAACAATGTGCTAACTCTGCCTGTCACCACCTGGAGGAGGTGGTGGCAGTGGTCCCTGTGCTGGTGCCTGTGGTGGTGGCATCAGTCTCTGGGGAGGAGGCATCGGTCTCTATGGAGGTGCCTGTTGTGGAGGTGCCTGCTGCGGAGGTACCTGTGGTGGTCTCTGTGATGCTCCTGCGTACTTGGAAAATGGAGGCACCTACTCTAATACATCTAGAACAGCTCCGCAATATGTTTCATAATAGTAAGCTGCCTGGGCAGACTCATATCTGATCTTCAGCCGTGCTCTCGCCAGCTCCTCGCGTAGCTCTCTAATCTCCTGATCTCGATCGGCTACGTGAGTCTCCTGTATGATGACTCAGGTATGGTAGTCATCTCTCTCACGTTGAACCTATCTGACCCTCTCTCGACTCTTCCTGAGAGCCTCTTGCAGCTGTGGTGTCCCTGCTCCTATAGGAACATCTGGCATATCTGTATCATCGCCCAGAGGTGTCTGCTGTGAGGTATCACCTGTCCTCTGTCTGGTGGGTCTCTGCTGAGACCCACTACTCCCAGCTCTTGCATCTGACCCCATAGTCCTTAGGGGGATGTCTATCTGCGCTGACCTGGGCCTCAATGCTCTTTGCCCAGGTTGTTGTAATGGTACCTGTTATTGTTTTTGATGTCCTTGTGGTCCCTGTTGTGCAGCCTATTGCTATACAAGCTATTGTACCAGTACCTGTTGTTGTGTCGATACCTACTATTGTGCTCCCATCCCTACAGGATCTGTGAATCTAGGAAATGGATGAGCTAGGTAGTGATCCCTATACGCAGGCGTCATCCCTGCATTAGTGACGTCCACCATGTAATCCCATCAGGCTTGAGGAATGCGTGCCTTAATCGCACATCTACCCGGATCTAGTCTCGAATGCCACCCCTTCTTCTCCTCATCGGCGAAGCGGGCATAGGGGCAGTACTCATGGGAGACATCCTGCCATCTCCCAAACTAACGCAAGACACATGTAACAAGGAAGCGCTCAATGATGGTAACACTACATCTTATCAGTGGACGCGACACAAACATGTAAGAAAGCTCTCTTTGAGCATCATCCCATGGCTCAGTAGCAACCCATGGTCTCCATATAACAACTGCCATATCATCAAGTTGTTCACGCCACTGCTTTGTCTTACCCAGCAATGGCTAAGTAATCAGACCTATGTACCTGTCACTAATACATTTGGGGTGACATTGCGATGGCCATTTGCGACGGCAGGCAAATGTCATGTGGTTTTGCTCTTTTTTTTTCAAATATAGCCCGACACCGTCGCAATTTCGACGACAATACATTTGTAATTGTCGCAATTGCGACGTTGTCGGGATATAAGCGCAAAATTTAAAAGGAACGTTGTCATGTGTGTTTTGAACAGCGTCGTAACCCTCCGCGAAATCACATCACGATATAACGGCAAACAAAATAAGAACGTTGTCATTTGTGTTTTCAACAGCGCCGTAACCCTCCGCGAAATCACATCGGGATATAAGGGCAAAAAAAACAAGAACGTTGTCATTTGTGTTTTCAACAGCGCCGAGAGAGATTCCCTCCGCGAAATCACAGCTACAATTTCTGAGTACGTTGGGTTTATTTTTCTTTTGTCATTATTATGTAATCTGGTATTCAGCTGTTAGAGAGCTAAAATACCCAGAAATGAGGACATATCTATGTTGAATTTATTGTTAGCGGCTTTGGTTATTTAGAAGTTTAATTTTATTTGTTCATCTTTCAAGCACAAACGTTTTGTGGACCGTAACGTCTTCATTGTTTCGGGTATGCAGTGAAACAGCCCTAACTTGCAATTGCGATGTTGTTGGGATATAAGGGCAAAAAAAAAAAGGAACGTTGTCATTTGTGTTTTCAACAGCACCGTAACCCTCCGCGAAATCACATCGGGATATAAGGGCAAAAAAAATAAGAACGTTGTCATTTGTGTTTTCAACAGCGCCGAGAGAGATTCCCTCCGCGAAATCACAGCTACAATTTCTGAGTACGTTGGGTTTATTTTTCTTTTGTCATTATTATGTAATCTGGTATTCAGCTGTTAGAGAGCTAAAATACCCAGAAATGAGGACATATCTGTGTTGAATTTATTGTTAGCGGCTTTGGTTATTTAGAAGTTTAATTTTATTTGTTCATCTTTCAAGCACAAACGTTTTGTGGACTGTAATGTCTTCATTGTTTCGGGTATGCAATGAAACAGCCCTAACTTGCGACTACCTTCACGGTACTTGTGTACATTATCATGTTGTCTTTACAGTGACTGTCCTCATTCAAGTGGCAATTACACAAGGGACAGTCACTGTGAGATGTCCTCATTTGTGACAAGGACAGTCACACTTAGGACATCTCATAGTGATATTCCCTTGTGTAATTTCCACTTGAATGTATTGCTATTGAACCACATTAATGCTTTTCTTCTTCAACAAATGAGGACAGTCACTGTAAAGACAACATGATAATGTACACAATTACCAAAAAATGATCTTGTTAATTGATGTAACACTTTGTCTTGCTCACTCCCTATCCTTCACTAGGGTCTCTTTAGGCCAATGTTTTGACTTGATAGGGTACTTAACTATCCCTACACTCTTTAGGTATCTCTACCCAAGATCCCACTCCTTCAACTAGTGCACACCAACAAGAAATACAACGAACTCTGCTCAATACCAATCTAGCTACTAGGACACTCCTAGTCTTGTCTTCACAAATTGAAACACATTCAACTAGAACTTTACTCCATGGAGAGGCTGGCCACTAGGACCTCTATTGGTTTCAATATTACTCCTTCACCTATACTTTTCATCAGTACTTCAATCCGGTTCATCAAACCATGCATGCCAATTGCACCCAAAAATAGGCTGCTAGCAATTAGGCCTTTGTCAAGCCTTTTTGTTTATATTAAGCCACCTAAAGGGCTTAGGATTCAGATGCCCTTTATTGAGAACTCCAAGATATCTAAGGTCTTCTCCTCCTAGATTTTTTGTACACCAACTGCTACAGCCATGCCTGAAAACAAGTATTTTGACACAACTTGGACAGTCTGACTAAGAGTTTGTTTTCTTAGCAGCCAAAGAAACTCACCCAATCTTCTAATTTGACTTGGGGCTTCTTTAGATGTGTGTCTACCTCTCCATGAGATTTTAGTTGAAGCAACCAATGCATTCAACTTGTTGTAATCTTCTTGTAATGATTTGTCATCCCTAACTGTGCTCAACTGACTCACCTAGGACATCATTGCAAACATAGAAAATGAGCTTCCCAGGGCCCCTCCTTCCAAACATATAGTACATGGAGTCTCCTCACCCATTCCAAGAGCCCGTACAAAATTGACAATGGAATGATGAGCTAAGACTCCATTTGTTCAACCTGCCTGGTTCAAACCAATGATAGGGTACTTAACAAAAGAATTAACAAACTAGTTGGAATGCTTCAAAACTCAAAAAAAACACAACACAGAATAAAAAAACAACTTGTACTAACTTTTCCAATAGACACTGCGAGCTATCTAATCCATTAATCAACTGAAAACAAAGAAACAAAAAAACTCAAGAATTCACTAAAACCGTGTTACTCTACAAATCTTCTTAATTCCAAATGTTTTTCCCCCCAACCTTTTGCACAGATCGATGGAGGCCTCTTATAGTTGATCTGATGCCTAATTCAATGGTTTCATATAGTTACATAACCATCTTACTCGAAAATGCTCCCTTGCACAAATGTTGTCAATGTTGTGAATGACAACATTGACAACTTGTTACAACCTTTGGGATTTTGGTTCAAAACTTATTGTTCAAACACCATAAGACCCTAACCATGACTTAGTTAGGCTATTTAGACCTCACATAGGCCACTTCTACACTTCTTTGCCCAATTTGACCCCTAAATGCTTCATTCCCACTTTTGCCACAATATTGGTAACTTGGGTACAAATTGGCACTTGCCTTCACAAAGGTCACACATGAGGACATCTCACAGTGATCGATTGTCCCTTGTGTAATTGCCACTTGAATGTATTGCTATTGAACCACATTAATGCTTTTCTTCTTCAACAAATGAGGACAGTCACTCTAAAGACAACATGATAATGTACACTCACTGTAAGGACAGTCACAAATGAGGACATCTCACAGTGACTGTCCCTTGTGTAATTGCCACTTGAATGTATTGCTATTGAACCAAATTAATGCTTTTCTTCTTCAACAAATGAGGACAGTCACTCTAAAGACAACATGATAATGTACACTCACTGTAAGGATAGTCACAAATGAGGACATCTCACAGTGACTGTCCCTTGTGTAATTGCTGCTTGAATTACACAAGGGACAGTCATTGTGAGATGTCCTCATTTGTGACAAGGACAGTCACACATGAGGACATCTCACAGTGATTGTCCCTTGTGTAATTGCCACTTGAATGTATTGCTATTGAACCACATTAATGCTTTTCTTCTTCAACAAATGAGGACAGTCACTCTAAAGACAACATGATAATGTACACTCACTGTAAGGACAGTCACAAATGAGGACATCTCACAGTGACTGTCCCTTGTGTAATTTCCGCTTGAATTACATAAGGGACAGTCATTGTGAGATGTCCTCATTTGTGACAAGGATAGTCACACATGAGGACATCTCACAGTGATTGTCCCTTGTGTAATTGTCACTTGAATGTATTGCTATTGAACCACATTAATGCTTTTCTTCTTCAACAAATGAGGACAGTCACTCTAAAGACAACATGATAATGTACACTCACTGTAAGGACAGTCACAAATGAGGACATGTCACAGTGACTGTCCCTTGTGTAATTGCCGCTTGAATTACACAAGGGACAGTCATTGTGAGATGTCCTCATTTGTGACAAGGACAGTCACACATGAGGACATCTCACCGTGATTGTCTGTAATGTCCCCTTTTTGGCTAACTTGGAAAACAGGAACAATTACTCCACTTCTCAGACTTACTCTATCAGATACTTACAATTAAACTAAGTAATGGAGGTTACTTAAGATATCAACCGCTATTTCAGATTCAATCACAATATGTGTGCAAGATGATATTGATACCAATATGTTTAATAGCACTGTCGGATATAATGATATGAAATATGCTATGAATATGATGTTTCCTATCACTTATAGTGATAGTATAATGATGGTATGTCTGATATAAACAATATCGATATACAATCAATAAGTATTGCTTACAGCAATGTATTTGCTGTGTCTGATATGATGATGTAATTATGCAAATGTGTAATATCGCTATGAGTGATATGTTGCTATTTCAGATTCTGAATTATATGCTTGCAACTTCAAATATTGATGCTGTTTCTGACTATCCTTTCTATCTGTGCAATCATGGTGTTGTCTCTGATCTGCAATGATAAACTTGAAACCAAACTGCCAAAGGCAGATGCTCTATTGAGTATATCCAAATATGGATAAGTAAATAAAGTTCTAATGATGCCTTGAGTGACTGACGAGAATGCATTCTTATATTGTCTTTAACAAATGAAGAGATGCTATGAATGAGACGTGTCTTGTTTCTTCCTCCATGTCCCTTTGTTAAGCACACCTTTCCATAATCCGACAGTTCACATAATATTATTTCATTATTTTCTGATCATAGATAACTCCCAGATTGACTCAATATCAAATCTTTTTATGAAGGTAATCTTCCCTAATTGGTAGTGCAACCAGTAGTTAACATCCATTGTGTTTGTATTAGTTTGGTCTAACTATCATTAGTATTTAGTCAATCGATATTAACTCTTGCCTTATCCCATATTGTTATGATGATATCCAATCTTTCTACTCTGATATAAGTCGATATCATTTTCTGATAATTGTCCATTTATTGGTTGATTGCTGGTAATGGAGTTTGATCTTCAAATTGACTTCCATTCCTGTTAATACTTAAGGATACATTGTACTTATTATCCATGACTGATGCCTCATTCATCAATAGCTTGTGATATAATCACTGATGCTTTTGTGTTTCTACAAGATGTGGTTTATCTCAGACAATCGATAATCTTTCAATCCTTTAGTCGATATCCTCCTATGTGGTGTCTATTGATATAGATAGTAGAATTCAATCTAGTTTATGTTATTGTCATGATAACATAGGAAGTGATGGTGCATATTTGCTAGCGGGTCTTCATGTTTGATATTGCTTTATCGGATATGTCATTGTCTAAACTTGTGCAATTAATGATTATTTATAATATATGAATGGTTATCCTTCTTGCTTATCAATACATCTTCTGAAACCCATAGCGACCTATCCCTTATTCATATCATGTTGATCTTGACTTCATAGTATTTGGTTCATTAATCATCCTCTCATGGTATCGATGTGTAATGACTAGTGATTGTTGTATCACTTCTTCGTTCCTCATCGTGATAGATAATGCAAATGTTTAATGTAGATGTATATCGATTACAGATATTCGATATTGCTTTAAACGTTATTATTATTATTATTATTATTATTAATGTTATTGTTATTATTAAATATTATAATTAATGATGTTAGTAATATTAATAATATTATAATAAATATTATTATAGTGATAACATATTGTTTTATATTGAGAGGTTTATTAATATTATTTATATATTAAAATTATTATATCAATAATTGATTTAATATTATTACTTAATATATTATTATAATATAATATATATAATTTATTAATAATTATTTATTATTAATTTATATTATAATTATAATCATAATTATATTATTTATTAATATTTTAATATTATTTAATTAACATATTACTTATTATGCTAACTATATATTATTATTATCTTTTGATAATAATTATATATTATTGTTATATACCGTTAATAATAGATTATTATATATCATCTAATCATTTTATTATTATACTAAGTTCAATATGTCACGGCTCATGACATTGTCCCTTGTGTAATTGCCACTTGAATGTATTGCTATTGAACCACATTAATGCTTTTCTTCTTCAACAAATGAGGACAGTCACTCTAAAGACAACATGATAATGTACACTCATTGTAAGGACAGTCACAAATGAGGACATCTCACAGTGACTGTCCCTTGTGTAATTGCCACTTGAATTACACAAGGGACAGTCATTGTGAGATGTCCTCATTTGTGACAAGGACAGTCACACATGAGGACATCTCACAGTGATTGTCCCTTGTGTAATTGCCACTTGAATGTATTGCTATTCAACCACATTAATGCTTTTCTTCTTCAACAAATGAGGACAGTCACTCTAAAGACACCATGATAATGTACACTCACTGTAAGGACAGTCACAAATGAGGACATCTCATAGTGACTGTCCCTTGTGTAATTGCCACTTGAATGTATTGCTATTCAGCCACATTAATGCTTTTCTTCTTCAACAAATGAGGATAGTCACTCTAAGGACAACATGATAATGTACACTCACTGTAAGTGTACATTATCATGTTGTATTACAAATGGACCTTATGTTGGTCGGGATATAAGTGCAAAAAAAAAAAGGAACGTTGTCATTTGTGTTTTCAACAGCGCCGAGAGAGATTCCCTCCGCGAAATCAAGCGGGTTATCATTTGTGTTTTGAACAAAGCGGGTTGTCATTTGTGTTTTGAACAGCACCGAGAGAGATTCCCTCCGCGAAATCAAGCGGGTTGTCATTTGTGTTTTCAACAGCGCCGAGAGAGATTCCCTCCGCAAAATCACAGCTACAATTTCTGAGTACGTTGGGTTTATTTTTCTTTTGTCATTATTATTTAATCTGGTATTCAGCTGTTAGAGAGCTAAAATACCCAGAAATGAGGACATATCTGTGTTGAATTTATTGTTAGCGGCTTTGGTTATTTAGAATGCTTCCCCACAATACTTAATTACACAAGGGACAGTCACTGTGAGATGTCCTCATTTGTGACAAGGACAGTCACACATGAGGACATCTCACAGTGACTGTCCCTTGTGTAATTGCCACTTGAATGTATTGCTATTCAACCACATTTATGGGCCCGTTTGGACCACGACACACAGTAGCATCTACAGAGAAGAATATCCCAGGTGTAACAAGTTGTAAGAATATACCAACAGTTCTAAGAAGTTCCCTAGCACGTAGTAGCATCTACAGAGAAGAATATACAACATGAGGGCAGCCACTGTAAAGACAACATGATAATGTACACTCATTGTATGTGTACATTATCATGTTGTCTTTACAGTGACTGACCTCATTCAAGTGGCAATTACACAAGGGACAGTCACTGTGAGATGTCCTCATTTGTGACAAGGACAGTCACACATGAGGATATCTCACAGTGACTGTCCCTTGTGTAAGCCACTTGAATGTATTGCTATTCAACCACATTTATGGGCCCGTTTGGACCACGGCACACAGTAGCATCTACAGAGAAGAATATCCCAGGTGTAACAAGTTGTAAGAATATACCAACAGTTCTAAGAAGTTCCCTAGCACATAGTAGCATCTTCTAATTGTCTATACCACTTCACAAGGTATTGTTTGCACACATTGTTTTTGGTTCTTTTGATGACCCTTGTTTTGAAATTGCTATTAGGCCTTGTAGCTTATATGTTTTGACTGCTGGAGAGCTTCTAAAGCTAAGCAAGAAGACCATTGCACGAGTTATAGCCGCGCGCTCAAGTTTGAAAATTGTATATTTTTTAATCTAATGTATATTTTAATCCTTTTGCCATGTCATGTAATATGTCTTGCCTTGTAGCTTATATGTTTTGAAATTGCTGTTAGGCCTTGTAGCTTATATGTTTTGATTGCTAGAGAGCTTCTAGAGCTAAGCAAGAAGGCCTTGTACCTTATATGTTTTGTGTACTTTTGACAATTTTGCTTAGTCACTGAAAGTTGTAGACCGAAGTTTTCATAGCCCAATTTTTGCTTCCTGCGAAGAACGATCATGTCAGATAATATAAGTGAAGAACAAAATAGGGAGACAATCGCTAGATTGTGGTCTAACTTGAAAAGAAAAGGTGATGGAAAATGTTATTGTCCCTGCAAAATTTGTAAGGGCTTAAACCGTAGAAGACTGCTAATCAAAACAGTTAAGAGACATTGTAGGGAGAATGGTCACATTGAAGGGGGGCATGACTATCATCCACTGGTAAGTTGTTCATTATATCATTTTAACAATTTATATACATATGAAATCACTTGATGATGAGTTGAAGATCATGGTTTATTTATGTTAATCAATTTTATATAGGTTGATCTCCCCAGGGAAGTACATGATATGGAGGAACATGGGGGTGCGAATATCCAAGGTGAAGATAATGATCCCATGGAAGATGACGATCATGCGCCAGAAAACACAATTGAAGATGATGGTATAAATACATTGATCCATGACACATTTAGTCCAAGCGGATCTGATCATGATGATGATGATAGCCTTGATGTACCTCTACTTGAGAAGGCATACGAGCCCCTATACAAAGACTCCCAAACAACTCTTCTCTCTGCTGTATTGTTGTTGTTGAACTTGAAGGTTATGAATGGTTTATCCAACATAACAATGTCACGTATGTTAAGGTATGTCATATATGTCTTTATAGTTAACAAAGGGTGAATAATGTACCACTAATATTGTTTATATTAACAACTTATATTTTTTGCTGTAGATTGATAGGTGAGTTTTTGTTACCACCATCAAATATTCTACCTCGCTCATATCGAGAATTATCTGCTATTATGAAAGATATTGGAATGGAGTATCAAGCAATACATGCTTGTCCCAATGATCATATTATATATTATAAAGAACATGAATTTGCAACACAATGCCCTGTATGTCATACGAGTAGATATCAAACAGATCGAATAACAAAAAAGGTGTCTCACAAGGTTCTTCGTTACATCCCCATTATTCCACGGATGCGACAATTATTCAGGTGTACTAGCTTGGCACAATTTATGGATTACCATGCACGCAATAGAAGTCGAGATGACATTATTCAAATCCCTGCGGATGGTTCGGCATTTATGCACATAGAGGAAAAGTGGCAACACTTCAAAGAAGAACCTCGTAATCTCAGGCTTTCTTTGGCAGCGGATGGTGTCAATCCATTTGGAGAGATGAGATCTGTTTGCTCGGTGTGGCCTGTTTTTGTTATCAACAATAACATTCCTCCGTGGATGTCAATAAAGAGGGAGCACATTATGTTGGCAATGATTGTTCCAGGTATTTTATCATTTGATAGTTATTAATTTACATGTACTTACAAATCTTACAGTAAAATGGTCACAATAATTATGTAATGTTACTGTTCATTCAAGTAGGTAAATATCAAGTTAAAGATATGAATGTATATATTGAGCCTCTTATTGACGAGTTGGTGGAGTTATGGAACGGTGTCACTATGTATGACGTGTCTAGACCAATAGGACAAAGACAATTTCAATTCCATGCAATACTTGTATGGACAATACATGATGCCCCAGGGCTAACACATTTTTGTGGTATGTTATAGTGAATTCAAGTTGCGCATGATAATTCTAATTATAAAAATCAACATATTTAATAATCCAATTATATCATTATCTTGTAGGTCTTCAAACAAAGGGAAAATTTGCATGTCCAGTTTGTGGTCCAAAGATGAAATCTCGTCATTCAAAAAGTTTAGGAAAGCATGTGTTTGATGAGTACAGACACTTCCTCCACAGGAATCATAAGTATCGAAGTATGAAAAAACATCTTTTCAATGGGAAAGAAGAGACTACATCAAAGCCACGAAGAATGACACCTCGCCTATGGAAGTTGGAATATAATAGAATTAATCGTCGAGGTAATGTCGTTCCACTTAATGGTTTATGTTTGTAATTTATATATTTCTATTGTGATTTTTGTTTACTAATTATGTAAGTGATGATCGTGAAGGTCGTCAAGGCACTACTGACAACCTTCCAAAGGGACTAAAAAGCTATCCCAGACAATTTAGTAGGTTGCCCTACTACGAGGACCTACAAATTGTGCATTTGTTTGATCTTATGCATGTTGGAAAGAATATAACAGAGACATTGTGGAAAATACTGGATGGAAGGCGTGACAAAGAAAAAATTGTCAAAATTTGTAATGACATTCATGAATCCAATCATGCACTGAAGAATTTCATTCACTCAAATAGCAATAGAGATCAGATTAATATAAGTGCCCTTCCTTGGTTATTAACGGAGCAGCAAAGTGATGCCATAAAAGAAGTCATACGAAAAATTCGATTTCCCACAGGATTTGCTGGGAACATAAGCAATCTCATATCAAAGAAAAGTGAATTTGGGCCAGGGCTCAAAACGCATGATTGGCATACTTTCATCAAGGTAAGTTATGTTCTTCTGTATTTACAATATATTCATAAACTACGTGTACTATTCATTATGTTATGTTAGAAAATAATGAAATGATTGGTTTATAATTACTGCAGTACGTGCTACCTCTATCTCTCCCAGAGCACTTCAACAATAACATCAAACAAGTGATATATGATCTTGGAAAATACATGAGGTAAGCAGTAATATCTGTTCAATTTGTTGTATATATTTATTATATTCGCGATTTGTTTTTCTTGCTATGTAATCTATTGTATATTATTTTGTAAAGTCTCGTATTTATATATTTTTTGTGACTTGAATCTCTTAATGTAGGTGGTTGTCATCTAAAGAAATCCATAAAGAAGATATAAACTATTGGAAGAGAAGAATTCCTCATTTATTGTGTGAAATGCAAAAGTGTCTACCTCCAACTTTTTTCAATGCACAAGAACACTACCTCATACACCAAGTTGAGGAGATTGAATTGTGTGGACCTACACACACTAGGTCAATGTGGATGGTTGAGAGGCACTTGAAATCTTTGAAGGCTTTGGTTCGACAAAGAGCACATCCTGAGGGTTCTATGGTAGAGGGATACATGGTATACCAGACTATGGTGTACATTACTGAATATCTTCCTAAGTTTGCTTCAAATATCCATGTAGATCGCATTTGGGATCTCGACCCTTTTAAAAAATTCAAAGGGGAGTACTTGATGGGGAAAGGTAGATTGAGGAAAGTGACAGGTAATAAATTATAAGATGTTATTGTAATAAATTATTTCTTAATCTTCAAAATAAATCGGTTGTAAGTCGTCTATTTTTTTTTTGTACAGTTGCTCGAGAGTGGGATGCACTACATTTGTATATTGCAAACAATCTTGATTGGATGACGGTATGGATTGAACGATGTCAACATTCTGGTCACACATTAACATGGGAAGGTGTATCTTCATTGGTTAAAGAAGCTCATCGTAATGGAGATTCTAATGTTACGCAAAGGGAAATAGATTTAGCATATGGTTTAAGAGATTTCCAGGTACATACAAAATTATTAATCACCCGTATGTTTATCAACTCACGATATAATAATTTTGACATGTTTCACATATTATTGCAGGTTAAACACCACAAGGGTATGTTCTGTAATGGTCAAAAATTTCGCGTCAAAGTGTTGGATGACACGAAGAAAACTTGTGATTCTGGAATAACTGCAGTCTTTCAAGTGACTAATATTTCATCTAGAAATGACTTAGATCCTCAAGAGTCTAAAAATCAATACTATGGCATTTTGGATGATATACTTGAGTGCGACTTTAGTTCCTTCAAATTAGTACTCTTCGTTGTCAAATGGTACAGGCTACGACTTAATCCAAATGATCCTAATAGAACTGTTATTGAACATGATAATGGATTTACAATGGTTAATACAAGGTCGTTTGAGCCAGTTGGGGATGAGCCCTATGTTCTTCCAAGCCAATGTGAGAAGGTATTTTACTCAGAGGTTTCACATAAACCGGGTTGGTCATTTGTTGTTAGACATGAACCAAGAGGAAGGCCGATAAAGTATAATGCGATGGAAGAAGAAGATACCGAAGAAGTAGAAGATGATGTAGATGATGATCACGATCGACAATTATTGGATGATGTTCCTGAGACAAATTTTCATGAAGAAGAAGAAGAAGATGATGCTGCTACTGATGATGATGATGAAGATGATGTTGATGTTGATGATGATGATGTTGATGATGACGACAACGACGACGACGACGAGGACGATGATGATGACGACGATGACGAGGATGATGATGATGATGATGATGATGATGATGATGAGGATGATGATGATGAAATTTAAAGGTATGCCATCAATCCTTAATGTATTTAATATTCATTTCTTGATAGAAATATATTTGTCTTAAATGGTTACATAGTTTATTCATTATCTATTTAAAAGCTATAAGTGTTATAATGTGTACGTTTTAATGTTTTTAATTTTTATGTGATGCTTATGATGGATGTGATTATGATTATGATGTGATTATGCTCACGATAATTGAATTACATTTGCAGGAAATTGAACCCCTTTCAAGAGCATCCCGCACAGTCTCATGGATCGACAGGTATAAGTCAATACACCTTATAGAAAGTCTATTTAATACACTTATCAATAGTAAGATTGATGTCTTCTAAGATCTCTCCCATTTGCAGGTACCAGCAAATAGGTATTTGTCAGAAGTGTCTTCCTCGAGTGAGGGAAATATAGGAATAGAAGAGGAAAGTGAGACATGCAGTTTATCTAGAATAGGGAGATTAACTAGAGGTCAAAGGACTAGAAGGAAATTCAATAAACACATGAAATTTTTCCTTGCTCAAGGGGGGTCATGTTCTTATGATGATGAGACGAAAGGCGACATCGAGGTGCCCTTGAGGTACCAACATCTACAGAAACATTGGGTACCCAAGGAACTTCCTCCAATAAACATTGATTTTTGTGTTAATGAGAGGATATATCGCATAGCACCATCATCATTACATGGTTTGGGCCTATTTTCTATGGATGGCATAAAGGTGTCTTACAACAAAGTTTCTGAATTGATGGAGTATGTTGGACCATGTTACGATTACAAAAGTTGGATGCATATTGTTCAATATAAAAAAAGTATGCGTAGGTATGCACTCTCGGCAAATTATATACAATAGCAAGACAATAATCAAAGTAAAAGTGTGGCTATATACATTGATGGAAGGCCAAAAGCAACAGGGAATATTGCGGGTTTTATAAATAGTACACGACCTGGGTCAACTATAAAGCAACCCAATTGCATATTTGAGGCGCGCGAGGGAAATCGTGTATTCATCTGTGCAATAAAATCAATACGTGCAGGGGAAGAGCTGCTTATTGATTACAATTTGAACCGCATAGATACAAACAAGGCTACTATCATGGGGGTGGTACATACTATTAAACCAACTTCTAATCAATGACTCCAACATACCATTTAGTTATTAAATTTTTGGCTAACATTTTTATACTTGATCTTTGACACAGGGGCACAATATGGAGCGACCGCCCGAAGGTGATGGTGACGATATTCCTAGCTCATCTACACATGAGCAGGTAAAATTCATTGTAATTGTGCAAACTAGATAGAAGCAAAATGTTATTTTTTTTAATGTTATTTTCTTCATTGTTTTGGAGTAATTTTGATAATACTAATACTATTGTTGTCACAGAGGGCCGGTGGTCGGAGAGAGGGAAAGCAACCTGCAGTCCCTCAGGAGTCCCCCCTTGTGGACCCTTTTTTTATTGATTTAGCAGAGACCGATGACCCGATCGGTTCCATTAAAAAGCTGCTAAAGAAAATTGGGAAAGAACTTCTACGTTTGGTATCCATACATCCTCAGACTCAGGAAATAAAAGACAGGGCAGCTGAGTTGTTGCGCACTTCTGAAAACTTTAAAGTAAGTATTAATGAAATTTTTAATTATTACAAGAGTTCAATAATGGTTTTTATGTTATGCTCTTTTATGACATTAATTAAAATATGGATGCATTGTCTTTACAGAGTTATTTGCGTAATTTTGAACCCCATTCCCATGATGAGGCCGGTATTGCAAGTGGTTCAGGTAGATCACATGTTCCATTCCCCACTTGTGTTTTCCACTGAATATATATAGGAATGATCATAATCATTGACAATACATGCTCGAACAATCTTTTTTTTTAATGCTCTAACAATCTTGTCCATGCTAGTCCACGCGTTCTATATTTATGCATGCTCTAACAATTTTATTCTTCAGCTCCTTTCCATGATGATATGACAACGCCGCCTCCATCCAGGACAGCCACAAATGTCTTGCCAACTGCCATGTCAACAACACACAGCCTAAATGCACCAACTGTTGCACCATCTACTGGTACACAAATCCCTCTTTTTCTCTCTTTTGTTATGTGTTTAAGTGTTATGTGTTTACGATGTAGATCCCTTGATTGTGTTTGTGCCATGGGTGCTCTGCACCAATTTATTTCCCTTGAAGTATTATTTCTTGGAGGCATTTGATAATGGTTTTCATTTTTTGCAATAGGAGATGCAACAAGTCCCGATGCAACATCATTTCCTGGATGTTCTCGTGTTCCTAGTATGGGAACGGTGAAGGATTGCGTATTGATCATCAGCGACGATGAAGGCGTTCCCTTAAAAGTATCCAAACTTCCAGGTACTTTAAAGTTATTATTATTCTATAGTGATATAATAGTAATTTAGTTTTTGATCACTCTTCATCGACTAATGATCCCATGATTATTTTGTAGGGAATGATATTTTTTGGCGAAAACTTGGTGACGAGTGTTTGCGGATATTCGGGCCCACCATACGTACATGGTGGAACATCATATCCTAACTAAAACCCCAAACCACTATTTTGATTTCATATCATTGCTAGAATAGTTTTCCTTTTCATCAATTTCTTGAACTATATTAAAGGTAGCTTCTCTTCATTTATGAGTCTAACATGTTTTTTTTTACTTAAAAGGTGGAATAACCAAGATAAAAAGTTGAAGGATGATCTTGTAGATAGTATGACCTAGCTTTTTGGACCTCGTGCATTCGAGAGAAACAAGCTCCTTGAAAGAGCTGGTTTATGTTTGAAGTATATTAGGGACCAGTACAGGAAATATTTAGAGGTTAACCCAAGGCACGAGCGTCCGCCCTGTGTTCTTGAGGCTGAGTGGCAGGGTTTGATTTTGGATGGAAAGTATAAAGCCGACATGAAAAAAGGAATTACGCCAGTAGAGAGTAGAGCAAGGTATGTGATACTTTTGAGAATGTAATTATGTACTAATTAACCTCTAAATTTTTCCTATATTGGTCTCTAACATATTTCAAACTTTTCATAGATTGCCTGACACATCAAAGGCAAAAAAGGCAAGATTAGAAAAGCACGGGACACACAAGCTCGGCTCTGGTGGTTTTTCCAAACTTCAAGCACGAGTTGTAAGTATTAGTAAATGAAAACTTGTATCAATTTTTTTATATATTGCAAGGAAATTTTTTTTGATCAAACAATGCAAGTAAAATTCACCATACCAAGAAAAAATGTAGGGGTCAGAGTTCAATAGATGCCTCACAGAAGAGGACAAGAGAATTGGCTTCCAACAAGGCTATAGAGCCGTGGCTGAACGGCTACGAGCTGAAATCAGTGTGCAAGGTTCAAATAATGATGCATCTGAGCCACAGGTAAATAAGCTAAATGAAATTTATTTCAAATTGAATACTTTACCAATTAGTCTATTTGATGTTAAGTTCTAATATAAAGTGAGTATATCTGTTTTAAGAAAGCAATGATAACAATGTGTAGGATATTGGAATGCAGCCTGACAATCCTTCTACACAATCTATGCATAATGAAGGTTCGCATGATGTGCATCCTAGTGGTGGAGGTATACATTTGCTATTAAAATTTTTATATGTAATTACAATTGGTGTTTGGATTAATGTAACATTTTGTATAGCAACTGTAGAGGATCGAGGGGTTGGTGCTCATGAGCATGTTGAGGTTGAGTCTAGACAAAATGATGTGGCCAGATCAGGTAATTAAAGAGCGCCACAGTTATGTTCTTTAAAATAATTAAATACTTGTAACAATTATAATTAAATATTTTAAATTTAACTCTTTTATTTGTTATTGTAGAGGACCCCCCTTTGCAGCAGCATAGGAATTTGAGATCATCAAGAACAAAGAACAAAACAACTGATGAGGGGGGTATTGATGATAACACTGATGCTCCTCTTAGAGCTTACATAGAAAAAAAAATTAGAAAGAGAAAAAAGAAATGATTGTCATCTAAATACCTTAATTGATAATGACTGAATTTTATGTCTCAATGAATTTAATTATGTGCTAATGAATGTTCATGAATTATGTGTTTATTTTCATATTGATGAATGTTGTGTGTTAACGAATCTAATGTGTTAATGAATGTTATCATGTGATATTGATTGAATGTTACATTTTATTAATAATTGAAAGAATGAATGAATGTTAGATGTTAACGGGGAATGTAGAGTGATGTTAGGGGGAGGGGGGTGGGGCCAAATGAGCTTCCACCTTCACATGGTTGGCCTTGTTTAGTAGAGAATATTAAACTATATTCTCGAAACAAAGTGAAGCTCAATAAGATACTAAATGAGTCAAAATGGTTATCAAGGTCCTCTATCCATAAGATACTTGTAGTCAAAATGGTTATTAATAAGATACTTGTAGTCAAAATGGTTATCTAGGTCCTCTATCCATTCCATAAGTTCTTCACCATTCAAACTTCCTCCATAACAAGGAATGTGCTCTAGGTTAGTCATGAAGCCTAGCATGGACTCTCTGTTAGATAGAGCCACTATTTCAGAGCCTTTTTTGTGCATTTCCTTCAAGCATTGTACAGTGTACGGATGTGAAAGGGAGGGCAGACCAGTGTGGAAGTTAGAGTATTTATATCTTATGCTTTGAGAGTTTATTTGGTAGATTCAAGACACCTTATATCAAAGTTATTCCTTTTTCTTATCTGTTGTTCTGTCAAACCCTCATTTTTTGGGTTATTGCATTCAAATGGCCTTAACTTGCAAATAAACCATAGGATATCCTCTGTTCTTTGTAAAATGCAAGTTAAGGGGGTTTATTTTCATATTTTAAAAGCTTTGGAACAGGATACTAAGCCAGAGAATTTCAAGAGCAAGCCCTAGGTCAAGAATCTCAATGTTCTTGACTAGGAGTTGATGGATTATGCAAGATCAGAGGGTAGCGGCAAGTAAAGGACCTCAAACCTTGTTGAATCTAGATCTTTAGAGCATGGTGGACATCTTCAAACTCTGATCTTGGTTTCATGCACCCATTTTCAATGCCTTGTTTTGGAACCCACACCCAAAGGCATGCATTAGGTCTGCGGACTCAATAAGGACATTGATATGCTCTGGAGTGGAGTCAAGGTCTGGGAGTTGGAGGATTGTTAGAACATCAAAAAGGGTACTCAAAAAACATATAATTTCATAAGGTCCTTTGTCAAATTGAAGAGTTATTGCTGCAGAACAGGTTTTGGAGACCTACTAGAGTCACTAGGTCTATTTGGACCCGTTTGGACCATGACACACAGTAGCATCTACAGAGAAGAAGTTTGGTATGCAATGGTCTTGAAACCTCCTGAGAAATTCTTGGTATGCATTTGTGTGGTGCAAAAGCTTCGTTGAAAGAGAAAAAGAAGAAAAGAATAGAAATGATTTTTTTTCTTTTTATGTCATATACTGTAACCAGCTACTTATAACTTGCAAAAATTATTATAACCATTTGAAATTGAAACTTAGTTTAATGTGAAACTGAGAACTGCTTTATTAGAGCTTTCTGTGATTTAGATTCAGACATCAAGAACATTGTTTGCCTAATATTGTGATTAATGTTTATTTATTAATATCTCATACTGACAAACAATTGATAATTGTAGGGAAAACGTCATTGGGGGTCTTTGAGGATCCACCAGAAGCCAAGGAGAAAATGTATTCAAATGCTAAAGATGGTGTAACAGTCCTTACAGCTGTTGAACCTTGCTGTGTAGATCATCTCCGATTCTCCAAGTTCAACAGTACTGTGGTATTCCTTTGGATACTTCTAATGGTAAATTTCAGACATCAAGTTCTTTTCGTATGAAACTACTACATTTGTAATCTGTAGTTTTAAACTTTTAGTTTATAAATGTTCATCAGCTTTAGTTCATATGCTGCCATTTCAAGTATGATTAATGAAGTTACCTTTATCACAGGATGAAAGTGAGCAGTCAGCATACTGGTACGGAGCTGGCAGCATTGATACGGTGACTAGGGCATCGTTTAATGGTGGTATTGTGTTTTCCCGTATTTAGGGCATCGACCTTTTGAAGCATTGCCTTCATCTTTCTTAAGTCTGAGTTTTAAGTTTGTTTATCTCTCTCGGCGCTGTTGAAAATACAAATGACAACGTTCTTGTTTGTTTTGCCCTTATATCCCGATGTGATTTCGCGGAGGGTTACGGCGCTATTGAAAACACAAATGAAAACACAAATCCCTTGTGTAATTGCCACTTGAAGGAGGACAGTCACTGTAAAGACAACATGATAATGTACACTTACAGCCCGTGTACATTATCATTGTGTCTTTAGAGTGACTATCCTCATTTGTTGAAGAAGAAAAGCATTAATGTGGCTGAATAGCAATACATTCAAGTGGCAATCACACAAGGGACAGTCACTGTGAGATGTCCTCATTTGTGACTGTCCTTACAGTGAGTGTACATTATCATGTTGTCTTTAGAGTGACTGTCCTCATTTGTTGAAGAAGAAAAGCATTAATGTGGTTCAATAGCAATACATTCAAGTGGCAATTACACAAGGGACAATCGATCACTGTGAGATGTCCTCATGTGTGACTATCCTTGTCACAAATGACTATCCTTGTAAAGACAACATGATAATGTACACATACAATGAGTGTACATTATCATGTTGTCTTTACAGTGGCTGCCCTCATGTTGTATATTCTTCTCTGTAGATGCTACTATGTGCTAGGGAACTTCTTAGAACTGTTGGTATATTCTTACAACTTGTTACACCTGGGATATTCTTCTCTGTAGATGCTATTGTGTGCCGTGGTCCAAATAGGCCCATAAATGTGGTTTAATAGCAATACATTCAAGTGGCAATTACACAAGGGACAGTCACTGTGAGATGTCCTCATGTGTGACTGTCCTTGTCACAAATGAGGACATCTCACAGTGACTGTCCCTTGTGTAATTGCCACTTGAAGGAAAAAAGCATTAATGTGGTTCAATAGCAATGTATTCAAGCGGAAATTACACAAGGGATAATCACTCTGAGATTTCCTCATTTGTGACTATCCTTACAGTGAGTGTACATTATCATGTTGTCTTTACAGTGACTGTCCTCATTTGTTGAAGGAAAAAAGCATTAATGTGGTTCAATAGTGATGCAGAGTAGTCAGGGCTTTTAGAATATACAAATATACATCCTTAACTCTCATTCCACCAAGGAAGAAGGAATTCCAATGGTTGAAACGTGAGTTAAGGTCTTTACATCAGTCAAACCCTGAAAATGAGGGTTTGTAAACAATGCACAGAAAATTTGAAATAACTTAGATATAAAACAAAGAGAATCAATCAAACCAACTTCCAAAGCATCAGATGTCACTATTACAACTTCCAGGCAAATTTTATCATCCAACCACCATCCGTACAGCCGTACAGAGTTCGTTTTTCACCAGAAATGCACTAAAACAGGGTTATTTTTATTTTTTATGAAAGCAAAATGATTACAATACTGGTTCTCTGTCTGTCTTCGACCATTTAAAGCCTAAAATAGGCTCTCCAAACGTTGTTTCAACCATCTAGGTGGTTAGAACAGTTTATCCAACAAATGTCAACTTTGCTAAGCAACTTTTAAAGTTGCATTACAACTTTGCAAACAACTTTGCCGAGAAGGTTAAAAATGTGTTGTGAAACTTTAGGAACCTTATTAAAGTTATTTTGGACCTTCAAACTTCTTAACAACATCTAAAAGACACCTAATAAACACTTACTATGCTCATTTCATCCAAGGACTCAAAAGATGCCCAAGGTTTATAAGTCACCAAGGGGTCTTGTGTCCAACAAGTGGATGTTTATAAGGAGATAAGATCAATCCTTAATATTTATTACAAACCAAGAAAACATCTAAAACTCCTATTCTAATTTATTGTCATTCAAAAAGACTCTGATTTGTCATTCAAAAAGACTCTGATTTGTCAATCAAAAGGACCTTTCACCAGTCAATCCTTCAAAGCTCCAAGGTGAAAATCTTATGTTCCAATTGATAGGATTTGACTCCTTGGCTTCATGGCAACTTCCTTCAATCATGGTGTCTTTGGCTTGCATTAGGGATGCCCCTGCATCAAATAGCAATGCATTCAAGTGGCAATTACACAAGGGACAGTACATGCCCATTAAAGTTGGTGTTTTGTTATCCAGCATGACAATGGAGACAACATACTCTGTGTCAATTTTACTGATCAAATTTCCCTCCGCCAGGCAAAGCAACAATCTGGGTATGATAAGGTGAAATTTTGTAGTCCTTTTGGGTATGATAACAGTTCCAGTTTCCAATAAGATGGTTCATTTTTATAATCTAGCTTCAATTTCTCTTGTGAAAATCTTTTTTTCATTTTATGGGTGGTAAAATATAATTATTATGCTAGAGGTGTGTACTTATGGATGATAATGAAACAAAATGATAAGATTTAAGACTCTTGTTTTTTTTTTAAATAGCAATTTAAGTTTCCTTCTATTATAAATTACTGTTTTTCTATTTTTTAATGTATCTTTCCAAATCTTTTATATCAATTTTATTTATGAAATATAAATATATTAATAATGTTTTAGTGTTTTTAGGATTAGTTTATATCAATTCTATGTATCATCATTCGTCATTCAATTGTCAATATTATTAATTTAGACTGTGCAATTGTAGAACTACTCGAATATGGGTTGGATGGATACTCAAGCAGGGGAACCCTCCTCAAATATCTCAAGCAGTGAACTTGGAAAAATGTGTCCTGAAGGAACCCTTTCCATCAGAGAGATAAAAGTACAAACAAGTAAAAGAAGCAGGCTCTGCAAATATGTTTTTGAGAAGAAAAATGATAGATTATTCGAGTATGGTTCATGAGGTATATCTAAAAAGACATTTTTTTTCTTATTATAATAAAAGAGGAAGTTGTGAATGTCAAAGTTGAGTGAAACAAAAATTATTTTCATCAAATTTTATTAGGCTTGCTTTTGGGAATAGTTTCTTACAATATTGCTATTAAGATTTTTATTGTGTAGTTTTTAGATTAGGTTTATAAAATTATATTTCATGAGTAGTGATTCATATTAATCAATTAACGATACTTTTGGAAGGTATTTTCAATGTGTCAAATTTTGATATTTTTACAAGAATTAGATTGTGTAATTTTTTTAATTAAAGTCATTGACTCATATTTCATAAATAATAGTTCTCATGAATCCATCTCTTATAAGATTGAATAGTCTATTTAGGAAGTATTTCTGATAGTATGTCAAATTATGATATTACTATTACCATTAGATTGCATGGCTTTGAAGTCAACCTTGTTGACCCATATTCTTCTCTGTAGATGCTACTATGTGCTAGGGAACTTCTTAGAACTGTTGGTATATTCTTACAACTTGTTACACCTGGGATATTCTTCTCTGTAGATGCTACTATGTGCCGCGGTCCAAACGGGCCCATAAATGTGGTTGAATAGCAATACATTCAAGTGGCAATTACACAAGGGACAGTCACTGTGAGATGTCCTCATGTGTGACTGTCCTTGTCACAAATGAGGACATCTCACAGTGACTGTCCCTTGTGTAATTTCCACTTGAATGAGGACAGTCACTGTAAAGACAACATGATAATGTACACTTACAGCCCATGTACATTATCATGTTGTCTTTAGAGTGACTATCCTCATTTGTTGAAGAAGAAAAGCATTAATGTGGCTGAATAGCGATACATTCAAGTGGCAATCACACAAGGGACAGTCACTGTGAGATGTCCTCATTTGTGACTGTCCTTACAGTGAGTGTACATTATCATGTTGTCTTTAGAGTGACTGTCCTCATTTGTTGAAGAAGAAAAGCATTAATGTGGTTCAATAGCAATACATTCAAGTGGCAATTACACAAGGGACAATCGATCACTGTGAGATGTCCTCATGTGTGACTATCCTTGTCACAAATGAGGACATCTCACAATGACTGTCCCTTGTGTAATTCAAGTGGCAATTACACAAGGGACAGTCACTGTGAGATGTCCTCATTTGTGACTATCCTTACAATGAGTGTACATTATCATGTTGTCTTTAGAGTGACTGTCCTCATTTGTTGAAGAAGAAAAGCATTAATGTGGTTCAATAGCAATACATTCAAGTGGCAATTACACAAGGGACAATCGATCACTGTGAGATGTCCTCATGTGTGACTGTCCTTGTCACAAATGAGGACATCTCACAGTGACTGTCCCTTGTGTAATTGCCACTTGAATGAGGTCAGTCACTGTAAAGACAACATGATAATGTACACATACAATGAGTGTACATTATCATGTTGTCTTTACAGTGGCTGCCCTCATGTTGTATATTCTTCTTTGTAGATGCTACTACGTGCTAGGGAACTTCTTAGAACTGTTGGTATATTCTTACAACTTGTTACACCTGGGATATTCTTCTCTGTAGATGCTACTGTGTGTCGTGGTCCAAACGGGCCCATAAATGTGGTTGAATAGCAATACATTCAAGTGGCAATTACACAAGGGACAGTCACTGTGAGATGTCCTCATGTGTGACTGTCCTTGTCACAAATGAGGACATCTCACAGTGACTGTCCCTTGTGTAATTAAGTATTGTGGGGAAGCATTCTAAATAACCAAAGCCGCTAACAATAAATTCAACACAGATATGTCCTCATTTCTGGGTATTTTAGCTCTCTAACAGCTGAATACCAGATTAAATAATAATGACAAAAGAAAAATAAACCCAACGTACTCAGAAATTGTAGCTGTGATTTTGCGGAGGGAATCTCTCTCGGCGCTGTTGAAAACACAAATGACAACCCGCTTGATTTCGCGGAGGGAATCTCTCTCGGTGCTGTTCAAAACACAAATGACAACCCGCTTTGTTCAAAACACAAATGATAACCCGCTTGATTTCGCGGAGGGAATCTCTCTCGGCGCTGTTGAAAACACAAATGACAACGTTCCTTTTTTTTTTTGCACTTATATCCCGACCAACATAAGGTCCATTTGTAATACAACATGATAATGTACACTTACAGTGAGTGTACATTATCATGTTGTCCTTAGAGTGACTATCCTCATTTGTTGAAGAAGAAAAGCATTAATGTGGCTGAATAGCAATACATTCAAGTGGCAATTACACAAGGGACAGTCACTATGAGATGTCCTCATTTGTGACTGTCCTTACAGTGAGTGTACATTATCATGGTGTCTTTAGAGTGACTGTCCTCATTTGTTGAAGAAGAAAAGCATTAATGTGGTTGAATAGCAATACATTCAAGTGGCAATTACACAAGGGACAATCACTGTGAGATGTCCTCATGTGTGACTGTCCTTGTCACAAATGAGGACATCTCACAATGACTGTCCCTTGTGTAATTCAAGTGGCAATTACACAAGGGACAGTCACTGTGAGATGTCCTCATTTGTGACTGTCCTTACAGTGAGTGTACATTATCATGTTGTCTTTAGAGTGACTGTCCTCATTTGTTGAAGAAGAAAAGCATTAATGTGGTTCAATAGCAATACATTCAAGTGGCAATTACACAAGGGACAATCGATCACTGTGAGATGTCCTCATGTGTGACTATCCTTGTCACAAATGAGGACATCTCACAATGACTGTCCCTTCTGTAATTGCCACTTGAATGAGGACAGTCACTATAAAGACAACATGATAATGTACACATACAATGAGTGTACATTATCATGTTGTCTTTACAGTGGCTGCCCTCATGTTGTATATTCTTCTCTGTAGATGCTACTATGTGCTAGGGAACTTCTTAGAACTGTTGGTATATTCTTACAACTTGTTACACCTGGGATATTCTTCTCTGTAGATGCTACTGTGTGCTGGGGTCCAAACGGGCCCATAAATGTGGTTGAATAGCAATACATTCAAGTGGCAATTACACAAGGGACAGTCACTGTGAGATGTCCTCATGTGTGACTGTCCTTGTCACAAATGAGGACATCTCACAGTGACTGTCCCTTGTGTAATTGCCACTTGAATGAGGACAGTCACTGTAAAGACAACATGATAATGTACACAAGTACCGTGAAGGTAGTTGCAAGTTACGGCTGTTTCATTGCATACCCGAAACAATGAAGATGTTACGGTCCATAAAACGTTTGTGCTTGAAAGATGAACAAATAAAATTAAACTTCTAAATAACCAGAGCCGCTAACAATAAATTCAACACAGATATGTCCTCATTTCTGGGTATTTTAGCTCTGTAACAGCTGAATACCAGATTACATAATAATGACAAAAGAAAAATAAACCCAACGTACTCAGAAATTGTAGCTGTGATTTCGCGGAGGGAATCTCTCTCGGCACTGTTGAAAATACAAATGATAACGTTTCTCTACATTATCATGTTGCCTTTACAGTGACTGTCCCTTGTGTAATTGCCACTTGAAGGAGGACAGTCACTGTAAAGACAACATGATAATGTACACTTACAGCCCGTGTACATTATCATGTTGTCTTTAGAGTGACTATCCTCATTTGTTGAAGAAGAAAAGCATTAATGTGGCTGAATAGCAATACATTCAAGTGGCAATCACACAAGGGACAGTCACTGTGAGATGTCCTCATTTGTGACTGTCCTTACAGTGAGTGTACATTATCATGTTGTCTTTAGAGTGACTGTCCTCATTTGTTGAAGAAGAAAAGCATTAATGTGGTTCAATAGCAATACATTCAAGTGGCAATTACACAAGGGACAATCAATCACTGTGAGATGTCCTCATGTGTGACTATCCTTGTCACAAATGAGGACATCTCACAATGACTGTCCCTTGTGTAATTCAAGTGGCAATTACACAAGGGACAGTCACTGTGAGATGTCCTCATTTGTGACTGTCCTTACAATGAGTGTACATTATCATGTTGTCTTTAGAGTGACTGTCCTCATTTGTTGAAGAAGAAAAGCATTAATGTGGTTCAATAGCAATACATTCAAGTGGCAATTACACAAGGGACAATCGATCACTGTGAGATGTCCTCATGTGTGACTATCCTTGTCACAAATGAGGACATCTCACAATGACTGTCCCTTCTGTAATTGCCACTTGAATGAGGACAGTCACTATAAAGACAACATGATAATGTACACATACAATGAGTGTACATTATCATGTTGTCTTTACAGTGGCTGCCCTCATGTTGTATATTCTTCTCTGTAGTTGCTACTATGTGCTAGGGAACTTCTTAGAACTGTTGGTATATTCTTACAACTTGTTACACCTGGGATATTCTTCTCTGTAGATGCTACTGTGTGCTGGGGTCCAAACGGGCCCATAAATGTGGTTGAATAGCAATACATTCAAGTGGCAATTACACAAGGGACAGTCACTGTGAGATGTCCTCGTGTGACTGTCCTTGTCACAAATGAGGACATCTCACAGTGATTGTCCCTTGTGTAATTGCCACTTGAATGAGGACAGTCACTGTAAAGACAACATGATAATGTACACAAGTACCGTGAAGGTAGTTGTAAGTTACGGCTGTTTCATTGCATACCCGAAACAATGAAGATGTTACGGTCCAGAAAATGTTTGTGCTTGAAAGATGAACAAATAAAATTAAACTTCTAAATAACCAGAGCCGCTAACAATAAATTCAACACAGATATGTCCTCATTTCTGGGTATTTTAGCTCTGTAACAGCTGAATACCAGATTACATAATAATGGCAAAAGAAAAATAAACCCAACGTACTCAGAAATTGTAGCTGTGATTTCGCGGAGGGAATCTCTCTCGGCACTGTTGAAAATACAAATGACAACGTTTCTCTACATTATCATGTTGCCTTTACAGTGACTGTCCCTTGTGTAATTGCCACTTGAAGGAGGACAGTCACTGTAAAGACAACATGATAATGTACACTTACAGCCCGTGTACATTATCATGTTGTCTTTAGAGTGACTATCCTCATTTGTTGAAGAAGAAAAGCATTAATGTGGCTGAATAGCAATACATTCAAGTGGCAATTACACAAGGGACAGTCACTGTGAGATGTCGTCATTTGTGACTATCCTTACAGTGAGTGTACATTATCATGTTGTCTTTAAAGTGACTGTCCTCATTTGTTGAAGGAAAAAAGCATTAATGTGGTTCATTAGCAATGTATTCCCAGCATCTGTACCTGCATCTCTCTTATATACTACAAGTTACTTGCCATCAGAAATTTCAGTTCCCTCACGTGACATTGATGGTGAAGTGTTCTTTTCAAAACCATCATCTGTGGTTACCAATGCTCCTGTTTTAGGCAATAAGTTTGTTGCATTCCATGAGCCATTGGTCAAGTTTCTTCTACGAGCTTCTGATGCCTCAAAATCTAAGCAGCGCCTACGCATGCCTCGTTGTGGTTGATTATCATTCTGTACATGAATTATAATGAGTAATCAGTTTTGGGCCTTGGAATCTTGTATGTAACATGCACAGGCATTTCATGGCTAAATGAATCTATTTAAAAGCATCAACTTTTCTTACATGATGCTGGATACATAAGTAGAACAAGCGTATATCAAATTGGAAGCAATCAGAACTCCACAATGACATATTATTTAGAGTACTCTTCAGTTTAAGTAATAATGCATATATTGACACTGTAAAGACAACATGATAATGTACACTCACTGTAAAGACAACATGATAATGTACACTCACTGTAAGGACAGTCACAAATGAGGACATCTCACAATGACTGTCCCTAGTGTAATTGCCACTTGAATGTATTGCTATTCAGCCACATTAATGCTTTTCTTCTTCAACAAATGAGGATAGTCACTGTAAAGACAACATGATAATGTACACTCACAGTGAGTGTACATTATCATGTTGTCTTTACAGTGACTATCCTCATTTGTTGAAGAAGAAAAGCATTAATGTGGCTGAATAGCAATACATTCAAGTGGCAATTACACTAGGGACAGTCACTGTGAGATGTCCTCATTTGTGACTGTCCTTACAGTGAGTGTACATTATCATGTTGTCTTTACAGTGGCTGTCCTCATTTGTTGAAAGAAAAAAGCATTAATGTGGTTCATAAGCAATGTATTAAATTAATTTATTTTTTTTAATCCACCCACGGGCGTCGCAATTGCGACGGAAACCCGTCGCAATGCGATGCAGGCGCCCGTCGCAATTGCTTGGGAGGTCCGTCGCGATTGCGACGGCCCTCCAAAGCCATGCGACGGGGGGGCGACGGCCATGCCGCTTCTTAAATCTTAGCCACATTGCGACGGATAGGTGTCGCAATTGCGACACATAGCCGTCGCAAAATGACCCAAAATGTATTAGTGTGTATATATATGGCTCCAGTGCCTGCCATGTATCATGATAAATCAATCTGCAAACATGGAGATGATCCCAAGCCCAGATCTGAAGAATGAAGACACTTTTCGCCATGGTCCTCATGCTGCAATATACTATCTCATGCATCTCATGGTACATATGGGCTAACATGCACTCGCCCCATCCGAATCTGACGGCTAGCCTCTCCAGCATCCTCCGCAGCATAGAGCCCCAACCACACTTCAATCTGTGATGTCCTCTATCTGGAACAAGGTAGCAACTTAGAAACATAGCGAGAATAACGACTAATGGATGAGTGTCGTCATGTCTGCGAATCAAATCCTCCCAAGAGATGGCTCGGCCCATCACTAGATCATCTTGGAAGATAGTCCTTAACGCCACTATGCCTACTCTCGGCTGTACTTCGTACTCTACTCGAGCACCGTGGACAGGTATCCTCAGGAGCCTGTATATATCCTCGGGAGTGATAGTCATCTCCCCTAATGGAAATGGAAGGTGTTTGTCTCCTAATGGAAACGCTCTACAAGTGCACCAAGAAGACTGTGATTTACCCTAATGTCAAGTAGATCACGCAAGTATCCTAGACTGAGTCCCTCAATGTAAGAACTCTCAGCATCTATCAATCTTTGTATCAACATCGTGATCACTGGATGATGTGACCTAAAGGCGATGTCAGGAAAGTCAACCTGCAAAGCAAGCGACGACATTGGATCAATATCTCAGTATGATGGCTTCAAAATGACAACAAATACAACAAAGCATCTATCCTAGACATGACTCTGCGATGCTCTACTTGGTTGATTTCATATAAATTTGACAAATTCAAGCAAAGATTTTCCATACACTGCAGCAGCTTTTCGCACGAGGAAACTGTTTCCTCGCACGAGACAGGATCTTCTCCTGCGCGAGAATGAGAAACTTCGCACGAACTGACCAAGTGCTTCGCGCAAGACTCCAAACAAAGCCCGGGTGAAGGAACCCTAACCCATGCGAGGAAACCATTTCCTCAAGCGAGGGGCGCTCTAGGCCAGTGTGAGGAAACTACTTCCTCGTGCAAGACTTGAAGAATGACCTCCTAAACTTGCCAAATCTACCCTAAATCGACCTAGAAAGTAGTATGAATTGAAATGCAAGGAGGTTTATCGACTACTCACAGGTGGGTCATACTCTGGCGGCCGGGAGTGTCATCGTGAGCACTCAAATCGATGCATATGCACTGGAAGGCCCTCCATTCTCTCTCTCAGAGCTCAAAATCACAAGAAGACAAAAGTGAATAATGAATTAAAAGTGACCCCTCCGGGCCTTATATAGTTTTTTGACCTAATTTTCAAAGTGCTCCATTTTGCGTGAAAATTGCACCCTTGGCTAAATAGACTACTCTGAATCCATTTTTGGGATCGAAATCAAAATTTGACATTTGTGGATAGCTCGAAATCATGTTTTAAATTCAGGGACCCTTTGGGATTGAACACTTGTGTAGTCAGTCTTCTGGCGTCATCTTCCTGCCAGACCCTCATCTCTTCATCATTTTCTCGAGATCTTCAAAGTTTTCATCAAAGTCAACTCTAGTCAAATTTGGTCAACCATGGTCAAACTTGGTCATCAAGACCTCCCGATCACTTCAATTTGCTTCTGCAACTTCTCGAATCTAATCTGATTGTTTCTACTCTGCAACCTCTCGTTGTCAATCCTCCTTCTGATATGTCATCTTTTGATTTCACTCCCGAGGGGGCAGGATGATTGCATCATTTGAATCTTGTCGAATCAATTCTTGAATCAGTCTGATTTGAATCATCAGTTCTCATTACTAGGGGCATCTTTGTGCCTTGCATCTGGTTATCTTATCATCTATCTTTTAGGTATCTGAGCAATCTAACTCAGATCCTCGGGAATCAAACTTCATTCTGGAGATGGTTCTCAAAATATTTTAGGTATTGGGGCAATCTAACCCTAATTCCTAGGAGTTAAGCTTCGTTTTGGAGATGGCTCTCGAAATCTCTTTTAGACCGTTATCTAGGCAATCTAACCTGGGTCTCGGAGGGCTAAGCTTAGTATTGGGGCAATCTAACCCTGATTCTGAGATAGTCCTAAAGTCTTCATCAATTGGTATTGGGGCAATCTAACCCTGATTCCAGTTCTCTTTTAGACCATTGTCTTTGCAATCTAACTTAGACTTCAGAAAATCATGCTTCTTTCTGATCGGTGTCTTGGCAATCTAACCTAGACTTTTGAAATTCTCGTCATCTGTCACATCAAACTATTATTTGAATCAATGCGCTGCTTGCACATCAATTCAAAGAGGGGCAAATGTAATACCCCAAAATTGGCACCTATCAATTTTAATCAATTTTGGTGCATTCCTTGAATTTTTGCATCATCGAAGCCCTACTTTGCTAGGCAATTTTCTCTCTCCTACCTGACTTTACTTTGACTTGATGTCAATTGCAAAAACCCTAATTTGCATTAATCTCACAACATGATTAATTCCTAAAGTATTCGACTATTATTAGCTAAATAATCCCTATGATAAATTAATTTAATTCTAAAGTCCTAAGTGCTTTAAATTAAATTAAAAATCTACCCCCTTTAGCTAATACCCATAAAAGGAATTAATAAATTGCTTGATTATTTGAATGGACACTCTTATTTGAATTAATAATTCAAAATAATCGAAAGGTCACCCATATGTGGCAATAAACTTTCTTTTAATTAAGTAATTCATGTTTTTTTGTCTCAATTGGGAATGAAGGGTCAACCGTTTTGAATCAAGAAACTCTTCATTCCTCTTCTGGGTTTGTCTATTTATTGAACCTTCTCCTTCATTCGAAGAGAGAGCAATTTGAAAGCACAGACTATAGCAAAATTATGTCTCAACTATTTACACATTTTCAAAGCTTATTGCATTAATTAGTTTGCTCTCATTTAGTGTTAATTGCATCTTTGGATTAATTTGCTTACTTGCTATTAGTTAATTATCATCTTTCTTTCAAGCTTTCTTAGACTAGAATCTGCATTTCATATTTACTTTCAAGTTATTAGATTAAAATCTGCATTTCATTCTAGATTACAAACTGCATTTTCATCTTAGATTAATTGCACTTTGCTTATCATTCTAGTTTTCAAATCCTCCATATTAACTCGGTCTTATGGTTGTTGGCTCTCTAATCTAAGAGTAATTAAACACCCCGATTAATTAGGAGGCAACAGGTCGCTTCACCATGAATTTCAAATTGAGTAATCCATACTCATTCTCGTAATTCGATTGTGTGAGTAATGACTATGTTGCGTGTGTAGTTGGATTAGAGGTCCACGTTCAACCACATACAACACCAACACTATTCCTTCCATTCACTTCTACCAAGAATAAAGCATTTAATCCATTCAACATTACATATAATCATTAGACAGTTACATTTCTTGACTGTGTAGAGGAACAGTCACGACCAAAACGATCAAAAGTAGTTTCACCCTTGCACAAGCTATTCCAAACTTCAAGTAAAATGAGAAATATGCTATATCAAATCATTCATATTTATAGTAACCATTCAAAGGATCATTTTTTCAATGAACACTCTAACTGTACCCCTGCAGTAGAGAAAGGAAACCTCAAAATAGAGAAAGGAAACTTAGTAAAACCAGTCTATGCCATTGTTTGTGAGGGTACAGTCATGATAAGTGCCTCTCAAACCTCTCCAAACATGTAAGAATGTCTTTAAATACTTTATTGATCTCTTCTAAACATTGACACATGGACAGTCAAACCAGTAGTCTCCAAAGCATTCAATAAGTGAATATGAATGTTTGAAAATTTTCCTCTCAACTTCCCCAACCACTCCTAATCGGTTAGAGAGATTAGTTGAGTGTTTAGACACTAAAACTTCTTAAACATACTTTATCTGATATGATGAATTGTAATATCAACAAACGTGAATCCAAACATTTCAAAACAATGAATCGATATCCTTGAGCACAAGCACCAATAACATCAAATAATGGAGATAAAGCACAGGCTAGGGCATGACACCAGTAGAATGCGGTCATTTCAATGAACATTCATGATCAAATAAAATGCAATGCATTTGAAATTTGCGGTCGAATATGATGCCAGAGGCTTGAAAGACGTTGCCCATCAAATATACCAATCAAAGATGAAGAAATCACATACCTTCTCTCACGCCCAGCTTGCACGAAGGAAGATTTGATAGCCAAATCTTCCTTGTACCACACGAAGAACATGCCATTGGTTCAGTTTAGCATGTTATTATCATATCAGATAAAGTATGTTTAAGAATTGTTGGTAAGGATAGGAATAGTGGAGATTCTATAAATATCCCTCTAACTGATTAGGAGTGGTTGGGGAAGTTGAGAGGAAAGTTTTCAAACATTCATATTCATGTATTGAATGCTTTGGAGACTACTGGTTTGACTGTCCATGCGTTACCAATGACTAAGATTCATTAAAGGATTTCCATGCATTATCATTGCATTGTGTATTTCCAATATGTTTGGATGCAGGGCAGACCAGGAGAATGAAGGATCACTCACTGATTGCATGATAACCCAGTTTTGAAGGGTCACTGGTTGAGGGGACAGTCAAGGTCCAGATGTTGATGGAAGGGGGATTGTAAAAGACTTGTTATCATTGTATTGTGTATTTTCAATATGTTTGGATGTAGAGTAGAACAAGAGAATGAAGGATCACTCACTAATTGCATGATAACCCAGTTTTGAAGGGTCACTGGTTGAGGGGACAGTCAAGGTACGAATGTTGATAGTGTTCCTTGAGGGAAGGGGGATTGTGAAAGACTTGTTATCATTGTATTTTGTATTTCCAATATGTTTGGATGTAGGGCAAACCAAGAGAATGAAGGATCACTCACTGATTACATGATAACCTGGTTTTGAAGGGTCACTGGTTGAGGGGACAGTCAAGGTCTGGATGTTGATAGTGTTCCTTGAGGGAAGGGGGATTGTGAAAGACTTGTTATCATTGTATTGTGTATTTCCAATATGTTTGGATGCAGGGAAAAATAGGAGAATGAAGGATCACTCACTGATTGCATGATAACCCTATTTTGAAGGGTCACTGGTTGAGGGGATAGTCAAGGTCTGAATTTTGATAGTGTTCCTTGAGGGAAGGGGGATTTTGAAAGACTTGTTATCATTGTATTGTGTATTTCCAATATGTTTGGATGCAGGACAGACCAGGAGAATGAAGGATCACTCACTGATTGCATGATAACCCAGTTTTGAAGGGTCACTGGTTGAGGGGACAGTCAAGGTCTGGATGTTGATAGTGTTCCTTGAGGGAAGGGGGATTGTGAAAGACTTGTTATCATTGTATTGTGTATTTCCAGTATGTTTGGATGCAGGGCAGACCAGGAGAATGAAGGATCACTCACTGATTGCATGATAACCTGGTTTTGAAGGGTCACTGGTTGAGGGGACAGTCAAGGTCTGGATGTTGATAGTGTTCATTGAGGGAAGGGGGACTGTAAAAGACTTGTTATCATTGTATTATGTATTTCCAATATGTTTGGATGCAGGGCAGAACATGAGAATGAAGGATCACTCACTGATTGCATGATAACCCAGTTTTGAAGGGTCACTGGTTGAGGGGATAGTCAAGGTCCGGATGTTGATAGTGTTCCTTGAGGGAAGGGGGATTGTGAAAGACTTGTTATCATTGTATTGTGTATTTCTAATATGTTTGGATGCAGGGCAAACCAGGAGAATGAAGGATCACTCACTGATTGCATGATAACCTAGTTTTGAAGGGTCACTGGTTGAGGGGACAGTCAAGGTCCAGATGTTGATAGTGTTCCTTGAGGGAAGGGGGATTGTAAAAGACTTGTTATCATTTTATTGTGTATGTCCAATATGTTTGGAAGCAGGGCAGACTAGGAGAATGAAGGATCACTCACTGATTGCATGATAACCCAATTTTGAAGGGTCATTGGTTGAGGGGACAGTCAAGGTCTGGATGTTGATAGTGTTCCTTGAGGGAAGGGGGATTGTGAAAGGCTTGTTATCATTGTATTGTGTATTTCCAATATGTTTGGATGCAGGGCAGACCAGGAGAATGAAGGATCACTCACTGATTGCATGATAACCCAGTTTTGAAGGGTCACTGGTTGAGGGGATAGTCAAGGTCCAGATGACTAGGCCATTCGAGGACCCTATTTCTTTGTATTAATTACTATTCAAATTGGTTGCATGGATTTCTTGTGAATTATCGGCTGCTATGTATCCTGCAACTGCATTTGTAAATCTGCATATACTTCTCTAGGGTTGTAAGCCACTCAAGGATCAAAATAAAGAAACTAAATCAAAATCATTCTTTGTCCTATTTCCTTTTAACAAAGTCTCAACTATCAATGATATAACAATACATTTGATGCCCTAAGCTATCAATACAAATGGCGCCTAGCTAGAAGCTCACGGGCTGTCCATTTGATAACCATAGTCAACATTTCAAAAAAATGGATATCCTTGAGCACAAGCACCAATAACATCAAATAATGGAGGTAAAGCACTAAATCAAAATCGTTCTTTGTCCTATTTCCTTTTAACAAAGTCTCAACTATCAATGATACAATACATTTGATACCCTAAGCTATCAATACAAATGGCACCTAGCTAGAAGCTCACGGGCTATCCATTTGATAACCACAGTCAACATTTCAAAAAAATAGATATCCTTGAGCACAAGCACCAATAACATCAAATAATGGAGTTAAAGCACGGGCTAGGGCACGACACCAGTAACATCAAATAATAGAGATAAAGCACTGGCTAGGGCACAACACTAGTAGAATGCAGTCATTTCAGAGAGCATTCAAGATCAAATAAAATGCAATGCATATGAAATTTACGGTCGAATATGATGCCAAAGGCTCGAAAGATGAAGAAATCACATACCTTCTCTCACGCCCATCTCATTTTCTCCTGCTCCTTTTCTATGCCTATCGAAATAAAATGATTTGGTGCTTCACTTTTTTTTTATGTATACCTGAAATTGTCAGAATTCCGATGGTCAATTTAAAACCCATCGGAATACCGACATCATCGGGGCCTATTTTTTTAAAAAAATAACAAATTCATAAAAAAAAATTTACCTGTCAGAAGTGTCTGTCGAAATTTGGCCCCAAATGTAGTAATGCCTAATCAATGTTATAAAACTATACCAAACCCTTACCTTAACTAAATACTCCAACCCTACACCTAAATCTCACACTACCTATTATATTAATGCTAACTTTAAAACCTACATCCAATTGGTAACCACATCCCTAATCTTATTCTAGCAATAAACCAAATATTAACCTTAACCATAACACTAACTGTAACTGTAATTGAAACCTTTCACATAATACTACTCCTAAGGCTAAACCATAATTGTAATCGTAACCACAACCCTATCATTTACCATAGGTAAAATGGTAAACATAACGGTTATACTAACCCTTAATATGATACTAATCCTAACTATAAACATAGAATCACATCCCTAACCACGACCTTCCTCTCAACTTACCCCTAACACTAACCCCTCACCCTAATCGTAACCCTAACCCTAACTCTTATTTGTTATCGTTAACATTATAATTAGAGTAATATGGTAACCATTCAAGTTAGCTATTACCATGTCCCTACCATTGACCCTACGTTAAATGTGATACTAATGATAATTATCATGTTAAACTGTAAATAAGATCCTAAGCTGTATTACCAACTATGATACTTTAATCCTAACTCTAAAACCTACATCCCATCGCTAACTATGTCCATAATCTTACTCTCACGCAAACCCTAATATTAACCCTATAGCTAACACTACATATGATTTAACCCTAACTATAAACCGTACATCCTAACACTGCACATGGTGCAACCTTAAACTAACCCTAACCCTACATGTAACACTACATATGATACTAATCCTAAGTCTAAAACCTGCATCCTAACCCTACCCACACCCTAGATCTTAACATATTACTATTCGTAACTCTAAACATCACACCCTAACACGAAACCTAATTTGACCGTTGACCCTATTTGTCATACTAACCTTAACCAATATTCTAACCCTAATACTAATCCAAACTCAACACTCTACATCCCATCATTAATCTTATTGTAACCCTCACCGTATTAGTAACCCTAACCCTAATCTTAAACCTTAATGTTACACTAAATATGATACTAATCCTAACTGTAACCCTAACATCATACCCCTAACCACATCCTTAATCTCACCCTATCCCTAACCCTAACCCCGACCCCTCACCCTAACCCTAACTGTAACTCTTATTGTTAACATTATACTACTCATAAGTTGAAACCATTCAAATTAATTGTAACCATGTCCCTACCATTGATCGTAAGTGAAATGGTAAGGTTAAATGTCATACTAATCCTAACTCTTACCCTAATTCAAATAATTTTAATAATTTTTAACCATAACCCTACTACTAATTTTTTATTTGATTTTACAACATCAAACCTAATTGTTGCCCTAACAATTTGATTTTATTTGATTTTATTGTCATATATATAAACATTAAAATCATAAAATGTCTTCCATGTTACGTTGCAATTGCTACTAGCTTATATATACTTATATATATATAATACACTGAGAGTAATTCTTTTCAAGGCACCTATTTTTTTCAAATTGCGAGTGCAATAAACACTTAAAAAGAATTACTCTCGACGTATTTTATATATATATAAGTATATATAAGCTAATTAGTACATCTTCATTTTATTTTGAATATCAAATTTAATGCTCCCCTGCCCATTGCACACCAAGGTGCAATTGCTTAGTTATTTATCCACCATTGCAGGTCACTGATAATTCAAGTCAGGTGGATGCATTTCAAATATGAAACGCCTTTGGCGTAAATATACACTTTTCGAGCAATCTGATCTAAACCTAAAATCCTAATGGCGGCCCCTTTGGAAGAAGCTAATGTTTACCAGATTGATTTAGGAAATTTAATGGTGTTTGATTCAGGGGATCCTGCCGCATTCACTAAGTCTTCACGGTAATTCAGCAGTAGTGCTTTTTTTCCCCTTTCTTTTCATTCTGGTTCAACACAGTTCATTGAAGATTATTTGCTCCTGAGGGCTTTTAAATTTTTCTTTGAAATTCTCTGCAAGGAAATTTCAAAAACATGAGATATTGCATTTACATTTGCAGGTTTTCCGCTGTAAACTTAATCCCTTCAAGAAGGAATATAGAGCATTACATTTTATTTTCTATTTTCTAGACTTTTGACAAACATAAACGAAGCTAAAACCAATTCGAGTTGAAATTTTACCATAGATTTTTAATGTATTTTTACAGTCTGTTGATGGTTTCGGTTATTTCAGGGAAGAAATTGTGAATGAATGCCTAGAGAAAGGCACGAAGCTTGTCCAGGCACTTGCAAATAAGCTTTTCAGCCTATCCTCTATCCCAGACAGAGAAGGACCACTTGTTCAACTTCCGCCTCCAACAACTCCAATTCCCCGTGAAAAGCATGCGAGTATTCTTTTTCCCTGCATTCATGATAGAACCTAAGTCAAGTTCATTTTATTGTTATCATTATTGGTATTTTCAAAGTTACCCTGTTTTTGTTATCTATAGATACTATTCAACTATTAAAAAATATATTGTTAGGGACAATTGAGAGAAATATTTGGCGAACTAAGCATTTTGTAATGAATGAAGGAATGAAAGATTTTAATAACGTCCACGAGGCCCAAGCAGCCTATGTGACCCGCCAGTCGACAACAGCTTAATCTAGCTGTAACCCTTTGACTAATTCTTCTCTTCTTCGGTGCATTTTGATGATCAAGTTTGCGGTCTTGTCCAGCTGCTTTTCTTCGAAGAGTTGGCTCATACTGCTGTTTTCTAACATCTCTGAATACCCGGATCTGATGTCACTGTAAGTCGGGCAGTCCATGACAAAGTGATGTTCCATTTCAATGGCTCCCGTGTCACAGAATAGGCATGTCCTATTTTCCCATTCCTCTTTTGGCACTTTCCATCTACCCGTCTCGCATCTCAACTGGTGAGAGCTAGTTCTAAGCTGGGCTATGAGCATTTTCGCTTTCCCCTTAATAGCCGCTCCTAAATACGCTTTTCCCCCTTAATCATGCAATGTATGTGTCCACTTCGGCAATTGCTTGTGTCATTTGTGTATGATTTTCTTAACAGAATAAGACATCCCGTCTTTCTTCTTTTTCTTCTTATGTTGAAGTTCTAAATATAGAAAGCCAGTCGATTAGGAAGCTTGCAGGGCCTATAGCCTTGATGAAAATCACCTATGAGAAATTTTGAAAAATGTCTTCATACACCGCCATCATACAAAATAAAAAACTCTTGTCTAAACCAAAATGATACCTTTAAATGTTCCTAGTGAACAAATAAAGGAAAGATTTACAATCAATGGTTATGTAAAATACATGTAAACACTTGAGTTTGCACAAAGAGGTAGCTACAGAGAGACAGCATTAAACATGACTGTAACCAAAGACATTGGAAGAGTCATGAGAATAATAAGTTGCTCTATAATGTATCCTGGTAATCTCTTTCTCGTTTCTGTTTTTAAAAAATGATGCATGCCTTTATATACACACTCCACATATTAACTACCAACAAACTTACAGATCTCCTTGTGACGACAGTACTGATGCAGGTTTTCGTTTTCTTATTCCTAAGGGTGCACAACATTAAGTCATCTTTTACTCTGACATGTATCTTCTAGCACAGCTTTTAGTTTTCTTTGAAATTTTTAGTTACTGTAACCCTGATTCTTTTTCTGTTTTCAAACAATTGATTCCTCTCTCTCGAACAGGAAGTTTGATCCTAGATTTTGTATACTCAAATCAGTGAAACACAGAGACGCATCCCCCCTAAACACCCGATTTCCGTTGTGGTGATGTCCCAGGGACAGGGGGACAGGGACGGGGACGGGGAGGGGGTGTCCGCCCACCACCTCCATTTCGCCACCCATTCGTCGCTGGGACGATGTCAGGACGTGGGGACAGGACAGTGTCCCCTGGATGGCTCGGGGACACTCAGGTGTCCCTTGATCGTCCCAGGGACGTCTGCGCGTCCCTCGATGACGGGCAGATTATAAAGTGATTTTTTTTTTTAAAATGATGTTTTTAAATTTCTATTTGGGAGAAGAATGCTTCAAAAAACCACTGGGACCTCACTGGGGGCTGCTGCCCCTAGACCCCCGCAATCAAATTTTAAAAACAAAAGAAGAAATTGATCAGAAAATAGTGTTGGATCGAGTTGATGTTTTTATACCCACTTTACTAAGTTCCAATGATGAGGAGTTTGCCTTGAGGAACGATTAGAGGCCTCCCTTAACTACATTTTGACATTTTATACTTGTTTTGATATCATGCTACTCATTGTAATCATCTTTATGATATTTTTGATATAATAGATTTCTTCCATTTTCTGATTTGACAATTTTATTTAGTAATCTAATTTCTAATAGTAATTAGTAATTCAATATTCAATGTTCATTATTCATTGGCTCAATGTTCAAGTATTGTTGTATTTAGTATTTGGCATTTGCAATTTTGCTATTTTACTTCTTATACTTTTATACATCTTTTCATAACTAGCATTTCAAGTACTATATGTATAGTATATACTATATAGTACAACACTGCCCCCCCGCCGCATCCCCCCGACATGCCCAAATTGAGTCCCTTTTTCTCCCCATCCCGGAAACCCATCCTGCCACCCCCCCATCCCCCAGGGCTGGCATAACACTGACTCAAATTAAATACCTTGGTGAATGTTTCTAGATTTTGGACATTGCTGATTTGGTATTTAAATAGAGAGTATGCTTTTTGAACCAATCTTTTGATGAATTCCCTTTTTGGAGGCTGACAAAAAAACTATAGTGATCAGATAGAAATGCTGCAGAATGACATCCCAATGTTAAGTTAAATGTACAATCTTTGCATCCTGAAGGCAAAGAGAGCAACTCATGGCATGGCCCTTGGATTCCTCTTTTACATCAGGTTGTCTGTCACAAGAGGCGTTGCATATGGCACCTTTTAATCAGCCTAGACATTTTTATCAAATTAGGATGCTTTGGATTTAAAAGTCAATTATCTCTTGAATTATTTTTTAAATATTCAATACCCCTGCCTTTTTCTGGTCGCATATCTGGAAGTCATACTTTTCTATGCTCTTTGGTTGAATGGGAACCCTTAACTTTCTGTCAGATGGGAAATCATGAAAGCTCTGTGTTGTTCTGAGTTGGGAATAGTAATCTTGTTGAATGGGAGAGGAGTTTTGAGGTAGGGTAAACACACAAAGTTTTAAATTATTCATGGCATTCATCATTCTATGCAAGAGCTGGAGCAGAGTATAGCCATTTTGTTCAACTTCACTATAATTATACAACTGTCACTGCCCATAAATGCATTTATATCGCTAACACTATTTATAAACAAACAAGTGTTTTTGCAAAATCAAATTCTAAGTAAACCTAAACCTAACGACAAATAGTGAATTTTCAATTTTTGTGGTTAATTGCATTTACTCTATGCCTGTTATGGTTAAATAGTAAATACAATTGTTTTGAAAAGATATTTATATTTTTGAGTCATTTGTACAGCCACACCCAAGCTTTAGTGAATCTGGGTAAAATAATTTGGGGAATCACTGTACCCAAATCCTGAACCTTTATCTGAATCCTATCCTGAACTAGCAACTTAGCCTCTGTATTAACAGTTGTTTTACAAAAGGAAGAAACCTATTGGTAAAATGAAAATCTAAAGTGGGGTGGGTGGCAGGTCTTTTCAAACAGTAATTTCCATCAACATTGATGATATGATAATTAGATATTCATATTTGCAATCTTGTATTCAGATTTGTATTCTGTTCATTGGTAAATATTGTAATTATAAATTTAGCTATTTAGAAAGTTTAATGATGTGCAGCAATTTGATTAAGCGGTTGAAAAGCTGAAAAATATATCCTTTTGTTACTCACCATCTCTTCCTAATCCATAAATTCAGAGATTTTTTCCCATCTTGGAAATACATCCCCCATGTTATCCCATCTGCCTGTCTGGGAAACTTGGAGGAAAATGGGATTTTTTAATGTTTTCTATAAAGCCCGCTAATATTATTTATAGACATCATGAAAGCTTAACTTCCTTTGTAGACAGCCTTTGGCTTTAAGTCATCTAATCACTTGGAGTATTCTAGGCCATCCCAGGAACAATTAGTTGTTTGAAATGAAGATCTAAGTTCCATTGCAAATTGATAAAGATTCTTGCATATTGATTTCTACTCTGATTGTTCAATTGTCAATAGTCAAAGCTTTCTACACAGGCAACCATTTTACTTATTTGTTGCACAATATTTTTGTTTAAAGCTCAGGTCTATATCAAATGTCATCTTAGTTAATCGGCATGTTTAATTTTGGAATATTCTTTTACAATGAAAATTAATTGGTTTATTTTATAGTATGTTTGAGATTCTTAGAGTAATGCATTGTCATTTTCTGCTTCCTAGAATAAAGCTTTGAAGGAACTGGCTTGTGAAAAAGAAATCTTTTTATTACTGCTTTACTTTTTTGGCTCTTCATAAGTTCACATGTTGCTGTAAAATATGTATTGACATGTTTTCATGTGCAGCTTCCCAGACCAAAGCCCCCAACAAAATGGGAAGTTTTTGCTCAAAAGAAAGGTTAGATCATTTGCATTTAAATCAACTTTTGGTAATGGGTTGAATTTCCTTTTCTGCATGTTTGTGAAAGCATGATACGGGATAGTTGACATCGTATGCCCATCTCATTTCAATTGCTTATTCTTTGGCCATTAGGTATCAATAAGCGTAAAAGAAGCAAGTCTGTATATGATGAGCAGTCTGGAGATTGGAAACGTAGGCATGGTTACAAAAGTGCTGTAGATGAAGATGCTATTCCAATTATTGAAGCAAAACCTTCTGATGGTAATTTTTATGCTTTAGTTTGATACCTTTTTTCAAAGTAGCCACTTCTATTAATTTTGCAGAGAATAATTAATAGAGATATTTGTACTGTAATGCAGTGAATATGTTCAGATGTTGTTTCTTGGTTTCAAATGTTGACAATGCTTGTATCACAAGATTCTCATTTATTTCTTAAAAGAAATAATAGCTTAAACTAAGTGTCTTGTTGTCTTGGATTGGTTATTTAACGACAGGGTTATGGTAATCTAGTGATATCTTGTTTGAGATTGTATTTCTTCAGCCATTGTTAGAAGTTGTCAATATTGAGTTCAGATGTTGAAGTACTAATGTATGTTTGAATTTAAATTTAAAATCAATTGTAACACCATTTTAACTTTTCAATGTTCAGTGTTGTAATGTAGGAAATGTGATCCAACAAAAGGAAATTTATGTTCCTTTGAGAGCCAATTTCACAACATACATTTAGATATCTCTAACTAGTTAAAATGGTGAATATATCTAATTATAGATGAATAAATTGAATATTTTTATTACAAAAATGGAAAGTGCAGACAACAGATTGTTTTTAGTCCAAATCTGAGCATCTCTGCCAAGGATGCCAGCGTGGCTCGTAGTCTCGTACAGACCAAAACAAAAAAGAATCAGAAAGTACAAAAACCCAACTTTTTGCTTCAGCTAACCTATAAAACCCAAAAATAAAATAAAAACATAACAAAAATACTAAATAATGGAAATGGAGGAAAAATATTTGGGGCTGGTTGGAGACTTGCCTCAGTCAAAGTCTCTATTTTGGTGTTTACACCTCCACAATAGCCGGATAGATAGATAGATCAAAAGACAAATAGACAAATGAATGATTTGATAGACAAAGGATGTGATGAATCCTAGAATATTCAAAGGTGTAAGACAAATAAAAAGATATTATCAACAGGGCTTGTGGAAGCCAAGAAAGTTGCAAAAGATTATTGTGAGAGCTTGAGACCTTTGTAGTAAGTTGTAGAGAGTTGTGCAAGCTACACACTGTTGTTGACCATTTGACACATTGCTCCATTGCAAATGGGGACCCCCTCTTCTGCTCAGTGGTCTGGTTGTTTTAGGCTAAGTTTTAGTTGTGGTAGTTGTTTTGGCCTCTAGAGTCCTTAGGAAGTGAGCAAGCCTTCAATCCTCGGTCTAAGATTTGTCACTTAAGGATTAAAAAGCAAATGGTAGAAGGTGTCAAGCAAGTCGCTAAGGAACTTGTTAACAAGTGCCAAAGTGTCATGTTAATGTTGAGAAGAGAGTGTTCAAGGTGAGTCATAGAAATGATGAAGTGGTCAACCAAGTCAAATTGATAGCATGGGCAATGATGTAAATTCCTTAAGGTTGTAAGTCAAGTGGGGTAGAAATATGCAGATGCTAAAGAACTTGAAAGACAAGGTGCTTAACAATCTTATATAAAATGACAAAATCCTTAATGATTCTTGCACAATCAATTGAAAATCAAGTTAAGTTCCTAAGAAATGCATGTTTTAGGCCAAAACCTTATAGATTTCTAGCTCATTTGGTAAGATTTGATCAAGTTATGGAGCATTTCCAGCTCCTTGGTGAATTTCTGACCTCCTCGGTAGTCCATTTCCTAGCTCCTTGGTCACTTTCCAACCTCCTCGAGTAGCATTGCCAGCTCCACCTCTAAAATCCGCCCAAGGATAAAGAGCCAATTTCAAGATCAATCACAAAAATAGCTAAGTCCTTGACGATTTCCAGCTTACCTTCTAATTTCCAACCTAATGATAAGGTTCAAATTTGAAGTTTTAAACATGTAAGATGAAGTTTGAGTGATGAAGGTGAATGAAAGAGATTCAATCGACAAATCAAAAAGAAGTTTCAATGATTAATGATGGAGCAAGTTCAAACTTGAATTAAAAGGGGCAGTTTTAATTTGCTAATTTCCAGCTCCAAGCTGGAAATCCAACCTCCATGAGAACCATTTCCAGCTCCCTCATGGAATTCCGACCTTGAGGGAAGCATGATATTTTTAGATAAAATGGCCAAGTCAAGTTGAACTCCAATTCAAGATGAAGAAGGCATTGAGTGATGGATTTTGATCCAAGGTTGAAGGAGTTTTGAAGATTAAATTTTGAGAGATGAAGTGGTAAAATTGAATTGCTGATTTCCAGCTCCAAGCTGGAAATCCGACCTGGTCCTTAATCATTTCCAGCTCCACTTCTCAAATCCACGCAAGGCTAGAGGTTGTTTCCAAGGAAAATTCACAAAGTGGTTGAAGGTGAAAAACAATTTCCAGCCCCCTCATTAAATTTTGACCCTAGAAGAAGCATTGATATTTTGATGTGAAATTGCAAATAGTCAAGTTTGAAATCCATTTCCAGTTCCCTTGCTAAATTCTGACCCAGTATTTTGGGCTCTTTAAAAATCATTTCCACCTTATTTGCTAATTTCCGACCTCATTAATTGAGGCTATTCAAAAGCATTTCCAGCTTATGTGCTAATTTCTGGCCTAGGAGAAATTGCATGTTTTCCAAGGGTAAATCACACAACCTTCATATCTGGGTCGGCCTTGTTGATAGGCATCATGAATTCAATTTAAAATGTTCAAAAAATTGCACAATCAGGTCAGCCCTCCTTGGGTAAATGGACGCAACCCTTCATTAACAGTGTTTTGAGGCTATATAAGGGAATCAAATGAAGTCATTTCAACACCATTCAAAACGTAGTTTGATCATCTTAAATCAGAGCAGCGTTCAGCAAATTCAAGGAGGTGATTTGAGAGACAATTATAAGCAGATATAAACATCAAGCAAACAAAAGCTTCCAGATCCAATCACCTTACAAGGGCAAATTAGGTAGCACAGAGAATGGAGGAGGATGACACAGAAAATGGAATGCCCAAATATTTGACAATGTTATTTGGCCCTCCCCATTGCCAACAAAATGTATCAATCCATTCTGGGGGAGAGTTCTCCCATGTTAACAACATAGTTTTATTTTGAGACAATTTTAACCCTGGATGCAATATAGAACAATTCTAACCTCTTCATTAAATTGGTCATGTTATCCTTTTCAAGAGAAGGGAATAATGCAGTTTCATCTTCAAATTGCATATTGATCAGATTTGATTGATCAAGAAGTGATAGGCCCTTGACTGCCAGTCCCAACTTAATATCTCTAAGAGCATAATGGAGAGCTTCAGATGCAATAACAAATAGTGCAAGGGCCAAAGGACACCTGTCTTATTGTTCTCCCCAAAAGAATGAATCTGTTAGTTAACCATTAATATCAACCTGAGCATTGACATCCTTAGACAATGCCTTTACCATTTGACAGAAGGATGATGGGAAACCTATAGCTTCTAAAATAGTAAAAACAAATGACCATTCAACACTGTCATAAGCCTTCTCAAAGTCAAGCAATAGGATTCCAACATTTTGTTTACTATGTCTTCCCTAGTTAAGACCTTCCCAAGTTGTTATAAGATTTTCTAAGATATATCTCCCTTTGATAAAAACCAATTTGAATTTTACAAATGATTTGTGGTAAAATGTGTCAATCTTTTTGCTAATGCTCTGGCAAAGATTTTGTATGATACATTTAATAGTGTGATTGATCTCCAATTCCTCATGTTGCTCTTGTCACCCTCTTTAGGGAGGAGCCAAACTACTCCCTTATTAATGTTCTCACCCAGAGAACCACTCTCAACTGCCTCTTTGTATACTTCCAGCAGGTCACCCACCACCCAATCCATGTTGGCACTGTAGAACTCATTAGGAAGTCCATTTACTCGTGAAGACTTCCCCTTTTAAAATGAGAGAATTGATTGACTGATTTCATCTTTGGTAATTTCTCTGCCTTAAACATTAGCCATCTCAGCAGTCACTTTTTTTGGAATGATCCTCCTACAAACCTCCTGTGCATCGTTACGTTCAGTATTTTTGTCCTCTATAGCAAACAGTTAACTGTAAAAATTATGGAATATCAATTTGAGCTCTTCATTAGAATGCCACCACTTATCCTCCACAAGAATAAGGCCAATAGATTCGCCTACAAATTTGGCTTTAAGGATATTAAAGAAGTACTTAGTACCTTTATCACTTTCCCTTAACCAGTTAATTTTTGCTCTTACCCTTGCCCCTTGAGCCTTCTTTGTTTGTAATTTCCTGAAATTATGTTGCGCCCATTTGATATTATCAATGAGCACATCATTGTTGGGCTCATCTTGCAGCTTTTTTCACTGTATAATAGTTTGTCATGAAGAAATGGTTCAGCTTTCCTTCTCTTGATAGCATTTCTTTTGCCCATAGCTCTCAATAGTTTTTTCAAATTGTCAGTGAGAGTGTTCCAATATGCTCTAGCTCCATTTGATCTATATAAACCTCTAGTAATATTCCTGATAGTTTTGATTCCCTTTATGCAATCTTACTGCACCAGGAGGTATGTGTTCAATTTAAATAACCCTCCATTTTTCAGAATAGGTTTAGGATTCACATTGTTGATCAGATAAAGCCTTCGGTTTAACCATCACACCGTTTTCATTGTTATCTCTCTGAAAACAGAACATATTTTTATCAACAAATTATATATAATCTGTAATACACCCTTCTTTTTGGACCTTGGTTATTGCGCCATGCAAACCATATATTCTTGCTTTGTTTCTTTCTCTCTTCTAGTTGGTGAATAGTTTTTTCATCTTCTTTAGTCTGTCCCAAAAGAAGAAGTCATTACTCTTCCAACTCCAAGGATTGCCACCTGTTTTATCTTCTTTGTTTTCTATCATGTTGAAGTCACCGGCCATAATTCATGGGTACATGGAAGTGAATCTGCCATCCAGTTCCATAGCTCTATTCTTTCCTTGGGGCATAGACTGAACACAATCTAAATTTCATCTCATCTTTTTCAATCTCAACCCACAAACATCTATTATATGGGGATTGTCCTAAACTCATAATACATTTTTTCCATTTACTGCCAACAAGAATTGTAATTCCACCCTTTCCTCTCTCATGTTTGGTATGGAGTGTTATTGAATCTTTCCATATGAATCTCAAGTTGTTACTTAAGTGGAAGCCTACAGCCTTCACCTCTTGGATGAACAAAAAATCAAGGTTCTTGTTTTGATTGCAAAGATCCCTTACAACATATTTTCTATCAGGGGATTCCAATCCCCTAACATTCCAACTAATACAACTAATCATGAGGACAGCTCAAGATTTTTCCCATTCTTATATAACCTAAGTTACCGGATTTGGACCTTGAACCCTCGAACCAGGTTTGGGTCCGGATTCATGGACCGGTCTGTGTTGGATCTGCACAGGGTACGTGTTCGGACCTGTGGGTCTGTCCAGATCTGCAATGGTGCAGATTTGGACGGACCCACAGGTTCGAACACGGACCGGGGGGATCTAACGCATACCCGGGGGAATCCCACGTGGACCGCCAAGGACCCACTGCCCAAACTGAGTTAAAGTGGCCCAAACTTTGGGATGTAGCACCCGAGTCTGCTGACTTTGATTTGACCATTCAGGATCTTGCTAGAGCCACTTTGGTTGATGTGGATGATGATGATGATGATACAGCACCCTCTAGTGCTAGTGGAACTGGTTTGGGTTCCAATGATGATGTTGATCTACCTCTTGCAGCTGCTGAAGACCCCATTGATCCAGATTTTTTTGATAGTCCATATGATGATTGATGAACACTTTCATGATTCATGAACATTGAATCATGTTTCAAACTTTAATGAACTATATTTTGAATTTTCATTTTGTAATTCAATAATTCAATGTGATGATTTTCTTTAGAATTGTGAGCATAGATCAATGATCAAGTATTTTAATTTTCAATGTTTATCTTTGACATTTGGCATTGATCAATGATCAAGCATCATAGATTCATACTATGAAATGATTTAGTTTTACAATTATGTATATTTTTTTATTTTATTTTTGTGTATACACACACACACACACGCACACACGCACACGCACACGAACCCATACGAATCATAATGGAAAAAAAAAATTCACAAACCCACGAAGCAGATTCTCGGCCCCAAACCGGTAACTTAGTATATAACCTTTCAAAACAGTCAGGTAGACTATTTTTCCCTTTCTTTCCACTTTTCATAGTGCTGTTAGCTCTACTAACAGTTTTTCTTTTCCTCTCAACCAATTCAAATTCTGAGTTATTGTTATCATATTTCTTTGCACCATCAGATTCCTTAAATAGGGGATTATAGAAATTGAGGGATAGTGTCTTACTCTTTGATTCACAATCAAAGGGAATGCCATTTAAATCAACAGATGCATTGTAATCAGATACTTCAGTTAATAGCTTGTTTGATATATCATCTTCATTATTAGAATCTAGAACCATATCTCCTTCCTCTTTGGAGTCGCCAATCATTTCACAATGTTCTTGGTGTTTCATATTTTGTTCAACCTCTACCGGAAAAACATCCTGCTTGTCATGTGCTATCCCATAACAGTCTACAACCTTTGTCGTATCAGTTGGGTCAGGGAGTTTGTTATTATTTCTCTTGGCTATAAATTGTCCTTTCAATCAGTCCCGGACAAGTTCCTGGGCATTTTTTTTATGGTTTGGGATATCCTTACTTCTATCACTGTTCTTGAGATTTTTAGGTATCAACTCCTTTTCATTAGATATATTTATCTCATTATCATCAACAGGAGTAAGGGTTTCCTTTCTCTTAACTTCTTTATTATTAGATATATCTCAGTGTTAGCCTTATTATCAGCCTTATTTATTTGGGAGGGATTGTGTTCTTTCTAAGCATTTGAGGTTGTAAAAAAACCAGTTCTTTAGGTTTAGTTTTGTTCCGGTTAACAAACAACGGAGGACAATCTTTCTTAACGTGTCCATCATTTTTACACTTGAAACAAGGTTTTGAATTCCCCAAGACTTCTATTTCACAATTATAGATCTTATCTTTTAGCGGAATTTCAAGAATATCAGGGATTTCAGTACCCTCATTAAATGAGATAAGGACCCTAGCATGTATATGAGGCAAAGAAACCGGTGATACTTCCACTTGGAGAGTTTTTCCAAGCGGTAAAAGTAGTTGGGGTATAAAGTCCCAACATTTAATAGGAATGTTGTTAACACAGATCCACCTGGGCTTAAAACAAAAGACAATATCATTGTTTGACACTTCATCATTCTACAAAAAAACAGAAATCCCCGTTTTCTTCCACCATACATTATTGAGCCATTCATCAAAAAACCTTCTAGCTAGCAAATTATTAGGGTCTAAACAATCAAGAAAGAGAGCCACGTTTTTCAGTCTCTCCTCTTCTTTGTCAAGAGCTCTTAACATTACTTCATTAGGAGAAAGTCTTAACACCCTCAGTAGGAGAGGATCCTTACCTCCCTAGGAGATTCTTCTCCGCTGGTCCCTGCACCATGTCCTTCAAGCCCCACATTGAATCTGGCTTCCTCCAATGTTGTTTCTAGCCTCTCTTCTTGCTCAACTTCCTTAAAGGTTTTAGGATTTCCATTTTTTCGGACCATCTTCTCAACAGCTCTCCACCCCTCCTGTCAACATGCAGACTATTGTCCATATGCCAACACACACACGCAGGCAATATCACATAGTCTAGTATGAAATGTATATTACAAACAGAGACACACAAAACAAAAAGATTTAAGCAAAAAACCACTAAACAGAAACAAAACCCGAACTAGGCAAGCATAAAACCGTCGGCAGAAAACTAGCTCACACACACCAAGGCATGAGGAATCACGTGGCAGGGTGCTGCAATTGTGGCCAGAGGTTCTTTCCTCAATTGCAGAGCCCGCCTTCCCTCAAAATCCTACTTAAAAGATTTAAAAACAAATTTTATATATATATATATGAGCAAATTAAAATATCAATTTTGTTATGTGCTACTGTTTTATAATCAGGCATTTTCTCATCCATTTTGTTATTGGAAAGAAAATTTTACCAACCATTTGAAAAATAATTTTGACCAAAGTCTCATTGTAATTTTGGAATTTCCCCTTGACTGCCCTAAGCAATTTTTAAGGGTTTGTCTTCTATCTCACTGCCTGTAGACCTTAATATGTCTGTCATTCTTTCCCTTCAAAAGCATGACATATTCACTCATATTTTTGCTTGCTTATATTTCGCCAAACATATTATAGTTGTTGAAGAGTGCATACTATTAGATGATTTTGTTTGTTGTCCTGTGCTTGATTTATCTGAAAAGTTTGAACAGGAATTTTGCATCTACATTCTTTCGTATCTTTTATTTTTGTCAAGAGGGCTTTCCTTTTATGGTAATTTTATACTGTCTAATAAACATACTTTATGTTGTTTTCTTATTCACATAATGTTCTGATCTTGAGCAATTATCGTCTATGCCCTTCAAATTTTTTTCTTTCAAATTTTAAAATACTCCTGATTCTCTAGTTTTGCATCTACCAGCTTTTGAGCATCACTTTGCTCTTAGAGTTTTTGCATTGCTCAATGCATAACACTTTCTTCAAGGCTTATGCATGATAAGAATGCATTCCTCTTTCTTCAAGGCTCATAGACGATAAGAACAACCCATTGTAATAAGCCAAGTAACCGATCATCATTTTACACCTGGAGAGAATCCATATTTTACATAGTCTAGGACTTTTTACAGTAATTGAGAAATTTGTAAAATGTTCTTTGTATGCCATATATGTTCTATAGAGGCAGGGTTATATCACAACCTCATTTTATCGTGTTTTTGGTTTGTTCTGTATTTCTTCATGCATATAAGATTAGTAGGAAAATGCTAGTTATGTACAACAGAATGTTTGTCAAATGCATAACAACTTTGCACGATTATTTATGTAGAACCTGGTGAAGATCCCTTCAGTCGTAGAAAAGGTAAAAAGAAAGAACGGATTCAGAAGAATCAAAAGAATCAGGTAGAGAACCTGAAAAAGGCAGCAAGAGTTGACACTCTACCAAGGTATTTTTCTCTTACATGTATCTCATTAAAAAATGAGGAAGTAATCACTGGATATGTTATCAGTTGTAATGACAAGATTTTGTTGTTTTAAACTTATATCCTGATTAGTTCGTCGAGATTTATTTTTTTCTAACGTTTTGAATTGCTCTCTTATTTTATTTTGGTAACAGTACTGTTCAACTTGCAGCAACGAGCTTACCTATAACAGGGACAAAGGACACCCCTATGAAAGTTAGCAAACATGAATTAGGTTACGCAGCAGGCCTTGCAAGCTCTTCAACAGCCAGCATTGGGAAATTTGATAAGAAGCTTCCAGGGGAAAAAGTTCCAAAACACCCTGGGAAGCATCGTAAGGTACTGTCTTTAAGCAGCTTTATTTTCTGCATTCCATTTCATTATTTAATAATGTTTTTCCTTTTCAATCTTAATTTATAATTGCTTTATACAGTTTCTACCTGTTGTGGAAGGATCGGGAATTGGAAATCTGGAAAAGCAGCAGAGCGATAAAATTTTGCAGAAAGTGCTCTCTAGTCATAATCATGATATACTTGACATCAACAAGGTGTTTTTTTTTTGCATAACTAATTTCTATGCTTAATGTGATATGATTGACTAACTGCTCTTATTTATGAGATTGACCTCTGAAATTGAGAGATAAACGTCCATTGAATGTTTGCTTTCTTTTTCCAATAATCCTGAAACTATCCCATGTGTTCTTTCAGGCTGTAACTGTTTTTAATGTAAGAAAAGAAAGAGATGCTCATAAAACACACAAGGATGGAGGTCATTCCAAAGCATCTCATCGGAATAGGCACCTATCAAAGAGGAAATCTGTTAACAAGGGTCAACAGAAAGAACGAGGGCGTAAGAAGTGAACATTACAAATTTTTCAATGAAACCACAGTGAAAATACTATTGAAATCAGGAAAAGCTTATGACTGGTATGATTAATCAAAGATGTTAGCAATTCATAGCATATTCACTATTTCAAATGTAGCTAATAGCTACCTGCAGTTTTGTATCGTATCAATTGATTCTTGTCCCAGCATGTCTTTACCACAGAAAAATATTTGGGGCAATGGCCCTGTATGGCATGGCTCATAGGGCTAATTTTGGAAACAGACAAAATGAACCCTTGGTTTTGTCTGAGTATTACATCTAAATGGTAAAATCTTAGAAGTATGAAAAATTTCCAATTCAATTTTGTTAAACAATCTGGACAGTGGTCCTATATGGCAAGACTAAGAGGGGTAATTTTTGAGGACCCTTTATTTTGGCACTTCTTGTGTTATCATCTAGAAGTCATTGTTTTGGTTTGGATTAGTTCTTTGCAATAGCTGAGTAATTCATTGTAAATTGTTAAGTCTTCAGAAGTAGTGGAAATTTTTCTAATTTAATTTTGCTGTCTTTAATCAGTAATGCTGTTCATTTGGAGAATATGCATGAAAAGAACTGTAGCACTATACTTGCATACAGAGTAGCAAGTGATAAAATCTGCTATTATTTATTCTGAAGTTGGTTGCAGTTTAGCTACTGCATGTGCTGTATGTATCAGGGTGCTTTCATATGGTAGATCCAGAAGAATATAACGAGTTTAATTACATGCTAGTTTGCCCATCCTCTCACAATCAAATTGTTTTGGAGTCTTATTTGTTTTTTGTTTTTCCAGCAACACAATCTAAGTTCAAAAGAGCTATTTTTAGGTTAAGTTTAAATTTTATTTGATTCACTTCTTTTCACCTGCCAGGGAGATTATGTTTTCAAATGACGTGAACTATTTTGGAGAATCTATTTTTTGGTTCTTCCAAGTTCCACCAAATGTTACTCAGTATGGCTGAAATTCTCAGCCATATTCAAACAACTGATACAGTTGGTTGTTCTCTATTTAAGGTAGTTATGATAGCATTTTATGGTTTTGGGACCTCGAGAATGTTAAATGACCTATATATCATTCTGGTGAGTAGTGTATGAGCATTTATATGATATTCAGTTTGTGTTAAATGTTAAGTTCTGTGGTGACATTGTCAATCATGTGAATTTGGTAATTGAAAATGTGGAATAACGGAATTGGAATTGCAGATTAATCTGCACAATGATCACACCACCAGAGAGATGGTGCTTCCCAGTGTAACACTGGTGCTTGGGTACGTCGGGACCAGTTTTGCGGAACTGTGGGACAAAGGGCCTCAATTTCGGGACGGTGGGGGAACGGTGGGGGGACAACGGCTCGGGGCCAGGGGGGTGTTGTATACTATACATATATAGAACTTGAAATGCTAGTTATGAAATGATGTTTTAGTATAACATACCAAATTGAAATACTTGAACATAGCAAAATTGCAACACGAACCAGAACTATTGAACATTCAACATAGTAACATAGTACATACCCAATAGTAACATTCAAAAATCAAAATTCAAATAGAAATTCAAGAACCCGTCCCACCGACGGCGTGGTTGTGGAATGACGGAGGTGGGGGTACTCAAGTACTCCAAGTACCCAGTGCGGGGACGTCTCAGGGACGGGTACTTCGAGGTTTTTAGGGGGGTGCAAGTCCTCGGGTTTCACTGGTGCTTTCTAAATGCACAGATAAAATTGAAAGATGATGGCTACATTAGAAAAAGTTCATTTGTGTATGTATGTATGTACATGTGTGTAAAATGTTTGTTATCAACTTGTGTTGTCATGACCTCATCCGAGCCATCAGCATTGAGATAGCCTCCCAAGGGGAACCCAATGCAGTGGATAGAAGCCTTCAACAAGTATGGGAGCCCCAACTCAGCCCCAGGGTGATTTGATAAGCACATGGAGATAGACAAATTGAGTGTGCGGCTCCAACTCATTGGATGGGGTCAATTCATGCCTCTATTGTAGCATGGTGTTGTGCACGAACTAGTGTCCTAGTACAATGCAGTCTACTCCGGCAAGTTGAGTGGCTGAATAAATGCAAGATGTAGTTGGCTGGAATATGAATGAATGAGTGAAAGATTTTAATAATGTCCATGAGGCCAAAGCAGCCTATGGGACCCGCAAACTAGCACACACCCCAGACAAGATGCCAAGAAACTTAAACCAGTTGTAACCTCTTATTTAAATCTGCTCTCCGATGGTGGATTTTGATCAACAGGTTTGCAATTCCTATAACTGCTTTTCTTCAAATAGATAGTTTAAGTTGCCTGCCTCTAAAATATCCACATAACTAGATCTGATGTTGTTGTAACCCAGGTATTCCATGAAAAATGATGTTCAGTCTCAACCACCATCATATTGCATAATAGACATGTCCTATTTTCTCTCTCTTCTTTTGGTATCAATCATCTACCTGTTTCACACCTCAAATGGTGAGAGCTAGTTCTAAGTTGGGTTATAAGCATTTTAGCTTTCCATTTAATATTTGTTCCTATATATGGAAAGTGAGATACTAGTATAGTTCATGTCGATGGAAAGACCATCAAATGTTTCATCAGTTCAAATGAATGTCATGTTCAAGTTGGAAGTGTGGTTATAAGTTGTGTGCTAGGATATTTGGTTAGGACACATGGGACTATTATGATGATGAGAAGAGAACTTATGTATAAGGGATTTCTAATATTGAAGATGACAATGGAATGGTTAGGGCACATGGGACTATTATGATGATGAGAAGAGAACTTATGTATAAGGGATTTCTAATATTGAAGATGACAATGGAATGGACAAGACTAAGGTTTGATAGTCGGGTGTGAGATTATGGTTTAGTGGAGGTTTGAAAATAAATTCTAAGTACAAATTTGATACAAATTTTGAGGAATTGATTATTGTGATGACTATAGTAGAAGATGGATATCACAAGGTTTTGAAAGAAATAGACAATATTAGGATATGATTTTAAGTGCAAGGATGATGGGGTGATGATATGGGTTAGGACAAGATTAGATGGATTGAGATTTTAGATAATGAAGTGTGGAGATTTGAAGTGACGGGACAAATAGATAAGACCTAGTTTAATAGTAGAAAGGTTAAAACAATGAGCACATTGAAGCATCAAAATCATTGGAACAATGCAAGCAATAGCATAACAAAAGCATTGAAATAAAAAAGTGTTGAAACATCATAGGTGTTGAGGTATTAGAATCATTGAATAAGCAAAGTTACTAAAATGTTGAAGGCGTGTGATTTCGTAAATTATACCCCATTCAATTTCATGCTACATAAGTCTTCTCCTTAGCTAACTTAAAGACAATAATCAAACCCTTCCTTGCTATCTCTCATGCCTAGTTTTTTATCGTTAGGTCTGGATTGCGCTCAAATGTGTGCGCTCTGCAAAGATGTTTGTGATGTGCACTAATGTCCCACAAATATCTACAACTGAAGTTGGTTGTTGGGACATTACATTTTTTTATTTTGGTAAGGTAAAGCTCCTTTGGGTTTGCATTGATGTCAAGATGACTACTAGTCTCTTCAACTTGTCATTTTTGCCTCATTTATTCCTCTTCCAGAATTCTAGGAAAAAATCTTGGTGTTTCTAATCACCTTTTGCACTTTGAAGCTTTCTACTAACTATTTTTCTTATTTTATTGAGCATACCAATCCACCACCTTCCCCCATTGTTGACTAGAAAAGCTTTTCTGACTTAGAGGTTGTTGACTCTCCTCATTTCAATGAGTTGCTACAATTGTGGGTTTTGAAGGAGGGTAACTCTGTGGTTATCTCACCATTTGATCTATTGTCTTTATTCTAGCATAATAATTTAAACTCTTTGTTATTATTTCTATCTATTTTTTCAACAATCATATCTATAGGTTGTTTGTGGAGGTAAAAACTCCAAAACGAGGGCTTGATTGAGGCAAACCTCTAAACACAGTCACCCCCAATATTTCATCTCAACTTCTTGTGTGCAAGTTCCATTGGGGAAGATTGTAGTGTTCAGTAGAGCTTCATTTCGTGGACTCAAGTGAAATACTCATTTTCTTGAGTTTATCAAATTTTCATAGTCCATACTGATAATTTCAGGTCACACGATGTGAACATTTCTTTCATTCCTTGTCATTTCATTAGTGTGTTTCCTATTTAGTGTTTTTCTTTTCTACATTTTAATGTATTCAGTATCCAAAATAGATTTCATCTTGCTTTTTACTTTCTAGTATAGGTTCCCATGTTTTGTCAGTATAGGATGCTTGGGGTGTCGCATTGTCATCCTCGACCCATACATACGTCCTAGACAAAAAGCTCACGAAGATGTCCAAAAGGTCTCTATGACCTACACTTTTTCTTCTATGAACCAAACAATATAATTAATTGTTTTAGTTGGTTATAGCACTTTCCTCTTAATAGTGAACAAGCTCACAGGTCACAATGACCCGGAGGTTTGTTTTGAGAGGAGAGTTTGAACTTGACTCCTCAAGGGGTTTGATTACCCTTTGTAGCGATTCAATTTTCCTCTACATTTTGGTGAAGCTGTAAGTTTTGTGATCTTTCTTCTTCTTTTTTCATTTTTTCAAGTTGCATTGTGAAGCTCTTCTCTGATGACCTAGATGACTTTTAGATACGTGGTGAGAAGGATTCTAAGACCTATAGTTTTGCCAAATCATTATAGTCCTACTCAACTTGATCCAATGTTTTCTAGAAACTGAGACCCTTTTGCTCCTCACTTATTTTCCCAAGTTTTGGGGCTTCTTCTACATCAAATTCTTAAGCAAGCTCAAAAAGTAATACCCCTCCTAGATCTCCTCCTTTAGCTGACCACAAGCAATCTCTTAGAGTTAACTTTAATAAGAAAAAATTGATAGAGATTCTAATCTCATATTGTAAAGGGTTAGAGTTTTTTATTAAGGAAAACAGGTTTTGAAGGGACCCAAAACCCTTTATAGGAAGAAACAAAGGATAGACGATGACAACCCACAAGATGGAACTGGACAAAACCAAGACAAGGGTTTTAACAACATGCACCTACAACCCATAACAAACAAAACTCGAGCCGAGCTCCGAGCAAACCCAACCAAAAGAAAGGGTTGGAGTTGTTCAAAGTTTTGACTAGCATTATAGAGGTGCATGTGCCATCCTATTTGTCCTTATTCCCCCTCAGGACACACATTCAAACATCATCGATCCCCATCTAAATGTCTCGATGCTTGAAGTGCAAGTACACATGGTCGATATGGATCCCATTAAAATCCTCTCTTTTGCACCAACTACATGTGTGTCGTACCATTCCTGGAGTTAACGTTTCACAAAACCCTTGGAGTGCGGTGTTCCTCCGCCCCCTAGCTTTGATATTCCTATCGCCACTATTCATGCTTCCACAATTAGCACAACTATGGAAAATGCCTCTAATGGCATGGGAAATCCGCCTTCACCTCCCCCTTTGGGTTATGCAACTTTCAACACCATATTACACAATGTGGGCCAAATTCAATTGTAGCTTGCTAATCTAATCAACACTACTACTCAATACTCGCTTGCTACATATATCACTACAACCCACTTGTTCACATCTTGAATGCTCCCCTACCTTAAGGAGTTGAAATTTTAAAGTTTGATAAGTTTAATGGTGATGGTGACCCGTAGTTGCACGTTAACTCTTTCACTATGCTTTGTAGTGACTTTCGTCCCCAAGACCACGTGTTGGAAAAACTATTTTCTCCAAAAGTTTCAGACTAACATTGGTAACAAGGTCAAGTGTTGCTCTTCTAATATCTCTTACGCCCTACATGATGATGACCTCTAGATCATGTTCATCGGTAGTTTGTAGTCGATACTAGATGAGAAAATTACCTTGATCAAGTATCCTTTCTCTAATCTATGTACTGTACTAAGAGATTATCAGCACATGTTGATTCAATTTTGATCTTTGCTTCGAACTCTCACACTGATAACTTTGGAGTTATGTCTTCCTTTGGTGGGTCGAGGAGAAATAAAGAAGTGGGTAATGTAATAATTATCCCTTAGGCAACTAAGAAGAACACACTTGAGAGTCAACAGGATTGGGTGATCACAAAAGTGTGTTACAAAAACTACTCGAAGATAACCTAGTTACCCTTCTAGAGATTCAGACCTCTTCTAGCCAATAAACCATTCCCTCGGCATTATTCAACAATAATTATGTCAATATTATTGAGTACCGAGGCATGATAATGAGTGTTGTGTGTATTTAAGACATGTTCAAGACCACATAGAAAATGGAACCATCTGGGTTGGTGACATAAAACGAAGTTCTAATAAGTCTATTGTGAAAGCAAACAATGAGTTCAGATCTACACAAATCTCTTTCCTTCATATTCTTCTAATTTTATTTTGCATCTTCTCCTTCGTCAAGTGATTGCATGTATGCCAATATGGTGACCATCACTTCAATCTCTCCCCCATATCAAAAGGTGAAGATCCCTAACATACCATTCTCACATAATGACTTGTTTCATGGAGAGCCTGCTCCTCTTTACATTCCTACTTGGATTAACAACAATATCAAAATGGGCATTATGGTTGAGTCTTCTTGTAGAATGAGATCATAGAGGAGATGATCTACATTAATGAGTTGTATAGGGCGAGGTATGACGAGTCCAAGGCCACCATTCTTTTACATAATGGTATTTTGGTTCCTCCTATGGGGTCTTCTACCTTGTTGGTCTTTGTGCAACCCAAGGTGGTTTCTACTACATTTTTGTGTCATTCCTATGTCTAACCTAGGCGATTTGTTCTACATTTATGGTCATTCCTATGTCTAACTTATTCCATGTGAAATTAGGCATTACTTGGTTGGTTTCTATGGATGTGGTCCCCTCTGTTGTCCACAAATTTTTTAAGTTTCCTCATGATAGCTCAATGCACACTATCCAAGACACTGGATATAAAGTCACTTATGTCACATGGGGACTTCTCTCTAGATCATTCTTGGCCCATGTTACTTTATAGTGATTTGTTGTACAAGGCATATTATAATTACAAAATCGGGGAATATTGGTCCAACTCACTTCTTCTTTATCTCATGTATTTATTGTGCCTTCTAGGTTTTCTCATGTACAATACTATGCTTCATCCTCTTCTCTTTTGTTGGGGGCTAAAGACAAACCTTTCTCCCAAACAGGTCTCATCGTCCTCTAAAGACCATGCAGTTTCCAATAATGGCTCCTATTCCTTCTATTGCGTTTGACACTGGATAAGGAAAGGCACCTATCATGGTCTCACCTCTTCGATCTTCATGTTCTTCCAAACATCACCCCTCACCCTACTTTGATTACCCTTCACAATGGTTCAAATTTCCTCCTATACAAGGCACTTTAGAATAAAGCAAATGCATTACTAAGAAGGTTATTTGGTTTGAGATTTTGGCAAGAGTTATGAAAAAACAACAAAAATAATGGCTAACTATGATGTATAGACTCTGAGTTCCTTCTACAAGAATAATGACCATGGCATTATCTTCAAAATTTATTGTTCCTCCATTTATATTTCTCAATGTAAAAAATATGATTTTGTCATTGATCATGTGAGTTGAACAACCACTTGCTATATACCATTGTTCTCCATCATTTTGAGTATGTGGGGCTATTTGTATTACCATGGATTTTTCTTTTCTTCTGTGTTTTTCATATTTTTGGATTCTTCCCTTTTTGCTCCACCAAGATATCTTTCTTTTTGTATTGTTTTGGGGGATCTATAAAAACAACTATACAAAATCATGTTATGTGCCTATAGTTATTGCATTTATAATATTCAATATTTTAAAGTAGAGGAGCAAAGGAATTTTATTTTCTACTAGCAAACCTAGGGGAATCCTTATCCTTGTTCCAATTAGAATTTATGATAGAAGTCCTATAAGCCAACAAAGCGATGATGGATTTTGGTTGTATGTGTCTCCTTTGTGGAAAGAATTTTTTGAATACGTTCTTATCCTTTTGATGTTCTTGGATTTGATATAACATGATTTAATTTGTTTGCTACTTTCTCCTTTGATGGCACTTTTAAGTGCCTCAATATAAATCTTTAATTAGTTTGGCAATAGTTTCCTATAATTCTTTCCTTAGCGAAACAATCAAATATTCTAGTCTTCCACAATTTTCATCCTTTATCTTTAATTGAGATCTAATTTCTTTGTCAATTTGCTTGGCTCCTTCAATTTGAACTTTCAAATTTATGATCACTTTTTCTAGTTCTTCAAGTATTTTGGCATTTGATTTGCATTATTCTGAGTATCTTCCTTGAAATTTTCTTCATCGTCTTCATTATTATATATAGTCTTCTCTTCCTCAACTAAATGTATATTTTCTTATCATTATTTCCAATGATATTGCCTTATGTTACAAATGCTATAAAAAAAATCCTTTCTCTAAAGCTATCCCAACCACATTCATCAAATAAACGATTATCTCTATAAGAATAAAGACTCTTCTTATAATCATTATAAAAAAAATTATAAAAGGGTAAAAGCACAAAGTTGTGTCGTGTTTCACGCTAACTTATCAGCATAACTGAATTTGAGTATTTCTAACTAAAAATTAATTTTTTCAAACATATGGTCTAGCTAGATTCATTAGATAAGTGTTTCAACTTTTACAATTGGAAATATCTATTAAATGCATGTTTTATACCAATTTGGGTCCAATTACCAAAGAAATAAAATTATTTCATAAAAATTATGTTTTAATAACTCCTTTTTTTAATGATATTTTTTTAAAAATATAAAAATACCATTTTGTAGAGCTCGGAGTCAAGATTATTGTCATATAAATTTTATAGTATTTTGATTAAATCTAATATATTATAATATCAAAATACTGCAAGTGGTTATTTTAACATTCGAGAAGATGTTCCTTCAAATAAAGAAAAAAAAATAGCAAATCATATCAAAAAAAATTAAAATTTATATTTAACACTAGAGGAGAGAGTCCTCTTCAAGAATATGTAAATTTTTTATAGGGAAAATTTGACAAGAAATGAAAAATGTTGATTTCAGATAAGTTCGACCTTGAGCAGTTATATCGGAGAAAATATACATCAAAAAACAACCGTTCTTATTTTCTGCACTAGCTATACATGTCATCTATAACATATTTTGAAATCAGAGGAAAAAAATATTGTTTGTGTATACTTGTTCGGCGAGAACTAGACTCAAGATTTTCAGCATTTTTCAACAACTGAAAAACGGACTTCAAAAATTAAAAAAGTGTGTCAATTCTAGTTCAAGTTTTTTAAAAACAATTATAGGCATAAACTTTATCCAATTTTACGCATTTCATCAGTTTACATCATCTTCAAAGTTGAACAGTTTGTGTGTTGTTGACCTTTTCCTTTATAAAAGTGTGACGCAGGTTTACTTTTACCCCAAAAAAATAAAATAAAAATTTTTTTTATAATAATCAGCAACAAAACATGGGTGTTGTCCCTTACAAAACTATAGCCCGAGAGCATAATATCCACAAACCAAAACAACCATTAACAATAAGGTCAAGAACAAACCATTAACAAAACACTAGTAGCACAACTAGTAACCCACATCAAGAGTGGGTAGATAGCTCGCCCACAGCATGGGGAGGAGTGACTGAAGAGGAAATTTTATCTTCACCAGCAAGCAACCGTCCAAGCAATACTATCTCTTAAGTCCCAACCACAAGTGGGAGGAGGTGGTGGAGCCCTCTTTGTGAGACAATCAACACAAGGAGAAGAGTGCTAGCAATTATGCACATCATTAGCCGAAGGTTGGAGCAGGATCTACACAACCAGAGGGGGCCACACTAGCATCAAAAGGCAAAGTCTTGGCTTGAAGGAGGTCATTAGCAGCAGGAGCATCACCCTAACGAGATTTGTCATCAACATGTGAAGAGTCATCAGAGGAAGAAATGTTTTTATCATGCTTGTGACTATTCCTTTCTTTATAAAATGCTTTTCTTCATCACTATCTCTTCCTTTTAAATATGGATTTTTCTTAATAAAATGTTCTACTTTTCTACAATTGAAACATTTAAATGGCAAGTTTCCCTTGTTCTTTCATTTTTTTTACTTTTGCATGAAATGAGCTTCATCCTTATCTATTTCTTCCTCGGAACTCTTGCTTGGCATAGGTTCTTTGTTTTTAATCTTCTTTGTGGTTGTGAAGGCTTGTTCCTTCTTAGTTTATTGTCCCTTTTAGTCTATCATATGAAGTGAGGATTCCAGATGACTCATCCATGGTTAGTTTATCCAAGTCGTTCATCTCTTCTATTGTAGAAACTTTACCATCAAATCTTAAGGGAATAGGTCTTAAAACACTATGTTGTACAATTAGTTCTTCTACTTTTTCTCCAAGATCCTTTATGGTATTGACCATCTCATCTACTTGAAGCAAATAGGCAACAATATTTTCTTCATACAACATCTTTAGACTCTCAGATTGTTGTTGATGGGTTTGAAGTTTTGCTTTCTTTACTTTACTGTATCCTTCATAAATATTTTTTTAATTTATCCCACATAGCCTTAGAAAATTTGTAATGCATTACTTCACAAGTTTCAATTTAGTTAATCAAAACAAGCTTGTATTATTGGTTTTACCATAAATTTCACTTACTCTCTTTCCTCCTTGGTCAGTTTGGAGAGCCACGAGTATAGCCTCTCTCAAGTAATTTTAAAATAGCAAATCGAGCAATCAAATAGTTTCCATCCTTGAGATCCAAAAGGCATAATTTATCCCATCAAACAATGGAGCCTTACTAAAAGAGATTTTTTCTTATTCATCCATTTGAGCTCTATAGATATACCTTCTAGTTTGTTAGACTAATTGAAGGAACCAACTCTAATACAAAATAATGAGCATATAATTATACTTAGAGGGGGGTGAATCAATATAAGACAATCTTTTATTCTTAAGTTAATTGATCACTTAAATGAGATTTAACAATAACACACATGTATTATCTCTATGGCTCTTGTTGTCGTTGGTCCAAGCACCCCTAGGGCTCCCACTAGGTCTTGTCATGTTCCATTTGTGGGTTGTCTTTGTCTATCCTTTGAATCTTCCTGTAAAGGGTTTTGGGTCCCTTCAAAACTTGTTTTCCATAATCAAAAACAATAGCACATATGCAAGATCTAATAATAAGGAATACTAAAAGAACTTAATCTACAGGAAACCCTTGCAAGAGAACAATACGAAAAAATATTGCTTATATTAACTTGTGCTTACAAACCTTGTAAGCACCAACCTACGGAAGCCAGGAATCCTCAATATTTGAGCACCAACTCAATAATACACACCAATATCTTTCAATATGAGGTACCAACCTAGATATAACAATTATTTTTCAAAATCTACTATAAATATACTTCCGCATCTTTTATAAATATACTATAGATATAACAATTATTTTTCAAAATCTACTATAAACATGTTGTGATCTTTCTCTTAGATCTCACTCACAAAAGCATGTCTTTGAATGATCATCAATGATGTTTTCTTCATATAATTCTATTGATCTATTAAAGGTATGATATTTTATCTTCTACTGACACATCTTCTCCACAATATGTTATTCCTTTTTATATTCTCATCTACAACTGAAGTGATACACCTCTTTGTTAGTAATCTACCATCAAAGTTGCATGAATTTTGTTATGAAATGATTATTGCATTTATAAACTTTAAATATTTCCTTTATTAACCTTTATCGTTTTCTAACCTTTTAGACTTACGAATCTCTATTTGTTATCAATGACTACCTTCTAAATTATACTAATCCTAGCTTTTGAATTGCTACATCTTTTGTCTTTTGTGCTATTTTGTCTTTTGTGAAATTGCTGGCTTGGAGATTAATTCATTGCCTTTTGATAATTAAGTTGTTGACTTCACAATAATCTTGGAATTGCTATGCATTAAATTGCCGCAATTTGTTGCCTTTGTTTACTTATAGTCGCTTTATCATTGCTCTTTCCAATGATGAACAAAAGCATCCTTTGGAGGCAAAAACTACGGAAAAAATTATTGCATATACTAATGTGTCTTTACAAACTTTGTAGGCACCAACCTACGAAAGACACCAATCCTCAATACTTGAGCACCAACTCAATAAGACACACCAATATCTTTCAATATGAGGCACCAACCTTGATATAATAATTCTTGTCCAAAATCTACTATAAATCTAATCACATATCTATTATAATGTTTCTCACTAATCTGCTTATAAATATTTTATGATCCTTCTCTTAGATCTTACTCACAAAATCTTGCCTTTGAATGATCTTTGTCATTTTCTTCATATAATTCTACTAGTGAAGTGATACACCCCATCTTCCAGTGAAGTGATACACCCCTTTGTATAGTTATATCCCTTTGAAGAGACATGAATTTTGTTATGAAATGATTATTGCATTTATAAACTTTAAATCTTGCCTTTACTAACCTTTATCATTTCTCTTGTGGGCTTTAAATGCCTTTACGACCTTTTAGACTTATGAATTTCTATTTGTTATCAATCACTAACTTTTAAATTATACTAATCCTACCTTTTTAATTGCTACATCTTTATCTTTTGTTGTTGATTTTACAATAATTAAGTTGTTAAATGCCTTCTAATAATTAAGTTGTTGACTTTACAATAATCTTAATTGGTACACATTAAATAATCACAATTTTGTGCCTTTGTTTACTTTATTTGTTTTATCCTTGGCCTTTCCAATGATGAAAAAAGAAAAAGTATCCTTCATGACAAATGATGCTTTTGATTAAAATCAAGAGCCTAACAACACACTAGCATCAAGGCTAGTAGCCCTCCTCAAGAGTCGGAGGGAAACTCACCACGTGGAGAAGAATGTGAGTTTAAGGAGCTAATTTTTTGGCGTAATCGGATAACTGTCTAGGCAATGCTATCCTTGGGCTCCCCACCACAAGGGGGAGCAACTAATGAAACTCCATTTGGACAATTGTCAACACAATGGTCAAGGTGTTGAGCAAGTTGTACACTGTTAGCTGAAGCTTGGAGCATTGTAGGAACATAAGGCGGAGAAAGGTCAACATGGTTAGAGGGGGTCACACCAGTATAGAGTGGTATCAGCAGGGGCACCACCCAGATTTGTAGTAGGAGCATCACCCAGACTAGCAATAGGTGCATCACTCAGATTTGCAACAGGAGCTCCATCCTCATCATCAACCTATAAAGAGTCATCTGAGGTAGAATCAAAGAGAGTATCAGAAGCTTAAACAATCAAATGATCGTCATTTGCATCCTTCCATCGTGTATTAGCACATTTGCAACACAAAAGAGAACAGCCTATAGCTAGATGACCAGTAGAGAAGCATTGTCAACACCAAAAGGGGAGGCCCTCATAATCCAATGATAGAGTCCAAGGCCTATCCCCAACCATGTTTAACAAATGATATTCAACATTGCTTATATGTTATGTTTAAACATGGCTATTTTTGTTGTTCAAGTATAATCCATCGATCACAATGATCTATCTTTTAATAGCAATGACAATATTTCAACAAGAAATTGGGATGAAAAAGGTTATCTACAAAATGATTCATTAGTTATCATTCCTCTACTTAATTGGAAAAGGTCTTTTGAGTCAAACTGACAATTGATAATTTTAACAAATTAGATTCTTCATTGTGCTCATCTATTTGAAGCCATGCTTTTTATTCATGTCCTTGGAGAATGAAACTTGATTGCAAGGGTATTGTTAAGTGAGCTATTGAATGACGATCAAAAGTGGAATCTCTCTAGTTGAGCTCTTCCACCTAATAAAGCTTGACAACTATTTCATCTTGTTCATCATGACATTTCCTAATTTTGTTTGATGTGTTCTTAATTCATCTTTGAAAAAGGAATTTTTTTAATGGATTGAGATAGAAATTTAAATTTAGGAAATGGTTTAAGATAGCATATATTTGGGCTGGGTGCTTGGCTTGATTGGTGAGAGCTTCTTGTTATGAAGCACAAGGTCACAAAGCACAATCTCCCCCTAGCCCACGTGATACCGGAAGACGTTTCGCACCAGTGTCACCAATCACATCAAAAAAAATTTCTAGCACACTGCAATTTATAGGGGGTGCTATACCCAATTCCTGCAATCTAAAAATATCCCCAAGACACAATCTCATCCTCATCCCTTATGATGTTGGAGCCTTGCACCATCCCTCATAACGTAAGAACTTTGCACTCAACTAGACTTCACAAACAAGGACCCATTGGCAATAACCTTAATTTAAGAATGTGCACTTCACGTAAATGAATAAAATCAGATTAATAAGCAAAAATAATTTGTATTATTAATATATTTTATTTGATGATAAAGAAAAGTTTGAAGCTAAATATTTGATAAAATTATAAACCGTAGTTTCCCATCGAAATCTAGTGTCGTGTTATGATTGCACATAAAAGCTAGTTTCATGTCAAAATGTAGTTGTGTCATGATTACAATTAAAAGTAAGACAATTAATCTAACGCTGAAAAAGTAAAACAATCTATATAAGAACTGACAAAATATAAACTATTAAAAATAACACAAAATATATAAAATTGACTTGTATAAAAGAATAACATTAAATAAAAACATAATTTTAACATTTTTTCAAAGAGAGCAAATTATCATTAATGATTAATAGTAACTTCTTAAAAATAATTAAAAGTCACATACAAAAATAAAACACATAAAGAGTTTGATTGGAAATGTTGGCTTCAAAGATTTACACAAGTAAATCCAAAATAATAAGTTATGAATAATTTATTTTATTCACAATTTTATCCCTCATAATGTAAGAACTTTGCACTCAACAAGACTTCACAACCAAGGACCCATTGGCAATATGTAGTTGTGTCATGATTATAATTAAAAGTAAGACAATTAATCTAACACTGAAAAAGTAAAACAATCTATATAAGAATTGACAAAACATCATTATCATTAATGATTAATAGTAACTTCTTAAAAATAATTAAAAGTCACATACAAAAATAAAACACATATTACAAATAAAATAAAATAAATTATTCATAACTTATTATTTTGGATTTACTTGTGTAAATCTTTGAAGCCAACATTTCCAATCAAACTCTGTGATCCATCACCAAGGAAAAAAAAATAAGAACAGAAAACACTGAAATTTTTGCAGGCCAAGATGCCTAAATATTTTGGTTTTAATATTTATATTTTGCCTAAATATTTTGGTTTTAATATTTTGGTTTTCATCTATATCTTGGTCCTTTCAACTTTGAGCTCTTCATCCATTTATGATAAATCATAGTTTATTATTTTTCATCTGTGTCTTGGACCTTGTGCCTTTCAATTTCAGTGTTTTATATTAACGCAAAAATATTATATGTTCTAATATTGTAATTATTAATTGTGATTTTAAAAATCTTAGACCAAATTGAACTCGTATATAAGACACTGAGTTCTCATAAAGACATCTTATAACCACTGATATCCATAATTTTTTATTTCCAAAAAGTGACCTTAGGTTTAAGCAGTTGAATTGCCGAGTTTGAAAGCTTTTTAAGTTATTTAAATAATAATTTAGCAAATCAGAAATAGGGTTTGTATTCATTATGAACAAAGAATGCTAAAATGCTTAGCCCGAAAAAGGCGCAACCTTTATTGATAAAAGTCGAAGAATAATTAACTGGCCCAGTTAGGGTTTACTGAACACAATTGTTTAATGCAAAAATTGCGACAAGTAATCACATTTGTAAGACTGGCTCTAGAAACCAGTTTGAATTTTATAAATCTCATATTTTAGAGTGAAATTTAAACAAGTTACACACTGAACTGAAAACCTTAACAATTTCGGTATTGAACATTCATTTCCTGACAAAACCGTGCAGGTTTGGAAGAAATTCAGGAAGAAGAGAATGACCAAGACTAAAGATTAAGATAGATATTGAATGACTCAAAATAAGTTACAGCATGAAGAGTCCAGTTAGTTAATTGGTGAGATTGTCTGGTTCAGACTACCAAGAAATTGTAGGCAAGGCCCAACACTTAAAAGTCAGATTTGAGGGTCCGGGATGAATTTCACAGAACAGATACCACACAATCCTTGGCAAATGAGGTCAATGATTGATGTACCTGACACTAACAAGCTGCAAGAAAAACCAGAAAATTCATCCTCCTAATACAAACCTAAAAAAAAAGGGACTACCAGAAAATCAACGATTTGTGCACCCAAGATTTGGGATGTTAATCTCCCAATGCATAAAATGTCTGTCTGTGTGTGTGTATAAAAGACATGAACTATGAAGTCAGATTTTGAAGTCCAGGATGAGCTTCGCAGAACAGATACCCCACAATTCTTCGAAAACGAGTTAAATGATTGCTGCTCCTTACACTAACAAGCTGCAAAAAAAATTGAGGATATTTATCCTCCTATGCGAACCTAAAAACAAGCGACAGCTAGAACATTAATGATTCATGCACCAGATGCCAGCAGGCTGCAAAAAGATTTGAGATGTTAATCCCCCACTACATTTTTAAAAAAATGTAAGACCTAATGTAAGGCATAATTGCCTTGCATTGACATAAAATGGCTGAAAAATACTGCATACCATGCTTGCTCAAAGAAATATGATCTGATAACTAAAGATTGCACCTGCAAATTACAAATAAGTTGCATATCATCCAAAAGACATCTGCAAACATCTCAACTTCAAATGGTACATCTCCAATAAAATTCCAGACCTAGACCTGGCAATGATTATTAAAAACTAATACACTCAATGCAAACTGCATAATATTAGCCTTGCTGTTACAGGTCACCGTGTGGGATACATTTGGTTACAATATTTGTCATATCAAACAAAGCTTTGCTATTCATCATTTCTCAAATCCAGTTGATAGTTCCAGAAAATTTCATATTCTACATACCTTCCAGACTACAATCAAAAATCAATGGGATTTTGATGCAATTAGACAAATGAGCTGCACTTATTAAGTACAAAATAATTAGACGAGCCTAATTATAATATAGCTGGTCAGATGTTAAAAAATCCCCATAATCCCAACAAAATCAGTAACATTCACTGACAATACAAAAATAGTAGTATCGCTGGTTTCATATTATTTTAAGAATAAAGCTTTCAATGTATATGCCTTTCGTGGCTTATCAATCAGAGGTGGTATCAATATTAATATAACTTATTCAGACCACATAATTTCAGCAATTATCCCAGATTGTTGCTCAAAACACTTTTTCAGTGCACCTGCCTTGGATAATCAAAAAACTTGGTTTCAGCATTGCAATCAATGTAGTAGTGAACTTAATTTTGAAACTTGGCAGAAAGATTGCTAAGTAATCCAAGGGTATAAAATTTTAAATTTTAAATATATTTGTTGTCTGCTGTGATTTGAAATAATGATCTGGATTCAGTTGGAGAATGAGATCATGTGGAGTGAGATTTCCTACCAATAAAAATATATAGAACATAGTGCACATCCTGTGCAGCTTCTCTGTTGGCCACAATGCAATGAGATTAAATAGTATACACAAGCAGCCAGCTTGCAAGGCAAAACTCCCTAACCTGCATTTTTCTTTCAAAATTACCTTTAGCAGGTTGTGAACTTTACAAACTTGGCCCTACAGCAGATGATGAATATAAGATTTTCTACTGCAAGCACAAGATGGTATTTTCAAAATTTACACAATAATACTTCAACATGTTGAATCTTTTTATGACACGGTCCGTCCATAACATACAGCCGCAAGATAAAGATTCTTTGCCCACTTTTCCTGAAAAAATATATAACATTAGATGGAATTCATAAAAAAATATGGAATTCAGGAGGAGGCAAGACTAACATTAGATGGAATTCATAAAAAATATGGAATTCAGGAGAAGGCGGCAAGACTGATCACCTTGACGTGAGTACTGGGGAAGGCTGAAGTGCGAAGTGTTTCTTGTGTTTCATCCCCTGGTTTTCGCCTGGGAACACTAAGAACAAATGCAGCCTGATCAACTGTTGCTGCAGTCGCAGTAATGCGATAACCAGTATCCCAGCGTCTATGGATGCCTTCACTTGGATATAGAAAATCAAGTTCCACCACCTGCATAAAAGTAGTTTGCAAACATTCAGAAGCATAGAAAAAACTAATTCAGCCAATCAGTTTTTAATATAAGCAGCACATCTTTTTCACATAGCATCTGAACTACCTGATCTGTAAACCCTGCATTGCGCGACATGACAACTCCCCAACGAGTTCCTGCAGTGGCCATTGAAGTCACATAGAAGCCTTCTCTCCATTTCTTGTTTATCCACTTGAATGGAAAAGACTCACTGACTTTATAAGATTGTTGTGTATATGGTGTCCCTGAAACATGATGACATTCATTTATAAATTTCCATGTTTCATGACCAAATTCGTCTAACAAAATATCATGGGAAAAAGAGATGAAATAGTTCTTTACTAAAATAATGATTGATCATAAGCAAAACAGAAGTCCTATACACATGTAAATAAATAAAACTATACCAATCAAAGTTCTTAAACCTGGAAGAGGATTTGGGTTCGAACTTGTCCTGACTTATGTAACCATAAGCTGGACAAGGATACTCCTAAACCAGCAAATACAGAGAAGCTTCTACATATTTTTTTCAAAAAAAATCAAAATAGAAGCATGCCATGCAAAGCTCTTGAACCTGGTGGTACGAAAGAAATAGGATTTGGGATCAAATTTAACCTGACCTAAGTAACTGTGAACTGGACCAGCGTGCTCTAAAGTCTATCATAAGATAACGAGAATGTTTCAAATATTTAAATATAAAATAAATCTATACAAAACCAAATTCTTGAGCCTGGTTGTACACCAGTGTCAGGATTTGGGTTAAATTTGTCATGGTCTAAATTAACATGTATCAGACCTGAAATTACTTAGCTCAGACCCAAACCCAGCTAAGGTGTCTATTATTTATGTGTTCATGTAAGTGTATAAGAAATAAGATGCATCCTACCCTCATCAATAAGCTGCAATGCAAGAGCTTTAATCTTTGTATATAAGAAATGGCAGATAAAATGGCTCTCTTGGAAAGGATATGACTGGCTCAGAAAAACAGATACTAAAATCTTCTAACTAAAACTTATAATTTGTAATCTTTGTTTTTATGTGATGTTTATTTGACAAATAATATGTTTATAATTGATGGCAGTTTATGGGCCTAAATGGGTTAATCCATCCACATCCAAGGAGATGCTAACAGAGTGGCGTGCACCGGGAAGAAGGGTAGGTGAAGGTAAATTTTGATGGAACCTCAAAAGGTAACCTGGATCATTCAGGGGCAGGATGCATTGCCAAGGATTGGAAGGGTAGCATGTTGGCGTGGCACAACCAAAATTGTCTCAGGGAACTAATAACATTGCAAAAGCTAAAGCGGCACTCCTGAGGGTCTCAATGGTGAGGCATCTTGCTATCCCAAATGTGCACCTCAAAAGTGACTCTCACATCATTATCAATGCAATCATCAAAGGTAGATCAGAGGATTGGCGGATCGATTAAACAGGTGTTATCAACGTTCATAAATTTCAAAGTATCTCATGTAAGGCAGGAAGGCAACAAAGAGTCTGATAGCCTATCTAATATGGTCATGGCTTTGGAAGCTGAGGTGGATTATATAGTCTTTTCAAACTTGAGGAAATGACAGCCCATCGATATGATGTTTTAACATGTTGAAACACAAGCAGATTACAGGCTTTAATGCACCCACATTTACTCCCAGTTGATTGAGAGTCAGCATGTGTGAGGAGGTATGAACTCAAGGGGAGCTATTACTTGCCTTTGTCTTCCATCTTCACGTCTTCGAAGGCAAAGTTTGTGTTGGAGCGGTGGTTGACATTTCCAACAGGGGTGGAAAATGTGGCCAAACTTCTCCCTGAGGACAATGAAGGCAGTGATAGCATTTTGGGGCAAGGTATCAACAGACCATTTGAAGAACATCTTTGCCTTCGAGGATGCAGAGCTTCTACACAAGGTTTCAATTGTGCTTAAAGATAATTACCTCTCGGGGAAGGAAGGTACAGAACCAACATAGAAATCTCGCCTCTGTTCCTGGGCTGGTGATTGGTGATGGGCACAATTGCAGATGCTTGCTGGTTGGTGATGGAGTACATACGAGAGGAGTGGACAGGTGGCCTGGAGGATGTTTTGCTTAGAGAGGAAAACTAGTTTCAAATTGGAGACATGGATGCGCCCATACACCCATTCCTGATTTGGAATGCCTATAGGGACAGGAAGGTTTGTCGGGCTGCAGTGGGTTTGGGCCTGAGTGGATACAAAGATTACCTGCGTATTAGAGAGATTTGAGTTCATAGAGGGAGATAAACCCAGATCAGGAGAACCCCAAAAGGCATCAGGGACACCCTCCTGGGAGTGGCAAGAGCAGAAGGATAGAAGCTGGTCCCTCTTCTCAGGTTTCTTGATCAAGGTGGCTTCTACGGGATCCAGGTTTTGTCTTGTTTGACACCATTTTTTGCTGGGCTGCTGATTAATGTTTATATTGGCCAATTTGTATTGCAAGGCTATACATGCACATCTTGGTGCTGTGAAAGCCCCCAATTGTAATAGGATGGGAAGGGGTCTGCCTTTGCGTCACTGTTTTGTTGTGGGGATGGTTGTTTGTAAAGGGCTCATAGATGTTTTTGGATGAAAAGATTTATGTAAGCCTGCTACTTTACTAAATATAAATATCATAATTACCAATCAAAAAGAAATGTGTTTATAATTAATATTAATATTAATATTATGACATGAAATGGCTGTCAAATTTATTAGAACTCACTTGTATGCCTCAACATTTAAATCATACAGGACAATGATGATAGATGAAAGACTAATGAATAAATGATCAGAGATACATTTTTTACCATCTTTCTCACAGTTGGACTATGGTTGAACCTGAATGAAAGGTTCCATATAAAAAGCCAATGCTTGAATTTGATTTTTCTAAATTCATAGTCATTTTTTAAAATTTATTGTTTAAATAACAAATAGCTATCTCAGGCACCAACATTTCTGGGTTTAAACTTTAATGTTCCTTAATACTAAGTACCTTTTGCCCCAAGAAAAAGCCTAGAAGGCATGGATTTGGACACTTCAGAGACAAATGAAGGCTTGCCACAGTTTATGGCAAACCAAACAATTGTTAGGTCAAAATGTGAAGGCCTACACGAATCCTCTATTAAGATATTGTCTAGGACCAGTGTCCATATAAATAAAATATCGTGTAATTGCCCTGGACAATCTCTACGATTTCAAATGCTTACAAATAGGATTACAATAGCAGGCTTCTGTATGTTGTCAACCTTCCCAATGCAATTCCATTTGCAAATGTCTGAAGTGGAGGCCTCAGACTGTCTAAAACTAACCAGGTCATCTAAAAAGAATTTGCTCGTTCTTGGGGTACCCACACTCTTCAAGAAACAGAAACCCATAGATAATAAGAGCCCACAAATTTAAATTGTGCCTCCCTAAATGCAAAACTAAATGTGCATTACACAAGTTCTTGAAGTTTACCACAAGACAAGAAAAACATTATACGATCAAAAGTTAGTGAATAATATATTTGGTTGAATTATTAATATTATCTATGTTCAATAATTGAAAAATTAAAATTTCTACAAAATTCATTCAAAAAAATGAAAAATAAGTACAGCTCACCTTTAGACATTACAACCAAAGAACTCCCATCAGTGGCCCCTGCTATTGCACTGATATAATAGTTTTTTTCCCATTGTTCCATTATCCATTCCTACAGAATTACAAAGGACAATCAGTTATTTTTATCCTTCCTGGGGAAAAAGCAACTTAGAACAATATAAAGTTAAACTATGCCTGTCAATAGTTTACTAATTTTCAAGAGTGTGCAGCACAAATGTCCAACCTTGTGAAGGAAGGACTGTGAAAGTTCGTATACTTGTGCTGTAAACCCAGTTCCTGCATCCATAATGAGAGCCCACAGATTTGAGCACGAGGCTACACAGCTTATGAATAGACCATCTTCATTTCCTTTTTCAACATGTTGTGCCAGCCTGGTGTCTGCAACATTATAGTGATACCTAGTAATATAAAACAAGCAACATGACGTTACAATTTGAAGAAACTTGGACATATAAATCAGATTCCTGGAAGACAATCACAAGATATAGCACAAAATGAAAAAAGAGACATCAAAAATTCTAGTCAAACAGATGACTGCTCATTCACAGCTAATGAAAAAAGAAGACAGCATGCATCATATCCTGTGAGACAATCACAAGATATAGCACAAAATGAAAAAAGAGACTTTTATAATTCCAGCCAAGCAGATGACTGCTCATTCACAACTAATGAAAAAAGAAGATCCAAAACCATCCATCATATCCTGTGCAATAAAGACATCCAAAACAAAACAAAATTTATAGAATGCTAAAAACAATTGTATAGTAACAACATTCCTTTACATCTATGTTAGCCCGGGTTTCTAGGACGGGGATGAGGGGACGGGGAAACGGGTTTCCATGACGGATTTTTTTCCCGAGAGCAGGCAACGGCAGTGGGGATAAATATATAAGAAAATTTTAAATATTTGTTTGAAAACATGATTATATACATTATAGAACCTTAACATATAACATTTGTGTTAAATAATTTAAATTGAGAGTTCACATGGGAGTGTAAGTCAAACAGATTATCAAAATTCAAACATTAATTTTATGGGACAGCCAGGGGACAGGTTCCCGAAAGTTTCTGAGACGTCCCTGTTTTCAAGACAGGTCAAATTATGCCGGAAACGCATCCCCGGGTAACACTGCTTTACATACAGTAAAATCATTAACTATAAAAAACAAGAGAATACATATAACAAATTTGCAAAAAGACAAACAAAAAAAAATGTTTGCCAAAAAATGGAGCAATGCATACCTCTGCTTCATAGGACGCCGAGCATTATAAACAGATATCCATTGTGTAGCTGGCATCCCTAGCCGTACTTTCTTCTTTGGTTGTTCCTCATCATCTTCATCCATTGTCAGCCTGCCTCGTTTTTGACCAACCTGGCAGACAATTTGAACCAAAAATAAGCAACCCTTAATATTGCCTCGTTTTCAAATATCAGATTAACCTGAGGACAATTATCATTAAATGTGATCTCTAAAATGTTTTTCCATTCAAAATCACACCTTTTGAGCACCATCTGTATTTAATGGTCTGACAGCTGGATTTGGAGCAATAATACCATCAAAAAGTGAAATTAATTTTGAATAGTTAGGCTCCTCATCAAATTTCAAATTTACAACAAATTCAAGGAACTGCTTGAAAGGTTGTGGGCAAAAGCAGCAGAGCATTTCTGGAGAAGTGGCCATTTTTTTCTTGCAAACCAGGAACCCTTTATTGTCACCCTGGTAGCCTTGCCATGGCAATCTGCCACGGAGTAGAAATATAAGAGTATAAGCAAGGGATTCAAGATCGTCTCTCCTGCTTGCAGTTCTTCCCAGATGTGCATGCACACTAGCATATCGAACAGTTCCTCTGCATCACCAGATATTTTATAGATTGTATAAGATCAAAATCTTAAGAGTAACATTACCCTATAATAGAAAAAGAACACAGATCAAGATTCAGACATAAAGAAAGAAAATATTAAAATATATCTATAGCAACTTGCCTGAATACATCCGGCCTTTGGTCATAATCTACATGCTGTCCAGTTGCTGCATCCTTCCATTTTGTTGCTGCATTAATAATGATATTACACAAACATATTAAAAATAACTTTACAGAAAACTTTGTTAAGACTAAATATTAGCTGAACCTTACTCAGTGACAAAATAATTTACTAACCTAACCCAAGATCAACAAGAAATAGTTTCTTTTCATCCGGTGTACCAGGTTGGCCAAGCAAAAAGTTTTCAGGTTTTACATCACCGTGAACATAACTGAAATTCAGACATAAACAACAATTACTCGTGATGTTTGCTGCACAGAAAAACACAATAATATAAATTGTACTCATAAACTAATTAATCAGAATCTCTGCTGCATACCCTCTGGAATGCATCTTCTCTAGAATAGATATAGATTCTACAGCTATGCATGCCACCATTTCTGTAGACATCCTGCAAATAGATAGCAAACTGTCAGTTTGTAGATAAGAACCCTGCCAGAACAGCTACCATGCTGCCAACAAACAGAATAAACTACAACAAAGTAATGAACTAACGCTTGTCCAGATGAATTCCAAGCATCCCATAAACTAGGGCCCAAGATATCCATGACCTGTGGTAAACCACATAGAAGTAAGCAAAGTCAAATCCATGTAAAATATGAAGAGGAAAGATCAGCAAAAGGCTAAATGTTTGGAAACTAAAATAAAGGTCCATTAAAAATTTATTCCTCCTTGTTTTATAATTAGAAAAAGGCAACAGTAGAAGTTTATCAACACAAAAACCATTACCATAATATAGTAATCACCCTGACGACCCTTGTAGTGGACTCGTGGAACACCGTGACTCCCTCCAAGAGCACTGTTCAAAAGAAGACAGAACATAAGCAAATCGTGCAAAGAAACAGATATCTACAGCACTTTGTAGAAAGATCCATTAAAGCACTAAACCAAAGAAAAAAAACAAGGAATCAACCATTACCAGACAAACAAGCTTCAAAGTGGATATAAATTTCAAAGCCAATGAATTGAAGTATACAAATACCAAAGAGATCAGTCTGATACATACGCATAAACTTGCCACTCATACGGAGGCCCATAATTGCATCCTTTACTACTCCTGTGTTCAAATTTTAAAGCAACCTACAAACATGAAGCAATGGGTACTTATCACACAAACTATTGGACCTTGATGCGCAGAAAAGGTTTGACAATATTAACGGATTTCATATTTTTAAAACTCAGAAAACAAATTGAAATATTTAATAATATATGCATCATGTAAGTGCATACCTCCACAGCACTAGGACCTGTAGCTGTACCACCAGAAACACGACGACCAACATAAACTTGGCCAAAACCACCTTTGCCCAACTTCCTTTCTATTTTATAAAGAGGAGAGCCACCTACTTGAACCTGTACCAAAAGAAATTAGAAAAGACCAAAGATCAACAAGAATTGTTTAATATTATTCAAATAGCTAATAGCTATGCAATAAAAAAAAAGTGCAAAAATTCCATTCAATCGAATAGTTAGCAAGCAAAATCTGTGACATTAAAATACAGTCTCTAGAATGTAACTGAAAAAAATCAAAGGCACTTTCAACATTCAAAATATAATCAACTACCTTATCAAATTCTGAAGAGCCATATATGAAATTCTTAAGACACAAATAAAGGCACTTTCAAATTCTCAAAAAGCAATCCATGAAAAATAACCAAACTTTCAAGGAAGCAAATGTAATCAAACACTCCAGGCGCCCCCAAAATCCTAGGAATGATGTATGAGTAAATAAATAGCATAAGAATACAGGATGTGTTAGCTCTGTCAAACTAATCAACCCTATCATTAAGAATCATACAATTCTAATGAATGAACTGGATTGTTATTTTTTTGGGATGAAGATCTCGAGGCCATAGTAATTACGACTACACATTGTAAACATAATTTCAAGAAAATAATCTTCTCAACCATTGCATGTACCATATATACCCTGATCGAGAAAAGCAAGAGATGTTTAGCCAGTCATTGGATCTATATTTTACAAGCATGGGTTGTATTTACCTCTTCTGATTTATAAACGGTTTTATTTCATCCAAAAAAATAAGATATATACCATGATCGAGAAAAGCAAGAGATGTTTAGCCATTCTTTCGGTCTGTATTTTACAAGCATGAGTTATATTTACCTCTTATAATTTACATACTGTTCTATTTCATCCAAAAAAAAATAAGATATATACCCTGATCGAGAAAAGCAAGAGATGTTTAGCCATTTAAATTTAATGCACTACCATTTCAAAAAGCAAATAATCTGGCCGAGAAAATCAGGATTTGTTTTAGGCTGAACCATCAAAATCCAATGGTTTACTATCTGAAAACCCTAAAGATCCAAATTGTAGAAAACCAAAAGCGAGTGCGAGAAAAAACACCTTTTCAGGAAGAGGTGCTGTACTGCCTTCGTCCTCAGCACCAGGCAGCTTATCGGCGCTCCTGCCTGCACTGTCATCATCCATCTTTTCTTCAGCAACACTAACCCTAACCGCCGATAAATCTTCCCCAGCTTTCACCTCTGCTGACTGCCGCCCTTTCCCTACCCAGGGACTCAACCTAACTGCAACAGGCTTACTCACCCTACGCCCTGTCCTGTTTCTCTTGGGCAAATTCTTCGGCTGGGCGATCGCAATGTCCTTATCAGGGGTTTTGTGCTGCTTCACTAGGTCCGCCGCCTCTTTTGCTACAGCAGCTCTGGTACGCACATGATCGGCTGCAACGATCTTTTTCTTATCGACGTTGTTAATTTTCTTCTTGTAATTGGGGATTCCTCGTCTGGCACGGTTTGCGGGCGGGCTACGTTGGGGTTTATTGTTATTATTCAGAGAGGGAACACGACCCTTGCGCATTCCACTGCGCAGTTCAGGCATCCTTCACCCATACAATCCAAAGATCCAACCATTTCTTTCTTTCACACTCATCCAAATTCCACCACCATTTCCCCCTAATCGTTCATGAATTTCTTTTTCCCCTAAACAATCTCAAAACGGCCGTACCTAATCTGCATGCATTTCACAGTCGTAAAACCCCAATCCAATCAAGACCATCGCAGATTGCTCCTCCAATAAAAAGTCCCCCAAAATCAAAACATAAATAGCAAAAAGAAAAAAGAAATTGATTAAGGCTCTGACCTCCTCGATATGGACAGACTCTGAACGTGGTTGAACGATGAAAATCTGAGGCGGCCGCCTGAGACTCGATCCGCTGACGATGGGGTTTCAATCTATGGAAATGCAAGAGGCGCCCAAAAACCAGATCAAAAGTAATAATAATTTCCCTTCCCTGGTATTGCGAGAGATGTAATGAGCAGATTTATTATTTATTCATTAATTTGTAGAGGTCAGGTCTTCTAAGACAAAAAAACAAGGGTTGGGTATATAAGGTATTCTCAGCCTTTTTGGGCTGATTGTGTTTAAATAACAGTGACTCTAAGTTTGTGGAATAATAGTTAGGAGGGCATTGTTTGATTTCCATTCTCCAACTACCCTTTCAAAGATAGTTGAAGGGTATAGCTAATTTTTTTTATAGTCAATATTATTGGTAATTATTTATAGTTAATATTATTAGTCTAAAATTTTAAGCTATACGAGCTTTCACAAATGATTGACATTAAATTTTTTTACAATTTTGAAATTTATTTGACAATTTTTCCTCACTTCTACACTTTTATCCAATCAATTTAAAAAGCTAATGTGTTTTTTAGAAATTAAAAGTTAAAATAACATATTAAAATCTTAGTTTGTTGGATTGACATAATCTTGTCGCCTTTGTGAAATCTCTTTTCAATACAAATTATATATATATATATATATATATATATATATATATATATATATATATATATATATATATATATATATATATATATAGTTTGATTTCCATTCTCCAACTACCCTTTCAAAGATAGTTGAAGGGTATAGCTAATTTTTTTTATAGTCAATATTATTGGTAATTATTTATAGTTAATATTATTAGTCTAAAATTTTAAGCTATACGAGCTTTCACAAATGATTGACATTAATTTTTTTTACAATTTTGAAATTTATTTGACAATTTTTCCTCACTTCTACACTTTTATCCAATCAATTTAAAAAGCGAATGTGTTTTTTAGAAATTAAAAGTTAAAATAACATATTAAAATCTTAGTTTGTTGGATTGACATAATCTTGTCGCCTTTGTGAAATCTCTTTTCAATACAAATTATATATATATATATATATATATATATATATATATATATATATATATATATATATATATATATATATATATATATATATATATATATATATATATATATATATATAATGAGTTGGGGGTCGGCTTGATTGGCAAGAGCTTCCTATTGTAAAACACAAGGTCAAAATGTGCACTCTCTCCATTAAAAGTCTACTTTACTTTTAAAAAATAACTAAAAAAATTCATTCAACTCTATTATTTTGGGAAGACCTGTGGGATGGTAACAATATCCAAACCCTCCAACAATGTTGGGGTAAATACATTTATAATTACATCATACCCCCTCAAGATTTGTTCCTAGGTAACCCTAAGTGGAAAACATTGGACAACATCAACATTCCAACCCAACATAAAACCATGTTAACAAACATTCTAGCATATAGGAAAATAATCATGAACAACAAAAAGGACTCCCTCTTGTGGACAACCTCCAATGATGGCAAATATAACTCGAAAGATGGTTACAAATTAATTATCTCTGAGCACCAACATAATAAAATGGACCTCCCCCTTCACCTTTGTATGGACAAGGACATCTTACCCAAGGCAAGGCTCTTCTCTTAGTTTTCCATCCATAACAAAATCCAGATAGCTAACCGCTTTACTAAAATGGGCTATGAGGGCCCTAGCAGATGTTGCCTATGTGAATCAGATTCAGAATCCATAGATCACATTCTCCTTAATTGCCCTTATGCTAGGAATTGTTGGGAATGGTTGTGTGGTAAATTAAACTACATATCAGTAGTCCCCCATAACCTAAAAGATTTGTTTAAATCGTGGCCAAACTATCACGAAAATAGCATTTATAACATTCTATGGAAAGTATGCCCATCTATTCTCATCTGGGAAATTTGGAAGGAAAGAAACTGTAGACTTTTTAAAGATAGACACATGGAAGTGGACCAACTTCTAAACAATATTAATGCAATCATCATTGAAGTAACAAACAATAGGGTCATGAATAAACCAAGTATAAGCAAAACTATGACTATTTGGGATGGATCAATGAGACACCAATGGATTGGTCTTAAGATCCCTCCATTACCAAATAAGACAAACCTTGATAAAACCAAAGCCAGAAAGGAACGTGTCTGGCAACCCTCTCAAGAGGGTAGATTTAAACTAAACTTCGATGGCGCATCCAGAGGCAACCCCGAGCCAGTTGGCATTGGTTGTGTAGTCCATAACTCAAATGGCCTTGAAGTTTCATCCCTAGCCAAACCACTCGGCACCACCACTAATAATATGGCTAAAATGAATGCATTAGTAGATGGCCTTAAACTTTGTATTAAATTGAGTATCTCAAATCTTGATGTGGAAGGAGATTTTGCTAACATTATTAATGTTCTCATAACCTAATTAATCCATAACTAGAAGCTAAAAGCAATTCTAGATCTGGCATTATACATAGCAAACAAATTTACCTATGTCACCTTCAATCACATATATAGAGAAGGGAATAAGAGAGTGGATGAACTGGCTAATCTTGGCACGGATGACACTACCATCAACCCTTGGGGTATCTGATTCACCACTACAAGCACACCTTCAAGTTTAAGATTTATAACCTCATATCCTTGTATTTTCCTTCCTCTATATTTTAAACTCATCTGGGTCAAATTTTCCTCCTAATTACCATACAGGTCTCTATTCCAAAGATTAGTAGTATAGTTTTCCTAGGTCAGTACAGTCTCCTAGGTTAGTTTAGTTTCCCTTTCTCCCCTTAATGTCTAGTATCAAGGTCAGTTCTAAGTCCTTTAGAATTACCTTGACCTTGTTATTCCATCCTTGCAACATTCTCCCTCCCTACCCAATATCTAGCTCCTTACACATATAAATTTATGATAGTCTCTAGTTTATGCGCTATCCCTGACACTAGCTATCTCAATTATTATTAAAAACTCACATGGCTCTTTGCATTTGCATTAACTTAGCTTGAGTCAGATATACGAAAGATAGCTCTAGGTCCTTCTTGAGGTTTCCAACCTCATTTATCTTAAGTAGCCCTAGGAGGAGCATATTAGCCTATACTATGTTAAAGATTTGCATTCATTCGGAAAAATTGGAAAATTCAAAACTCTTGACTCTAAAACTTCTTAATAGACATGTCTCCTTATATATTGACTAGAAAATCTCAGGATTGACCAAACAGAGGTCCCCATATCTATTTTATTCAATGATTGTGAGCACAAATAATGCTTATCACGATGAAATCAATAATACGATATGGTAACATCAAATGTGACAAACCATATTAAGGTATTGGTGGGTAGGACATAGGGTAATCCTTCATAGTATGAATTAAACCAGTGATCAAGGTTTGGGATCTACCAATAACAACTAAGGCCCAAGGCTTCTAAAGCTCAACCTTGCCCTTAAAGAGCTAAGCTAGCTAGTTCCTCAATTAACTAAGATAGCTTTCTTTTAGTTTCTTATGGCTAAAATTATTGGAAAGCTAAATGTGTGAGCAACTATGGTCTTTATTATTCGAGGTATTTATTATATATGATGTTTGTAAAAGCTTTGTTAGTTTATCTCATAAAAACTCGCACTATTAAATGAATTTATGTATTATATCCTTAGCATGGCTAATGAAGATAATCAGTCCCCTAGAGTGGTTAAAAGGTACTAAGATGGTGTGATTTTAGCATTCAGAAGATACTCATATAAGGGAAGGAACCAAATATGGTTTGTTAAAATTACAAAAGTATTTCTAGATATACCTACTTACCTCAATTTATTAAGGACATAAATTTATCTAATTGCCATTCCGGGATCCAGGCATGTACAAAATGCATTATGAAAAGACTCGAGTTTGTTTCACTAATCTAAATAAGGGCCAAAGTCTGGCCTGGCCGAAAGCATTCCTCGTCCTTTAAACCAAACTAGTGTAAAAATATCCTTCGTAGCAAGGAGATGTTATGTTACATTTTGCAGATATCAAGACAAAGCTTGAGCACATTTCCCAAATTTTATGCTCTAATACTTGGCAGTGACAGTTGGCGGTTTGTATGGAAATCTCTATTACAAGTAAGGCTGGGTGAACTAGCTACATATATTCTGATTACTTTCCTTTCCTTTATCTCATTATGTCAACTAACAAGGATCTTAGTCAATCGTACAAAGAAGTTTTGATAGGAATGGAATGGGAGACACTTTGAGGGAAAAGCCTGTACCCCAAGGATGTATCCCCACACTCAAAGTCAAGATTGTTGAAGAAACTTCCTGATATTTTAAGAATGTGTTGTACTCTATAGTTGTATAAATTTGGTAAATAAACTAAACCATTGTAAATCAAACACAATTGTAATATAAGGAAAGATCTACAGATCCAACCTATTATGTACATAGGGGTATGCCCCTATCTAGTTTCTGTATTTGCACTTCTTTCTGTCTAAGTGGACTATGGTCCCCAGGTGAGACTAGGGGGTTTCCTTGACTCTATTCTTTCCCACCAATGCTTGATGTTGAACAAAGGTGTAAAAAAAAGAGAGAGTTTAATAAAATTTATCAAGGCTAAGGTCGTTTATTGAGCAAAAAAAATTAAAATTATGGTCTGATTTTGTATAATAAATCTATAATAATTGATTTAAAGTATTGATATTAGAATCATTAATTTGTCCATATTACAAACATAATCAAATTCTATTTAGTACTTTTGAAAATCAATTGATTAATCAACCTAAGTAACAAATTAAGATGTAGAGCTATTTTCAATAGTAGAGGAGGTAGAGTTCAAAACCTATTGAGGCCAACAACAACAAATAGATGGTGATTTAGAAAATGGTCAATGGTTGATGCTTATTGCTTTCAATTTGGATCTAAATCAAAGAACAAAATTATCTTACTAGCATTTGGCAAGAATAACAACACAGTCTTGCAATGTAGGCAGTTTTTCATGAACAATATATGTGTTTTAATTATTTTTAGTATGACATAACATTCATATATTTTAGATTTGAAAGTCTACTAAAAATATATATAATGTTATAGTAACATATATTTTGTTCAGAGTAAATAATGCTAAGTAAAAGCAATATTGAGAGATACATTTATATACTTTATTTTAAAGACATTATTAAGACAGCATGGATAATAGAATATTATTAAGATGTTCAATATTGTTACATTATCATAAAATATAAATTATTAAAAATGAGTTTAATAAAAAATTTTAAATAATAAACATGAAGATTCGATTTATAAGTTGAAAGAGTAGTCTAGTCTAAGTTTGGGGTTCAACTCCTACCTCAAAGTACTTCGGAGAGAGAAAACATAATCAAGCTAGGATACAAATGATTCTAAGTTAGAATTAGAAGTAGAATTATAATTATGATTAAGGTTTTTATTTTTTTTCTTGGTAACAGATTTTTAGATTTTTATTATTGATGTAAATGCTTTTGCTTGGAACTATGAACTAGTTGGGTCACAATGGGGGACCCCATCCTCGTGGTGAGGACATTATCCAAGGTACAAGGCATCAACACCCATATGAAATTCATCCTAATAGTGATCTCCATAGTTGGAAGCTCAGAAGTACGTCTCCTTATCACTCCATTAAATCTTCTCCTTATCACTCCACACTTGTGCATATCTCATTATCCCTCCATAAATATCATTATCTATCCAAGGCACTGAGCACCATCGAATAAAATCCTTATAACTCCAATGTACCAAATAAGACATCCAACGGATGAGCACAAACACAACTCTACACTAACAATGCACCATGAGTATCGACGTGTACCAAATAGTGGGTGGACAAGGCATGCAACATGCAAACCTAAGCAACTAGATGCACACACCAATAATAAATAGTTGTAGTGCACAAACGCCGAAGGCAAACGAGGATAAGCACTACCAGTAGAGGGTAGCTCTTGTTATACTAAAAGGAAAAAAAATACTTAATTACATTAGAGAAAATAGTACTAGAAGAAACTAATCTTAACACGATAGTCCAAAACCCTATTGATCTCTACTTGGGAAAACAAATCAAAATTTACTTCCATAAATTGTATCAAAGGAGAAAAGTCATCCCATTTTGTACATGATTTGAAAGTTGACCAAGCAATACTCATTTTCCCTTTCTTCTCCATATCAAAAGTGCCAACCAGAAAACCAATAACCATGTCTTCATCTATTCCATTGAATGCTCTTGATATTGTAGTTCAATTATAATGAAGGTTCCACTAGGCGACTTCCAATTCTTTTTCCCTATTCTCTCAAAACCAATGTTTGAATAATGTGCAAAAACTAACGCTTGTAAACTAGCCCATCATGGATGTGGAACTATCCTCCAAAACCTCTAGCTACAACAAGTTCGATGGCCCTCGAAACTCTGTCATCCATGCCCATAAATAAATACCTGAATTGTTCTTAAAAAATCTTCTCTGTATTTGCAATCATCTCCAAAATAGAACATCATATCTCCCTCTTTATTACCCTTAAGCACTCGAGAATAATTACATTGTTGTTGCATAAATGTTGATTTACCTAACCCTTATGTAGAAATAAGCAATGATAAGCTAGCACTACATATCTGAGACCAAATTTAATGAACTTCAATTTTGGGAAATAAAATCCAAGGATACTTATGAATCATCCCAACACGTCTCTTCATAATCTCAAGGTTTATCTTTGACAATTTTGTGGATCCAAATACATCAACTATCCTTGTTAAAAACAATAATTACCAACCATGAACAAAAGTTGCACTTATAGTACTGTAAACACTTGTCCATCCATGATGTATTCACCAAGTACTACATATTACACAAACATCATCCAATCCATTCATCAATTTCCTCTAAAAAGAAGAGCAAAAACAAGTTGATTCAAGAACCATTAAAGAGAATAGTCCTCCCTTCTGTCACCCCTAACAAAGAGGCCAAAACCTTTCATCAACCCCAATCTTGATAGTCCCAGATGTTTCCTTCAAATATTTTATTTGTCATCATCTTTGGTTCATGCTAGTCTTCTTTGCCTCCAATTTGGAATCAAATCCACATCACTCGATGCCATCAAGGGGTGGGGGGTCATAATGACCATACCCATCCAATATAATAAGCTTTTCCAACTCCAACCACTCATGTGAAATGTTAAAAATAATATCTTTACCTCCTAATTCAACAAATGCATTCATGAGGAAATCAATTGCCTTTTCGGATTCATGTTAAACATGATATATGGTGTAATCACACAAATTTTCCAAACTCTGCACAATCCTTTTAATGCATTGTTTCAATTTATAACTATGGACATGACCATTGTTGACTACATTTACATAAATCTAAGAGTACCCTTCTATATATATGCATTTGACTCCCTTTTCCTCATATAACCATAATCCTTGAGCCAATGCTATCATCTCAACCTCATTATTAGTGGCTACTCTAATAGTGTGTGCTTGTAAGCATTTGCTTTTCTCTTTTTTATATCTAATTATGCATCTCATATTATCTTTCCTAAGATTTCCCTTTGCAACTCCAACAAAATTTAATTTAAATCTATCTTCAGTCAAAACCTACCATCGAGTCATATTACTCTTATTTTGTTTACTTGTAATATTTCTACGTATAGATCTTAATTACCCCCATTTGTTTTGAATCTCTTTATCCCAACCAAAATTAATAAAATATTCTTGCTATGTATTATAGAGTTTACCACTTCTCATATTTTTTTTAATTAAATTCGTGTAATGGAAAAATATAGAATTGAGAGTGTATTCACTTGGATGTGAGGGAAAATTAGGAAGCCTAAACCTATTTCCTCTCATACATCAAAAAGAATATGATCTACTTGGCTCAAGAAGGCTCAAGCGCTAAGTGGAAGTAGTGATCCTTCGTTATTATAGAAGATGACTATGCAAGTGTATTTGAGAAATGCAAGATCTAGGACTATATATAGAATAGACATGGTATTTTGGCATGTATTGTAAGACTGTAGATTGAACAACTAATTTTGGGATGGGCTCTAGGAAGAAAAAAAAGTAATTGAACCGTAAACCAAATTTCAACCTCAAATGGAAGGACAAGGGCGAGTCAAGTCACCCTTGTCCTAGCATTTTTTTATGAAAAAAATTGCAGACTAGAGCTCCCAATCTAATCTTTTTGTAGCTTCTTTTGCACACATGCCACTTATTTCCTATGCACAAAAAAAGTAATATTGTAGAAAGGGGTTTCGCTAAGTCAACCCCTGATTTTAAAATCAACCATCAAATTAAAATGAAATATACTTGAAAGGAAAGTGTGCTAATATATAGGATGGCCTAGATATGATAAATAAGACATGTCATATACCTTGACGATTTGATGCTCTTTGAATGTAATCATAAGTATTGATGCAAAGAGTGACTCTACAAAAACCTAAAATAAAATCATAAAAGGCATGCTCGCCTCAAGGTTGTTGAAGCTTGCCACAATAAAGGATATGGTTGGATGAAATGCCTTGAATGCTTGAGAGAGATTCAATATGAGATCAATGCTTGAGTTAATCTTTTTCTTGCTTGCCAAAATGGGGGAGATGCCCTTGTTTATATACCTCTCTTAACCATTTCAGGGTGAATAACTTAAAAGAAGCCAACATGGGTTAATGAATCCCACTAAAACTCAATAACCAAAATGTTACCTGATTCAAAATTGGGGCCAATTCTCAAGGACATGGGAAACTCAATAGATAGGGATGAGTTAAAGTCGTTGGTAACCCTCAAATTCACCATTTTTGACCCAAAGCGGGCTTAAATTTGGACTAGAGGTTCTATTCAGTATGGGGATGCCAGAAATATGTGGGACGAAGGTGTGATAAACAAAATTGTATGTGAGAGACCACACATGCTAAAATGGGGCCTAGATAAGTAATAAATTGTATGGAGATACAATTTATGATGCTACAATTTGATATAATGGAGTTGACATTAAGGGACTATTCATAAAAGATCTATCTATTTCTCTACTTTCAAATTTATTATACCCCCATTGCAGGAGTGACAAGCTAAACATCTCCCCATGCAAAATGCCCACCACTGAGGGACCAATAGATTAAAAATTTATATAATGTTTCATGTTTGACCATGCAATACAAACACTTAGCCAATAAAGGAAACCAAAGGAGCATATGATTTGTAGACTCCTCATTTTTCAAGCCCAATAGACAAACATTAGGGCTTGCAATACCAATTATCTTTAATCTAGTACCTATTAGAATATTCTCATGAAGAGCGGTCCAAAGGAATGCCCCTATCTAAGGTAGTATGCTCTTATGCTAGCATAACTCTATTGGCAAAAAATTAATGTCTCTTTGCATTTTCTAAATTTCATATCCCAAACAAACTAAGTAGCCTCGTGACTTTTCAATACAACAAAAAATTTCATCATCCTCATTAGTCAACATGACTTTTATTTTACTTTAAAATTTCTTTAACATATTTATTTTAACCTCCTATAGAACATTCATGTTCTCCATTGGAAGCCACTTAGAGCTATTCACACCTTCCTCCAACTTTAAACCTAGTCTGCCATAAATTCATCCTAATTTCTGACCGCCTCTAAAATTCAATCAAGCATTATTTAGCAAACATGAAGTTGCCTCTTCCTCATTCCAATAATCAAACCAAAAATTAGCTTTCTTGTCGTTACCAATCCTCTAAGAAATGTGGTTAATAAACAATATCTTGCATTTCTAAATAAATTTTCACATAGTTAGGCCTCCTATTGAGTTGGCCAAAGTTGAAATTATGTTTATATCCTTCAAATCCAAGTATGTTTATAACACAATCTTGCACCAAATGTCTTGGGGCTCCTTAACTAATTTCCAAGCCAATTTAGCTTCTATTGTAGCATTTTGCATCTCCATTTTTTTCAAGTCAGTACCCCCTTTTGATTTTGACATAAAAGTTGCATCCCAATTACCATAAGAATTTTTTGAAGTAACTTTCCAGGTTTTGGATAGTTTTACTTGTTAGCTTAAAATATGACATAAGATACATTGGTACATGTGAAATAACTATTTTAATCATTAAAATTCTGCTCGTCTACAAAAACCACTGATTCTTCCGAGCTTCAGCTTTTTTGTTAATGATTTCCTCCAATTGCAAGGTTTTACACATTCCAACGAAGAGTATTACACAATCTTGCACCAAACATCTTGGGGCTCCTTAACTAATTTCCAAACCAATTTAGCTTCTATTGTATCATTTTGCATCTCCATTTTTTTAAAGTCAATACCCCCTTCTGATTTTGACATAAAAGTTGCATCCCAACTTAATAGTGGGATTCTTCTTTCATGTTTGGACCCTTCCCATAATAATTTTTTGAAGCAACTTTCCAAGTTTTGGATAGTTTTACTTGTTAGCTTAAAACATGACATAACATATATTGGTATAGGGGAAAGAACTATTTTTATGATTAAAATTCAATCTATCTACAAAAACCATTGATTTTTCCAAGATTTAGTTTTTTTGTTAATGATTTCCTCCCAATGTAAGGTTCTACACATTCCAATGAAGAGTGGAGCACCCAAATGCTTTGTAGAGATAAGAGAAACACCAAAACCTAGAATACTTGCAAGCTTCTTCCATATTAGCTTTTTTGTATTGATAAATAAAACCTATGACCTATATTTGTTTAATGTTTGTCCCAAGGTTTCAGAATATTTATCTAAAAAATTCTAAATAGTGATTGCTTCCTTAACCAATGTCATACCAAATAAGATTGTGTCATCGGTGAACCACAAATGAGTAATAGGATTTATTCCCTCACAAGATTATTTCCATTCCAAATTATTGAAGATTACAAATATCTTATATATTTGCCCAAAGCTTCAATAATTTTAACAGAGAAGAAATGAGAAAATGGAAAAATCCTATCATACTCTTTGCTAACATTCATTTTTATCCTCGTAAATTTGATATTATGTATCATTATTGTGTTAATTATCTGCTATCAAAATAATACTATCTTCAATATCTCTTCCAAGAGTAAATTTTTTTTGTTCATCTAACATCAAATTTCTCAATAGTTTCTTTAATCTATTTTCCAAAGCCTTTGAGACTAATTTATAAATTGTATTGTATAAAGATATTGACTAGTGATATGTCATTGTTTCTCATAGTTATCTTTTTGGAGATCAAAAAATTTACCATATTATTCATGTCCCTGACAAATCTTATGTTTTTTGTTATGTCCTTAGCCAATTTTACAATGCTCGAACCAATAAAATTCTAGCATGCTTGGGAAAATTGGCTAGGAAACCATCTAAATTGGGGTTCTTATTATGGATTTAATTGAAAAGTTGTTGCTCTTAATTCTTCCACCATAAACCCACTACACACAATCTTATTATCATATTCATATATGAATATGGGCATATGCAATAGTACTTATTCCATACTACCCACTTCATCATTTGATATGTTTCTAAGAAAGTTATGAAAACAATCCACCACAATATTTCCAAGGCCTTCTTCGTTTGTGTACCAAGCTCCATCCTATGTCCAAATCCCATATGTCTTATTTCTCTCCCTCCTAGCTTTGATGAAAGCATGGAAGAATTTTGTATTAACATCTCTTAACCTTATCCAAGATTTATGTGACTTGTCTTTCCAAAAGATTTCATCTCTAGCAAGTAGTTCAACTATTTTTTATTTTAATTCCTCCTCTTTAAGATATTCATCTTTCAACATTCCATCCTTGACAATCTTTTTGTTCAAGATTGTCAACTCTTCCTCTACTTTGTCTTTTTTCTACAAAAATATTCTTGAATGATTCTTTATTCCAACTTTAGAGTTTATTTTTAATGCAACTCAATCTCTTCATAAAGCAATAACTAATCATTCCTTTGAAAATGTTACTTTCTAGTTACCATCCCTCCAATTTCTCAATCAACATTGCATCCCTCCACCACGTGTTTCAAATTTGAAATAACCACTGCCAATCTTGACACTTCTTCCAAACTATAATTGAACCAGCTGATGATCTAAAAAAATGGGAAAAATTATTGAAATGCAAGATATATCTTCATTCATTTAATATTTTTTTAGATGAAACTTAACAAGATCGATAGATATATTATTGAAGTTGATTCTTCTATTAGTCTAGTAAATTTCTCGTATTGGTAATGTAGATAACTGCACCAATCTCTTCAATGAACTTTTTGAAGTCTAGAATAACTTTGTTAATTTTAGCGAGTCTTCCACTTTTTTTTCTCAAATCCACAATCTTATTGAAGTCTCTACCAATGATGAATCTATCATTGTTCATAATTTTTATTTTATTTCTTAAAGCATTCCAAACCACCTCCTTTTCCTCTATTTCGGTGGGGTTATAAACACTAAATAAGTAAAAGTCCATCTCAATAATTTGACTCCTAAAACTACACATCATCCACCATGTTTAAGAATCCATGAGAGAGATATCCACTAAATCGGGGTTCCATAATATTTTCAAACCTCCTGCATTGGCATTCACACTTTGAAAGAGATCGTCCCATTTTCTACAATATCTTAAAAAATTTAGCTCTTCTTCTCCACCTATTTTAGTTTATTGAAATGAAATAATATATCTAGAGTTTCTCTAAATGGCACTTGACCAAGCATTTGGGGCCAACAATCCCCTGTCATTCCACATGGTTGTCCTCCTTTCTAATGGGGAGGCTAGGATATACTAGCTTAGTATATGCCCCTGATCCTCTCTAGGATCCCAATGTTCTTCTAACACCACTGATGGTCTATAGGATTCCTTATTCCTCCAAGGATCCCCTGACCTACCTAACCCACCACCAAGTTAAACTATCTTAACTACCAACATTACAAGCTTTGCTCTCAGGCTACTATCCCTTACATAGGCTCACAAGGGTCTTTTAGACTTCCAACTCTTTCCCAAACTCCAAAAGTGAATTTTAGGAGTTCCAAGATATTTTTAAGGCATTTGACACCTTTTCAATGCATTGGTTTGATTGGGTCATCACCCAATTTGGGAGTTGCTTTGTATTTTAGGGCTACAAGGAAGAGGCCTAATTAGCCCTCCTTCCGATTTTATAGGGAATTTGACACCCTTTCCTCAAAGAATCACCACCCCTGTTCTAAAGGAAATTTTCTCCTAATGACCCATTCTCAAGGATTTTTGGGGTGTTGGGCTTCCAACAGGCCGTACAGTACCTTTGGCAAATTTGAGGGTTTTAAGGGTTTGGGGGACTCTTCACTATCCTGGTCTCCAATAGCACCTTTCCAAAGCTCTCCAAACCTTCTCCTTCACAACATTAAGCCTTCCTACAAAATTTTTGACTCCCTCCAAAGGGCATGCCTTGAAACTCCTCCTACTGTCTGCTAGAGCTCTTGCATTGCTGCTTGCTCCTAGCCAGACTGTACCTAGCTCGCCTAGGGCTTTGTCAAAATTTTGTTTGCTCTTATTTGCTGGGGCCCTACTTTCATAGTATTATAGGTTGGGGTCTATATTCTTAAACTACATAGTTCCATGGTGTTCCCACAGTGGAATCAAGAGCTACAGGCCCATATGTACAAAGCTCTCCAAAACTGGTAGAGCACTAAGATAATGAAAGAACACAAACTAAAAGCACACCAAAAATTTTAAGAACTGATCTAATGCATAAAGATGAAGGGAAAACACACACAAAACAAACACTCCAACAAAGTTTCACACCAAACTCTCAATATTCACATTCCAACAGTCTAAAACAATGACTGTTTTGCTCCAACAACGTTCAGACTGGTCTGTCGTATTGAGTCCGTACAATGGGATCACCAACCTTGACATTAGGGTTTTTCAAGCCTAATATAGACTTCTCCTCGGTATGTGTGTGAGGTTAGGGCTTCTTAACTGCTGAGGTTAGGTTAGGTTATATCAATGAAAAAGTTGCTTAGCAACTTTTAAGCAACTTTTGTTGCCTAAAACAACCTTGCCTTCATTCTTCAATGACCACTAATGAAAGCCTCCTAAAGCACTCACATGTGCTCAAATTCAACCAAACTAACCTAAGACTTCAAACCTCCTATCAAAGCACTGATTTCAAGATGACTACATTCCTTGAATCAATGTGCCAATTACATAAGAAAGACCATCTAAACTTCTAGGACCTAGACTAGGCCTAGACACACACAAAAAATGAGCTTGAAGCTCTTATTTTAATTACATGCTTCATATAAGAAGTTCAACACAACAAAACTAGAAGGTGGGAGCCCTTAGAAGGGTGCTCCTGCACCATACTCCCCCTCAGCACAACTAAGGCACTTTGGGGTCAAGAAGAGCCAAATCAATACCAAACTTCTTGGACTATCCTTCCTCAATCTAGGTGGCTTCAGATTCAGGCTGATCCTTCCATTTGATCAGGTGCTCCATGTAAACTTGATGCCTTGTGGTCTTCTTCACTCTAGATTCCAAAACCTTCTCTGCTTTGGCTGGCTTCTTCTTGGGCATTACATTGGTGTTTATATCTTGCAGTACCTTTGGTGGAGTTGTACCTTGCTAATTGATATCTCCTTTGAATCTAATCAGGTCTGTAACATTAAACACCGGCGAGATGGCTAAGTCTGATGACAAGTCCACTTTGTAGGCATTCTCTCCATATTTGGCTAGAATCTTGCATGGGCCTACTCTCCTCATCTGTAGCTTGGTGGGCATGCCTTTTTGCATCCTTGCTTTGTTAAGATGGACCATGACATAGTCCCCAATCTGAAACTGTACTTCTTTCCACTTTTCATCCACTTTAGCTTGAGTTTATGAGTAGACTCCAAAATAGACTTCTTTACTTGCTCTTGAACCTCCTTGATAATTTGAGTGAAATCTTGAGCTTGTCCACTCTTCAACTCCATGGAACCTAAATCCCTCAACTCACACACTCCTCTAGGGTGTCTTCCATAAACTATCTCAAAAGGACTTCTTCCTGTGGTCCTGTTGACACTATCATTATATGCATATTCAGCCTGAGATATCACAAGTTCCCAAGTCTGCCCATACTCCTTTGTCAAACACCTCAACAAGTTGCCAAGCACCCTATTGATGACCTCAGTTTGAGGATGGTATGCTGAACTGAAAGAGAGATTAGTTCCCAGCCTTTTCCATAAATTTTTCCAAAAATGACCCATGAACTTTCTATCCCTATCTGACACAATACTCAAAGGGAGTCCATGGATTCTAACTATCTCCTTGAAGAAGAGATGTGCTACATATCTTGCATCATGAGTAGTTTTGCAAGGAATGAAATGACTCATCTTAGAAAACTTGTCTACTAAAACATAGATGCTATCCATACCTGATTTGGTTTTAGGGAGTTCAACCACAAAGTCCATACTTACACACTCCCAAGGCCTATTTGGAATTGGTAGAGGTTGATAGAGTCCTGCATTGTTTGAACCTCCTTTAGCTCTTTGACATATTCCACATTGCTCCACATACCTCCTGACATCCCTTGCTAACTTAGGCCAAAAGTAGTATCTCTAAACTAACTCCAATGTCTTGTTTATGCCAAAATGTCCACTTAGGCTGCCATTATGCTTCTCTTGGATCAGATTTTCCCTCATGGATCCTCTAGGTACACAAAGCTGATTACCTTTAAACAACAATCCATTTTGAAGGGTGTAATATGCAAACTCACCATGGAAATGGTTCTCAAACTCTAGGCACACCTTGTAGGCTTGTGAGAAGTCTTCATCCTCCTCATATAAGTCTTTAAAACTTGCTATTCCAATGCTTTGCAGTTGTACCTCTTGGACAGTCAATAACTTCCTACTCAAGGCATCTACTACCTTGTTGAGCTGCCCTTTCTTGTGCTTGATTGTGAAGGTAAAGGATTGGAAATACTCCATCCACTTCAAGTGCCTGTTACTAAGCTTCTCTTGAGTGTTTATGTAACTTAAAGCCTGATTATCAGTAAAGACAACAAATTCTTTTGGCAAAAGGTAATGCCTCCACTTCTTGAGAGATTGTACCAATGCATACAACTCCAAGTCATAAGTTGAATACTTCTTCTTTGCCTCATTGAGTTTTTCACTGAAGAATGCCATAGGCCTTCCTTCCTAACTCAATACACCCCCTACTACTATACCACTTGCATCACATTCTATGGTGAACAACTTATCAAAAGTTGGCAAGAGTAAGATAGGTTTTGTGGCTACCTCTTGTTTTAATGTTTGGAATGCTTTCTCAGCTGCCTCAATCCATTTGAACTTTGTTTTCAGTCCTCCTTTGATGGTGTCAAGAATTGGTGCACATATCCCACTGAAGTTCCTCACAAACTTTCTATAAAATTGTGCCAAGCCATGAAAACTTCTAACTTCAGTCCCTGTTTTAGGGGCAGGCCAATTCAAGATTGCCTCCACCTTGCTTGGGTCCATCTTCAGCATACCCTTGGACACCACAAAGCCCAAATAAACTAGCTCTTGCTGCATGAACTCACACTTTTCCAGATTGATGGCTAATTGCTCTTCATGTAGCTTCTTCATAACAAACCTTAAGTGCTCAAGATGCTCTGCTTTTGTTTTGCTATAGATGAGTATATCATCTAGATACACCACTACAAATCTTCCTGTGAAGTCCTTCAAGACCTCATTCATCAACCTCATGAAGGTTCTTGGGGCATTGGTAAGCCCAAATGGCATTACAAGCCATTCATACAATCCATCTGTGGTTTTAAAAGCGGTCTTCCACTCATCACCCTCCTTGATTCTAATTTTATGATAACCACTCTTCAAATCCAGCTTAGTGAAGTACATAGCACCCCCTAAACAATCCATCAAATCTTCTATTCTTGGAATTGGGAACCTATACCTAATAGTGATCCTATTGATAGCCCTTGAATTTGTGCAAAGTCTCCAATTTCCTCCTTTCTTGGATGCTAAGACCACTAGGACTGCACATGGACTAATACTCTTCTTGATCAACCCTTGATCCAATAACTCTAGCACTTGTCTTGCCACTTCCTTATTCTGGTCTGGGGTAAGCTTGTAGGCTGCTTTGTTAGGCAGAGATGCACCAGGTACAAAGTCAATTTGATGACTTATAGCTCTTCTTGGAGGTAAGGTGGCAGGGGTTCCATCACTTACTATATCTCTGAATTCTTCCAGCATTTGCTGCACTTCCAATGGTGTTTCAGCTTGCAACTTCTTGTCCTCCTCCTTTGGCTTCACCATGATAGCACATCCTATGGTCTCCTCATCATGCAATGCTTGTAGGAACTCCTTACCACTGCTAAGCAACACACTAGGTGTTCTAGAAGTACCTTCTTCATTCTCAGTTATGGACTGAATTTTGAATGTTCTTCCATCTTTCTTGAAAGAAATGGAGTTCTCTTCTCCATCATAGATCACCTTCCTATCAAATTTCCATGGTCTTCCCAATAGAAGATGGCATGCATCCATGGGCAAGACATCACAAAGCACTTTGTCTTTATAGCTTCCAATAGAAAACTCTACCCATGTCTGCTCATTAACTAGCACACTTTGCTCCTGGTTCAACCAAGTCACCTTGTATGGATTTGCATGGGGAACCTTGGTGAGTTTAAGCTTCTTTGCTACTTCCTCTGCTATAATGTTATCAGTAGATTCTGAATCTACTATAACCTTGCATACTTTGCCTTGTATCTTGCACCTAACTCTAAAAAGATCCCTCCTTTGCTTGGGTTCACCTTGATTAGGCTGCCTTATAAGTACCCTCCTAAACATTAGGTTCTCACCCATTTCTGATTCTAACTTGCTGACTTCATTAGTGCATGAGCTGTTGCTATCTTCTTGGGTATAGGCTACCCTCTTCTCATTATTTGAGGCTGATGGTTTATTAGGACACCTATAGGTAGGGTGTCCAAGCTATCCACACTAATAGCACTTCATGGTGGCAAAGTAAGAGCTGCTTCTTCCTGCTCCTCTTCCTCTATTTCCTTGAGAACCTCTTCCTCTACCAAAAGATCCTCTTGTACTAATTTCTAAACTTTGTTCCAAGATTCTGTTCTCTCATTGGCTTCTTGAGTCACCACCTCTACTAGAACCTCCTCTTTGACCCCCTCTAGAGTCTCTACCTCTTCCCCTGTTCTTGGAGTTAGGTTCTTACTTTCTTCTTTGTTTCTCTTCAAGATTTTATGCCATATGCTGACATCCAAGTACTGTGGTGGGAGTAAACAAACTCGTCTCCTCAGCTATGCTCCATTTCAAACCACTGAGATACCTTGCCACTTTAATGCTTTCTTCTTCTTTGATCTTGGATCTCAAGCTCAACTTGTGGAACTCTTCGGTGTAGGTGGCTACATCCATCTCCTTCTGTCTGATATTCAATCTCCTCCTATGCTATTAAATTTCATAATCTGTTGGTACGTATGCTTCCTTCACTTTATTCACCATTGCTTTCCAATTAGAGATTGGGTTCTTTCCCTCTTTCTCTCTTTCACCTTGCAAGTAGTTCCACCAGGTTAAAGCTTGTCCTCTCAACCTAGACCTAGCCACTTTGACCTTCTGTACCTCTGAGATCTCTTTACATTCGAAGTGATTCTCCATGCCTTCAATCCATTGCATCACAAGCTCTGTATCCATCCTGCCAGTCAATAATGGGACACCTTCAAGTGCCTTGCCTGTGATAGCCTTCAGGGCTTTAAGAAATTGCTCATCTTGAGTTGGAGGATTAGGTGTAGGTACATCATCATCAATGGTTGTCTCTTTTCCTTTGGCATCCTGCTCCTCCATTCTATCTTTCACCTTATCTTCTTTTGCTTGGACATCATCTAAGAGTTGCTCCATTTGCATCAATCTTTCCTGCAGGAGTCTATTAGCTTCCTCCTTATCTTCCACCTTCATAGCAAGCTCTGCATTAGTCACTATTTTCTACTTTTGTGATGATCCAACTGATTCTTTTGATGGTTGAAACATCCACTATTCACTTCCCAAGCCTTCTGAGGCTCTGATACCAATCTGATGGGGAGGCTAGGATATACTAGCTTAGTCTATGCCCCTGATCCTCTCTAGGATCCCAATGTTCTTCTGACACCACTGATGGTCTGTAGGATTCCTTATTCCTCCAAGGATCCCCTGACTTGCCTAACCCACCCACCAAGTTAAACTATCTCAACTACCAACGTTACAAGCTTTGCTCTCAGGCTACTATCCCTTACATAGGTTCATAAGGGTCTTTTAGACTTCAAACTCTTTCCCAAACTCCAATAGTGAATTTTAGGAGTTCCAAGATATTTTTAAGGCATTTTACACCTTTTCAATGCATTGGTTTGATTGGTTCATCACCCGATTTGGGAGTTGCTTTGTATTTTAGGGCTACAAGGAAGAGGCCTAATTAGCCCTCCTTCCGGTTTTATAGGGAATTTGACACCCTTTCCTCAAAGAATCACCACCCCTATTCTAAAGAAAATTTTCTCCTAATGACCCATTCTCAAGGATTTTTGGGGTGTTGGGCTTCCAACAGGCCGTATAGTACCTTTGGCAAATTTGAGGGTTTTAAGGGTTCGGGGGACTCTTCACTGTCTTGGTCTCCAAAAACACCTTTCCAAAGCTCTCCAAACCTTCTCCTTCACAAAATTTATCCTTCATACAACCTTCTTGACTCCCTCCAAAGGGCATGCCTTGAAACTCCTACTGTCTGCTAGAGCTCTTGCACTGCTGCTTGCTCCTAGCCGAATTGTACCTAGCTCGCCTAGGGCTTTGTCAAACTTTTGTTTGCTCTTGTTTGTTGGGGCCCTACTTTCATAGTATTATAGGTTTGGGTCTATATTCTTAAACTCCATAGTTCCATGGTGTTCCCATGGTGGAATCAAGAGTTACAGGCCCATATGTACAAAGCTCTCCAAAATTGGCAGAGCACTAAGATAATGAAAGAACACAAACTAAAAGCACACCAAAACTTTTAAGAACTGATATAATGCATACATATGAAGGGAAAACACACACAAAACAAACACTCCAACAAATTTTCATACCAAACTCTCAATATTCACATTCCAACAGTCTAAAACAGTGACTGTTTTGCTCCAGCAACGTTCAGACTGGTTTGTCGTACTGAGTCCGTACAATGGGATCACCAACCTTGACATTAGGGTTTTTAAAGCCTAATATAGACTTCTCATCGGTATGTGTGTGAGGTTAGGGATTCTTAACTGTTGAGGTTAGGTTAGGATACATCAATGAAAAAGTTGCTTAGCAACTTTTAAAAGTTGCTAACAACTTTTAAGCAACTTTTGTTGCCTAAAACAACCTTGCCTTCATTCTTCAATGACCACTAATGAAAGCCTCCTAAAGCACTCACATGTGCTCAAATTCAACCAAACTAACCTAAGACTTCAAACCTCCTATCAAAGCACTGATTTCAAGATGACTACATTCCTTGAATCAATGTGCCAATTACATAAGAAAGACCATCTGAACTTCTAGGACCTAGACTAGGCCTAGACACACACAAAAAATAAGCTTGAAGCTCTTATTTTAATTACATGCTTCGTATAAGAAGTTCAACACAACAAAACTAGAAGGTGGGAGCCCTTAGAAGGGTGCTCTTGCACCACTTTCTCACTAAGGGAGGATTTGGCTCCCTTGGTATTTAAAAAAACAAAACTTTAACACTTACCAAACCTTTCTTTGATGCTTCTTCTTCTCTTTGTTTATTTGCCTTTCTTCCCTTCCCTTTTTTTGATTTATCTAAAACTTTAGCTGCACATTGACTAATGTATCTGACGTCTATTAACCCCAATTCATCATCCCCCTACAAATCCTCCTCTGAATCCCAATCTTTCTCGATAGTCAATCGCACCTCATTTCTTTTTTATCTTCCAAATCTTTGTTTTTGGTGCTCATTCTCAAAGTTTTCATTTCCAAAGTTTCTTCATTTGTAAATAAAGTATGACTTCATCAATTTTGTCGTTTGCTTTGATAAAAACCTCTGTTGTAATAGTATGCACATGGATATTTCTTTCCAACATGACCAACCCCTTCTTTTTATTCCCTTGGTTGGTTGCTTCCTTATTTTGATCATCATTGATACGTGCCTTTGATGGTTTAGTTTTATATCTTGCAACCCATTTGTTTATTCTCTTAGGCTGAGGATTTGTAACTTGCTTCTTTATGATCCCTCTTTCTACATCTTAAGCAAAAAAAAAATTCTCCTCATCTATTTCAATTCTCTAACTCCAGTGTTTTTTTACCACACATAATCTGATTTCCTCGTGAATATTCCTAATTGCCAATTTGATAAGGGCATGTAGATATAAGTATGAATATTAACGATGTCTACATCTATATCAAATAGTGTTTGTAATAATAGCTAAATCTTTTGTAAACATTTCTCAAACCAATACTCAATAGGGAGATTATAAAATCTAATCCAAATTGGTTTTTCATATGGTTCCAAGATTGTGGAATGAAATTAAGGCTCCATCTTTGCATGTATAGAGGAGAATCTATTATGAACCATATTCCACCTTGCAATACTTTGTTTGTCTCTTATTCATTCACAGATAATAACAATAAAAAATCCTTTGGGTAGGAATTCAATGATTTTTGGTGCCTTCCAAGTATCAACAATTCATGCTCTATTTGAAGGCCTATCATTTTTTAGTCCAATAAAATGGCAAATTATTACTAACTCCCCCAAAAATTCAAGATCGTGATTTGTCTCTTTGTTTAGAGCAATTATTTCTACAATTACTATCAAGTTCACAATTGTTAACCCTTGGTCTACTTTACGGTCCCTCTCGGTTTATTGTCTCCATCTTTTGCATGTTCTATTTTTTCATTAATATTCTATAATTTTCTCTGACATGTATTTTTTTTAATAAAAAAATTAGATTTTATTATTTATTGATCTTTGCGATAAAAAAAAATAGAAGAAACAAACAATTTATTGTGTCCCTACATACAAATAGCTAGAAAAAAAGATATATTTGCAAAGTAAACATGTTATCAATTTGAAAACCTAGAAATAAAGTATTCCTATATATGCAAATAAAATAAAAGAAAGAATCGCATTAAATTGGAGATCAAAAGAAATCAAAATATACTTTTGATCATTGTCAATATTGAAATGTGGTATTGTTTTCATCTATCTTGAAGGTGATTTATGTATTCGTAACATCTCCTCAATCCAACTTGTAGACATTCTTCTATGTGTGCATGTTTTGTGGATTTTGGACTTTCAAAAATAAGGTTTTTTTGTGTGAATAATTTGTATAAAAACATCATAGTAGAGATTTTTTGTTTATTTTGAAACTATTGTATGAATGCTTTAACCATTTTAAAAGAATCAATAGAATAAGGAGGCAAAGATAAATATCATTGGAATGCTTTATCTCTAAAAGTGCAAGAGAACATTTTAGCTATGGGCCTATGATCATTTGAGAAATCACTACACAAAGTTTAAAATTTTTTCACATGAGATATGGTGTCATCTTTTCCATTATATAGCTCTAATTGGGAATATTTATGTATTGAGGAATAACAACACGAACAATATCATCAAAAAGTAAGCTAGCTACATTAAATGTAGGAACATTGAACATGGATTGGGTTAGAGAAGTCAATTATTTTTGCAAGGATGAAACACTTTGAGCTAAATTGTTGATAGTGACTTTGGTGGGTGACTTGTTGTAGGACATGTTGGATTCTAGGGGAGGTGTAACATTATGATAGGTAGTGTACAAGGTGAAAAGGGGAGCAAAGTAAAAGGGTATGATTACTCATCCTTTTCCAAATTGCACACTTAGAAGGAAGATGTCCCAATAGGCTCAAGTGAGGACCTAAGTGCTAAATGGGGTAGTGATCCTTCACTAAATATGTAATTTGAAAATAGAAAAGAGGAAAGATGCAATGTAGATGACAAAATAGACAAATAGGGACAAAAATAGAAATAACAAACTGATAGCTAACTGCTAGAAACTAGATATGAGCTAAATCAGGGTCTAGACTATTGTAGTAACATGTGATTTCAATATGAGTTGAAGTTACAGTGTACAAAAAGTTTCAAACATTTTGTACCTAGGAATAAAATGTTTCAAACATTCTATTTCAGATATTTTTGCTTGGAATTTTTGTGGATCCTCCGACTATTTTTTATATGCCCAAAAAAGTTATGACAACTTTGTAACCTGTTCTTGCACACAAAAAATGGAGAAAAGGTTGGGTAAAAGGGGTTTTCCTTGGTCAAACCCATGTTTAGGAATCAACATTTAAAATGAAATAAAATTGCATAAAGGAAAGTATCTAAAAAGGTAAATATTTGATTTACCTTGCATAAAACCTCATGGATAGATGTTGGAATCACCCATACCCATGAAGATGTTTAAGTGTGCTTGGAATCATGGGTTTGACCTTGAAATATAGAATAGGAATCAAGGATACCATCACAAATACATTGAGATCTATGAACACCACTACTAGATCTTCAATGTAGATATGTTTGATAATCACTTGCTATGAGGGGGCGATGAATGTAGATAGGAGAAATGGTCTTCTTGGTTGATTGGAAACTCATTTACTTCTCCATCATGGGAGAGAAATTTACTTCAATGGATAATATTTCCCTGGAATTGAATTGAATGAATTAGAGAAACCCGATCTTGGATGCTTGCCTTCAAATCTTGAATCCAATTGCTTAATTTCTCTTGATCTCTTAATTACATTTAATAGCTTGAGTGTAGTTATTACATGAAAAATAAGGATATATAGGGTGTTTATAAACTCCATCCATTATTTTAGGATTAAAAAATAAGCCAAGTTGACCACATGATCTAATTCCCCACTAACACCCCGACATAGGACTCTAGGCTGAATTTCAGCCAAAAAGTGTGGGGACATAAGGTTTGAAATGTTTAGTTCCTAAGTATAGAATGTTTCAAACCTTATGTACCTAGTAGAATTAACCCATATTTGAATTGGGTGTCGTGATGGTGTAAAATTTGCAGGAAAACAAGAATCATGTTGCAAGGATTAAGCATAATAAACATCAAAACTTGAAATCACCAAAATGGGGCCAATAAAGCATCTAATTATGGGTGCTAACTTTTTAAGAATGGTATACTTAGGCCCCATTTTAGTGGGATTATGAGACAAATAGATTTCATGGTAAAGTAGATCAATGTATAAGATCGATCTTATCAAGGTCAAGGAGACAAAGAAACATCAAGCCCTCAAGTGACTTATGTCTTCATCAAATCCAAAACCAAGAAAAAAGAGGCATCGCTCAAAAGAGATAAAAAGAGAAGGAGAGATAGGCACAACCACTATCCTAGTAAGGTATTTCCTTACTATAGATCATGCAAAGGGAAAGCATTACTGTAAAAGATGACATAGATAGTCTAGCAAGTTGTGTTGTGCTAGTCAACCCATCAAAACAAAGTGGATTAGTCCTTAAGGAAAGCATTGTCTCCACTAATGGATCCTAAAAAGGTGATCAATCCTATGAAAAGCATTGTCTCCAAAGGGATCTAGAAAGGGAGGATTAGTCCTTAAGGAAAAAATTGTCTCCGTTAAGGAATTTGTTGAATAATGCAAAAGGGTATGACAATGAGAAGATGAAAATAAGGAAAGTATTGTCTCCTTAGTAGTTTGCATAAGATATATTGCATTGAATCATTATGTATGTGTGCAAAATGTGAAACAAGGAGCAAAGTGTATGCCCCCATGTTAAAGTGATTTCAATTGCCTTAACGGGAGCAATGACTTTAATAGAGAATGCATGCACCCAAAAGAGATGTTTCCACTATGAGATGCCCCCAAGAAAGAAAAACCAAGGGAAATGAAACACATGACAAAAAAGACTACAAAGGGAATCTACTAACTTAGGGGTTAGTATGATCATATGATAACTCATGTATATCAAATTATATTAAAATGTATTGTCATCATTCCCCGAAGGTATTATAATTGCAAGAATAATGGAATAATGTCATGTAAGAGCTGTAAGGAAACTCAGGTGCGGAAATAGCTTCCTACGGTAATCTCTATAGGAGAGTATTGTGCAAATTCTTATAAATCCTTACAATTTCAAATTCGTTAACTACTTTAACAAAGATATTGCAACCACATACAATGCATACAGAAAAATAGAGAATGACACAATGATATACCCTGGGGAAAACCTTTCGGTAAAAAACCCCAGCACTCCAAAACCTGCACAATGTATTATCTTCAACACAAAGATTACAACACACTTGCAATGCAAGTTCTTTTAGGAGACGAGAGACAAAGCCAACAAGACTTAAATTTCTGTTATATCTCTCCCATAGGAGCAGCATCATATATATAGACTCCTCTGGACCCAAAAATAGGCACAACCACCAAGACCCATGCACAAAGCCACATGTACACAGTTGTTACATGCAATCCCAAGAATAGGCATCCATCCCTAGAATAGACTATGACAGCTTGTCATAGAATCCGCCAAAAATAACGGTCACAAGAGAAGTGTAAGAGAATCTGTCATACCAACCTATTTTTGGCATATTCTCTTACACACACCAACCACTTCTTCTTGGGCGCCCAAATAGACCCAAGTCATAAGATGCTCTTACACCTGTCATAGCACATTCCTTAAATAGTTCTTACGCATCATAGGAATCTGTCATGACCGTTTCAATCATGATCTCCTTACGCACAAGATGCTGACACATCAAGTGGAGTGACACATCAACATGCCAACTAGACATGTACACTCACACTTAATTACATTATTTGCAAAAAAATACATTTACAAAACAAATAATAAGAATAGGAATTATCCAAGGTTGAGACACCTTATTCCTAACATTCTCCCACTTGTCGAACACCTTGTAAGAGCAACAAGAACATAACAGGAACTTTAACCGCTATAGGCCAAAAGGCCCATAGACTCCGAACACCATCTGAACTTCTCAATGCCCACTGGTTTTGTTAATGCATCTGCAACATTCTTCATAGTATCTACCTTCTCCAAATTTACCTTTCCATCTTCCACCATATCTCTCACAAAGTGAAACTGCACATCAATGTGCTTCGTTCTGGCATGGAAAGTTGGATTCTTTGCAAGGCAAATAGCGCTCTGACTGTCACACCAAATAGTAATTTGTTCTGCATCAACACCAACATCAAAACACAATCTTCTAAGCCAAATGGCTTCTTTACAAGCATGAGTAGTAGCCATGTACTCAGCTTCTGTAGTGGACAAAGCAACCACAGGTTGTCGCTTACTCATCCAACTAATGGCACCACCAAACATAGTGAACACATAAGCACTGGTGGATCTCCTGCTGTCAATATCACCTGCCCAATCTGAATCCACAAACCCACGAATACAAACTGAATGCGGAGATCTAGAAGAGTTACCATGATAACATATGGAGTAATCTGATGTACCCCTCAAATATCTAAATACTCGCTTAACTGCATCCCAATGTACCCGTCCAGGATTAGCCATAAACTGACTCAGGACTCCCACTGCTTGGGCAATGTCTGGTCTAGTACAGACCATAGCATACATAAGATTGCCAACTGCACTAGCATAAGGTACTCTACTCATGTCCTCCACCTCACTAGGAGATTTTGGACAATCATCTACAGATAACTTTGTTCCCATAGAAATAGGAACACATAGTGGTCTACAATCTGCCATGCTGAACCTGTCCAACACAGACTTCACATACTTACTCTGACTCAACCAAAGTTTTCTGTTAGACCTGTCTCTATTGATTTCCATACCCAAGATGTACCTAGCTGCCCTAAGATCTTTCATCTCAAACTGTGCTGACAACTGAGATTTAAAATCAAAAATCATACCCTTACCCTTCCCAAACAGCAACATATCATCAACATATAATGCAACAATAAGAAGACGATCATTTTCAACTCTAAAATAAACACAATGATCTGATTTTGATCATACAAATCCAATTGACAATACAAAGGCATCAAACTTAAGGTACCACATCCTAGGAGATTGCTTCAAACCATATAGAGATTTCTTTAATCTGCAAACTAAGGATTCTTTACCTTTAACAATGTAGTGCTCAGGCTGTGACATATAAATCTCTTCCTCCAAATCACCATGAAGGAAAGTTGTCTTCACATCCATCTGTTCTATCTCTAAATCATATGATGCAGCAAGAGATAACAGAAATCTAATGGATGTCAACTTTGCAACAGGAGAGAATATTTCACCGTAATCTATTCCCTCTACCTATGAATACCCCTTTGCAACCAATCTAGCTTTGTACCTTTCAACACTGCCATCTGCACAGAATTTCTTCTTGAACACCCATTTACAGCCAACAGATTTTCTCCCTTTAGGCAAAGGTACAAGGTCCCAAGTTTTGTTTTTCTCCAATGAAGCCATCTCATCAATCATAGCCTCAATCCAGGAACCTGCATCTTCCATGCCCAAAGCCTCTTTCATAGATCTAGGCTCATCAGTGTTAGTAATCAAAGCAAAGGCACAACTGGAATCTAACATAGAATAACCAAATCTTTCTGGTTGCTTTCTTTCTCTCATGGATCTCCTCAAGGGCTACGGTTGAGGTTGTTCTTCCTCTTCTTCTGAACTATTAGAGCTGCTAGAGCTCTCCTCATCATTAGGCCCAACATGGTCTCTTTGTTCAGTCTTCTCAGGGGTAGGAGGCAACTGAACAACATCTTTTTCCTTTTCTTTTTCATCTGGTTGTAGCACAATAGGAGAAGATGTTAGCTCTTTGAAAATAACATTTCTACTATACAACACCTTACTAGTCACGGGATCCCAAAGCTTGTATCCTTTCACACCAGCACTGTATCCGATGAAAATACATTTAACAGCTTTGTTTTCCAACTTAGATCTTTTCTCCTTTGGAACATGTGCATAAGCTTCACAACCAAAAACACGAAGATGCCTAATTGAAGGCTTCTTACCAGACCACACCTCCATGGGTGTCTTACCAACAAGGGCTTATGTAGGAGATTTGTTAACCAGATAGCAAGCAGTGGCCACAGCTTCAGCCCAAAACCTTTGTTCTAAACCAGCTCCACTAAGCATACTCCTAGCCTTCTCCATCAGTGTCCTATTCATTCTCTTTGCAACTCCATTTTGTTGTGGGGTATAAGGAGTTGTCCTATGCCTCTCGATACCTTTTTCTTTACAGAACTGTTCAAATGCATAGACACAGTGTTCGCAGAAGTTGAACTTGAGATTGCAATCATTTAACCCCTCAACGAGATTTTTATTTTTCAGGGTTCTGAGACCCTTTTCACCAATGTGGCCAAATCTCATATGCCACAACATTGTCTTTTTTGCAGGAAGCTTACCTTCCAAAGTGTTTGCACTACCATCATAACCAATAGCCATAGACTTCTTCACTGCTTGTTCAGATGGTGAGGATGAAGAACTATTACATAGAGGAATACATGCATCTAGCTGAAATAAGGTACCTCTCCTAGTACCCCTTGCAAGCACTATCGATCCTCTCATCATCTTGCATCCTTCTTTTGAAAAAATAACTTGCACACCTACATCATTCAACATACTTACAGATAATAAGTTTCATGCCAAACTCGGAATGTGCATAACTCCGTTGATTCCCTTTACTCATCCATCAGGAAATTTGATAGTGACCCTTCCGCATCCAACTATCTTTAGGTGAGAATCATCACCCAAGTACACCTTTCCACCATCGAACTCTTCATATTTTGAGAACCAGTTTTGATGAGAGGTCATGTGAAAAGATACACCCGAGTCAACCAACCACACATCATCAAATGCATGGGCTGCCAAAGCTGCGATGAATGCATCACCATCTTCTTGAGATCTTTCTGAAGCTGAATCTGAACCTTTCTTCTTCTTCTTCTTTGGCTCTTTACAGTCTTTACGGAAGTGCCCAGATTTATCACAGTTCCAACATTTTGCCTTGGACTTATTGGAAGTCTTTGACTTCCCACAGGATTTGGATCTACCCTATTATCAGACTTATTGTCATTTTTCTTCCCTCTTTCAGTGGATCTCCCATGAACAACAAGGGCTTCTTTTTTCGAAATGGAAGCCTTTCTCCGCATCTCCTCTTATAGCAGCGAAGACACCACATCATCCATTTTGAAGGTGACTAAAGTGCTTCCGAGAGCCATCACAAGATGGTCCCATGAATCTGGTAAAGAACACAAAAGTGTGTAGCAACGATCCTCCTCCTCTAACTTGACACCAGCTGATGTCAATTGTGCAGCTAGCAGATTAAATGCATTTAAATGATCCGTTAAGGATCCACCTTCCTCCATTCGCAGAGAGTACAACTTCTTCCTCAGGAATAACTTATTCACCAGAGATATGGCCTGATACACGGTCGCAAGTCTTTCCCACAAACTATTTGCGCTTTTCTCATCTAGAACATTCAGAAGGACTGCATCGGTTAAACAGAGTCTTATGAGACCCTTAGCTTTACGGTCTTTGATATCCCAATCTGCTTGAGCTATAGTTGCTGGTCTTGTAGCACTTGAAGTCGCTTCCCATAGGTCACGATCTTCCAACATGTCTTCCATCTTGAGTTTCCACAACTCGAAATTAGTGCCATTATATTTCTCCACCTCCATTCTTCCATATGATGAACTTGCCATCTCAATCTGCAAATAAGATTCAGAATACTCTGCAAAAAACTCCCACTCAAACTTGAGATCAGCTCAAAAAACCCTACCCAACAACTAGGATCAAAAGTTGATCAAGCTCTGATACCACTTGTAAGGAAACTCAGGTGCGGAAACAACTTCCTACGCTAATCTCTATAGGAGAGTATTGTGCAAATTCTTATAAATCCTTACAATTTCAGATTCGTTAACTACTTTAACAAAGATATTGCAACCACATACAATGCATACAGAAAAATAGAGAATGACACAATGATATACCCTGGGGAAAACCTTTCGGTAAAAAACCCCAGCACTCCAAAACCTGCACAATGTATTATCTTCAACACAAAGATTACAACACACTTGCAATGCAAGTTCTTTCAGGAGATGAGAGACAAAGCCAACAAGACTTAAATTTCTGTTATATCTCTCCCATAGGAGCAACATCATATATATAGACTCCTCTGGACCCAAAAATAGGCACAACCACCAAGACCCATGCACAAAGCCACATGTACACAGTTGTTACATGCAATCCCAAGAATAGGCGTCCATCCCTAGAATAGACTATGATAGCTTGTCATAGAATCCGCCAAAAATAACGGTCACAAGAGAAGTGTAAGAGAATCTATCATACCAACCTATTTTTGGCATATTCTCTTACACACACCAACCACTTCTTCTTGGGCGCCCAAATAGACCCAAGTCATAAGATGCTCTTACACCTGTCATAGCACATTCCTTAAATAGTTCTTACACATCATAGGAATCTGTCATGACCGTTTCAGTCATGATCTCCTTATGCACAAGATGCTGACACATCAAGTGGAGTGACACATCAACATGCCAACTAGACATGTACACTCACACTTAATTACATTATTTGCAAAAAAATACATTTACAAAACAAATAATAAGAATAGGAATTATCCAAGGTTGAGACACCTTATTCCTAACAAGAGCTACAAAGAAGAATCTTTTTGGGCTAACAACATGTAGATAAAAAAGAACAGGTAGCTACTATTTTGCATCATTTACAATGAGACAACACAAATGCATTTTTACAAATAGTGACACATGCACGACATAACATGTAACAACATATAAAAGAAATGAGATACTAAAAGAATATCACAACGAGTCTATTCCTCCATCACCTTGCACCAACAAAGGAGTCATCTAAATAAATCTAAACAAAATATATAACAAGAAATACAACACATGGGAAGCACATTACAACAAGAAAACACAAAGAATCCACCTTACAAGAGGAGCTAGCCAAGCATATCGCCTACCCCCCATCTCACTTATGTAGTATTTAGGGAAGGTGGGAAACACGCAAGAGGAGAAACATCAAGCACAGTAGATGGAACAATAGCCAATTCCAAAAAAGGACCATGCTGAGAAGATGGGTCACTTTGTTCATCACTAGAACCAAGAGATAATTGTTTTGTAAGTCTAGCTTGTAAATAGCGATTAACGTCAATAGGGTCTTAGTTGTGTTATTCCTAATACACACAGACACACACACACAGATATATATTCAATTGTTTTGATCCATTTCAATCTCACTAGCATTTATATTTCAATTTCATTTGAAGGAGATATTAGTATTTAGTCTTATCTATTGAATTCCATGTTAAATTTCAAATTCCAAACTTTGTTTTACACTATGAATTCCCTCTAAAGTTTTTAATTCCCAGCCCATGAATAAATATATATAAATAAGTGTATATATATTAGGGTGGATGGGTGGTATAAATAAATTAATAAAATAAAATAAACTTATTTACTTTAATAACTTAGCCTTACCTTATATTATATATGTTTTTCATGTAAATGGGAAAATTTGTTTTCCACTTATTCTCCAACTAAGAAAATTCATATAAATATTTTCCAGCAACGATAGAGTATGTGGTGTAACTATTTCGTGGGCTAGGAATTAAAAACTTTAGAGGGAATTCATAGTATAAAACAAAGTTTGGAATTTGAAATTTAACATGGAATTCAACAGATAAGACTAAATACTAATATATCCTTCTAGCCACGATGAGCATTGGTGGCAATTTAGGAACCACTAAATAAAATTAACAATATGAATTTCATATAATTTGGAGAACCACATTAGACCTTTAGAATCGCAGCTACCAATGAAATGGTAATTCAAGTGAAATTGAAATAGAAATGTCAATGAGATTGAAATGGATCAAAATTATTGAATAACATGACTCAGAGGGGGGTGTGAATCAGTTGTGTACCAAATATTTAAACTTTAAACTTATAAACAAATTACTTAATGCAAATTTGAACACTTCAAGAACAACACCATAACACAAGTATTTGTTGTCGAGGAAAACCTTGTTAAGGGAAAAAAACCCAGTGGGAATGATGCCCACAAATAATGCACTAGAAATACAATATCCCTATTAGGAGACCTAGCGCTGTTAGGAGTTGTTTATTACATTCGATACAAAGTCCCTATTAAAGGACATACCCTGTTAGGAGTCCCTTCAACCCTATTAAGAGTTGAATGAAATGAAGAGCTCACTGCTTGAATGTGAAGGTTAAACCCACCTTCTAGATCCACTGTCGAAAGAGAAGTATGAAAGCATACTTATAAAAATGAACTGAATAATAGCAACTTGCTTTGCCTTTACAGTTCCAATGAAGTGCATTCCAAGCATAATCACTGTTTTACATCCACATGCTCGTAGTCTCCATACATTAATTCTACAACTACAACAAGTAATGACTTTCCTTTATACAAGTTACAATAAGCAATTAGGTCGGCCTGATAATACTTCCCCAATGCACAAATAATTACATTGACCCTTGCTAAGATACACACGATACCTTAAAAAAGTAAATATAAAATAAAAATCATTATTTACACGCTAAGATCCATAATCCATGTTTGTCATCCACTGAACACATTATCTCCCCTGGTTGGCCCCAAATAGTTATTCAAAATTGCACACGCCACAACTGACGTCACCACAATCCTAGCAACCTAAGAATATCATAGAATGTCCTCTCACATATCTTATGTCATGCCTTAAGCTCACATACCATAACTCATGCTCGCATCCAAGTTGTCCCAAAAACTCAGAGACCATCTCTGTCATAATCCTTTGTCACTATTTTGTAACTAATCTTCACCAAAATAATTATAACTCATGCAAGCAGCAATATAAAATCCAGCGACCTTAGATATAAGGTGTACATACTTCCCTCTACACAACTTCATGCTCACATATACTAAAATACCGTACATTTTCCGTAGACACAACTGTCAGTCTTGCATGTACCTGTCATAACTAATCTTTCTAAAACTTCTAATGCATCCAATTGAAACATATGTTGACATCAATTACAAAACATGAATGTCAACACCTCAAACAGTAATAATTCCAACAATCTCCCCCTTTGGCATTGTTGGCAACATATGTGAAAAAACATCAACCCAAAAGTAACCTTCTTAATACAACTTTTTTGATATCCTCTTCATAGCCCCCCCTAAGGTAGTAGGGTTTTTCACTTGAATCTCTCCCCCTTTGACATCAATGGAAAAAGGTGTCATATATCTTTTCCTTGTCTGCACATCCCACCTCTGTAAGGTGTATCTTTTTCAAACCTTCATGCCTGCAACAAACCAGGTGCTTGATCACCCAAATATGCTCTATTATATTATGTGATCACTCCCCTTTAGGAGTTCATCTAAGCATCAAGTCTAGGGAATGATATAGCTCTGATAACTACTAGACTGATGCATTCTTGTATCATTTAGTTCTCACTGGGAGGGGTTCTCATCCCAGGCATACCTATGAGATATTCAAAGGTATCTTTTGGAAAAGGTTTGGTGAATATATTTGCTATTTTCTCCTTTGTACTGATGTACTCCAATCTGACTTCCTTTTTTGCAACCTTGTCTCTCAAAAAGTGATACTCGATTGAAATATGTTTAGTCTTTGAATGCATAACAAGATTCTTCGACATGTTCATTGTTCTCGTATTATCACCATGTATAACCACTGGCTCTTCAAAGGCTATCCCAGTGTCCTTTAGCATCTATTTCATCCAAATAATCTCTGTATAATTTATAGCAGTAGCTACATATTTTGATTCAGTAGTAGATTGAGCTATACAGTCCTACTTCTTACTTAACCATGAAACCAACCTATTACCAAGGAAAAATGCACCACCATTTGTGTTTTTTCTATCATCAACACTTCTTGCCCAATCGACATCAATATAAGCATGCAATGTAAAATTATGATACTTTTCATACCATAAACCATATTCCACTATTCCTTTCAGATATTTGAATATCCTTTTAATTGCAACAAAATGAGTCTCTTTAGGATCTTCTTTGAATCTCACAACAATTCCAACTGCATTAGTAATATATGATCTAGTGTGAGTTAGATATTGTAATCCTCCAATCATGGATCTATACTTTGTCTGAAAAACACTTTTAATTCATTAGTAGCAGTAAGATTGCAACCAATTGCCATAGGTATTCCAATAGGTTTACAATCTTTTATTCCAAACTTTTTCAACAATTCCTTAAGATACTTGGTTTGAGAGATAAACATGTCATGTTCATTTTGAGTAATTTGCAAACCAAGGAAAAAAATAATTTCACTAATCATATAAATTTCAAACTCACTCTTCATTTCTTTAGCAAATTTATTGCTTATTTCATCATTTCCTCCAAAGATAATGTCATCCACAAAAACTTCAATAATTAAGATTCCATCTTTACTAGCTCTCAAGTACAAATTACTATCTATACTACCCTTTCTAAAACCAAGATGCAATAAATACCTATCTAACTAAGCATACCATGCTCTAGGTGCTCATTTCAGTTCATATAATGCCTTTTTCAACTTGCAAACCATGCCTTTATCATCTATCAAAGGAAAACCATCAAGTTCCTCAATGTAGACTTCTTCCTCTAGATCATCATTCAAAAATGCAGACTTCACATCCATTTGATATACCTTAAAGTCTTTATGTGTAGCATAGGAACAATCTCACTACTTCTAATCTAGTAACATGGGCAAATGTTTCTTCAAAGTCTATACCTTCTTGTTATGAGTAGCCTTTACAAACCAATCTAGCCTTATTCCTTACAACCATGCCTTCTTCAATTTTTTTTTATGAAAACCCATTTAGTTCCTGTAACATTCTTGTCCTTAGGCCTACGAACCAACTACCAAGTGTTGTTTTTCTCTATCTGATCTAATTCTTCCTGCATTGCTTTAATCCAAGATTCATCTCTGCATGCCTCGTCAATAATTTTGGTTCTACTTGTGAAATCAAACAAATCTCATTCCTAATTATTGATCTTGTCATCATGCCCTTATTTACAACACCAATAATCTTATTTTTAGGATGATTTCTTTGAACATATCTTGGTGTTTTTGGAGTTTGAGTAGGATCATTCAAACATACTTCAATTCCATTGTCAACCTCAAGGGTTTGCTTTTCCTATTGGCTTGTCGTAACTTCCTTATTTTCTATAATTTGATCACATTCATACATTCATTCTTGAATCTAAAACCTCTCATCAACTTTTACATTATCACTTTCAACCATCTTCCTCAGTCTTAGATTAAAATACTTATAAGCCTTACTTTTAGTAGAATAACCAAGGAAAATTACTTCATCGTTTCTATCATCCAACTTTCCTATCTTATCATCACTTTTGATATAACACTTGCTACCAAATATTTTGAAGTATTTTATAGTAGGCGTATGACCAAACCAAAGTTTACAGGGTGTCTTATTAGTACCTTCTTTGATTTGAACTCTGTTCAAAGCGTATACTGTAGTATTAATAACTTCTCTCCAATGCATATGTGATACATTCCAATCAAGCAACACAGTCCTGACAACATCTAATATAGTTTTGTTTCTTTGCTCTGCAATCCCATTCTAACATGGTGTCCTAGGGGAAAATGTATGTATGTATATCCCATGCTCTTCACAGTAAGCATTAAACACATCTGATGTAAATTCTCCTCATCTGTCTGACCTCAAACACTTTATCCTCATACCATATTCATTCTCAACTTTTTCTTTGTAAATCTTGAACTTTTCAAATGCTTCACACTTCTCTTTAAGAAATGCAACCCATGTCATCCTAGAATAGTCATCAACGAAGAGTATAAAATACCTTTCACCATAGTAGGATCTTGTTCTTGTAGGGCCATAGAGATGTGTATGTATCAGATCCAAGTTCTCCCTTGCTGAATAAGATTTATTCTAAAAATTGTTCTTAGTTTGTTTTCTCATCACACACTTGTTATACATGGTGTTAGAAGGCTTCACAAATTTTGGAATATCTCTAACTGCATTGATGTTACTGGCCTTCACAATGTTATCAAAATTTATATGATAGAACCTCTAAATCCATAACCAATTGTCATCTATCTTCACAACAAAACAAGTAGCCTCTATAGTATTTAATTCAAACACATTACCTCTTGACTTTGTACCTGATGTGATCAAGTTTCCAAACTGACCTCTGATAGTACACTTTTCATCCTTGAACTGCAAGTGATATCCCTTGTTAAAAAGTTGTTCAACACTCAACCAATTTTACTTAAGTCCATCAACAAGCAAGACATCATCAGTGTTAGTTTTGCCTTCAAGGGAAATTAAACCTACTATAATGTTAAATTTATGAATGTTATCACCAAATCTGAATACACCACCATCATATCTAGTTAGCTAAACAAACTTATCTTTATCACTAGTCATATAATGTGAACAACCACTATTAATGATCCATTTTGATTTCTTTTCAACATGTGAAACTAAGGCTATTTCTTCATGAATAGGCTCATCATCTTTAATAGAAACAAATCCAACTTCATCATTATCCAAAACATCATCATCAGACACACCTTCACTAGCATAGTAACATTCCTTATCCTTGGAATAGTCGGGCCTAACAAACTTAGGCTTATGCTTAGGAACCCTTGTAGGACATCTAGATGCAAAATGACCAATCTTGTTACATGAAAAATACTTTAGGGGTAACTTACCTTCAAATTTACCTTTTCCTCTCTTTCCTCTTCTTGCAATTAGGGCCACAAGTTCACCTAGTTTCCTTTCTTCTTCCAACATTTCTACCCAATCAGCATCATAATCTCCAAGCTATATATCTCTATTACTTATGCTGATGCTCGCAAGACTTGATAAAGTCCTTTTTTCATTATGCATAGTCACCTTGAATGCAGATTCTACCTTAGGTAATGTATCCTCCAATTTTGTAGCCTCAAATGTAGTCAATTTAGCAATCAACATCTCTCTTCTGAAGTTCCTTGTGAGTGGAATGATTTCTTCAATTGCTTGTACTTTAGTCTTATATGCAGGTGTCAAGGATCTAAGAATTTTAGTGATCACTTATTGTTCAGTATATGTACCTCCCGAGTTTCTGATTCCCGTAACAACATCTCTAACCCTCTATACATATGCTCTAACATTTTCATCATCTCACATTTTTAGAATCTCCTTTTTAGTCCTTCAATTTTGTAATTTCGCCTGCTTATTGTACTGATCTCCTTCATATAGTGCTTCTAGCCTTGTCCAAATCTTATGTATAGAATCAAGGTCCTTGACTTCTATGAATTCAGCCTCAAAAAATGCGATGATTAATGCTTCTATTGCAACCATAGTGCAAGAGAACAATTTCTTTTCATCCTCAAAAACACTTCCTAATTCATCTTTTGTCTTGATCTACTCATCCCTCTTTGTAATCATCCAATAGTCGATTCCAAAAAATAGCAAATGAGTTCTCATCTTGTTCTTCCAACTATCAAATTTCCAACATCAAACTTTGGACTCTCCTTCCTATATTAAGCCATCTTTAGGATCACCTCAAGTTGTTAAGCTTTCTCTTAGAGGACCACAAGCTCTGATACCAATTGTTATGAATAACACAACTTAGAGGGGGTATGAATATGTTTTGTGCCAAATATTTAAAATTTTAACTTATAAACAAATTACTTAATGCAAATTTGAACACTTCAAGAACAACACCATAACACAAGCATTTGTTGTTGAGGAAAACCCTTTTAAGGGAAAAACCCCAATGAGAATGATGCCCATGAATAATGCACTAGAAATATAGTATCCCTGTTAGGAGATCTAGCCCTGTTAGGAGCTGATTATTATATCCAATTTAAAGTCCCTATTAAAGGACAAACCCTATTAGGAGTTAAATGAAGTGAAGAGCTCACAACCTCAGCACACTGCCCGAATGTGAACGTTAAACCCACTTTCAGGATCCACTATCCAAAGAGAAGTATGAAAGCATACTTATAACAATGAATTGACTAATAGCAACTTGCTTTTCCTATACAGTTACAATGAAGTGCATTATAAGCATAACATTGCTTTACATCCAACAAAAATCACATCCACGTGCTCACAATCTCCATACATTAATTCCACAACCACAACAAGGAATGAATTTCATTTATACAAGTTACAATAAGCAATTAGGTAGGCCTGATGAGATTTTCCCAATGCACAAACAATTACATAGACCCTTGCTAAGATACACACAGTACCTCAAACAAGTAAATAACAAATACAAATCATTATTTACACGTTGAGATTCATAATCCACGTGCACCATCCACTGAACACGTTATCTCCTCTGGTCGACCCCAAATAGGTCTTCGCAAGTCCATATGCCATAACTAACGTCACCACAATCCTAGCAACCCAAGAACGTCACAAAATGTACTCTCATGTATATTTTTTCATGCCTTAAGATCGCATACCATAACTCGTGCTAAGATCCAAGTTGTCCCAAAAACTCAAAGACAATCTATGTAATAATCCTTTGTCATTGTTTTGTAACTATTCTTCACCAAAATAGTTATTACTCATGCAAGCAACAATATGAAATTTGATGACCTTAGATATAAGGTGTACATAATTCCCTCTACACCACTTCGTGCTCACATATACTAAAACATCATACACTATCCATACACAAATGTCAGTCTTGTACCTGTGATAACCAGTCTATCTGAAAATTCTAATGCACCCAACTAAAACATATGTTGACATCAATGACAAAACATGAATGTCAACACCTCAAACAACAACAATTCCAATAACACACACACACACACACACACAATGTGTGTGTGTGTGTGTAAAATTCCCACAACTCAAATATATTCATTCATTGTCTTCATAATACAAAACAAAATATTCATAGGAGAAAAGTACCCAAAAAATTGTCAGTGATTTTTGGAAGAAAAGAGAAGATGGAAGTAGAGAGGCCATTATGGTTGCATGGTGGAGCATATTGATGAGTGCTAGAGGCTTGTTTTTTATTTCTTTTGCAATCACAAACAACGAGAATAGTCTACTCCTTTCATTATAATAATTTTTTCTATTTCTTTAGAAAATAATAAGTAATGGTTGAACATTTAGATAATTCTTTGTGTGAAGTGGAAGAAGGTTTTGAGCTAGAAAAAGAGAATGCAAGAACCATACTTAATTGATGGAAACATTCTCTTCTTAAATGAAGCATACACTATTTTCTTAAACATTATTTTCTTGGTTTAATTCTATGAATTGAATTCTCCTAAATTTGGAAACCATTTACTTGTAGGAATTTCATTTTTAAAAAAAGTTAATCACATATGCATGCAAGGGTTCTTAGACATGGTGGACTTAATATTTAATGCATGTGTAAAACCATCCATATTTTCTTGTTGTACCATCCTAAAAAGTAAGCACCCTTATTAGGTGCTCAATTTTAGCCCCATTTTAGCATCTATGGGTTCCCACATTGATTTCACATCCTTCAAGCCATTTTGCATCCTTCAAATCAACATTATTTGTTCAAAACTCAAGAATGGCTACAATTTCTATGCATGATTTCCCATTTTCCATCCATTCACATAATTCATTTCACATTTAGGTTCTTCAAAGAACTTTTGAGATCTTGGGATTTACCCTAAGCTCTTGATGGTTTACAACCTCCAATACCCTTTATAGCACCTAGTCCCAAAGCCATTGCAAAAATGGCCTCTTAGGGACTATGCTGAGTCAAGTTGGCCTTGTCCTTGGAGGTTGCTTTTTGGTGGCTCTGGGTCCAATGCAAGGATATTTCCTTTAGGGGTTTAATTTGGATCAGCTTCGTGAATTTGAGCCCAAAAATGTGTATAAAATGAGGCTTCTTCCTTGCATTTTCACATCCACAATTTTAGAACATAAGACATCAAGCAAGCTATTGTGCATTCAAGGAGTTCAAGCAAGCATTCAAGCCCATCAAGAATTTAAGTGCAAGGAAGCCATTCAAGCATTTCAAGTCTCCTTCTTCTCTTTCTCCTTCAATCCAATACTGTGGCAAACTACAACATTCATCATTCAAGGGTTTGGTTTCATGATTTCCTATTGGGTTTTTGTGGAATCCAAACTATTGTATCAACACTTGTGATCATCTCCAAAGTGACATTGCATCATTGAGGTATAAGGTAATTTATGTTTTAGATGTAGATTACATTTCCTCATGCAATTTTAAATATATCTCAAGGTTAATTCCTACACAAAAGCTTGGCCAAGGTTAGCCCCTCCCCACAACAATTTCCCCTTCTTTCTTGTGTGCAGAATATGTGGCACAATTTTAGATCCAAAATTTTAGGGTTTCAAAACCAAGGTTTGATCCTCTACGTGTTTTTATCAATTTTTACCCTTCCAGGACTAGGTCAAATTTTTGGGACTATGTTTTAGAGTTCCAGATTTCAAACAATTTTTTATTTCGACAAGTTTTCCATAGTCAATTGCATATTTGAAGTTCACTTGTCCTCTCACAATTTTCAAGGCGAGTTCATTCTCTTTCTTTTCATATTGTGCTTACTTTGATACATCATGCTTGATATGAGATATTTTTAGTAATCATTTTCTTAGTCATGGCATAAGCATTTTTCTTGAATTTAAACAAACTTTCTATCTTTATAGGGATACCCAAATCCCCCTTTACTAAGATCTTCCATTTGCACCCCTTTATCCTTTTGGCTTGTGCAAATAAGATTTGGTTTAAGGGTGCCTTTAGTATTCCAATGTATATAGAAAGTGGGGGTCTACCATTGATCACTATTTTCTATATCACATTTTGGTGAACCCAAATCTTTCATGCATTATACTTTCTCATTTAGTAGTTAGATCTTCTTTGTGCATTGATCCTTGCAGTTACATATCTATATCTATTTTGTATGCATTAACATCATATTTCTACAATCTATGCATTTGGATAATTTGGCACTTATATTCTCTTTGTATGCATATAGAACTACTTTATATACATTTTTCTATTACATTTTTGCTACATCTTGTATTTACATAGTTGTTACATTTCATTGATTTAAATGTACTTTTTTTCTTTCTTCTCATGTTGCAAAAGTTATTTAAGGCATTATCTTGAAATCATTCTATCACTTTTGAGATCAAACAACATCTCTTATTAACTAGCCTTTACAATATGTTACCACTAAAAATAATCAATGTAATGTATGTGACGTTGCTTTGTCCTCTATTCTATCACCTTCTAAGGATATATTGGAGCAAGAAGATTATTTTAACCTTACTCTTAATGATCTTCCTATTTGGGGAGGAGAGTTGAGGATTGATGTTAACTCTTCTCCTAATATAAGCCTTATCTATGAGGTTAATTTGGTTAGGGGTTATAGTTCACCTTTCAATTCCTCTCTCTTTACAGATCCTCCCTTGACGAACCATGACTATTCCTCTTCTGCAATGTTCTTTATTCATAGAGACATTCCTACCTGATGCAAGAGCATCCTAGGATTCTTGGCAATCCTGTATCAACCAAAAATATGTTTGTCTTTGAAGGTAGATTGTTAGTTTTGATCTTGGTTTGGTGGAGTTCTTGCTCGGTTTGGGAGATTGGTTGCTTGGGGTGCTTGGTCTGTGAAGAACACTCGGTAACTGAAGGTGTCAGTTCACTGGTGCTTGACGATAATTGTGTTGCTCTATCATGCTTGGCGTGTTTGGTCGACTGGTGCTCAATTATTTCCTCTGTTACTTGGTGTTCTTTCTTACCGATTGGATTGTTTTGTTGGATCGGCCTAGCCGACTAGTTCCGTTGATTTGGGTCGTGCTCCTCAAGTTATGGATTGACCATTAGATGTATGGGGACCTAGATCTGGCCTATTGCATTCTTCTATGCAGATCTGATGATTGTTGGGACCATCTTGGAGAGTTTATTTGTTTTGTAAGGCTATGTGAGAGCCGACTGATGTTTTAGCATTTAATATTTGTTTGTGAGGGGTTATTATTTCATCAGTCAACTTGTGGTTGGGAATCAATATTTATAGGATGCTTGGGTAGTTGTTGGAGGGGGGGATCATTGGAAGAAAGGTTAGTAGCCTGTAAGCTTAGGAGCAGGGAGATTGCTTGGAAGTTTGAGTACAAGTTCAAATCTTTCCTAGGTGCCTACCAAAGTGTTGTGTGTTACAGACCTGGGCTAGCTGAATGATGATGTTGTGGAAAATATTTGGATCCTGCAAGATCTTGTAGACTATTACTTGCATTATATTTGGCCGTAACTAGGAAGGCCTTACAACCTGACACATTGCATGTAATTGGTAATTTGATGAATAAAGACTTTAGTTATATTATAGATCTATTGTTGTTGTTGTGTATTTCCGCTACATATTGGTTTGGCTGCAAGGTTGGTCAATCCTTAATTGGATCCACCAGCCTTGACTACGTCAGGTGGTATTGGAGCCGACTGATCTTTTAGCATTTAATATTTGTTTGTGAGTGTTTATTGTTTCATAAGCCAACTTGTGGTTGGGAATCAATATTTATAGGATGCCTGGATAGTTATTTGAGGGGGGGATCGTTGGAAGAAAGGTTAGTAGCTTGCAAGCTTAGGAGTAGGGAGATTGCTTGGAAGTTTGAGTACAAGTTCAAATCTTTCCTGGGTGCCTACCAGAGTGTTGTGTGTTACAGACCTGGGCTAGCTGAATGCTGATGTTGTGGAAAAGATTTGGATCTTGCGAGATCTTGTAGACTGTTACTTGCATTGTATTTGGCCGTAACTAGGAAGGCCTTGCAGCCCGACACATTGCATGTAATAGGTAATTTGATGAATAAAGACTTTAGTTTTATTACAGATATGTTGTTGTTGTTGTGTATTTCCACTGCATATTGGTTTGGCTGCAAGGTTGGTCAGTCCTTAATTGGATCCACCAGCCTTGACTGCGTCACTACCCTTAATGATTCTCCTATTTGGGTTGAACCCTTGGATAGTGACATGGACTACTCTCTCTCTCTCTCTCATGAAGCAACCTTTGTAAATGAAGATGATATAGTGGTTGACATTTCTTCTACTTCCTCTATAAATGATGTATCCACATTTTATGTTTCTCCTTCCAAGACATACCCCATTTATGAAGATGTTTTAGAGAAAGAGTAAGATATTATAAATACTTTCCTTAATATCACCTTACCTTCATTTGAATATCCTTCTAGATATGAAGCATTAAAGGAAGTCCCTAATCCCCATTCTAAGGAAATATTGGAAGAAGAGTATTATATCATTACTAATTCCCCTAATGCTCTCCCTTCTAGTCATCAAATTGTGAACAATCAAGAGCTTGATGAAGTCAATATTATTGTTCATTTTCAACCTACGATAGTCAACAAGCCTGTGATAATCATCAAAGGATGCACTCAATCAATTTTCTCTCAATCTCCTAACAGGCCTATCATCATTGTTAAGGGTTGTCCTCAACAATCTACCCCTCAAAATTTCACCACACTTGTGATTATGGTTAAATGACATGCTTAACAAAGTTATTTTGAAAATACTATTATAACCATGAAAAGAAAACCTACAAGTCTTTTGGAGTATATTAATGATTATCATGTGGTAGTTCACACCTATCGTACAAGAAACAACCCTCAACCTACTAATCTGGTTATTCCTACTTCTCTCACATCTTCTCAACCTATGCTTCCTCCTCCACCCTGTCTTCCTCAACATCTTGGAAAGGAGTATGGTTTGGTAGAGCAATTACGTAATACCCCTTCCAAGATATCTCTTTGGGAACTTCTTCAAACTTCTACATATCATGAAGCCTTGTAAAAAGATTTAACTACTCTTACAACTCCACAACCTAATCAATATAACATCAATTCCTTTTTTCAATGCATGCATGCTACTCCTGTCACACCTCAAATTATGTTTACTAAAGATTATTTAACTTATAAAGAAGTTCAAGATCAATATGATGCAACAGTCCTTATCAATGACAATCTCATTTGTTGGACCTTAGTTGATAATGGGCCTGGACTTAGTGTTTGTAGTATGGACATGTTGAATTAAATCAAAGCTGGTATTTCAACTATTAAACCTGATTATGTTCCTATACATGGCTTTGATAACATTGCTATAAAACATTAGGCATCATCACATTATCTATTAAATTAGGTCCAATTATTCTAAATACTCTCATTCATGTGATGCATGGACCTCTTAATTACAACCTTCTTTTGGGTAGACCTTGCTTACACACTATGCATGTTGTTCCTTCCACTCTTCATCGAAAGGTCAAATTTATCTACAACAATTGATGTACATATTATGGTAGATGATACACCATATAGTTGTTTGAATGCTAAATCAAGCACTAAATCTGTGTCTATTGAAGAAGATCAAGATCAAGAACCTAAGGATGATCCTCCTTCTACTAGTGTCCTTTTAGATGATGATTAGGGATCCTTAGATTTCAACCCAACATATACTGGAGAGTATAAAGTTTCAACATTGAGATTAGTAACAATTTTATTGCTTCTTCCACTCCTATTGAATCTTTAGAAACTATCAAACCTAATTGCGATGACATAGTGACTAACAAAGCTCCATTAACTCTTTTTGATATGGCTTCTCATTATGGTCATGGTTATCGTTTATTAGCAAAACATGGATTCAATGGGAATGGATGTGGAAAACATGAAAAAGGAATTCAAGTGCCCTTAGGAAACGAGGGGCATGAATAGGACTAGGATTTAATCCTTACAAGCAACTGCAAATAATTACTATTAACACCATTGTGAATCACAAATCCAAACATGATTCAGGATGTGTGCAACAAACCATTGAGAATAGTGAGAAACCTATTGAAGCATTTGGTTTTGAGTCTCCTTCCTTGTCCACATCCTCTCTTATATCATCTAACATTTCTTCTACATCTATCTTTAATCAAGAAATGATTTTGCCTAAACTTCTTCAAGATAAGGTGACTAATAGACCTATATGGAAAAAGAAACGTAGTCAACATCTTATGCATATTCCTTTCTGCATGTATCATCGATATCACGACCACTCTACTAATAAATGTCAAGCTTTACATTATAAAATTAAACAACTCATTGATAATGACATTATTCACATATCATGTCGCAATGAGCTACTTTTCAATACTAATCCCTTTAAATAACATCTAAGTCCCCATTATGTTGCTCCACACTATGTAACATTGTTAGCCTATTCCTTGGGGGCTCATTGTCATGCATGGTGCAACATACTTTGTGAGTAGCATACTAGGTCCCTCCTTATCCTTGTCTCCACACTTGGGGGGAAAGGGTATTCTACCAATCTCTCTTATTCTCTCTCAAGGATCCACTTTCCCATGGTTAATTGCTATTTTTTTACTATGTGATATCCAATCTTATATAGATATGTTGGTTTACATCAAGGATTCCTTTCTATACAATAAATATGCATTATTGATCATTACTACTTTATTATTCGATATTGGGTTTCTATGGTAGACAAATCTCTTACCTTGGAGACTAAGTTGTGTGTAATCCTTCACAAGGATCCCTTTTACATTTCTTGCATGGTATATTTTTTCATTCATCCCTTTCATGACCTCATAGGAGCTATGACCTCTTTGGTTTGGCCTAGGTGCTACCTGTGGATACTGTCTTGATGTTAAAAGTACTTCATCCTTGTTTTTTTTTTTTAAGATGACAAAATAATACTTATTTTTCCATCTTAAGAGGGGGGGGGGGGGGGGGGGCGGGGGGCATACATACTGCCTCCCTAGAACATTTTTACACAGTATACAACCCATCCTCATAGATATGACAAATACTAATATCCATCCATGAGGTGCACATATACAACCGATCATCATGGATATGATCGATACTAATATCCATCCACGAGGTGCACATACATTCAATCTCCATAGATATGACAAATACTAACATCCATGCATGGGGTGCACATAGAAACAATCTTCATGAATACAATAGATACTAACATCCATTCATGAGGGTTCAACACACATACACAAACACATAAAGCCACCAGTAGGCACAAAATTTTCAAGGTAGAGTTGACTAGCATAACACATTTCGCTAGACCATCAATTCTCCTTTCTATCTCTTCTCTCTTTCATGGATCACCTAGCCCGTGTCATTCATGATTGTCTTGATCTCCCCTCCATGGTTCCATAAAATAACACACTTTTCTATTAGATATGATCATGGATTCTTACCTCATCCTTTAAAAGTATGCTCTTTCTCTTTTCAAGTGACCACTTGTGCTCTCGCAAAAGCTTTTTGAGTATGATATTAGTGGTTGAGACATTTTCTCTTGCGAGGCCTCTTCAACTAGTTGACATGGAATATTAGTAAGCTCCATGCATGTGTTGTTGTTTTTTGTATCCTTGTATATGGATGTACGAATTAAGATCCTTAGTTTGGGGGCTTATGTCCTCAAACTTAGTGATGTCTTATCCCCTTGCAATTTGCCATGATCTTCATCTTTCTCTCTTTCTTCCACTTTACCACAAGCATGACGTGGACTCATACTCCTACTAAAGTGGGGGCTAAATGTACCATCCTAAAAAGTAAGCACCCTTATTAGGTGATTAATTTTAGTCCCATTTTAGCATCTATGAGTTCCCACATTGATTTCACATCCTTCGAGCCCTTTTGCATCCTTTAAATGAACATTATTTGTTCAAAACTTGAGAACGACTCTAGTTTCTATGCATGATTTCCCATTTTCTATCCATTCACATAATTCATTTCACACTTAGGTCCTTTACATAGCTTTTCAGGTCTCAAGATTTACCCCAAGCTCTTGATGATTTACAACCTCTAATACCCTTGCTAGCACCTAGTCCCAAAGCCATTTCAAAATTGGCCTCTTAGGGACTAGGCCGAGTCAAGTCAGCCTTGTTCTTGGAGGTTGATATTTGGTGGCTCTAGGTCCAATGCAAGTATATTTCCTTTGGGGGTTTAATGTGGGCCGACTTCGTGAATCTAAGCACCAAAAATGTATAAAAGGAGGCTTCTTCCTCTCATTTTCACATCCACAATTTGAGTACATAAGACATCAATCAAGCTATTGTGCATTCAAGGAGTTCAAGCAAGCATTCAAGCCCGTCAAACATTCAAGTGCAAGGAAGCCATTCAATTATTTCAAGTCTTCTTCTTCTTCTCTTTCATCTTCAATCCAACATTGTGGAAAATTGCAACATTTATCATTCAAGGGTTTGGTTTCATGATTTCCTATTAGGTTTTTGCTGATTCCAAGCTATTGCATCAACACTTGTGATAATCTCCAAAGTGACATTGCATCATTGAGGTATAAGGTAATTAATGTTTTCGATCTAGATTACATTTCCTATGTAATTTCAACTATATTTCATGGTTAATTCCTACATAGGGTGTTGACCAAGGAAAGTCCCTCCTCACAATAATTTCCCCTTCTTTCTTATGTGCAAGAACAAATGACACAATTTTAGATCCAAATTTTCAGGGTTTTAGAACCAGGGTTTGATCCTCTACATATTTTATTAGTTTTTACCCTTCCAGGACTAGGCTAACTCTTCGGGACTAGGATGACTTGAGTCAACATGTTCACGAGAATCTACAAATTTCACGATTAGAATTTACAAGTCTTAGAGTTCTAGATCCCAAATGGTTTTTGATTCTGACATATTTTTGACAGTCAATTATAGATATGAAGTTCACTTGTCCTCTTCTAGTTTTCAAGGTGAGTTTATTCTTATCTTTTCATCTTGTGCTTACTTTGATACATCGGATTTGATATTGGATCTTATTAGTAATCATTTCCTTAGTCATAGCTTAAGAATATTTCTTGCATTTAATCAAACTTTCTATTCGTATAGGGAATACCCAAATCCCCCTTTACCTAGATGTTGCATTTGCACCCCTTTATCCCTTTGGGTTGTGCAAATAAGATTTGGTTTAAGGGTGGGTTTAGTATCCTAATGTAAATAGAAAGTAGGGGTCTACCATTGATCACTATTTTCTACATCACATTTGTTAAGGAAATTGTGCTTAAAATCTCAGACAGTGAATACAAGAAGACATGTAATTAGAAACATGTCTTATTTTAAGCAATGCATGCGCGAGTCTTATAAGACTGATTTCTTTTTCAAAGGTTCTTCTTTTTCTTAGAAGAAAGAAAACTCTTTTAAATTTAGTAGAAAACTAAAGTATTGAGTTTATAAAATTAAGAAGGCTCCTCTTAGTATCCCATGTGAAATATTTGTGATTAATTTTATAAGGAGTACTTACTTCATGGTATCTCAAATTGAGATAAGGAAGTCATAACTATAAGAGACATTATGAAATATAAAGAAAAAAAACCATCAGACCTTTCATTATAAAGTTGATAGTAATTCATCTACTTATCCTCAAGGTAAAAAATAAACAGAGATCAAATCAGTCTATAATTCTATCTAAATCAATAAGGTATTGATTAAGAAACAAATTACTTGAATGTTGAAATCAAGTAGATATCATTATACAACTAAGAATAAAACTCAATTTCAACCTTGAGACTTGAGATAAAGAAAATGTTATACCTCTTAATCTCGGGCAACACTTGAAGAACTATAAACATTCTTCTAGTTGTAATGCTTTAGGGAAACTGAATGTGGTGGACTTAACATGGATGGTTAGAGAGCTTCTCAATGGGTTCATTTTAGGTTACATGAACATGATATAACATGAGCAAGGAGCTTATACACATAAACTTGTAAAGCTATAGATGTAGATTCCCTAATGAGTATATGAGTTTAGGAGGTGTGTGTTGTGCAACCCTATGACCACATATGACAAGTAAACTACATTTTGCATGTTACAAATGACAACTAAAACATATTAATAACTAAGGCAAAATGGTTCATCATGCTGGGTATTAGAGACAAGTACGTGATAAATATAACAATCAATAGGATCCTGTCCAATATGTATATAAATAGCTTACTATGTTCTATAGGATGCACATTGGATAGGGTGAAGAACTTGATGCCATATTAAGCATGTTGCGGTGTCATGCTAAGTTAGCAACAACTATAGGGTGTGACCGACTAAGGCTTATAAGATCTTACACCAGTTCCCATATGGCTTTTAATAACCATGTTTACATCCCTTGCGAAGGGTCATGCCCTCTTCTAGTAGGAAGTGAGCAAGGGGAATCAATAATAGATCCACAATTAGGTAGTAAAACGCCCCAATAATACTTTCTCCCCCATGTTGCTAAGTAGAACTTAAAGAAAGACTAATGGATTGCAGGTTGCTAATAATGATCAATAAGATCTGTCCCTTTTACTTCGTATCTTGTTTAAGTTGATATCTTCTTAGAAAGTTATCTTTTCATTTTAATGCACTTTAATTTATGTTTTAAAAAAATCAGCTTTAGCATGTTAGTTTAATTTTTTTTACAAGTTCATTTATGGTTATATATATTTAAATTAGTTAGTCGTTACTTTCATTTTTTAAACTTTTAACATGTTACACTATTGTTCTCACCGACCTAACTAACTCCACTAATTCTCCTCACACTGGACAAATATAGAATACCTTCTTGACAATATACATAACATTACATTAAGTCAATTGGACTAGAATTTTGAAACTTTGCATTTTTAGCAAGTGGTAGAAAAAAGCCTAACTTAGCGAGGCATTTTCTAGCCCCACTTTAATTGTGGCCCTTCAAGTTTTCAACTAAAAAGTAGGGGCTTCTATTTTTGAGGAAAAATTTCTAATTAATTAAGTAGCATTTTTTTTTTTGCTTCATGGGACACCCTACTCCTTCAAAATAGATCATAAAGTGGGAACACAAAATAAAAGTTTATGTCATCCACTTCGTAAATTTTTGTCGCAACATACCATTTATCTATAATTTTAAATTATTTTGTCAATTATTTTTGAGATTTATGCTATATAATTATAGGTTTAACATTTCTTATTGCTAAAAAATGATCATAAGACCATATGCTACTTGAAATTTTGGAACTCAAAGCTTAAGCTTGCTCATTATTGGAAAAATCTATGCAACACCATGTTTATAATAACTCAAAATATTTAGTAACACACACTAAAATATTTAAGGAAGGTTCTCTCTCAAAACCATCCCCAACATAAAAGAGAGCCCATGAAGATTTTTGATCTACGTGAGAGGAGCCAATAGTGGAGCAAGTCCAATAGTGGGGATAGGAGTGGGGCACAATTACTTTAATAGTGGAGCACAAAAGGTGTCATGTCAATACTTATCTCCAAAAAGATTCTAGTAAATTTGAGAAAACAACCAATTTGTGATACCACATCAACACACCAATAAACACGACAATGCACAATCACGAGATTCACTTTTTTTAAGGACCATTTTTGACACCTTGGCCAAAAAGGCATGTGATGTGGCATCATATTTGACCATGCGAACTTGAAACCAATTTTTTAAAGCGGGGGACTTAAAAAGTAAACAACTATACAAAATTCAAAATAATTTGAAATATCTAAGACATATTATGGAGCGCAAAAAGTTAGGGTGCTCCACTATAGACTCCCCTTGCTTCAACTCTTTTTTATCACATTGATGATGGTGATGAAAAAATTCTAGCACAATCTACCAAAAAAATTTGCAATAATTTATAAAGATTATAAAAATTTAATACAATTAATAAAAAAAATTCTCAAAACCATCTCTAACATAATTTCTTCTAAACCCACACCTAATACAAATTATGAAAATCATCCCAAAATAATATTAATCACAACATATCAAATCATTAAAAGAATCATAACATATCCCCTCATTAAAATCTTCTATAATCACAACATATCAAATTGTTCAACTCTTGCATAGGAAATGGCGAACAGCCTTGAAATGAGCTGCAAAAAAGTATCTGAATATTTTCCTTAACAAAATGAACAAAGAATAACCCAACTCAAGATTATTAAGGCGCCCCGGAAACAACTAATCCAAACACAAATTACGACAGACTCTGCGGAATTAAGCCTCCTCCCTCCCAATTCAAATATTTTTCAAATTCATTGACCTCCATTTAAGTAGTGCTCAACACCCAAGAATTCATCTCAAACAAAACTGAAATCGAAGACCAGGAGATCCGCCCAGACCCAAATAAGCAAAATATAGCAGTAAAATAATCCCAAATCCAGCTGAATACATCACTTTGGATCATAGCCGAAGCGACGGAGGGAATTATTGGATCACAGGTCACGCGATCGAACCCAGCCCGCATCGACTAAACCAGAATCAGGAGTGCTTGTTTTTAATCTCAGGTAGGTTGATTTGGATCGGATGGCTATCAAGACCTGAAGACGCAGTGCAATTCCGGGTATGGTGAGGAAATAAAGTGGTTTTGGCGGCGTCCGGAAGAAAGGGGCGCCTTTACTGCGTCAACAGAGGTATGGTGAGGAAATGAAGTTGTTTTGAAAGAAAGCGGGTTGAAGATGGGAGACCAGGTAGCGAGATTAGTGCGTGATTTGGTGTTGCGCATGGTGCCGAGAGAGAATGTGGGGGATGAAGGAGTGGAGAGGGCTTACCAGTACGCAATGCGAATAGTTGGCAGCCGAATAACGCCATCGCTGGCCTCAGATGAGGCGGCCATGGCGGAATCCATCAAGCGGCAGCTCGTACACCAAGGTAGATCTTCTGACGCCCTTACTTTTGCTGATTTATACCGCCGGTTTTCTGCTCAGTCCAGCATTGAGAACAAATGGGCCGTGCTTTACTTGTTGAGAGCCATTTCAGAGGACCAGAGGAAGGAGAGGGGGGGCCTTTTTACCTCTACTATCTCTGCTCCTGCCTCCGTAGGTGGCCTTCATGCCCTTCCTGATAACCTCAGGGGTTTACAGCTTGATAATGACAACAACAATCGTAATAAAACCCTAGAAAATCATCATCCAGGTGGGGTGCTTTTGCTTTCTAAAGACCCCGAAAATGCAAAGACCTTGGCGTTTCGGGAGTATGTGGAAGTGTGCCGTGAAGAGTGCGAAGTCACCGAGGGTGCCCTGGTGAAGGACGTTCTTTATGTTTGCCAGGGTATTGACGGCCGCTATATTAAATTTGATAAGGATTTGGATGGTTTTGATGTGGTGGAATCTTGCAGGGTGCCCAGGGGTACACGTATTCTGGTTAGGAGGTTGTGCGAGTTGGGATGGCTTTACAAGAAGGTTAAGGGTTATATTTCAGAGAGTGTTGAATGTGGGCCTATCGAGGCGATTGGAACCGTTGGGCAGGCCTTCTGCGCTGCGTTGCAGGAAGAGCTGTCGGATTATTATAAACTGCTTGCGGTCTTGGAAGGGCAAGTGCATAATCCTGTACCAGTTTTGGAGGAGGGGAAGAGTGTGGGGAATTATTTGTCCTTGCGAAGGTTGATGGTGTGGCTTGCCGAGCCCACGGTGAGAATGAGATTGATGGCTGTTTTGGTTGATGATTGTAAGAGTCTGAGGGGTGGAGCCATGGCTGGTGCAATCCACATGCATGCTCAGCATGGGGATCCACTGGTTAGGGATTTCATGAAGAGGTTGCTGAGAAGGGTTTGTTCACCTCTGTATGAGATGGTGAGAAGCTGGGTTTTGGAAGGGGAGTTGAATGATATATTTTCTGAGTTTTTTGTCATTGGACAAGCAGCCAACCTCAAAACTGAAGCCTTATGGCGGGATGGGTACCATCTTCACAGTGCCATGCTACCATTGTTTATCCCAGAGCCTCTTGCAAAGAGGATTTTGCGGACAGGGAAATCCATCAATTTTTTACGAGTGTGCTGTGAGGATCAGGGCTGGGCGGATGCTGCTGCAGAAGCTGCAGCTGCTGCAGGGACTTCGACCAGGAGGGGTGGCCTTGGTTATGGGGAGACCGAGGCATTGGAGACATTGGTTGTTGAAGCGGCTAAAAGAATAGATAAACATTTGATAGAAATAATGTATGGTCGCTACAAATTCAGGGAGCATTGTCTTGCAATTAAAAGATATTTGCTTCTGGGCCAAGGTGACTTCATTCAGTATCTCATGGATATTGTGGGTCCTGATCTATCACAACCTGCCAATACTATAAGTTCCTTTAAGCTTGCAGGGCTCCTTGAAAGTGCAATTCGTGCCTCGAATGCCCAATATGATGATACAGATATATTGGACAGGTTGAGAGTAAAGATGATGCCACACAATAGTGGTGATCGGGGCTGGGATGTATTCTCCTTGGAATATAATGTAAGAGATCCTCTGAACACTATCTTTACAGAAGCTGTCATGACTAGGTATCTTAAAATTTTCAACTTCCTTTGGAAACTTAAACGTGTGGAACATGCTCTTAGTGCAACTTGGCAGACTATGAAACCAAACTGCACTATTGCTAGGCTATTTGCCACTAAGGATGGTGGAGGAAAGTTGCAACTTGTAGCAGTCTTAAGGCGGTGTCAAACACTAAGAAATGAGATGAATCATTTTGTTACAAATCTCCAGTACTATATAATGTTTGAAGTTCTTGAGTACTCATGGGTAGATTTTCTGGATGAAATGGAACAAGCACGAGATCTTGATGAACTTATAGCTGCTCATGAAAAATACCTTGATTCTATTGTTGAGAAGTCTCTCCTCGGGGAGCGCTCTCATCAACTCTGTAAAACATTGTTTGCATTGTTTGACCTCATTTTGCGCTTTAGAAGTCATGCTGATAGATTCTATGAAGGTGCCCGTGAAATGCAGGCTAGGTAAATTGTTACTATTTTGCTTCTAGTTTATTTATTTTTTCTTTCTGACAGTTGCAAATGGATTATATCATAGTGCATATGTATTTTTATTCTTACTCGCCATTCATCTTCAACAATTGAGGATTTGCATTTGACTTGTTTCCTGTAGAGGTGAAATGTTATCGAGAAACAAGCAAAAGAAAGAACCTCAAAGGATGGGATCATGGGTTGGGGGAGGAAGGAAATCTTCATTACAACTCACTGGAGAATTTCTGCGTACCATGGGAGAAGAGATGGATGCTATTGCTGTTGAGCATTCATCTTTATTGGAGGGATTCATTGCTCAACTTCCTCTCCAGCAGCATGTTGATTTGAAATTTCTTTCCTTTCGTCTTGATTTCACTGAATTCTACAGCCAACAGAATCTGAATATGCTCACTTCACCAATTAAATCAAGGAGAACTTCTTTGAGAGCGGGAAAACATTCACAGAATGATTGAAAAATTGACATTTCTTTGAAGTCGTCATCCGATTCTGAGTGATCTTCAGTAGCCTTATCAGTTCCTGAAGTTAGTACTGGCTTCAACATTCTAATTTGTTTAGGCTCTGGTAAGTGGTTTGCAATGAGGACTTCTGTATGTTAGGAAAACTTGCTATTCAAATTTTGATATTATTTTTAACAGATTTTTAAAAATTTCTATGCAGGTTATTTTTTCAGCCTTTAACCCCATATCAATGAGTGGAATATTCTAGTGTGTGGCATTGATCCAAGGTATTTCAGTATTGTTTGGTTGACAATATTACATGTATTGTTTAATAGTTCTCTAACACAAGATAGGCAATTCAAAATATACTAAATTGCTTTGTTGACCTTGAGTTGCCAGGAAGCATTCCTTTCATTTATATGCAGCATTGAAAATTGGCTGCCTTGTACTATACGTGCTTTGTTCTTGATTTTGTTGTAATTTTTGTTCAATTTTCTGATTTACCGTGAAATTGTAATGGCTGCTGTTCAATGCAAGGAAGATCACCGAGTGCCATGGTGACTTTTATTGCTTAAGTCACTAGTTTTGTATCCAAAATTTAATCTACATAAATGGAGAATTGCTTGTATGATTCAGAGTTTAACATATTTGCATATCTTGCTTCACGTTGGCTACCCCTTTTCCAGTTCAAATGTTTCCAGGTCTATGATTTTTTAGGAAGAGTCTCATGCACTTTAGTCATGTCCTATACAAACTTTCAGATCCATTGCAAATTTTAAGGTTGCAATTAGAAGCATTTTAATTGGATGTTGTTTGGGTTGTCTTTCTGGCAGGATGTATATCATCTTTTTTTAAGGATTTTTGAGTATTTATTTTTGTTAGATATATTGGAATTCCTCTGCATTTCACATGGTCCCAAAATATCTTTACATCCAATTTAGGGTGTCTATATAAAAAGCCATTTTTAAGAAGCACCATGTAATATAATTTTCTTAAAACTTTCTTTCATTATAAAATTATATTTTTCCATATTCTTCCTTTGTCTCCTTTAACTTCAACTTCCTTCAAACCTGAAATAATCTCTTGAGGAATATTGTTTGCAGAAGCAAAAGCAAGAGAAAGAATATAGGGCTTAGCCTAGAAGGTAGTGAGTCTGGTGAAAATGCAGTTAATATTGTTTAATAGTTATTCAAGCTATTTTTGGGTCAAGATTCATCTTGATATATTCATATCGTGTGAAAAGTCTACTGAACACTCCGGAAGAAAACTTCACCTCACCAAATGGATTTCGAAGATCTACTATAAAACATATTTAGACCATCACTTGGCTAGGTGTTAAAGCTGACTACCACTCTACACATGGTTGCATATGCATTGAAATAATTTTAATGTAAAATGAAGAATTCATAATATCAAATATAATAAAAATGAATGAATAATATCACCTTTTCTTATCCTGCTTGGGGTGTTATTATATAATGATCTTTAGTTTGTAGAGATTTATTGGGGCGAAAAACCTTGGTATTTTGCATCTTCCGTTTCCTCGGTATTTGCATTAAGAAATGATATTACACTAGGTCACAGTTTATTTTATTTTGTTTTGTATTTTCTATATTTACATAATTAGGTGTTTGCATATCTTGTTTCACATGGATATTTGTGTTAATTAATCATTTTTTGGTTTTTGCTGTTCCTTATTTCCATATGGAGAAATCCCATTAAGCCGATGGACCCAACCATAGAGCATGATTTGTTAGCAGATGCAACATGTCACAGAGCCCCCTCTCTATTGAAGGGGATATTACAAGATTTGGAATAGGATTTATATTTTGTGTCTTTTTTCTTGAGAAGGTTTTGAGTTTTTGCTTAATAGAGGCGATAGAATAGGTTGCTTCCCTTCTACAACTAAGCACATGCTATTAAAAATCAAGCAGCAGATATTATAACCAAGATAATCTCGGTACATTTGTCCTGTCATAGATGAACAGTCAGCTGTATAGCAACCTTGATATTTAGCAAAGCCATTGATAGATATATGATTTTGGTTGCAAGTGCTAGAAACTGAGTAAGCCACTTGTATATCAGAAAAACAGCAGGATCAGAATTATTGCAATGGCCAGGATCTGGTTAAGAAATGCGAAGGGGCCCCTGAATGTTCCTCACTGCAAGTTCTTAACCTTTTCTATAATCACTGTGGAAGCTGGCACGGACAATTATGTCACCAAAGACCTACTCATCTGATTGTGAACTAAAGAAATGTAAGTGCCCCTATGCCTGTAACTTTGTAAGTATACCTAAGAACTGTGATAGTAATGAAAACATCAAGGCTCCGAGGTTGTCGAGCAAGCGGATGGTCCCAATTTCCAAATAGCGGGGTGCAGAGACTGAAAAACATCTGCCATGCCTGGAAAGACAGTCACACAGACCAAAGAAGCCAATACACAGAGAGGTAACAAAAATACAGATAAAAAAAGGCAGGTCATAGAATTTCAATTCATGCAACTGTCTAAGTGGGTGCAATAACGAAGCTCTTTGACAAATGGTGCTGCATGGGAAGGAAACAATCTCTTTTGATCTTTTAGAGCTCAGGAAACAGAGAAGGAAACCTGTTTGAAAGCCCAAGCAACATGGTCCAGGTGGTAGACCTGAAGTTTCTGCATCAAATCCATGTGGGGCGTCAGCATAATCCCTTCTTGTGATTTTAATATCTGAAAGTATCATTATGGAAAAGGTGCAAGCCCTTGTCATATAGGTTATATCTGTTGTTAGACATATTTGTAATAATAGAGACAGATCCATTTCAACGTGTTGGGCATGTTGTAGACAGACTAAAGGAAACATTATGAATTCATCAGCCGTAAGTACAGGATTCAGATTTTTTCAAATGTTGAGAAACGATTTGTTGCTACCATATTTGAGACGAAGACAATTATTCAATTTTTAACTTAAGGTAGTTTCACACATTTTACATGTACTGGATGTGAAAGAAGGAATATATATTACCATTAGACTATATGATGCAGGAAAATATAGCTGTACATTAGGATACTTTCTTTTAACTTTACAAGTGCTCTAGCTATTTTACTAGCAGTTAACTTACAAATTTTGGGGCAGACATATGTTCTTCCAAAGTAGTGATCCTATCAAACATATAAAAGATATTTTTGGGTTTAATGCTACTTCTCATAAATTGAAAGGGGCATTGGAATATATGTACACTTGTAATAACTAATATGGCATGCAAAATTCTTGCTAGAATCATGTTTCTTAAAACTTTGAAATGTAGTTTCGGATAAATAGAATATTCTTGTTTTTAGGTTCTTTACTACAGTATACACTTAAGCAACTGCTAAAACACCAAGTTCAATAGGAGAGCTTTGGATCCAGGGATTGACTGTAAATTGCTTCAATTACCTAAAGCAAAATCTCCACTATTTTGGTAAAGGGATTCAAACGTCCGTATCATTCAACAAGGAGGATCAGTTGTATATGACAGACAGCCGCAAAGTGTGTAAAATGGAAGGGTCTTCTCTTTATGCAATGCACATATGTTTTACTCAGTGTCCACATGGGAAAAACGGTCACAGAACTTGATGGAGGCCAAATATGCTATTAATTTGTTACTTTGTATTAACAGCCAGCATGTATAATTTCTTGAATTTGTGATCCAATTTGTTTTCAAAGAATATCCATTATATCTCTCAGAAGATGTAGATTTACAGATTTCTTGTCATTCTGATCTGGTATGCTTCTTGTGTTATGCTAGTGTAATATGTGGATTTATTAATTTTTTATTAACCTCAAGTTCTATTTGTGATTTGCAGCAGTAAGAATTTTGTGAGACAATGTTTGATTGGAATTAGTATTGTCACATGATGCAAGATGGACATCTGTTACAAATATCTTAGTTGAGCTTCTAATTAAGCTTCAACATTAATGTTATGTAGTATATGCCACCAGCCATGTATGATCTAGAAAAGTTATTGGAAAGACAACGATATAGGTCATTAGGCCATTAAATATTGGCAAGGATGATGGTATGTGCAATAAAGAGCATTTCTAATTAATAGTTTAACTCAATATATTCTAATTTAGGTTTTCTCATAGTTGCGTATTACACGCTACCAGTCATAGGTGACTAAAAAAACATCCTTGAAAAGATATGTGATTCTGCTCTCAAAGCCGACCTGCTTATGTCTGTAAAAGAATGTAGAGTGTGAGCTATACAAATCTCAATGTTCAACACGAGGATCTTACTTCGAAGATTGGTATGTTAGAAATTTCACGGATAATTTGTTACTTCCACTGAACTGCGACACAGGGATTGGATATGTGACATGACTCTTGTGGGAACGCGAGGGGAATAATGAGTAGACTCAGTTATGAGCGCAATCTCTATCGCGAGACATTTTACATCACGAGTTCTTGTTAAATTCTCTTTTGACCACTGTTACATGGTAATAATGGAAAGTTCGAAAGATATCTCGAGAGTTGCATTCTATTGAGAAAGTTCAAAAGTTGGTCGCTGAAATATATTTATTACCTGTTTCCTGGCAGCAGATGGTCAGAAGACTTAATTCACTTTAGGGGATAATTATTGATGTGGCTAAGCTCTCTACAAATTGCAGTATTGACCAAATTTAAAAAATAGATGGTTAGAGAATAAGCTTGCACAATCTACAATGAGAATGCAGTTGATTATATTATAGGCTCTCAAGGGTTATAATATCTAAAAGATTATTGAGATAAAAAATTAGTGAGTGTTAATGGGCTAGGTACTTGGTTTGCCAATGAAGTTGAATGGTTCTTAATGAGTTTACTAGAGATCAAGTCATTGGCTTTTATCCCCAGTCTTTGGCTTTTATCTAAAGAGGTTTTAGCTTTGGTTGGTACTTTTGTATGTGATAGCTATCTAACGATTTCGTGGATGAAAAATCGTCAATTAAATTTTTTTAGTGAAGTTTGATCAATCATAAATTTGACCATACTTTGGTATACATAAAAATTAGTTTGTTCAAAATTAAATAATGTTATGAATCAATTCAAGTTAGTGAAAGGTTCAAACAAGGGAAAGCAAACATAAAAATGATTCAACGAAATTAGGAAATGTTTCGAATAAGGCTAAAAGTCAACTTATAAGTGGTAGACAAAGGCAATAAAGGCTTCACATGAGTCACAATGATAGTGATAAATAAATGAACACAATCCAAGAAACATTAAACAAGTGAAAAAGGTCTAGATCCAAGGAGGAAAACTAAGGTGGCCTTTGAATGAATGTGTGGTTTGATGAAGAGTGTAAGGCAAGAAGAAAAAATGATGAGCAATTTTGGAAGTTGGCAAGTTAAAAGAGTACACATGATTGGTCAAAATGAAAAAGTAATAGCACATGGAAATTAGAAGGGAAAAGTTACAAGGTTTGAGAAGCACAACCTCAAGCATTTATTTGAAGTGGGGAGTCAAACATGTTACTTAATGAAAAAAAACATTTTTAACAACAAGAAGGCTTTTACGATGTGCAAACCACTAGCTTAGTCATATCCCTTTTCAAAAGAGTGGAGATCAACAATCCATCAATCCATATATCTACCATGATTTATCCTATCATGGCAATGCTGTTTGGAAGTATGGTTGAACATATGATGAGCAAATGGGCATAGAAATGAGGGAAAAGAGAAAAAAGGCAATTGGGAAAGTTTGGAAAAATCATGCAAAAAGCAACTTAAAGGAAAAAAAACTATACAATCATGTTAAATCCAACATTTAATAATGACAAAGAAACCTATGTAGAGACAAAAGTTAAATAGAAATGAACATTGTCAGCGCCCAACTAAGGGTAGGTTTGCACAAACTCATATGTGAGATGGGTAGATAAATGGTTCCAAAAGAAAGCTAGAAAGAGAGAATAGACATCTTTTGTACCTAAGGTAGGGTAGAGATGAAATGACACTATATTGTGGAGTGCTTTGAATATGACAACATTTGGGATAAATGTAAGACAACTTGTAAGGGAGGTTGTTGGCTACCATATTTAATGAGGGTGTTAAAATAACTGGAACATTATTGATCAAAGTTCATAGTGTAATAATGTTCATGTTTTTCTTTTCACTAAAACATGTATAATATTAATGTCCTTGACACCTAATATGAATTTTTTTTGGATTTTTAAACATCTCATTTTCTACCTCTCTTAAAAAGCAGCTCTAGGATTTTTTAGTGATTATTTGTTTCTTTCAAAACTATAGTGAGATCATCTTGATGTTCTACCGTGTTCTCATTAATAAAACCAACAAGGAAAACACCCGTTACCTTTTGAAAAGTAGAGTCTATATTTTTTTTAACCAAATAGAATCCTCATATAAACATAAGTGCACCAAGGAGTGATAAATGTTATCTTATGTTATTTTGACTCTTTGACCACTACTTGGTTATACTTTGCCAATTCAACCATCAACATTTTTTTGAAACTACCCCTTTCTATGACAAATGGTCCATGCTTAGAAGAGGGTAATTATGCTCACTAGGACAAGATTAGAAACCCATTCAAAGTATTTGATAGGTTTGTGATACCTTTTTTCTTTAGCATCATTAGTTGCATTTGTATGTGTGGAGCAAGGGTTGGGTTGATGCATCTTTTCTTTTGTTTGAAAGGTTTTGCATCATAAATTGTATCCTCGTATAATTTCACACCCATTTTTGGCTTTGTTGGTTTTCCCTCATGCCCATGATTCATGACTGATTGTGCTCAATCCATGGCTAGATTTGGAAGCCCAACACAATCCTAAGATCCCTAACCTTGGTTTTGGCTAAAAAAAGCTAGGGCTATGGTGACTATCATCCTACTCTAGCATTTTCAGGCCCAAATTTGAACATCGAATGATTAGAAAAGTGTTCCTTGATGTATCCTTCAAGATTTAAGCAAGAAACATGTGAGTTGTGTATAAACACAATTCCCTTCCCCTCATTTCTTTTGCAAGTGAGCACTCCTATCACTTTAATTGAGCAATTCAATTAGGCATCTTCAAGGTAGTTGAGGAGAAATTCAAAGTTAAGCATTCTTGTTTAGCAATCACGATCAAGGTTATTTGTTCTAACATGAACAAGGGCATGCATTATCTCCTACCAAGAGGCATCATTTTTTTATGAAGGTTTCAAGGCAAGAAGTTCATAGCAAAGATACCATTTTTCAATCCAATGATTTCCTTAAAGTTTTCAAGCTTTGCCCTACTAGGGGTAAGCTCTCTCAGATCATATCATAGCTACACATGAGGTTAATTCCCACTAGGGGTTTGACTTAGGCAAGCCACTATATAACTTAACATTTTTTCCTTTTTCTTTGTGCAGGCTATAGATTCGATTGTTGAAAGTGGCAGAGTTTGAGAGAGAAGATTTACATCTACAATTCTAGATTTTAAACATGTGAAAACCCTTGGACTATGTCAATTAGCACACCTGTTTGACACCTCTTGGCTGAATTTTGGCGAGTGCGATTTATAGAGTATTCTGATTTGGAATCCAAAGTGTTAGTTGATGGGAGCACCTCCAAGACTAAGGCACCCAACACATTAGTTTGACATTTTCAAGCTCATATTTCAATGACAGGTTATTGTTCGTGTCTCATATCTAGATTTGTAGTTTTGTATTTATTGTTTGATTTGTTATGTTCATATCTTGTCAATTTCCTAGCATTTAACCTTGTTCTTGCATCATGTCTTCTCATTATCTTATCCAATCACATCAAATATCAAAAGAGAGTAATCAATCAAAGTGTTTCACTCTCCAAAGAAGAAGTTGAGCCTAATTAATTATTCCCCAATGAATGAAATGGTTTGGAAATGATTCCTAGTTTGCATATTTAAGCTACTGAACTCCTATCTTTTCAACATTTCAATATGTTGAAATAGATATTCCTTGTAAGCTTTGAGATCATCATAAGACCATCCAAAAACTTTTTGGACTTCCTCATGAGTGCTACCAAATTGTATTGCTCTTGAGCATGCAAACTCTTTCCCATATAAATCATTTTAGGTTTTTCTTCTATTCCTAAGTATACACCTTCAACATCATTCTATTGAACTAACTTATTCTTGTTCTTTTAAGGATCTTCATTGCCAATTTTTTTTTCTTTTCTAATGAAACAAGTCCTTTAATAAGAGTATTGGTTTTTAGTTGGACAACCTCATTCTCAATTAAAGTTTCTTTTCCATCCTCAACTTCAACCATAGGTTTCGAGTTAATGAGTTGACAATCAAATTCATTCATAAAGTTATGCTAGATGTCATCAAATACTTAATAACTAAATAGGTTGTTTGGAATAGCTAACCTTGTGAGAATCTCCACATTACAATGATATGTGGGAGAAAAATATTTGGATGCTACATCTACTAGAGCATCAAACTCTTTATTTTTCTAATTTTTTCCCATTAAATTTTGATAACATCAAATACGATGCAAGAACATTCCATAAAGACATATTGCATTTATTGTACAATCTCATTTTGTCCCACAACATAGAAGTAGCCTAGTAACATATAATCCATAACATATCAACATTATAATTTTGTTAGATGATTCTATTGGAAGTTATCACCATTAGAAGTTCACTGTGTAGAGCAAACATCATAGGGTTCATTGGGCAGAGTATGTGAAGCCTTTATGTACATTGTGGCATCAAAGCCAACACATCACGAGGTAGAATAGGACATGTAGTGTCATAAATTGCACCCTGTGCCAATTTCAAACTTACACATTGAACATGGTGCATTTATGACATAAATCATGATGAGGATTTCATAATTCCAACTTCATGAATAACAAAGATGAAGAAATAGCAGCTTGTGGTTTGAATTTGGGATGAAATCAGTCTAAGGATAGTGCACTACAAAAATGTATGTATAACAAGCACATGTATCAATATATTCTAAGATTCAAACTAGTATATTCCATAACAAAACATTCTTGATGCATGTCCCATCACACAAACACATTCATAATGGGTATTCTTGCTCGTTCCAAGCAACAAACCTCTCATTATTGCTTGTTTGATCACTCTTTAGTTAAATTGGCTCTTTATCTCTCTCACCAATCTTCTCAGGAAGCTCTACCAAAATCTCTCCATTCTCTTGACTCTCATAGCGATAACCAAGACTCCTTTTAACTATCTAACACGTCTTCTTGTCTCAAAGGAGGATACTCTCTTGATAGTTTTACAAGATTTACCTAATCTAAAAACTCTTCATATCATGTTGTGATGCATAAGCATCTTGGGTTCTTGGCAATCTTGCATCAACCAAAAATATTTGTTTTTTGTTTCCTGCAAGTTTAGTCTTCATGTTTCTTTCAACATTCGATCAATTCGAATCCTTTACAAGTACAAAACTGTTGGCGTGTTTGTGGACCCTTCTTGAACCTTCTCCTAGGTTCTCATCCTTTTTGGTTTTTTGTGTATGATATCTTCCAGATTCTTGATGGGACTTAACCATTCTTCATGTTTCACGACTAGTTTGCATTTCCTGATCTCACAAAAGATTTTTTCGATCGACGAAGCTTAATGGCACATTTCTCAATGATAACATGTCTGTGGCCGACCTACTTGAGGGATCACATTTCATGTTGCATCAATTGAATGAAGATCCTTATGTTTGGGTCCTACCCTATATTTGTAATACGTTTTCTTCTAATTGGGGAATGCAATCTTTCTTAGGACAACTTGTGGCTTGTGAAAGCTTTATAAACTCTTGTAATTGATCTCTTTAGGTATCACAAAAAAATAGAATAAAGAAACATCTATAGAGCTCTATAGTGGGGGTTTAGAATAGATAATATAAAAAGATAACCTAAAAGAGGTTCATGAAGCAGACTTGTATGCCTGGAGTGTATGATTGCATGTTGCAAATCCTTTGTATTTGATTCTATGATGATGAGAAGGTTGATCTTGCATTCTCTCACCTATTGCTTCTGTTGTGTGACTCTTGCTGCAAGGATTGGACTGAACTCTTTGAGTTCCCTATGTTCTTGGTTGCTTCAAGTGGTATTAGAGCATAGTTTTCGATTATGTAGAGGTAGATCGTGGTTCCAGAGCTTGCGAAGTCCTAGGTTGATTTTTTGTGGGGTGGCATAGAGAGTGTCTGACCCACAATTGTAGAGGATTCGTAGAATATGACTCGCAAAGGAAATGCTAGGGGTGGAAGGAGAGATGCATATCTAGTTGTGTTGGATATGTTGTGACAAACTGCAGCTAGATTAGAAGTTGTGGAGACAACCCAAAGAGAGGACAACATATCAAAGATGTGAGTGATGAGGAAGAAGAAAGAACTGAAGAAGTAGTTGAAGAGGGTGAAGAACAACCATAGCTTAAACAAGGAGCTAACAAATTTATAAAAGCTAACTAGGGTTAATGCAAGACCACATTTCAATCCACCCGATTACCATGGCAGTTGGATTCAAATGAACTACTTGATTGGATCTCAGAGATGGAAAAGTACTTTGATTATGAAGGGATAAATGAAGACAAGAGGGTGAAGTATGCTTGCACAAAATTGAGAGGACATACATCATTATGGTGGGAACATTTGTAGACTGATAGACAAAGAAGGGGTAATGATAAAATCAAGTAATGGGATAGGATGGTGAATAAGTTGAAAGCTAAGTTTTTACCTGCTGATTACCATATAAGTTTGTTTAGGAAGTTGCAAAATCTAAAGAAAAAGAACCTTAGTGTGAAGGAGTATATTGAAGAATTTTATAGATTAGATATCAGATCTAGACATTCAGATGACGATGTTGAAAGGGTTGCAAGGTACCTGAATGGTTTGAGGACATCTATTTAAGATGAGATCAGTTTGGTTAAATTGTGAAGTGTAGAGGAAGCTTACCAATATGCCCTAAAAGCCGAGGAGAAATTGAACAAAAGGCATGAGCAAAGACAAAGAGGAAGAGGTGGAAGATTTCAAAGAGGAAGACTTGGGTGGAGGAAGATCTTATTCAGATCAGAATAGGGTAAGGCAAAATTCGAGGAAAATTCATAAAGAAGAAATGATACAAATTTCTAGAAAGGAGGTGGATCATATAGCTATTGCAAGGATGACAAAAGAGTGTTTAGAGGAACTTGTTTCAAATGTGGAGGAAAAGGACATCAAGCCTTTGAGTGTACTCAAGGAAATTCAAGTAAGATGATTGAGAGAAATGATAGAAATGCTTTTGTGGAGGAAGAATCCAAGGAACCTTTGAACTGTCTCGAAGAGGGAGAAGCCCTAATGGTAAGGAGAGTCCTATGTCATGAAGAACCAAACCAAGAGTAATTGCTGCAGAGAAGTTTGTTCAAGATAAGATGCAAAGTTGAAGGGAAATGTTGCAAAGTAATTATTGACGGTGGTAGCTTGGACAACCTAGTTTTTGAGGAACTGGTGACCAAAATCCTATCAAATTGCTTGGATAAAGGATGATCATAAGATACTGGTAAGTGAACAATGCCTTGTGAAATTGAAAATAGGATCTTATCATGATGAAGTTCTTTGTCATGTTATGCCTAGGGATGTGTGCGATATCTTGTTAGGCGAGGCCTTGGCAATAAATCATTGCATGATGGGAGAAAGAATAGGTATACCATTGTTACAAATGGAATGAAGCAAGTATTGTTGTCTTTAGTTGAGACTCCTAACAATGAGAATTGTACCAATGTTAGAGTTTGTTTGGTTGAAGGTAGGAAATTATTGGATGGCTTGAAAAATGATAAAGTGTGTTATGCTTTGATCCCTAAGAAGCTTGATATAGAGTCGGTAGGAGAACAACCTAAAGAAGTAAGAGAATTGTTGAGTGAGTATAATGACAATCTCAATTAATGTACCTAATGGGTTGCCACTTGTAAGAAGCATCAATCATTGCATGGATTTGATCCCTAGAAAAAATTTACCTAATAAAGCGGTACATCGTTGACACTAACAAAGACTGAAGAATTGAATAGACAAGTAGAAGAGTTGTTGCAGAAAGGTTTGGTTAGGGAAAGTTGGAGTCCTTGTGCAATACTTGTAGTATTAGCACCAAAGAAAAATGGAGAATGGAGGATGTGTATTGATTCTAGAGCCATTAGCAGGATCATAGTAAAATACTGATTTCCTTTGCCTAGAATGGATGGTATAATGGATTGTTTAAGTGGAGCCATATCTTTTACCAAGATAGATTTGAAGGGTGGATATCATCAAATCAGAATTAGAGAAGCAAATGAGTGGAAAAGTGCATTCAAGATAATGAAGGATTGTATGAATGGTTGGTGATGCCTTTTGGATTAACTAATGCACCAAGTACTTTCATGAGGTTGATGAATGAGGTTTTGAAGAAATTCTTGGGTAAGTTTGTAATTGTTTATTTTGATGACATTCTGATTTTTATTAAGAGCAAAGAAGATCATTTGTTGCGTTTGAGACAAGTATTGCAGAGATTGAGGGAGGAGAAGTTGTTGATAAACATCAAGAAGTGTTCTTTCATGAGGGAAGAAATAGTGTATTTGGGATTTGTGATATTTGCAGAAGGATTGAAGATGGATGCTGAGAAGGTTAAAGCAATCTTAGAATGGCCTACACCTATGAATGTTGGAGAAGTGAGATCATTTCATGGATTGACAAGTTTTTACCGAAAGTTCAATAAATTTTCTAGTTTGGTTTGTAATCCTACGAATGAGATAATTAGGAAGGACAAAAAAGAATTCAAGTGGACACATGGGGCACAAAAGAATTTTGAATTGGTGAAGTAGAAAGTGACTAAACAACCCTACCTAATTTCAATAAAATTTTTCAAGCAGACTATGATGCGAGTGGAAATGCAATTGGAGTAGTGTTACCTCAAGAGGGTAGAGTGATTGCTTATTTTAGTTAAAAGTTGAATGATGCCAAGAAATGATATTCGGTCTATGATAAAGAATTTATGCCATAGTACAGGCTTTGAAGAAATGGAGACATTACTTGTTTCCTAAGGAGTTTGTGTTGTACATCGATCATCAACCATTGCAATATCTGAATGGTCAATTCTTATAGAGTTACACCTTTCTGTTGAAACACAGGAGTGATAAAACAAATAAAGTTGTTGATGCTTTGTGTAGAAGGGCCTTGTTGACAGAGATGAGAATTGAAGTATTGATATTTGATGAATTGAAGACTATGTATGTGGAGGACCCTGACTTTTTTGAACCTTGGAAAGCTTGCAGATAACCTACTATAGTAGACCAAAGTATACACAACTAAGGAGAAGTATTCTGGGAGATTAGTTGGACACTTTGGTATTGACAAGACAATAGCTTTAATAGGTGAGAATTACATTTGGCCTCAGATTTATAACGATGTTAGGAAGTTTGTTCAAAGTTGCAGAATTTGTCAAGCTACAAAAGGAAGTAGTTAGAATACTAGATTGTATACACCTTTGATAGTGCCAACAAGACCTTTGGGAGGACATTAGCATGGATTTTGTATTGGGGTTACCAAAGACATCAAGAGGTAATGATTCTATATTTGTGATAGTGGATATGTTTTTAAAGATGACTTATTTCATACCTTGTAAGAAGACAATAGATGCAGTACATGTAGCTGACTTATTTTTCAAGAAGATTGTGAGGTTGCATGGATTACTTAAGAGTATAGTTTCAGATAGGGATAGTAAGTTTATTGGTTATTTCTGGAGGACACTTTGGAAGAAGATGAAGACAAAATTGAAGTTTAGTTCTAGATTTCATCCACAGACAAATGGACAAACAAAGGTAGTGAATAGGAGTTCAGGTAATTTACTGAGATGTTTGGTTGGCGAAAATATTGGAAATTGGGATTTGATTCTAGAACAAGTAGAGTTTGCTTATAACAATTCAGTGAACCGAAGTACATGGAAGACACCATTTGAAGTAGTTACTGGTTTCTATCCCAAAGGAGTATCAGAGTTGAGGGATATCAATCTTGAAGGCAAAATGAATGCATAAGCAAAAGAATTTGCATAGCACATGAGTAGCTTACACAACCAGGTCAAACAACATTCAGAGATAGTAAATCAGACATATAAGGAGAAAGCAGATATGAAGAGGAGACATAAGGAATTCCAAGTAGGGAATGAAGTATTGGTATATTTGAAGAAATGAAGGTTTCTTGTTGGAACATATAATAAGGTAAAGATGAGAAAGTTTGGACAATGTAAGATTTTGAGAAAATTTGATTCACGGAATGCTTATAAAGTGGAGTTACTGGAAGATATCGATATTTCACCTATATTCAATGTTGCAGATTTGTCTGAGTATCATGAATCAAATTTTCGTGGCTGTGATGAATCAAATGTTGAGTAGTCATATCCTAAGAAGCAAATGGATGAGATAACATAGATTTTGGATAGCAGAGTTGGTCGAAGTACAAGAGGTAAATAGTATAAGGAGTATCTTGTCAAGTGGAGAGGCAAACTAGTGGAAGACTCTTCATGGTTTTCTCAGGATGAGGTAGACCTTCTTGGTTTTCATTTGGCCCTAGGAAGGTGAAAGGCTCACTTTTCAGATAACTCTGGGTGTCTGAAGCAAGAGCATTTTGGGTTCTTGGCAATCTTGCATCAACCAAAAATATTTGTTTTCTGTTTCCTGCAAGTCCAGTCTTCATGTTTCTTTCAGTGTTTGATCAATTCGAATCCTTTGCAGTTGCGAACCTGTTGGTGTGTTCGTGGACCCTTTTTGAACCTTCTCCTAGGTTCACATCCTTTTTGGTTTCTTTGTGTATGAGATCTTCCAGTTTCTTGGTGGGACTTAACCGTTCTTCACATTTCACAACTAGTTTGCATTTCCCGATCTCGTGAAGGATTTTTTTGATCGACAAAGCTTAATGGCACATTTCTCAATGATAACATGTCTGTGGCCGACCTACTTGAGGGATCATGTTTCAAGTTGCATCAATTGAATTAAGTCCTTATGATTTGGGTCATGCCTTATATTTGTAATACATTTTCTTCTTATTTGGGAATGTAATCTTTCTTAGGTCAACTTGTGGCTTGTGAAGCATTTATAAACTCTTGTAATTGATCTCTTTATGTATCACAAAAAATACAGAAGATAGAAACATCTATAGAGCTCTATAGTGGGAGTTTAGAATAGATAGTATAAAAAGATAACCTACAAGAGGTTCATGAAGCAGGCCTGTATGCTTGGAGTGTATGATTGCATGTTGCAGATCCTTTATATTTGATTCTTTGATAATGAGAAGGTTGTCTTGCATTCTCTCGCCTATTGTTTCCCTATTGCTTATGTTGTGTGACTCTTGCTGCAAGAACTGGATTGAACTCATTGAGTTCCCTTTGTTCTTGACTGCATCATGTTATTGCTCGTACATATAATACTAGAAGAAATAAACAAAATGTTGATCAACCTACCACCTTCTCAATCAGATCTTCCTCAAGCACCTAAACCTCCAACTAAGCAACAAAGTGATTACAATCTTATTGAGCAACTTCGTGTTATTCCCGCTAAGAAATCACTTTGGGATTTGCTTCATACTTCTCCAATTTATCGGGGTTTGCTTCAAGATTTCCTTTAGAAGATCTTGTTGCCTTCTTTTGTCGAAATGGATATCATGGAATAAACCATAGAATGAAGAAAGAAGTTGTAAACCATAACATGACCATTTTCCAACACCTCAAAGAAGCAAGACTCTATCAAGTATTATCTCCTCCAAAACACCTCAAAAGATAACCATAACAACATCTGAAAAACTCTAAACAATCTCTTAGACTAGACAAAAATATGTATCATGTAATGTCGACATGGATGTAAGTCTCTCATAACCAAGAAGATCAAACTCATAGCAACCATTTCTAATATAAGAAATCGGCTCAATAATTCGTCTCCTAATATCCTCATAATGATATCATAATAACAACATATGCACAAAGAGATAATCAATGTCAAACATCTCTCAAATGAACCGTCCAACAATCTCTATAGCTCAAGATCCACATCTATGACAAATAAGCATAAACATAATGTACTTGAAAGGAACAATGAGAAATACGTCTCAACTAGTAAATCTTTGAGTAGACCAAGACTCCAAAAGTCTTCTATCTAAGACTTCAAAAGTCCTCCATGGCTCCAAGAAGTTAACATCTCCATGGAACATGAAGATAACTATCTCCTACTAGTAAACCAACAAATGTTAAAGACCCTTCTATAGCAACAAGATCTAAGAAATCCTTGAAACATTTACAAGACTAAAGAATATCATCCACCATCAAATGTTGGATCCACATCACTTCCAACAACTCCCACTGAAATGTGATACCATTTCAGTGATATTGAGTCACACATGACATTGTGATAATCAACTCCTAAATTAAGATAATCTAGGTCTACACACACAACTGAAAAGTCAATAACATAAAGTGAAACCAATATCTTCAAGCCAATAAGGTATATACAACCACTAATCAGTGATCAATCCTACACCACCAACTCAACACTATCAAAATCTCCCACCAAAAGTGCAACCAATTAATAACCAAACTATCATGACATTGTGATAAACCACATGCTACAAGTTCCAAAGTTGAAATGAAAATGAGTCAAGGCAATTTTTTTATAAGGAATAAATTTATTTACATGGAAATTAAGGAGTATAATCAAACTATGTAATCCAAACCTAAAGGAATAAGAAACTAGATTTGAAATGGTAACAACACATATTTTACAAAAGAAATTTAGTGTTCAAATTTATTTGAAATCCTGGATAGTCATAGACTCAATGATATAAAATCAAATATAATGTTTGTTATCAAGGAGTGAGATAGTCACATAAACTTTAAATTTGACATAGGCGATGTATGGAAAGCCATTAGTTTTTATGGATTATGGTGTGGGTTTTATATAATATTACGATTTAATAGTTTGATGGTGTCACTTTTAAGTTTAAAGATACACACTCGTGGATTCAATTTTGTAAGATTTGGCTATGGAGATAGCCACCCAAGATCTAGAGGCCTAATGGAAAGCACACTAACAAAATAGAATTCATATGACAAGAATAACATATATTCTCACCAATGCAATATAATCAATGATAGTACATAGGAGACCCCTTAGTTAAGTAGATCATGATGCAAACATAGGAAGGCGTGAGAATATGACAAATGTCATAATCTTATTGTATGATAACCAATAGACAACTTATCACCCACTAAAGGTGGATAAGTGTAAGTGTTACATGTCCACTAAAGGTGGATTACCCTCCAAAGTGGAATAAAGTATGTGAAACAGGCCCACTAAAGGTAGGAGGTGATAAATTGATAAGTGCACTAAAGGTGGAATCAACATATAAAGTGGAATGTGATAGCATGATAATACCACTTAAAGTGGAAATCCTCCTAAAACTCTTATGTGGTCCCTGAGTGAACTTAAGTAATATGTGTGTCTATGTCCTAGAAAAATGACTTACTAGGTACAAAAATTAAACACACCAACACCCCCCCCCTTAAGTGCAACTTAGGGAGAATGTATGCAAACAATGCAAGATGGGTCTTGACTACTACGTCGTGTTAGGTACCCATGTAAGAATGCAATGTAATCTCTCATAAATGGAGAAAAGGAGAAAAACCAATGGGATAAAACTCCTCCCCAAAAGAGAGATGAAGATACAAAATGCTCTCAACGAGGAATGAGAAGGAAAAAACTTCATGTGAGGAAAAATTCCTCAGAAGAGAGAATGGAGAAGTCAAGTGACCCCTTCAGAAGAAACATCCTGTACCCCCATGAGAGCTCACAATTGATGATACTTACTCTTAGTGAAGGGTTTGGTGAAGATACTTGTAACTTGAAATATTGTAGGACAATAGTGCAAATCAATGACCTACTCTTGAATCAACTCCCTGATATAGTGCGTATGGATCTAAATGTGTTTGGTCTTTGATGACGAGTCAGGTTCTTTAAGATCTGGATGGCACCCTAATTGTCACAATGAAGTATTGTGGGCAATGAAATGGTGTGGGCAAACTTTGTGAGAATATTTTAATACCAAATAGTCTTAGTAGCTGCATTAGTAACCTCTTGATACTTAGCCTTAGTTGAAGAAAGAGAAATAGCATGTTGCTTCTTACTTTGCCAACAAATGGGACCAAAACTAAGATCAAAGTTGTTGCGTAAGGTGGACTTATGATTCTTAAGATCAGAAGTTCAATATGAGTCTATATAACCAACCAAGTTAATCATGTACCTATTGCATAGTTAATCCCATAGTGATGTGTACCCTGGATGCAATGCAAGATGTGTTTGGAAACTTTCCAATGAAGCTCATGTGGTTCTCACACAAAGTGTGAAACCAAGCCAACTTCAAATGAAATATCAGGGCACGTTTGATTCAAGTAGATAAGGCTTCAAACAAGTTGATACAAGGTGACATTAATTAGTGGAGTGGAACACTTAGCCTCAAGCTTGACTCTTGAAAGAAAGGGAGTCAAGGAACACTTATAATCATTTATGAAGAATTGAGCAAGAAGATCAAAGGCACACTTGGGATGAGAAATAGTGATCCCAATAGAAGACCAAATGATCTCAATCTCAAGAAAGCAGTGCAAATGGCCCAAGTTAGTTGTAGAAATTATATCCTACAAAGAAGATTTGACACTACCAATGATGGATGATTTACTCCTTGCGATGATCAAACCGTAAAAAATGGAGCTCGAGAAGTAATTGAGAGGCATCCTATCACAAAATATAGACATTATGGTTTGAATGACACATAGTGAATCCTATTGAGAGAAAAAGGAGTCCATTTTGGCATACCAAGCTCAAGGGGCCTATTTGAGGCCATAGAGAGATTGCTTAATCAACAAACCAAAGAATAATCCTAGATGAATCTCTATGGTTGCTCCATGTAAATCTACTCATGAAGATCCCCATGAAGAAATGCACTCTTCACATCCATTTGATGTTCAACCCAACCATGAGCTACAACAATGGCAAGAGAAGTGAATGAAGTTTATCTTAGCAATGGGGAAAAACTGTTTTGTGTAATCAACACCAAGAACCTTTGAGAAACCTTTTTCCACAAGCTAAGCTTTGTAATTGTCTAGTGTTCCATTTGAGGCATATCTGGTCTAATATATCCACTTACACCAAACCATTTTTCTTCCCTTAGGAGGAGGAACTAAGTCCCAAGTGTGGTTCCTCATCAAGGAACTTTACTCTTCCTCCATTGGTGAATCCCACTTAGGAATTATTGATGCTTCATTAAAGGACTATGGATCGAAAGTTGTAGCAATGTAAACATGTAGAGATGTTGTCACTAGTACATTTGAGGCCAAATTTCGACGACCATTTGTCAAATTTTCCACGATAATGTGTCGACCTTTTGACACATCTGTCTGTCAGCGTTTTTGCGTTGGAAATGGCAACAAAAGTGATAACCGTCGGTATTTCGACATCACTACTTGTCGGAATAGGCCACATAAATCACAATTTTACTATGCGACCGATCTGTCAAAAAAATGCTTCTTACGGTGTTTCGTCGATCGAAAAGGTGACAGATATTCAGTAGATGTCCGACAGAACTACCTGTCGGAGGTATAACATTCCCGTTAGACCAATCTGTCGGATTGGGGTTCTGCCGACGGTTACCTGTTGGATATCCGACATGAGAAAATTAAGTACTGACACGAGAATCTATCAGACGAATAGCTCTTCTGTTGAAAATGGATTGCAACCTGTTGAAAAAATGACAGATTAGCATAGTAAAAATAACAAAGCTCAAGAGACCATCATAGTTGGTCTCCGTCTTTGGTCCATATACTGACCATCATATATTTGAAAGAATTTAATAGAATATTTTCATGATAACGTATATTATTTAAGTTAACGTTGCACGAATTTATCAACTCCGCGCACTTGTATACTATGAGCACAGCCATAAAGAAGCATGTCCTCCCAAGGACGGAGACAGAATGCTTCTTTATGCTTGTGCTCGACATATATAAGTGCACAAAGTAGATAAATTCATTCATCATCAAACTAAAATAATATACGTTATACATGAAAATATCATCCATTAAATTCTTTCAAATCACTGCATTTGATGAGCTAACGAAATGTAAAATGTTTTGTCAGTATATGGACCAAGGACGAAGACCAACTATGATGGTCTCTTGAGCTCTGCTATCTTTAGTCCTAGCTATTGGGTAAGGGCTGAAAGACTTATACCTGTCGATCATTGAGAATAATCACCTCCTTGCCTTTATGGACACTGCACAGTATCCAATATAAGAGGAGGCAAAAAATATGAATGGATAAAAGAAATGAAAGATACAATAAAATTATCTTGTTGTTTACCTTCTCATAATTGATCCCAGTCTCACAAAAGTAATTTTATACGATCACTAGCACATTTCGTGCATGGATGAGAAACAATATCCAAAGTTTCTAGATTTTGAGAAGAGGTATGAGTGGAGGCCAAAAAAGGGATATTTGTGAAGGTTTTATAGACGTAGTACTGAATCATCATCTCTACACTGGTACTCAATCTGGAAACCCTCTCTAGAAAATCTCCACATCTAGCAAATCTCCACAAAAATCCCTTCTAGCCTCCACTGCATATACATCTTCTCAGTATCTAAAAACTCTCCATGATTGATTCCCATCATTTTTCACCATCTCCGTGGACTGAGACTTTAAATTATTGAGCTTCTCTTTGTTTCGAGAATAGTTTAACATTCTCTACTTAACAGGGCCAACCATGTGAAGGTGGAAGCTCATCTTCCCCCTCCTAGGAGCCTCTTATGACCCTTTATGACATTTTAAGACCTCTAAGATGTGTATTCTTAGGGGTCGTAAAGGGTCATAAGGGGTCCTGGGACACAACAACTGAGAAACATAAATGTAGGCATCATGGTCACAAGTTTTTGGAGACAACATAATTGAGTGGTATACCCAGACGATGCAAAGAAATCACTACTCCTCTGGAACCAAAGGAGTAGTAGTTGCTTTGCATCATCTGGGTATACAACTCAATTATGTTGTATACCCAGACGATGGAGAGAAACTAGCTCCTACACCTCCGATTCCAAGTTGACTACATCTGTTGCTCATGAATACAAGGTCCTCCAACACATGTATTCAATTTGAAATTGGAGGTGCAGAAGTTGCTCTCCATCGCTTGGGTATACAACTCAATTACGTTGTCTCCAAAACATTGTGACCATGATGCCTACAATTATGTTTCTCAGCTATTGTGAAATCTACATTTATGTTTCTCAGCTGTCGTGTTTATGTGCATGTTTTTATGTGTTTGGGAAGACATCTTTCTAGCTTGGACCTGGATCCTTTGGCAATTAGCTTCATAATAATGTAGATGACAGATGAGAAATTAGCTTCCCAAGAAAAATCCCATAAATGAACTATGCATACCCCAATTCTTGTGCCCTCTATGCATACCCAAATGATATATTTGAAACAACAAGGGTAAGGCTTAAAGAAGTTAATTTTGCATCACTAGACAGATCTGTATATTTTATCCACAACGACCAAACTTCATAAAACATACAGACTTGTTTAGTGATCATATTGTGCTGAAGGTGGTGCCTAATGCTCTGCTGCACTGTAATAGCTGTGTAAAGATAAGTAGGCACCACCTTTAGCACAATATGATCACTAGATAGGTTTGTACATTTTATGAAGTTTGGTCATTGTGGATAAAACATACAGATCTGTCTAGCGATGCAAAATTAACTTCTTTACACCTTACCCTTGTTGTTTCAAATATGTCATTTAGATATGCGTAGAAGGCATAGGAATTGGGGTACACACAGTTCATTTATGAGATTTTTCTTGGGAAGCTAATTGCTCAGCTCTCATCTGCTTCATTTATTATCAAGCTAATTGTCAAAGGATCCAAGTCCAGGCTAGAAAGATGTCTTCTCATTCTGTTTAAGCCATATTCCTTGTTCTTGTCAAACTTCCTTGGTACGATAGGCGTGCTCTTTGCAGTACTCTTCTTCAATTTGTGTTTGACAATAAGCATCTTCTTCTTCTTCCTAATTGCAGCCAGAGCTTCCTTTTCATCATGATTCAACTCCACTTCCCCCATCTCATCATCCTCGTCACCCTTAGCTGCCATCCTAAGCCCTTCTTCCCTCTCCAGTTCTTCAAGCCTCTGCAAGATATCTGGATCAATAAAGTTTGCAACATTGTGTCCACACATGATCTCAGGAATATCATCTTCTTTCCACTCTTCATTTGCCAAAATATACCACTTCTTCAAGCTTGTAGTCTCTAGTGGTTGCAAATCAATCTTATTACAAACTACAATAAGAAGCTTATTGGCAAACACAGGTTTTATGCTGTGAGACAGAGTTGCCTGTTATGCAATACTATAACCACAAGACCCCGAAACATCAAGGAAAAACAAAACAACCGCCTTCAAATGAGACAAGATAATAATATTAAGCATCTCTATGGTGTTCCTGTCCTCCAAGGGGTGGTCCAAAATACCAAGGGTATCAATAGGCTAAATAGCTTCAAATTGTCACAGAGGCCTAATGGCTCTGCCTTGTAGCCCACAACATAAAGCATAGTGCTCAAAGCAAAGTACATGTCCATATTGTAGAAATGGAAAAGAAACATACTCATAGAAATATGATTATTTTTAAATGGAATACACCAAGGAGTACCATTAGAAATATTGACCATTTACAATCATGAACAGTGAATAATTAAATAGCTCATTTTTTTATCAGCATGTGTAGTTTTTGTGTATATGAAAAATGAATGAAATATCAAGCTGAAATAAAATAGTGAACACAAATTCAAATTCAAGGCCTAATTTATCAAGAGCAACAAACATTAGGATGAAAGAAGAATCATTAAGACTATAGAAAAATCATTAAGACTAGAAAATCAAGTTCTAAAAAAATCATTACGACTATAGAAAAATCATTTAGACTAGAAAATCAAGTTCTAGAAATGGACGGTTATGATGCTTTACCATTACAACAATTGAACATTCATCATTTGGTACTTCTTGGTGTATTCCATTTAAGTTTTTCAGCTGTTGTGTTTATGTGCATGTTCTTTATGTGTTTGGCTTCTCTCCCTTGCAAGGGATATGTCGATAGGTAATTGATTTGAAAGCATAATGATTTGACAGTCTTTTTTCAAGATAGGTGTAATCATCCCGCCAACCTTAATTAGCAACATTTGTGATATATGTCAAGTACTTATAATCAGTATGCCCAACAAACAAAGACTTAGAAGTAAAAGCTTAAGGTTGCACATCCACATCCGCCCTAGTAAGTATTAGAGCCTTTCAAATTTGTAAAGAACACAAACTTTGCAAATCAAATTGATATTTCATTAAAACCTATGTTCTTGATCAAGTTCTTAAAGATTAAAACATGAAACCATCAAGTTCTTCACCTATGTTCTTCATGGTTGGGGAAGTTGTGATGGAGTTATATGTAACCTTTGGCAGTCATTGTATGACATACTTAAGCTTGGAGTGTACGACAGGAACAGAGATTCAATAAAAATAGAAGTTTAAATTTGCAAGTCCATTGTGTTATGCATTGTTGAAAGGCTTCTTTACTTATTGTTTTGGTTTCTAAATTCAAGGATGGAATAGTAAGCAATCTCCAAGCATTCATTTCATCATTGAATGTATTGTGAGCACTTTAAAATTTTGTTCCTTACGTTTTAACTAGTAAAACCAATGACTGTTCCAAGTAATGTTTTTAATCCTTTGAAGTTTCTCATGATCTTGATGTAAGTTGATTGGATTAAGCAATTTGGGGATCCAATAGGACTTTAGGGGAGTTCAATAAATGTTTTGGAAGACTTAGAGGAACTATTAGCATGACTGTTCCTTCATCTACAACGAGTTAGACTGAATTTGCTAAGTTTTTCCTTTCTTTTGAAGAGTATTTTGTAATATATTTCCTTTCCATGGACCCAAAGGCCTAGGACCCATGGAAAGAGGATACTAACAATGTATTATACAACTCTAATGTTCTTGACTTGTAGAGATTTGAGAAAGTAAAGAGAACACTGGCTGGAACAATGTGTTCCTTAAGGGAATTGATAGCTAGGGAGCTGCAGTGAGAGTTTGGCCCTAAGGGCGAGGCATTTTTATGATTTGGATAGTCATATATTGGTATACTAATGGTCTAAACAGTCATGATAAGTGCCTCTCAAACCTCTCCAAACATGTAAGATTGTCTTTAAATACTTTATTGATCTCTTCTAAACATTAACCAAATCAAAACTACATTTTAATAAGTGAATAAGTGAATAAGTCAAACCACTAGTCTCCAAACCATTCAATAAGTGAATATGAATGTTTGAAAACTACTCCCAACAATTCTTAAACAAAATAAAGTATGTTTAAGAATTGTTGGGACTGGTCCTTTGGCGTGTATTAAACAGAATAGATTTTTTAGCATATTATTATCATTCTATTTCTTTTAATCTATTGGTGTCATGCCCTAGCCCATGGTTTATCTCCATTATTTGATGTTATTCACTATTTTGAAATGTTGACTGTGGTTATCAAATGGAAAAAATAGAAAAAAAAAATTTAACACGATTTTTTTTTTTACAAAACTGAACGAATGGCATGTTTACAACAAAGAAATAGAATGATAACAATATGTTGAAAATTCTATTCTGTTTAATACACGCTAAAGGACCAGTTGTATGAAATTGTCAATCACATAGCATTTCACTGTTGTATGAGTGGATTGTGTAGGAACAATTAACATTAAACAAGGAGCAAACTCCTCAACACATCTTGGAAACCATTGAATTCAATAATAAATGAAACCTAACACCAACACTATTCCTTCTATTCACTTCTACCAAGAATAAAGCATTTAATCCATTCAACATTACATATAATCATTAGACAATTACATTTCCTGACTGCGTAGAGGAACAGTCACAACCAAAATGATCAAAAGTACTTTCACCCTTGCACAAGCTATTCCGAACTTCAAGTAAAATGAGAAATATGCTATATCAAATCATTCAAATTATAGTAACAATTCAAAGGATCATTTTGTCAATGAACCCTCTGACTGTACCCCTGTGGAAGAAAAAGGAAACTTAGTAAAACCAGTCTATTGTTTGTGAGGGTACAATCATGATAAGTGCCTCTCAAACCTCTCCAAACATGTAAGAATGTCTTTAAATACTTTATTGATCTCTTCTAAACATTAATGCATGAACAATCAAACCAATAGTCTCCAAAACATTCAATAAGTGAATATGAATGTTTGAATACTTTCCTCTCAACTTCCCCAACCACTCCTAATCGGTTAGAGGGATTAGTTGAGTGTTTAGACACTAAAACTTCTTAAACATACTTTATTTGATATGATGAATTGTAATATCAACAAATCTAAATCCAAACATTTCAAAACAGTGAATCAATATCGTTGAGCAGAAGCACCAATAACATCAAATAATGGAGATAAAGCACGGGCTAGGGCACGACACCAGTAGAATGCGGTCATTTAAGTGAGAATTCACGATCAAATAAAATGCAATGCATTTAAAATTTGTGGTCGAATATGATGCCAGAGGCTCAAAAGATGTTGCTCGTCAAAGATACCAATCAAAGATGAAGAAATCACATACCTTCTCTCGCGCTCAACTTGCACGAAGGAAGATTTGATAGCCAAATATTCCTTGTACCACATGAAGAACATGCCATTGGTTCAATTTAGCATGTTATTATCATATCAGATAAAGTATGTTTAAGAATTGTTGGTAAGGATAGGAATAGTGGAGATTCTAGAAATATCCCTCTAACTGATTAGGAGTGGTTGGGGAAGTTGAAGGAAAGTTTTCAAACATTCATATTCACTTATTGAATTCTTTGGAGACTACTGGTTTGACTGCCCATGCATTACCAGTGACTGAGATTCATTAAAGGATACAAAACCCTTCATTTTGGGTTATTGTGTGTGGATTCATCCACTTTAGCTAGGAAGATCAAGAAGATGGGGCAGGAGGACATTGTGGTAGAAGTATTTAAAGATATTTACATGTCCCCTATCCATGAAATTGAGACTATAGGTGATGAAGCCCATGTTGAGGATGAGGGGGGTCTTAATCAGGGATGGGCATCAAGAAGCAACATAAAAGTTTTCAGCAGTTTGGAACAACATTTCAGAATCCATGAATGGTATGGGTAAGGTGACTTTCATTCTTGGCTGTGATTTCAATGAAACATTGGATATGGCTGATAAAAAGAAGGATCACTTGTTGATAGTGTTCCTTGAGGGAAGGGGGATTGTGAAAGACTTGTTATCATTGTATTGTGTATTTCCAATATGGTTGGATGCAGGGAAGACCAGGAGAATGAAGGATCACTCACTGATTGCATGATAACCCAATTTTGAAGGGTCACTGGTTGAGGGGATAGTCAAGGTCTGGATGTTGATAGTGTTCCTTGAGGGAAGGGGGATTGTAAAATAATTGTTATCATTGTATTGTGTATTTCCAATATGTTTGGATGCAGGGCAGAACAGGAGAATGAAGGATCACTCACTGATTGCTTGATAACTTAGTTTTGAAGGGTCACTGGTTGAGGGGACAGTCAAGGTCCGGATGTTGATAGTGTTTCTTGAGGGAAGGGGGATTGTGAAAGACTTGTTATCATTGTATTGTGTATTTCCAATATGTTTGGATGTAGGGTAGACCAGGAGAATGAAGGATCACTCACTGATTGCATGATAACCCAGTTTTGAAGGGTCTATGGTTGAGGGGACAGTCAAGGTCCGGATGTTGATAGTGTTCGTTGAGGGAAGGGGGATTGTAAAAGACTTGCTATCATTGTATTGTGTATTTCCAATATGTTTGGATGCAGGGCAAAACATGAGAATGAAGGATCACTCACTGATTGAGGGGACAGTCAAGGTCTGGATGTTGATAGTGTTCCTTGAGGGAAGGGGGATTGTGAAAGGCTTGTTATCATTGTATTGTGTATTTCCAATATGTTTGGATGTAGGGCAAACCAGGAGAATGAAGGATCATGCACTGATTGCATGATAGCCTGGTTTTGAAGGGTCACTGGTTGAGGGGACAGTCAAGGTCTAGATGACTGGGCCATTCGAGGACCCTATTTCTTTGTATTAATTTCTATTCAAATTGGATGCATGGATTTCTTGTGAATTATCGGCTGTTATGTATCCTGCAACCGCATCTGTAAATCTGCATATACTTCTCTAGGGTTGTAAGCCACTTAGGGATCAAAATAGAGAAACTAAATCAAAATCATTCTTTGTCCTATTTCCTTTTAACAAAGTCTCAACTATCAATGATATAACAATACATTTGATGCCCTAAGCTATCAATACAAATGGCACCTAGCTAGAAGCTTACGGGCTATCCATTTGATAACCACAACCAACATTTCAAAAAAATGGATATCCTTGAGCACAAGCACCAATAACATCAAATAATGGAGTTAAAGCACTAAATCAAAATCATTCTTTGTCCTATTTTCTTTTAACAAAGTCTCAACTATCAATGATACAATACATTTGATACCCTAAGCTATCAATACAAATGGCGCCTAGCTAGAAGCTCAAGGGCTGTCCATTTGATAACCACAGTCAACATTTCAAAAAATGGATATCCTTGAGCAGAAGCACCAATAACATCAAATAATGGAGTTAAAGCACAAGCTAGGACATGACACCAGTAACATCAAATAATAGAGATAAAGCACTGGCTAGGGCACGACACCAATAGAATGCGGTCATTTCAGAGAGCATTCATGGTCAAATAAAGTGCAATGCATTTGAAATTTGTAGTCAAATATGATGCCAAAGGCTCGAAAGATGAAGAAATCACATACCTTCTCTCACGCCTAGCTTTCGCTCGTTTTCTCCTGCTCCTTTTCTATGCCAATCAAAATAAAAATGATTTGGCGCTTCACTTTTTTTTTTTAATGTATACCCGAAATTGTCAGAATTCCGATGGTCAATTTAAAACCCATCGAAATACCGACACCATCGGGGCCTATTTTTTTTTTAAAATAACAAATTCATTAAAAAAAATTTACCCGTCAGAAGTGTCTTTTGAAATTCGGCCCCAAATGTAGTATTGTGTGATCAAGTCCTTTGAGTGTTTGAAGGATCCCCAATAAGAGTGCTTGTCGACTCAAGAGTTTGTGAAGCCCAATAAGAATATGAAGTAGATGTGGACAAATGATGAGTATTTTGAATCTCAACATGTAAACTTTACAAAGGTGTGAACCTGCAAGTAGGATATGAGATAGAACCATTTGAGTCACTATCATCAGTATCCACTGTGGAGGGAGGATGAGGAGGATTAGAGGCCAAGCTGGGAAACTTTTCTTGAAATTGAATACTCCTTGTAATGAATAAATCATGTATCTATGAATCCAAGAGTTGATAACATTTTATGCTATTAGAATATCCAACAAATATGCAATGCCTACTTTGAGGTTCCATAGCCTTACACTTCTTTGAAGGAATGTGTGGCCAACTTGGACAACCAAAACTTTGAAGTGTTTGACAATTAGTTTTCTACTACACCAAGCCTGAAAAGGAGCCATACCATTTAGTGCCTTGTGGTAAATCCAATTCTAAATGTGTGTAGCACAATTGATATCCTCAACGCATAATGCAAGATCAAGAGAACAAGCATGTATCATGTGACTATCCATTTCCTTAAGGGGCCTATTCTTCCTCTTTGCAACAACATTCTAATATGGCATGTATAACTTAATGCTCAAGATCAATTCCATCAAGAGTGCAAAAGTTCACAAGTTGATTGTTCACATATTCGCTACCATTGTCTATTTGAAGAATCTTAACTTGCTTCCCTGATTCCTTCTCTGCATGGGCATTGAAGGATTGAAACTAGTCAAATAATTCTTTCTTACGTTGAAAAAAATGGACCCAAGTATAGCAGGAGTGGTCACATATTAAGGTGAAAATATATAGAGCCTTACTAAAGGACAACTTTGGAAAATGACCCATAACATCATTGTGAACCGATTGTAGAACTTCTTAAGCTCTCCAAGACTTCCCTTGCTGAAGGCTTTTTCAGGATGCTTACTTATAGAACATCCTGGACATACACATTTTGAAAAGCTAATTTGAGGGAGACTTGTGACCATTTCTTGTGAGCTAAGCTACTAAAGATAGTGGTAGTCAAGATGTCTAAACAATTTGATGTCAAACCTTACTCTCTAAATCTGAATGAGTCAACAATGTAGTAGAAAAAGATTGAGGCACAAAGTAGGATAATGAATAAACTTGAGTATCATGATTGCCTTGTCTCGCTACATCCAATACATCATGATGAAGTTATTGGATCACAATTATATCTAGTAGAAGCTCAAATCTCATTGGATGTCCAAGGTGAATGATTTGGTAGACTAAAAGAAGATTATCATGCAATTCGTGAACATACAAAACTTTCTCAAATGTTCTATCATTCATTTCAATTTATCCTTTGCCTTTACCTTCTACTTGTCTATCATCAACCATGAGAATATAAGGTACCATACATGGCTACAATGAAGAAAAATGTTCCCTTGTAGAACCCATATAATGAGAGGCACTCGAGTCAAGTATCCATTGCTTTGATTATCCTACTGCTGCAACAAGTGTTTGTCCTTTTCCTTTCATTGATAGTGAAGAAGAGGCAAGAGTTGAATCCTTCTTGTAGTTAGATGGAAAATCGATGTTGTTCTTCTTGATGATGTTTTTCATCTCATGTCAATTTTCTTATGATGGAAACAATGCTCATCATGACCAATTTTCTTGTGATATGAACAAGTTGGCTTTTCCTTCTTTTGTGAATTCCCTATCTTGGAAGATGATATAGAACCTCATTGCTAAGGAGAATATGATTGTGCTCCATCCTCATGTGGCTGTGGCTTAGATGGATTTTTATTCTTGTTGGAATCTTTTCCTTGACTCCCTTGACTTACCAAAAAATCTTCTGACTTGGAGGACTTAAGAATGCCCATTGTGATAAACTTTGATTAGTTAAGCATCAAAATATTTATGAAAGAATCAAATGAAGGTGCAGTGTAGGAACTCCCCATTGTCAATCAATGAGTTTGAAAATTGGAAACAAAAGATGCATACTTTGAAGGAAGCTTCCCTAACAAATTGAATACCAATTGTGCATCCTTCTTCTCAATGCCACAATCTCTTAGTTGCACTCCTGGCTCATTTTACTTACTAACACAGACTTGAATTGTATCAAAGTTATAGGATCCAAGCTTAGAAGTTCACTATCAACTGTATATCCTCTAATCTCATGAACTTGACCATACAATTGAGTAAGTTTTTTCCAAGCTTCCTTGATTGTCTTACACTTTAAAATATGAAAGATAAGATCATATATATATATTTCCTCAACGTTCTAAGAGCCATAGAAATTTTAGTGAGATATTCAGTTTTTAGATTAGGATCACTGTTAGGATATGAGTGTTCTAAGTTAGTTGTATCAACATAATTATTTAAACCTTTTTCCATTAATTCACTCAGTGCATTAATTTGTCATGTTGCATGAATATGTGGACTTAAAAGTGGAAAATGAAAATGAAAAGAACATGAGAGAGAGAGAGAGAGAGAGCCCCACCCCCCAAAATTCTCTCAATCAAAGAACCCCTTGTCCCCCTGCCCCAAATGATGATTTGACTTTTTGTACCTAGTGTGTGTACAAGAGAAAAGTGGACATCTAATTTTGATGTTTACAACTACCTCAATCAGGCTATATTAGACTTGAGTCACTAATGTAAAAGACCAAATTGAGATCCAAGCATTACAAATGACAAAGTAGGCAAAAAAGACTAAGTTTTGAAAGTGATATTTCTACTCGTAATGGCTACAAATCAATAGAAAAATAGAGGAGTAGACAAAAAATTATGCACTTGAAAAAATGACACCTCAAAAGAAGTTTGTATGAGCTTGAATGGAGCCCCAAAAATTACAAAAATGAGGATTGGACAACTCATATTTTTCTAAAAACATTATGCATCAAAATTAGAAAATATCTACACAGACTCGAAGAGCACCAACTTCTACCCCAAACCATAATGCAACTCTCAAACTACTTTAATAAGAACCATAGGGAAAGCAAGAATGATATGCATGTTATTAAAGGTGTGGAAAGAAAATATGACATGATGCCATGAAAAGTGAAAAGAGGTCAGTACAATAGAGTTTAGCTAAAAAAATTTAGCATAAATCTAAATTTTTTTTGTAGGGAGCTTAGCCGATAAATAATGAGATGAACAATTTTTTTTTGGGTTCACAAAGATGAGAGGAGTGTGAACATTTACTTGGAGTTTGATCGCTAATTGTACATTCTTGGTGATGATGATAGCAGGTTTTCCTATTGTGTCTGCATACGATTACTTAGTAAGTTAGTATCTTTCTCATTTCCCTTATTACAGATCTAGATTGAAAATTCTCAATGGTAAAATACTTGGGTTAAGCCTAAAAAAGATTGAAGAGATGAATAAACATACTGTCTATCAGTGACCTCCTTAAAAGCAACCATCAAGTATATAAAGATAATGTCATATACAATATCATCATTGGCCTCCATGAAAGCAACTGTAAACACATGAAAAAATCTTCATAATTTTAGTATCATCCTCATGATGACGAACATGCCAAAGAACAAGGACAAGTCATAACATAGTAAACATTTTCATGACCACAATACGATTTGAAAGCCTTACAATATGATTTATGTTATCCGCTGTCTTCTTCATTCAAATTTTGTAAACATTAAGGTCAAGATAAATTTCCAAATGATATAAACAGATTTTAAAAAAAGCCTCCATCAATGAAACACCAATTTTTTTTAAAATTTGATCAAACCCTCTTCAGAATACAATACATTTGATCAACCTCTGATGTAAATTTTCCAAAACCATCATTGATATTGTGTTCAAAACTTACAATATTCTTATCAATTCCATTGAAGAACATTGTATAATGGCTTATAAAAAAACTCTTCCGGAATTCACAGGTCAAAACCATTTCAAATGGGCTTATTAAAAATCATTACAGATATATCCCAATAGAATATTGCAATGCATGAGAAGCACAAAAAATGGTTGTATATAGCTTACTGAGGGTACCCATTTTGCCTACTCTTTGGACTTAACAGAGAGCTCCGATCAGAATCATTGCTACTGAGGCATGATATAAACTCTCACCCCAAATGCCATTACTCCACCATTAGTGTTGTAACACCAATACCAACAACAATAAAAATGGCAATACTCATCCTTGACTCTGGGTTGAGAAAACCTCAAAATGCATCTGATTGCTGGCAAATTTTACCCTTTATGCTTCATTTCATCATGGAAAGATCAAGTTAAGAAGAGCAGTGAATTTCTCTAGTCTAGATACAAGGAAATACAATTTTACCGACTGTGTTGTTTACCAATCTTCAATAAATTTCATAGCTCAACTATGGAAAATATTAATGAGAATCTTCATTATTATTGTAAATTAAATTAAGAAAGGAATAACTTTCTTAATATTAGCCTCTAAAATATTCTCTACTCTTGATACATGCGAATGCAATTTACAACTAAATGTTTACCAAAACAAAATGGAAACAATGCAACATTTAGTGCAAATATCTAACTTTTAGTGCATCATTTGATGTGATCAAGGAGTCAAGTAGTTTTACTAAGGACTTGGATGAACTTATTGGAAGAAGATAAAATGTTTGGATAAGGCCTATGTAGCTAGTCTAAGAATTGTCAAGTCCTGCGATACATTCTCCAACAAATGGATGCTTGAAGAGAATTTGGCATAGTTTCTTTGCCTTCTCTTTCGGCATAGTGAAGGGAAGAAATGTGTTAAGTCTGAAGTGATGACAAAAAAATGAGTGCATAAAATGAATTATGACACTATGAAATTAAAAGCAAAGATGACTAAGGATCAGGAATTGTGAGATTTATGTTAAGGTAAATTTGGAAGAAAAAGTTGCAGAGCTACTGATTAAGATTTATAAAGAACGAAAATCAAACCAAAAACACCTATGAATTGTTGACTCAATTGAAGCAAGAAACAATTGGGATGCAAAATAAGCTTAGAAAATCAATGATACTACCAAGTAATTGAATTCAAAGATGACTGAAGATAATTAAAGGGATTCTTGTGAGAAGCTAGAAGCCCAGGCTTGAGTGCTACAAAATGAGCTTAATGAAATAAATGTATTCAGTCAAGGACGTGAAGAATTGTGCACTAAGCTAAGACATGCAAAACTATTTTGGAAGAAAAATTGAAAGACTTCAGTAATAGAATTAAGGAATTACAAAAACAACTGCAACAACAACACCAGTAACTATATGCCAGCCTTTCTTAACACCCAAATCTATTGTCAATACCCACAAAGGCTCACCTTCATTCCCTGGGATGATCTTCAACAAATGCATAATAGATCATCCTTTGCTACATAAAATAGGCCTTAAATATTTATATCAATAATACTACATGTATAACTTATCTATAAGTCATCATTGGTTGTTTGTTGTGAAGCTTCATTTATATATTTTTACCAATACATTCAGTACTAGTCCAGACAATAAAGTAGTTTTCTATAACAAGAAATACCAAACATATACATATATGTTTATAGACCTGCTTTCTATCAAGCTTCATCAATGAAATTTGTACAACTAACATATGGCGGGATATGGTTTAAAAGTTTTTGTGGAATTTGAATCAAAGTTTGATTATGAACACATCTGCATCAGCCATGTAGTTTTAGTATCAAGAGACAGGAATATCCAACCCCACAACAAAAACAAAGTAGGGAAAAAAATTATGTTTTGTATACCTAGGAAATTTTCATGGATAGGTGTAGATCTGATAAATCATGTTATGAATCTCATTTTTGTTCAATCCAAGGATCAGATGAAATCATCCACAGATCAAATAGTATTGCTTATGTGGGATCATATTCGATAATCTGTATCTGAAATCTTAATTATAATGAGGCACTTACCAAGTAAGCTACTGTGAAAAGAATGGGGAGTGCATTAAAATTGAAAAAGTTAAGAGTACTACTAAATCCTCTCCTCAATAGACAAATCCTTTTACCATTATCATTTAAGAGACATGTCTATACTTAAAAATAGTGATACTAATATGGTATGATATTTGATGTCATAGACCTGAAATCGTAGGTGTAGATCCGAAATCATGCGATGAATCTCAAGGGAACAATCCCATTTCTATTCAATCTATGGATCAGATAAAATCATCCATAGATCAATTATTAAATTAAATAATAGTAATGCTTATGTGACATCATATTTGATGGTATCTGAAATCTTAATTATAATGAGGGACTTACCGAGTAAGCTACTATGAAAAAAATGGGGAGTGAATTGGAATTGAAAATTTAAGACTAGTGCTAAATCCTCTCCTCAATAGAAAAATCCTTTTACCGTTTCCATTTAAAAGACGTGTCTATACTAAAAAATAGTGATGTTGATATAGTATCATATTTGATGTCATGGACCTGAAATCTTAGTTATAAGAATGAGACTTGCCAAGAAAGCTATTGCAAAAAAATAAATTGGAAGTGACTTGAAATCGCTACATAAGATTTTTGGAAGCCTAAAGTTAAAATGCTCAATTACTAAATTCTCTCCTCCATAAAAGAATCCTTCTAATGTTATTTTTTTATAAAGAAAAACTAGGTCTGTATAAAAAATTAGTGATCCCCTCCCTCTGACTTTACATGCAGAGATTTTCAAAGACAAGTTAATTGGAACAGTTAGAAGCCAAATTGAAGACAAAGATGTGAGACAGGAGAAAATATTACTGTCTTGGGCTACCATTAGCCAATGGGTATGGGCTGGATGAACAATTATACTTGGAAATATCTATGTTGAGTTTTGTGTTGTGCTGATTGCCTCACAGAACCCAAAATAACAGAGGAAAAATTTTGGTTCAAGGATTGCAAAAGCGGCATTAAAAAAAATGTTTTTAAAGTGCTCTTCCAACTTCAATTGTCCACAAATGTGGAAATAGGGGAATAGGATTGTACAAGTTTGGACCAAATTAATGTCCATACAGTTTAGTGGCATGGGTTCAAAGATGAAATTAATGGAAGGAAGCAGATAAAATGAGCGCATATTTGGAAATTCATTAGAGCAGGAAGAGAAGTCAGCTATCACAACCTTAGCTGAATGTACTATTGTAGAAAGACTCAAGGGATAGCGTTAGATCTTGCATACCTTTGTGAAGCTCATTATGTATCTATTCAGGTTTAGACAGCATATAAACACCTCCCCAATAGGAGATGGATTGGATTTTTGTGAGTGATAAACATCATAACATGTTGATTCAGTAATCATGCTAAATGTCATTTAGCCTTATATAATTGAACTATGTACTAATATGATAATTTCTAGCTGTACTAATTTCTATGTACCAATTCATTCCTGCAACTTATGCTTTGTGATGCCCACATCAATCAGGAACATGGCTCAGGGTTTGCACTATTTATGAAAATTAAATGTTTTTTAAATAACATTGAATTGTTACATATCTAATTAGAGAAGTCACTAATATGTACAATATTCATTATCAAACTGTAGGTTTAGGTGAACTAATAAATGAAGTTACCAATTCTAAGACAGGCGCTGGTGCAGGTATAGGTACATGCATGGTTGTACTGAATTTTTTTCCATTGGGTGCAGGTACTGGTTTGGATACAGGTACTACTATGTATGCATGTACGTATTAACATTTAAAATTATATAATATAAAACAACGATAGTCAAAATTGATAATAACAAATATATTTATAAACCTCATAATTTCCAAAAAATGAAAAAATAGTTATAAATTCATAATTCAGTGATTGTCAAATGTCAATATACAATGAAAATTACAACCAGTATTTAATAATCTTCGTATTGCTCTTCATCAAAAGCATCAAAGTCCACATCTAGTCAATTTCACTTGAACCACAATGAGTTACAATGCCACTTCCACTAGCCATACTATATACAAGCAGTCTAATCTAAAGATATTTCATGGCAAGTTGTGCATTGTAATCAAGTTTCTTATGTTACAAGAGATCCCAATAACTACAGGGGGTTTGGGAGTGGAAATCCCAATGGGGTTGATAGGCAGCACCCTTCATGGGGGTTTGGGGCCAACATCCCCAATAGTGTATTTTGTTACTTTGCTCTTTGCCCAAATTGCAAAAAAATCTAATCCTTGCTCTGACTGGTTCAATGATAGATTCAAAGTTGGGTGCCCTTGTTGCTACTTTGTTTTACAAAGGAAATGCGAAGAAAATCCATGCATGAGGGCTCAAAAGATGCATTACATATTTGGAGAAGGTCCAAGAATAAAGGAGAGTCAAAAGGGGATAGGAAAGAAATCTACCAAGAGATCTAAGTATCTAAGTCTTGAGACTGTTTTGTAATCCAAAAAAGAAGCCGAGAAGCCCAATAATCAAGTCAATACAAACATGAGAAGCTGAAAATGTGACTCCCCAGTGAAAAATTTGAATATGATGTCAATTGCTAAACCTAAACACACAACATATGAGAATGTACATCAAGCAAGCATTAATTCTACAAGCATCCTTAACACTATCAATGCATAACTCACCTTGACAACCAATTTAATATCAATTTATTTGCAGGCTTCCCTCATTGCAAGTTGTTCAAAAAAATAAAATCACAATATGATTTGCAATGGACACTCAAGTCATAAAACAATCATCTAAATAACAGCTAGCAAAATAGTTGATTCTACTGCTCCCAAACTATGCTTATTTAATCCCTATTCTGAAATCCATAAATATAATTTTGTATGCATGCATTTCTTTTTAGTAAGATAAACAGCTTAAATTACCCTATATCCACTGATGATAGAAGTTGGATGGATTTTATTCCGAACCAGGTCATTTGCTTGTTGTAAGTACAAAAATCAAATGAGCACATGCAGCACATTGTAAGAAAGATGCCTTTATGAAATTTGAAATAAGAACCTAAGAAGCGAAGTAAAGATTTAAAGGTCTTATAAAAATGTACAAGGTAACACAAAAGACAATCTCCCTAAAATGAGATATAATCTGTATAACATACCTTCAGCAACTCTGCAACAATAATAACAACTGATGTTGTGCCATCCCCAACTTCTCGATCCTGCAATTCTGCAAGTTCCACCAAAACCTATAGATAGATGAAAACACCAACCTCGTTAACAATATATTTTGAGTGCATTGAAAAAATTTATGGAATGAAATTGATAAACATAATAAGTTTTTGAAGTACTAGTCAAATAATGAATATTTTTACATCCATTACCACTGATAATGTGTAATAGCATAAGATATCAAGATATACATATACCAACTAGACATAAAAGATTCGAAAAAGAACTATGGTCCTTCAAGTATTTTTTAAGATTGATTTTGTGTTTGAAACCATAATGAGGATGCCTCGGGATATATGTTGACTACCACCTATGACAAAAAGTAGAAGGAAACAACCTTAAATTTTCGAAGAAAGTATATTTCAAATTTGAAATAGTTGAGTACAATAAACTATGAACTTTAAGTATACAGTGGCTTACCTTCCTGTTATGACAACATTCTGTGGCCCAGACTTACAACAGTATTCAAGAACCCGATTTGCCCCTATCAATGTTCCTGTAAATAATCCAACAAACCAGCCACACCAAATTAATGTATCCAGCTGACTATTCCCATCTTTGATATTAAAACATATGCATCAATTAGTAGTTTTCAATATTCGTGTTATGTTGTATCTTGTAAGGAAAATGTCAGATCAAATCAGTAACTAGATGATACAAGAACTCACCTGAGATTCTAAATGCAATCGTTAGAATAGCTCCATTGCTCAGCACAATCAGTACAAACTTTTCAATGAGATTAGTAAGTTGTATCAAATAGAGAGTTTGGACTATCATAATACTCTACTGTACATCCAATTGAAATGCAATAGTAGAGAATATGACAGTTCTTGAGCATCATTTGGAATTAGAATCTCTGTGATGAAAGGCAAGTTTGGTAATTCAATCGGGCATCTCTGAACAAGAAAATCAATGAAGATGAAAAATATTAAACTACATTAGACCACAACAATTCAAAATGAGTGAAGACCAGTAATTTGTATATTTTTAATTGAATCCCTTGCAACAAGCCAAATGGAAGATTGGGATGCCTAATAAGGAAGCTTGTCTTTAAAGTTTGAGCTTCACTTGGTTTCGAGAATAGTTTAATATTCTCTACTAAACAAGGCCAGCCACGTGAAGGTGGAAGCTCATTTCCCCCCCCCCCCCCCCCCCCCTAACATCACTCTAAATTCTCCATTAACATTTAATAACATTCATTCATTCATCCATTTTTGAAATATAACATTCAATCATTATAATCACATGATAACATTCATTAACACATAAAATTCATTAACACACAACATTCATGAATAATTCATTAACACATATTAACACACATCATTCATCAACATCACTAGTACAAAATTACATCCATTAAGACAACATTCTTTCATTAGCAATAAATGTTAATTACAATCATTTCTTTTTGGGTTTCTTGCTATTTTTTTTAATCATGTAATTTCTAAGAGGAAGATCAATGTCCTCATCATTCCCCTCCTCTATTGATTCTAATCCCAACGTGTGTCTCCTCCTCATTTGTTCAGGAACGTGAGGCCGCTGTGCTAAAGGGGGGTCCGCTGCAATAACTACTTCATGAGTTAAATTCACACTATTTTATATTAGTGAATTACAAGTATTTATGTAAGTAAAAGAACTATAAATCAAAAAATTAATTTAAAATAACAAAACATAGATTTTCTTTACCTGAATGTGCCACATGATCTACATGGTGATCAGTCTAAACATCCTTCGGCACTCGTTCAACATGACATGATTCTGTATCCTCTAAAATATACACAAAAATGTTACACCAAGTTCAATTTAAGATGTTAAATTGTATTAATAATTACATAATTAGTTTTAAATAGCAAATGAGCACCTCCTTGGACAGTATGATGCACATTAGGGGCTTCATGATGCGGCGTATGATCTGTGTCACGATTAAGAGGCTGCATTGCAATGTCATGCACATTATTATCAAATTGATTGTTGCTCAAGTATTCAATTTCTAATATATTTTTTGGCATATTTACCTGTGCACATGATGTAGGAGACTCTTCGGTTGGGCCAGTGGAAGCTTGCCATAGGCGTTCAGCCACGACTTGATAGCCTTCCTTGAAGGCAATTTTTTTATGTTCTTTTGTGGCCTCTAAATTAAAATCAGAGCCCTGCATTTTTTTATTAAACAAAATTATTTGCATTTTATAAATAAATTTTCTCTACAATTCATTTATTGCTACTTACAATTCGTGCTTTAATTTTTGAATATCCTCCAGCGCCAAGTCTGTGTTGCCCAATCTTTTGCAGCCTGGCCTTTGTTGCCATTGAAGTGTCTTGCAACCTATGAAAAGTTTGAAATATGTTAGATGATATAGATATAAAGATCACTAATTAGTGCATTATTACATTGTACTAGTAATTAATACTATTGCATACCTTCTCACATTTGTTGGTGGAACTCCTCTTTGAGCATTCGCTTTCTCCTTTGCATCCAAAATGAATTCATTCCAATCCCTCACTGAAATAAAGGGAGGATGCTCATACTTTGGGTTCTGGACGAGACTCTTTCTATATGCGTCCCTCATAGTCTTAAGATGTTTGCAAGCTCTTTCTAAAATTTTCTTCTCATCAAAAATATTATTACCAAACTCATGCTCTAAATCTTTGACGAGCTGATCTTTTAAACTTTTTTCTTGCAAATTCCACCTTTTAAGAAAAAACACAAAATTGTTAGATATAGCCACTAAAAGAAAAGACCGAAAAGAAAGGAAAAATACTGTACCAAGTAATGATATGAAAAAAAACTAGTGGGATAAACTTAGTTCACTTATGACGTTCCACCTTGTACGTATGGTGGGCCCGAATATATGCAATGTGAGGTCATAAAGCTTCTTATAAAATGTATCATTTCCTACAAAAAATGTCATGGGATAATCAATCCAAAACTTGTTATGAATAGGTAAATGCATATTACAATATAAAAAATAATTATTTAAAATACTTAGAATTTGAGGACATTTTATAGGCATTGATTCATTAATGTCAATCAATAATGACGTCTGCATAGCTCCCGTGCTAGTAACACGGGTAGATCCAGGAAATGGCAGTGAATTATCACCAATACATGTAGATTGATCACTATCTGGCGTACCAAACAGTGCCGCTAGTGTATCTCTTGCTCCAAAAAAATAATCCACTATGTGATGCACCCAAGATTAAAGTACAAATTATCAAATCATAATTAGCACAAAACCAAATATAGTAAAACAAGGATTTACCAGCTGCCATACACCTTGAAGGCATTGATGTTTGCATGGCCCTTGTGGCCGACATTGCACTCGACAATCTTCTATGGACAACCTGGCTAGGAGGAGTCTCCTACAATTGATGACCTGAACAATACATTGTTAGAAAAGACATTTTGAAATAATAAAAGTAAGAGTTAACTTGAGAAGTTTTTGAATGTTCCAAAGAAAAATTCCTTGTAACTTGTCAACTAAAGGATTATTTTACCTGAGGCGGCCTGAGGTCTGCTAGTACCAACCTCACCGCATTGTCCTTGACTAGGTACTAGAGATTCCATAAAATCCTCCAACAAGAACACATATTACATATATTTTAGTTCACAACATAAAAGAGTATAAAATATAAACCTTTATTGAAATTTTGTTATAACTAAAGATTCATTACTGCTTACTTGATACCGACGTGCGAGTGCTTTCAATTCAGTTAGCCTCATCAACATCTCCTCAGTTGGATTTGTTTCATACAAAATATTAATTATTTCTTTATTGATTTGTTTCATTTTTTTCTTCAACATAATTGTTACATTAGGCGAATCTGCAAAATGATCATCATCCTTGGGGGTAGCTATTGCCTCTATTGTTGAGGGTGCTTTTCCCTTATCCTTAACATCAAATTGTGACAGGAATATTAGTAAAACTATCATAAAAACTTCAAAACCATAAATAAAATAACGTAATAATATAACATTTTTCAACTATCTAATTTGTACAATTTTAATAAGGTTTACCCTTGCTGAAGAATGGGTGGGAGGAGCATCCTCGTGGCCTCTATCATGTGTGGGATCCATATCGTCCTGTGACAAAGATTAAATATAAAAACCTTAGCGAACTAAAAGCAATAGACTTAGCAAAAAAAAACTTATTAATAAAATGGTATTTAGTACTTACCACCCTCATGATAGTAACTTTGTTTGTATCTATGCGATTTAAATGATAATCTATTAGCAGTTCTTCCCCTGCACTTATTGATTTTATTGCACATACAAAAACTTGATTCCCCTCACGCGCCTCAAATATGCAATTGGGTTGTTTATTAGTTGACGAAAGTCACGTACTATTTATAAAACCCGCAATATTACCTGTTGCTTTTGGTCTCCCATCAATGTACATTGCAAATCTTTTACTTTGACCATTTTCTTTCCTTTGTATATAATTAGTTGATAGTGCATACCTACGCATACTTTTTTTATATTGAACAATCCACATCCAATCATTGTAATTGTAACATGGACCGACATACTTGAACAATTCAACAACTCTGTTGTAATATACCTTTATCCCATCCATGGAAAATAGGCCCAAACTATGTAATGAGGATGGAGCAATGCGATATATCCTCTCATTAACACAAAAATCAATATTAATTGGAGGTAGCTCATTGGGTACCCATTCTTTCTCAATGTGTGTGTACCAAAAGGGCACCTTGATGTCGTCTTTGGTCTCATCATCATAAGAACATGACCCCCCATTAGCAAGGAAATATTGCATGCGTTTATCAAATTTTTTTCTAATCTTTTGACCTCTAGTTGATCTCCCTATTTTAGCCGTACTACATGTAGAACTTTCATCTAGCATTCCCTCATTTCCCTCATTCGATGTAGATAGATCTGACAAGTACCTATTTGGTGGGTGCTGCAATCCATGAAATGAGATATTGTCACGTCAATATATATAGAATAATCAAATCGTGACCCATACGTACAGTTCTTCTTTGTCTATACATGAGAGATATAAAATGTACTAGGTTGAAAGTGATTATATATTATATTTCTATATGTTTCTTCTTTGTCTATATATACATTATATGATTATATAATATGTCTATTTATAACATACGTGCTTAGTGATAAACAAGAAGAATATAAGAAAATTATGTCTATTTATTGACTTATACTTGCTGATCCATGTCACTGTGCACGATCCACACCAAAGGGGTCAAATTTCCTGCATATGTTAATCATTTATCTTAAGTTAGCTAAAAATTGCATGATACATATGCTACAAATAACTTAGAAGATAACATGAACAATATGCAACATCGTAAACATGAACATATTTACCTTATATATGGAATGCAAGATCGTCAATAGAAGGGGTGACGATGTCTGTAGTCAATTGCATGTTTGCAAAAAGGGTGATAATCAAACACAAATATACATGTATCAACAACAATTAATTGAGCATCGTAAACAAAAAATTGGTAATTATAAATCACATATGTTGTAATCATTATAATTGAACACAATAAATATGTAATCATTGCAATTGAAAGCAAAACATAAATATGTAATCATTAGAATTGAACACAATAAATATGTAATCATTACAATTTGAACACAATAAATATGTAATCATTTCAATTATGTCATTGATCATCATCATCATCATCATCATCATCATCATCATCGCCATCATCACCATCATCATCTCCATCATCATCATTACCATGATCACCATCACCATCGTCATCACCATCATCATCATCATCATCATCATCATCATCATCACCATCATCATCATCATCATCATCTTCATCATCTGCTTCTTCATCATCTTCAGTATCTTCTTCTTCCATAACATTATACTTTATCGGCCTTCCTCTTGGATCATGTCTAACAACAAATGACCAACCCTGTTTATGTGGAACCTCTGAGTAAAACACTTGCTCACACTGGCTTGGAAGAATATAGGGCTCATCTCCAACTGGCTCAAACGACCTTGTATTAATCATTGTAAATCCATTATCATGTTGAATAACAGTTCTATCTGGATCATTTTGATTCAGTCATAGCCTGTACCATTTGACGACGAATATAACTACTTTGAAGGAGTTAAAGTCACACTCAATTATATCATCTAAGATGCCATAGTATTGATTTTGAGATTGTTGAGGATGTATGTCATTTCTAGATGATATATTGGTGACCTCAAAAACTGCACTTATCCCAAAATCACAAGTTTTCTTTGTGTCATCCAACTTTTTTATGCAAAATTTGTGGCCATGATAGTACATAGCTTTGTGGTGCTTGACCTGCAATTTTTCAAGTGTGTAAATTATTTGCATCGTGAGTTGATACGAAACATACGAGTCATGATCATTAATAAATTTGTATGTACCTCTCCACCTCTTAAACCATGTGCTAGATCAATTACCATTGGAGTAACATTGGAATCTCCATTACGATGAGCTTCTCTAACTAATGAAGCAACACCTTCCCATGTTAATGAGCAACTATTTTGTTGACATCATTTAATCCATACCGTCATCCAATCAAGATTATTTGCAATATACAAATGTATTGCATCCCACTCTCGACCAACTGTATCAAAAAAAAATACACCAATTATAAATAACTTATATTGAAGATTTATAAGAATTAATTAACTACAATAACATCTTAGATTTACCTCACTTTCCTCAATTTACCTTTGCCCATCAAGTACTCCCTTTCGAATTTGTTAATGGAGTTGGGATCCCAAATACGATCTATATGGATCTTTGCTACAAACTTAGGAAGATATTCACTAATGTACACCATGGTCTGGTATACCATATATCCCTCCACTATAGAACCCTCAGGATGTGCTCTCTGTCGAACCAAGCTTTTCAAAAATTTCAAGTGCCTTTCAACCATCCACATTGACCTAGTTGGTACAGGTCCACACAATTCAATCTCCTCAACTTGATGTATGAGGTAATGTTCTTGTGCATTGAAAAAAGTTGAAGGTAGACACTTTTGCATTTCACACATAAGAAGAGGAATTTTTCTTTTCCAATCTTTTATATCTTCTTTATTGATTTCTTTAGATGACAACCACCTCATGTATTTTCTAAGACCATATATAACTTGTTTGACACCGTTGGCAAAGTGGTGTGGGAGAGATAGAGGTAGAACCTACTGCAATATTTGTAAAATGATCTTGTTAATATTTTATAAAAGAATGCAATGAAAACCACATGCAATATACAAATATATAGTGAATACAAAATAATATGAATTACCTTAATAAATATATGCCAATCGTGTGTTTTCATCCTTGGCCCAAATTCACTTTTCTTTGATATGAGATTGTTTATGTTCGCAACAAATCCTGTGGGAAATCATATTTTTTTTATAATTTCTTTTATAGCATTGCTCTACTACTCCGACAATAACCATGGAAGGGCACTTGTATCAATCTGGTCTCCATTGTTATTTGATCGAATAAAATTTTTCATTGCATGGTTGGATTCTTCAATATCACTACAAATTTTGATAATTTGGTCTTTGTCACGCCTTCCATCCAATATTTTTCATAATGTCTCTGTTACATTCTTTCCAATATGCATAGGATCAAACAAATGCACGATTAGGAGTTGCTCTTAGTATGACAACCTAAAAAATTATGTAGGATAACTTTTTAGTCCTTTTGAAAGTTGGTCATTGATGCCTTGACGACCTTCACAAGCATCAATTACATCATCAGTAAACAAAACACAATATCAAAATATAAATTTGAAACAAAAAACCATCAGATGGAATGACATTACCTCGATGATTTATTTTATTGTATGCCAACTTCCATAGGCGAAGTGTCATTCTCCGTGGCTTTGATGTAGTCTCTTCTTTCCCATTGAAAAGATGTTTTTTAGTAATTCGGTACTTATGATTTATGTGGAGAAAGTGTCTATTCTCATCGAACACTTGCTTTCTTAAACTTTTTGAATAACGAGATTTCATCTTTGGACCACAAATTGGACATGCAAATTTTCCCTTTGTCTAAAGACCTACAAGATCGTGTATAATTGGATTAAATGTGTTAACTTTGTGTTAGCACTATAACATACCAAAAAAGAGGCGTTAAGAAGAGAACATACCACAAAAATGTGTTAGCCCAGGGGCATCATGTATTGTCCATACAAGCATTGCATGGAATTGAAATTGTCTTTGTCCTATTGGTCTAGAGATGTCATACATAGTGATCCCATTTCATAACACCATCAACTCGTCGATAAGGGGCTCAATACATACATTGATATCTTTAACTTGGTACTTACCTAATTGAATGAACAAAAATATTACATAATTATTATGACCATTTTGATGGATTATTAATAATAAATTAATTTATATGACCATTAAATCAAAAAATACTTGGAACAATAAGTGACAACATTATGTGCTCCCTCTTTATGGACAACCAAGGAGGAATGTTATTGTTGATAACAAAAATAGGCCACACCGAGTAAGTAGATCTCATCTCTCCAAACGGATTGACATCGTCCGCTACTAATGAAAGCTTGAAATTACGAGGTTCTTCTTTAAAGTGTGGCCATTCTTCTTCTATTTCTTTAAATGCCGAACCATCCGCAGGCATTCACATAATGTCATCTTGACTTCTATTGCATGCATGGTAATCCATAAATTGTGCCAAGCTATTGCACTTGAATAATCGTTGCAGATGTGGAATAATGGGAATATGTCAAAGAACCTTGCGAGACACCTTTTTTGTTATTCGATCTGATTGATATCTACTAATATGACAAATAGGGCATTATGTTGCAAATTCATGTTGTTTATGATATATAATATGATCGTTCGGACATGCATGTATTATTTGATACTCCATTCCAATATCTTTCATAATGGTAGATAATTCTCGGTATGAGCAAGGTAGAATGTTTGATGGTGGTAACAAACACTCATCTATCAACCTACGACCAAAAATATAATTTGTTAATTTAAAGAATATTAATTGCTACACGATTCACCCAATATTAATTGTAAGAGAATTACGACTAAAATAATGAAAAAAGATGACATACCTTAACATACGTGTCATTGCTACGTTGGATAAACCATTCATAACATTCAAGTTCACCAACAACAATACAATGACAAGAAGAGTTGTTTCAGAGCCTTCATATAGGGGCTTGTGTGCCTTCTCAAGTATAGGTACATCAAGCTTTGCGTCAACGTCATCATCATCTTGATCTTCTTCATCATCGTGGTCTTCTTCCATGATATCATTACCTTCTACTTTTATATTCGCACCTCCATGTTCCCTCATTTGGAAATCCACATTCTCCAAATTATCATGGTCCATAACATGAAACTCAGGGACATTGACATATATGAAAATGATGACCTTATATTAACCATGACCATGTTGTCATCATCAAATCATGTCTTATGTATTTTATAAAATATTAAAATACATACCAATGGACAAAATTCGTTTCCCCCTTCAATGTGACCATGTTGCCTACAATGTTCCTCAGCTGTTTTGATTAGATATCTTCCTTTAAGCCCTTACAAAGTTTGCAAGGACAATAACATTTTCCATCATCCTTTCTTTTTAAGTTAGACCACAGTCTAACAATTGTCTCCCTATTTTTTTGTGCGTTGATATCGTCAAACATGGTCTTTCTTGAATGGAATGACTCGTTGGTGGAAGAAGGATGATTTGTTTTCAACCTGCAGATAAAAATCGTTACTGAACAACCATTTTCTCAACCATTTTAATATCAAAAACATCATATGAAATATCTTTGTCATTTAGATTTTAATGGTATATTTTAACTTTTAATCAGAATTCTATGTAATATAAGGACCCCTATTCAAAATTATGTTAATACCAACTAAGTGCTAGTAATTTTGAAAGCTGGCATATACAATATCCTTTCATAATAATGTTGACGAGCCTAAAGAAATATATGCATTCAATTTCTTGAGTAAAATGACAAAAAATTGACATGCTCAGTCAATCAATCTCACAAGGATAGGATTATAGAACAAAATAATGTCTAATCTAAAATATTGAGGAATTTGACCTAAGTTTGAAACCTAATCTAGTTTGCAAATGAGAACCCCCTCTTTTCGCTTTAGCCATAGAGTAGATGTCTTAATAGTTTTAGTTTGGTGGTAGTTTCAAGGTCTTCAAGTCCGCAGTCTTAGTTTGAGCAGGCAGCTAGATGTAGGTCCCTTATCCATTTAGATGGAATTAAACTTTAGTCAAGAAGTCAAGAGCGTGATGGCCTTCCCCAAACAATTCATAGCTAAGATGATTGTTTTCAAACAGTCATCTTAGCTATGAATTCCACGTGGATCCCACCATGAAACAATTCTTGCATTTAGCACAAACCTTGATCCTAAATGAACCACACAGTATTGTGTTCGCAATATAAGTTCAATGTTGTCATTGATGTCAACCTGTTGTGTGCATTAATGTCAACCTGATACGAGGGAAGTGTTGGCTGATGTATGGAAGTTGATAGAGGTCTGAAAATGAGTGTTCAAATGTTGTTCTGATATCTGGTCATAGTGTTGAGTTAGTATGTAGTGTTTCCGGAAGGTGACAGTATGAGAAACTTGATTATGCAAGGAAGAGTATTTGATGTCCTTATGGGAGAATGCTTTGCAATCCTCCGCATAATAAGTTGATGGCTTTGGGTTCTGATTGTATGTCCATGGTCTGTGAATATTGCACTATTATGATTTCAAGTCCCCAGCAATTTAGTGGATGAAGTTATGAGTTGTTGTTTGCTGACAGGGTTGTTGTCTTTTGTAACTGGTTCGGAGAATGCTCCACTCTATTAGTTAGAGATGTAATTCTTACTGAGGTAAACAATAGTGCAGTCATGCAATACAATAAGTGGCTTTGGACCTCTAACTTGTAGGAAAGCTCAGTATTCCATGCAGTTAGTAAGTATTCTTTACTACAAAAAATTAGAGTGATTTTTATGTTGCCCATAATCCAGTTGCTCATGCTAGAATGAAGCATATTAAGGTTTACCAGCATTACATCAGCGCTTCAGATTTATGACCAAATTTTGAGAACTTTCACAAAGCTCCTTGTCATGCACATTGTGGGTGGTAATGAATCTTTAAAGAGGAGGGGGGTTAAGGGAGCTTGGGATAGGAAGTGGCAAAGCCTCATCCCTGGAAGCTTGGCATGCTAATAACACCTTTAATTGGCCTTCCAAGTTGTGTTTTACAAAAGATGCTAAAGTGAAAAACCCACTGGAATTACCTATGTATAATATTCACAATTTGTATTGTGATTCTATTTAGAATATTCTTTTAGTGTCTCTTAACACCTCTACAAATTTGTGCTCTTTCTTTTGCTTCTTGTGTTTTATATTTTTTAATCTTTCCCATTATGGACCACTATTTTTAATCTCACAAACAAGTGAACTTTTTTAATTTTGATTCCAATGTGTAAAAGAGAAACAAGTGGATACTCATGCTACATTTTAAAAATATCCATATACACAATGAGGCAACCAACTAGTATTGCCTAGGCCAGAAGTGTTATAACACACACTAAATATTTCGATAGACTTTTAGAATAAGTTTCCTCAATATTCCAAACTGCAATAAATAGAATCTATGACAAAATCACAACTATGATTCAGATCCACATTCTCTGCCTATTTATGTCTTTATGCATTAGCAAGCAAAAAAATCGAAGAATGGTGCAACACAGACCTTGATAGTTATTGTTCCCCTATCCTTTTTGTCCTTGATCTTATTAGTGTCAAGAGATGGCAAGAGTTTCAAGTTGACCTCCTTTGACTTCTCAGGTTCCAATTCAAGCAAAGGATATTTAACAATACCTAGGCTCTTATCTTGACCAATATCCTTATCAAGCACCTGCAAAGTCAATTCAAAAGTTTCAATAACTGCCTGATGCTTTAACATTATCCTAGATTATTGAAAACATTTGGCAGTCAGAGAAATTAAGCTGTCTAGTATCTAAATTACAGATTTGTACATGGCTATGCATCCATGTACATTGTCCTAGCTATCACTACTTACAACTATTTATATAATCTTTTGATCTATTAGTTCCTTATCAAATATAAATAATGAATCAAATTCTTTGACATTGCTATGGATAAGATGGGGTTATAAACATGAGCATGTAATTCCTTGTAAGTTTGTAACTATAAAGATTTGAGTTATACAACACTCTACAAAGATATTTGAGTCATTCTGATTCCTGACTGCTCAGAATCAGATGTTGGTTTTCCAATGATTTTTTGTCCTAGAACAACTCGTACTGTAATAGTTTGGATCCATTTATTTATATAATCTTCTGATCTTCTAAGTTCCTTATCATATAACATTATGGTTTTAATTCTCTATACAGTTCAACAGTGGTCATTTAACATACAAAATGGTGATGCCGTGTTGGTCCTTAAATTACATTTCAAGACCAAATTGCTATGTCTACCCATTACTATTAGTATTTGCCAATATTTTTTGCAGTTTTCAGAAACATGATAGTTAGCATTCTCTACCGTTTAGTTCAAGAAGATTCAGATGAACCCCTCTTCAAGAAGGCACGTAGCTTACTGTACACTATATTTAAGACATTAAATAAAATGGAATATCATACATATTGGTTGGATTTGTCTAGTTTCCATCCACTACACTGCATTTTGAATTAGAAACTAGTAAGTGGTTAGCAATATCCTTTCCTAGAGTAAGTAGCAAGACAACAACCTTAAGTTTTCTCCACAGCCAAAATAGGGTTCAAAAGAATTGCATCTCACTCTTTATCCATTCCCTGCAGAGCATTAATTTCATGTGCTCTACATCAGGGTATTTTGTTACTTACTCATTATGTGTGCTAAATTCTTAGTTGAAATAAAAAATTAAAATACACAATTCGATTACACCATTTAAATGTCGAACAAAACTCAATGACAAATAAAAATGCAAGATAAAAGCTGAACAAAATAATAAAAATTAGTCTTTGAAAGGGTAGTCATGACGAGCAAGATGAGATGTGAATGCATTTCTTCTAGCATATGTCAAGTACTTTTTACTCGTAGTATTTAAATTCATGTTAACACAATTGCATTTTTGCATAGAGAAAGTGACTCTTAAATGGTTCTCATGTTAGCAGTTACCCAGAAAAGTAATTTATTAATACATTTTCACACTTGATACAATAGTACATGATGTAGATTAGGAATGCTCAATAAGTTTTGTGCTTTTCCTAGAATTCCATATTATTGACCCTGAAACCATTTGTGGCCGATGCCTGAGGGGGAATGTGTTCACATTCAAACCGCTTCTCAGCTTTTAGTCCCTACCATGTTATGGGTTTCTAAGATGTTCTTGCAGATTATTGAGCTTCAATCAGATTTTAGGTCAATTCCTTGGTGACATGCATTGAAACTTAGGTCGCCAAAACTAAAAGTGTGGTCACACTAAATTCTTCTGTAAAATATTTATAAAATCATTGAATCGATTTCCAATAGCATCAGGACTATAAGGAAAAGTAGCAACGAAAGTCTTTTGCACCTTTCATGCAGAAAATAAAAATACATAGGAAGCATTTTGGTGCTCAGAAGAATGGGGGGCAATGGAAATGATGACAGAAGAAAATGATGGAAATCTAATTTGAAGAAAATCAATGAAATATGACTGAGACTGACAATGTCAAAGTTGGCCAGGCTAATAAAATAGATGACAATTAGCTTAGGAAAGAAATGTAAGGTTGTATTTTTATCCAATAGGCTTTCTGTGTGGGATTTTAGTCTGGAAAGTTCATTTTTTGGCCTCAGAAAATGTCAGCTTGGTTGGTTGTGTGTTGTTTTCTAGAAGTACAGAGAAAATCTAGAATCTGAGGCTTTAAGGCACTGAAAGGCTGTAAAACATCACATCTAACAAATTATTGAGAGATTGGCAATTGTTAGATGTATTCAAGATTCAATAAATAAGAAGAATACAATGATACTCTAATGAAATGACACTTATTTATCAAGTGCAATATAAATTTAGATATATAAAAGAAAATAGAAAAACCAAATGTCTCTTTATGGCCAGAGAGAGAGAGAGGGGACCTCAATAATAAGGGATTGAGTCTCTTTGTCTTCAATATCCAAAGGAAAGGTTTCATTCCACTCAGGATTGAGATTGTTATCAATCACTTTTGTCTTCACTTTAAAGAGAATCCGGACATATAAGAGGACATATGGATCTGATTTTCCAATCATCTCCATGTTTTTTAATGAATTGGATCTTACTACTAATTCATAATTTTCTAATTTTGTAGTGATTAAAACTATATAGAGAAAAGAGAATGCTAATATTAGAGACTACATAAATAATCTTTGAAGTGATATAAAAAGGTATTTTTGATTTTTAATCTCAGTACAAATATAAAGAGGTCACGTAGCTCCTCATATAGAAACAGTAGTCAATTTTTTGACCCTTATCAGTATTAACAATGACAATGCTACAATAACATTTTATATGTTTTTAAACCCCTTCAATGTGGTACAAATAGAATAGTGGATGATAAAGGGTTTTTACATGCATATGTAACGTCAAAGATAGTAGGAAATAATTTTAGTTTTAAAATATAAATGAGACTTTCAGATATATTTTGTGGGCTGTCTATCATGCATAAAGACCACTCAATGAACCTTATATCCAATGCCTATAGCTATTGTAGTAATAACTACAATAGTAAGGCTATTCTAAAACTAAATTTAAGTGCACATTTGGAATCAGATTTGTTAGATACACTTGTATACAAGTCCTTGAGAGGTTCTCTAATGTATTTAGTCAATAGAAGACTTGATATTTGTTTTGTAGTGAGCACATTAAGTCATTATCTAGTTCAACAAAGGCAAGTTCAACAGACTGTTGCAATAAATTTACTCCAATATGTGAAAAGCACAATTAATTATGGGTTGAAGTGTGTTGGAGAGAAAGAGTTTGTGCTACATGGCTTTGTGGATTTAGACTAGGCGGGTGATGCAAGTGCTGAGAAGAGAATTTCAGAGTTTTGTTTTGGAATATGGTCAAGAATAATATTGTTGTTCGACAAGAAACAAATAGTTGTAGCATTAAGTTTAGCTGAAGCAGAGTACTTCACAAGTTGCTAGCAAAACTTACTAATCAGATGTTGAAGCCGACAATAGTTCACTGTGAAAATCAAACTTGCATCAAACTATCTGAAAATCCAATATTACTCCATGCGCATAGATATTCATTATCATTTCTCATAAATAAAGTTCAAGAAAAAGCAATAGTTCTTCAATATGTTCCTTCAAATGAGCAGGTTGCAAGCCTTTTGACAAAGTCCCTATCACAAGGGAAGTTTGAAATACTAACACAGAAGTTGGGATTGATGGAGAACAACTTTCTCAAGAAGAGAGAGTCATATTTTTGTCACTTAGTGTTGCTGGGCACAGCACACCCGAAAAATTAGACTTCATCTTTCAGTGATTTTTTTCAACTTAGCTGGGTGCTTTTATGAGTATGATTTAGGCAAAAATTTAAGGACTATTTTTAGTAGTAAAATGATAATAGTAATTTCTTTATACAACTGCTTTTGGGTTATATTTAGGTGTTTCTCTTATTGCCTATATTGAGGTAGCTGGCATTTTTTTTAAATGTTATTTTGTTATGAAAGGCAAACTAAAAACAAGTGATTTGTTCTGATTTGGAATGTTAAGTCTATGGGTTATTTATAACCTTGAGGCATCCACCTTTTGTACTCTAAATTTTTCCAAGATACAAAATATGCATACCATGCACTGAATTTTAACACGGATTGATACATTGATGTTGACATACCCATGCAGATTACCCATCCTCCATTAAAGTTTTTTATGTGCTCTACACAGAGTGGTTGAGGAGAAAGAGAGGAGAATTCAATTTGTAGAAGAGTGTGAGAGAGAGCATCATTAGGGTGCTTTTTTACCTAACCATGAAACTAAATGCTTCCCCTATCTTCTCCCAAGTGGAGAGGCCCTACCCTTCATGAAGGATCTAGCAGTTTGAAGTCAGAGAACAGAGGAATCTGGTGCAACATGTATATCTAGATATCTAAGCATTCATTTACTAATGCTCATGCAAGTATAAATAAATTCATTGAAATCATCACCAATCACCTTTGCCCAAAAGATATGTTGTCACTTTTGTCTTATCATCATAATATATTTATACATCCATGTTTCAAACACATTAGATTCTTTGACACCCATTATTCAACTTAAGAGGGTAATTATGGCATTAATTTCCTCTATAAAATCAGTGGAACATATTGGGCCATCGGGATTGACATGTTCTCTTTTGCAAAACCCACTTCTCATTGATGTGTCATGCATTCTTTGGTTTTCTTGTTATAGTGGTCAAGAGCCTTCTCCATAGTTATGTCTATATATATCAGGGCAACAGGAACTTTGAATATTTTATCAATAGTTTCTACATCTAGTCAGATAATGATCTTTCCCTCTACATCCCCAGTGGTTATTGACTTCTTTTCAAAATGAGATGCACAAGATAGAACAAACTCAGGTTATAGGATAGCCACCAGGAAGGCAGACACTATGTGTATATTTGTAACAATAAATGCATGTCATCATCCTCTATACTAGTAATTATTCTCTCAAAGAAATTAAACATATCAACATGTCCAATTTTTTTGTCTCTAATTTCATCAACAGAAGTAACTTAACTACATGTGTGATTGTGTTCTGGTATTTTTCATATTTGAGTTTCATTTTCTTCTTAATGGAGGGAGACACTGTATCTTCTAACATAGAACAATTAGTTGCAAGGTTGCGATAAAAATTCCAAAATATTAGAAGATCATTTTGTTCTATAGGGGATGTCATGGAACCTTCTTCAAATGAAGAAAGTTACAAAGCATATAAGCCACGGTTGGGAAGAACTTGGTAAGTACAATCTTGGAAGAAAAAGCATCGAAAGGACTTCAAAATGATACCAATAGTTAATTCCAAATTTTAGGAAGTACATTGCAAATTAGGAAAAATATGTGAATAACTTTCATCAATGGAAAGAGTTTATTGTACTTTACATACATATGAGAAGCACTTTTCCTTTCACTTGCAATCATGTCTCAGAGACCTAATTTTAAGTGACTTTTTAGTGCATTTTAATCCAAAATCAGGTTTTGGAAGATCAACAACAAGTAGTGGGAAGTACTTTATATTTTATAGGTGTAAAATATACCTCTTAAGGCCAATTTCTGGTCTTGGAAGATCCATTGTAAATTTGGGAAGAACATGGGAAGATCATTCTATTGCATGTGTCAAATATGCAAGAATGTCTCTAAAACCCAAGATTATGAATATGATCCATAATTCAGGTCATAGAAGACATAACACAAATTACAAAATCATGGGAAGAACTCATATGCCATAAGGACAAAAATTGGAAAGATCATAAGCTTGCTCTAATCACATGAGAATATGAAATAGGAAGAACTTCAGCATCTTCATCTTACAATTGCAGCCTTAGAGAAAAAACATGGAAAGATATTTGTTATCAAGGAAAGGACATGGCTGGGAAGATCTTTTCTTCTCTCAATTGTATGACAATATCACTTTTCTCCTTGCAACCATATGGGAAGCATATACATGCCATGGGAAGAACATATGCATTAAGGGAAGATTCAAGCTTTAGGAAGATCGTTAGCTTGTGCTAATCACATAAGTATATGAAATGGGCAGAACTTCAACATGATACCAACTTGCAAACAAAACTTGCAACATTTTAAGGGAAGAACATATTCATAGTAGCTTTCAAGTGAGGGGAATTGTTTATTATCACAAATTTAGCACACTTGCAATGTGTTGTAAAGAAAATAAGTTTGCAACCTTTTTAAGAATAACGCATTTGAAGATTTGCAGTTTGGTTTACATATTTACATTTCAAATAGGTTTTGAAAACTTGTAATATGGTTCTAGGTTTTAAAACTTTGGAACATCATTATAATTTTTTGACATGAGCATATTTTGAGAACTTTGAGAAGATCTTTTAGCTACAGCTGAATATAGTAGAACTATGGCATGGAAGTGAATGGGAAGTCTAATTTTTGAGTGGTGACTGGTATTTTTCAAAAGTATTGACTTCTATGTCTAGGTAAAATGGACATAGTTTATCAAAAGTTTACACATGGATCATTATTACATTGAAAATCCAATCTGATTCATAGAGGATAAACAAAATTGAAAACCCCCCAAATACAACCTTTAAAATGGACAATAAGAAGTAATAGCCACCCATTTTTTAATAAAAAATGCACCCTAAAACCCTAGACACGACAAATATGGAATAAAAACTTAAAAACATTGATAAAACTTGTAAATATAATCATTTTTTCAAGTCAATATGACCTAGAAGGCAAAAATGACCACAAGAATGGATAAAAGCAGCAACAAAATGCAAAAAAACATACCTGGTAAGTGCATAAAACACTGCCCTAAACTCTGTATATAATGAGGAATGTTATCGCGCAAACTTTAAGAAGGCCGATTGAAGAATTCGAAATCAAGTGAGAATAGGATACTCCATCCATGAATGCATCTTCCTGTTATGGAAAAGTTTAAAAGACAAGCATTTTTTGCTACTCAATTTAGTCAGGGCCCTACTGAATCAATGGATGCACTTGTTCTTCTATATGATGCTATGCTGCTGCTTTCTCTTCTGTTGCCTATCCCGCGGTGATGGCAGTGCAACTCATGCTGCAAAATCACGTAAAAAACTCTAGTTATGGTCTTCATTCATACAGCTCACCATTTGAGTTTTAGAACCCTAGTCACTTTTCGGGCATGTATCAGGTTTTATGCCGTAAGTTGAAAATGCTTTATTGTATCTCCGCTAAAGTCAACTCACTTGTCCGCGCTAAAGTGAAGGGCGACACTTGTTTTTTTTTTACTTTAATTAATCCTGTGTTGGTCTCAATTTCGACCAACACGGGCTTTAAAATTAAAAAAAACAAAAGTTTTCATTTGTATTGCGACCAAGTTAACCATTTTTATGATATGGTCAATTTTTTTGGTCGAAATTTAAGGTGAAATGTACTAGTGCACGTAGTTATGCATGTTTCTCATTTTGGGTGATTTGCAACATTTATATACAATTTCATTTTCATTTTCTAGGAGATGAGAAATCAATTAAGGGAGAAAAAATAGAGAAAAATAACTCTAGAATGTTGGTGTTTTATTTTAGTGCAGACAAAGAAAATATTTTGTAATATTAATGACTTGGGTTTGTCTCAAATTTGTAATAATATTGTAATCCCAAAAGAAATAATTTTAAATTATGGAGATAACATTGAGTGAGTGTCCCCATTCAAAGTTGTGTTCACTTCTTGATGTACGTTCATGTTAGTGAACAAATTTGTCTTTTGAAAACAATAATTGAAATGACTCATTTTGCCCAACCAATAAAGACAAATGTCACTACCAATTGGAGAAATTAACTTTAAATTAGTGATTTTCCTCTTAATTTTAGAGGTACAACTCGCTCATTTGGCATAATATAACTTAAATGAGGGTATGTTGTTAATCAAAAAATAGGAAAGAGCAAACTAACACTTATGCATAACTATGATGCAAATGCAATTTGAAACTAAAATGAAAGGAACAAAGGTAAACAACACAAAGATTATCCACCTATGCCATGAATGATAAATACGAGAAAGAATTAGTAATCCCTCTTAGATATAAGAATAACTTAGAACTCATAGACTCCATGGTAAACATATGCATAATCCAATAGAATGGGAAAACGCCAAAGATTAATTGCAAAATCTCAAAGGAAAATCTGGAGTCAAAGGGAATAAGCACAAACCCACAAATTATAGATAGATAGATAGGTAGATAGACAAACAAACATACAAACAAATAGATAGATAGACAAACAAATATATAGATAGATAAACAAACATAAAATAGACAAATAGACAGACATATAGACAAACAAACAGACATACAGACAGACAAATGGATAGATAGATAGACAAACATATAGATAGATAGACAGATAGATCAATAGTTAGACAAACAGACAGATAGACAGACAGACATACAAACAAACATATAGATAGATACATAGATAGATAGATAGACAACTAGACAAATATTCCTATTTTTCTATGATGAAAAACAAATAGCTCATCAACTACTCTACCTCGTATAATGACTATGTCGAAAACAAAAAAAAAATTGCTCTTCCTCTTGCACATAATTGAATCTCGTCTTTTCTAGAAAATATTACAATAAATAGCCAAGAGACGACCCTTCAATTTTCGTAACTAAATCTTTGAAAATCCAGAATTGATGACAAATAAAAGACTATATCCTCTCTCATATCCCCGTGCACAAAACATTTAAGCAAATAATGAGTTAAAATATGAACTTTTATGTATTATTAGTATCTTTTGCTATGGATTTGGCTTTTTAAAGCTTTCCCGATATAACATTTTACCCTTGTTTCTTTTTGTTAACAATTTTTAGGAAAATTGCCCTTTTCTCAAATGATTGTGAACAAAGTATCAACCATTTTAGTTGTTTTGCTAACCTTGTTGGGAGTTCGGTTGATTTCACTAACTCCTGATTTTGCTACTCTTTGATCTTCTTTTAAACTTATTTTTAACTCCAGGCCTTTCTTTTCTTTCCTTCTTTTCTCTATCAATAATTTTCTTGGTTTTGTTAGCTGCATAACTCACATATGTGTTTTATTTCTTATCTTTCAAGCTTCATTTTTTTTCTTTTGTTTCTAGAAAGGGATTTTGCCTTGTTGGCTTTTGTGAACTTTGTTGGTAATACAAGAGATTATGATAACTCTCTCTTTTGTTGCATTTGTTTTCTTTTAAATATTTGAAGCCTTCATTCCATTTGTTAGTGATCTCCTCCTTTTTGAGAACTTTATTGATAGTTTGATTGGTTTTGCTAACTCCCCCTTTTATTGCCTTTTGTTGCTTTTGACCCTTTGAACCTTTATCCCATTGTTGGTAATTTCGCCTTCTTGTGGACTTTAATGACATTTCGATAAGTTTCACGAACTCCATTTAGTATCGATATTGTTCATTTTGTTTTGAACTTTAACTTGAACTCTTGTCGATAAAGTGGCCCTTTATGCTAATTTTGTAAAACTTACCATTTTGCTAACAAAGTTGAAAATATGCTTGAAACAAAGACTTTTGGTTGTTTTGAAGGTTTTCCAAACCTACGAAGTTACCAATATGTCGAGGAAAGCCAATAAACAAAGGACTTGAACTCAATTGACTTATTTTTGAGATTTTTGAATTTGGAAAGCTAGTATTTTGATACAAAATACTAACAAGGTGAAAACATTGACAAAATGTAAATGTTTCTATAAAAGAGGCTTCGATAAAAATTGTGATTAGCAAAACCTAGTCAATTACTGACATGGTTTTGTATTTAGCAAAACCTAGTCGGTTAAATCTTCATTAAGGTTCCATAATCAAGATTCAATCCTCACAAATTTTGTATGAACTTGGAAATTTGTGGCCTTAATTGGAATTGATACCATTTTTCTAAGCTCCACTTCTCATCACCTAACACACTTGATAATCATTTTCTATCTATTGTGGTATTATCTAGTCATGGTTCCCTATATGAGCATAAAATAATAGTATGGGTTATTATCGAAATCTCGCTCACTCTACAAGGTAAAACAATATTTGTTGTATAAAGGTGCACAACCGTACCTGCTTAAACCGACACATAAGTATAATGTGACACCAATAAAAGGATACTCTATGGTAAGGGTATCGTTTGTAGCAATATAAGTGTTTAATAATTATCCTATCATCTAATTAAACGCCTTAGGGAAACTCCACTTAGTCTTGTAGAGCCATAAGTGAAAGAGGTCTTACCCACCTCTATAATTATTCATTAACTACTTGAATATAGGTTTATGGTAATCTTTCTAAGTTTGAGACTCCCGGAGCTCAGAGATTAACATGCCTTTGGGATTTATGATCTATAACTCAGATCACAAACACATAGACCATGAAAGCCAGATTGGATCCAACTTCATGACAACACTATGCATCCTAATCTCATTCCTCGATTTTACTTGGGCTTGTGTTTATGTAGATTATTAGGACCAAATGGGTTCCAGCCTTGTGAGAACCCTACAAATCATATTTTATTTTATTTTGATGCTAATGTAGATTGTGGGTACTACACTAGTTCTAGCACTTAGGGACCTTATACTTCACGATGCTTTTTCAATTACAAGTTTTACATTGTTTCATGTGGGATAACTTGGTCACATTGTCACATTTCTTTCCCAAACATAGAATTGACAATTAAAAAATTGATAATTATGATTTTATGCTAATAATTTAATTGTTATATGGCTACTCATATGTGTGTGTGTAGGTTTGGAGATGTTGCTCTATAAAAGCATGGAGAAATCACAAAGTACCATTTGATCACATATATTTGAATATGCCTACTTATTTACTTCAACATGTATGATGTATTTAGCTCACATGCATTGAAACTTGAGTAAAATATGTGCATGCCTTTCCCTTTTGCTCTCTTATTTTTTACCCACCTATGATATGTTGTAAATGTAATGTCCCAATTCTCAATTTGTCCTATTTTGTTGATAAGATGAGCCATAAACAAAAACCTGTTGACACTCATTTTGTACAAGGTGTAAACGGTTTGAACCAATCTTCTCTACAATACTTCTTATTCCTAGAATTGATTGTGGGTGTGGATCTATCCTTTGGATATGATCACCTTGCAATGTTTCCTCTTACCCTAATCCTCTTTTTATTTTGCTTTTTTTGAGCTGACCATTTTCAATTATATAATTGTTATCTATCGACTTGTGGGCCAAATACTTTGAATTGAGCAACAAGTATCTTTTAGTTTAGGCCATTAATACATCATGGTAGCATTGGACCATATCATATCAAAACGCTAAAACCTCATTTATTATGCATCAACACTTGAATGAGGGGATTATATACTTCAATTTATCATATGAATATCTTGCATCTTTACATAGCTTATTGAACATCTTGCATCTTTACATAGCTTATCTCTTAATATTCTTTATTGACAATGAAGCTTAATTATTATGAAAGAAGGTAAAATGACTTTCTTTTATTTATAATTGATTAGTAAAGATGCTTCTTCACATCACTAAATTCTATACATAATTAAAAACATAAATACACAAATATAAAAGCAAGAACTTAAAACATAACTAGACTAATGAAATAAAAATATACCCCAATAAAAACTGAACTATATACAACTCCATCCATAAATAAAACATGCTCTTTAAACAAATTTAATATGCAATCTCTCATTTTGATTATTAACCAATCCTCTAACCTTGTCAATTTCAATATTTACAAATTTAAACATTTTCTTAAAAAAACAATGTAAATCTAGGCTATTCCCCACACCACCGGAACGCCGTAATAGTGGATTAAATCCGTTTTGTGTCGGGGGTTAAGGAAAACCGTAAAATGATATTCACTTTTACCCAAGGTGAAGAATGGTTTACCATTTTGGGGGCCCCGGGGGCTCCTGCGAATTATTCAGTCTCCATCCTTCCTTTAGATGAAGTTAAAAATAAATAGAGGAGAATAGAAATGCGGAGTGTTCTTTAAAGAAACTCAAGTTTTTACATAGATTTCCAATCCTCTGTTTGCGTAAGCCGGATCTGCAAATCATAGATAAAAAGGAGAGAAAAAACAAGACTAGGAATGGTTTGTTATTCGCATATAATGTGAATCCAATGGGCTACTACCCTTTGTGAGAATCGAAATGGTTTCTTTTTTACTCATCTGGATTCATTTGGGTTTTTAATTCTTTTCTAAAGCTCCTCATCATTAAACCTGTCCATTGGTATCGATCTGAATTGGGTTTAATACTAGCTGGGCAGCCACGGATGAATCCCTGTATTGACAGAAGATCATAGGGTTGTGGCATTGGAAGGTCATTGGAAGGTGTTATATTGTTAATTCAAATGGTTCACAGTTTGCAGGGTGATTGCTGGCGGAAGCATTAGATGGCGAAATATATAGGAGGAGGGTTACATAATAGCAATTAAAGATAAGATGCCTGGATTGAGCCAGAAGAGTGCCCATCACATACACACTCACTTATCATCAACATCCACTTCCAGTTGTGGTGGATCGGGCACCAATGCAAAAGATGCCATATGGTCTTGTTCTCGAGACCATGTCACCTATGCCCAGCTTTACAAGGTATGATCATCATGCCCTTTTCGATTTCTCTTTTATAGCCAATGCCTGATCATGATTATATTGATTCATCACTCCATTTTTATATCTTATATCTCGAACTATCTCTGTTCTATCCATTCTTGGTTGTTTTTGGAAACAATTTCAGACATCCATTAGAATTCCTTTGTTATATCTGGAAACGTCGGTGTTCTATCCACTTTTCATTACACGTGAAAATAGTCTCAAACGTTCGAGTAGTCCTTCATCGTTGATGGTGAAGGTTCGTCTGATTAGTTCAATGACATGAATATCATTTCCCTCTGTCAATGATCTTGCTACTTTATGTTTGCCCCTTGGATGGTTTACCAACATCTTTGTTATCTTAGATGAATTTCCAACATTTAGCTTATCATTGCTTTGACCTATAACCTAAGCAGTTATAATTTTCATTGCATCAATCAACGCACGCCACCTTTTTCTTTGGATAGGAGACCCTTGTGTCCTTGCTAGTCACAGTTTTATTGTACCCCATGAACTTCCAAGTTTTGTAGTTGATTAACTATTTTAACAGGCAATGTGTACGAAACTAAAAAAACGTTCAAATAGTATTTATCCATAGAATCTGGAAATTGGAAACGATTTTTGAGAGGCCATAAATATTGTTCTATGGACTATGAAATAATTTGCCACTTGTGTACTTGGTAAATTTTCTTTGAAATTTATTTGCTAAGATGTAAGCAATGTAGAACAGGTCCCTTTAAATGGTATGCCAATATTACCTGAAAATTGAAAGCCATTTCGAATAGGCTCTATCAAATTTTCTATGGAATGAATAATAATTGGAAACTCATCAAGTTCATTCTCTTCTATTGGAGTTCAAAGCTTTTCTTTTTGGTCATACTTAATTTAATATTTGTTTGCACTATGTATTTGATCGATTGTTAGTGTTGCTCGAGTTCTGATTAATTGTTTTATGTTACATTTGTTTGACATTTGTCATAACTCATTCAAATTTCCCTGTTCTGTAATGGTTGTCATAACATTTAGTATATTTTTTTGGTCTAAGTGTTTAACATCAGTTTCAAATTATACATGAAGCAAACGATCTAATTTGTTGCAACCTCCTTTTGAACTTAAATAAATTTCTTATAGACCATAGGGCAAGCCTATCACAAGCATTCCTGGCTCATACTGTTCAAAATAACCATAATGATCATATGTTATTTAAAGATAGAAAATGCAAGTTTAGAATTGGTATCATGAAAAAGCTCGAACATGAAGGAAAATTGAAGTTTATTGGATTGCATTGTCACAAAGCTTAGTAATTGTCTTTAATGTTTTCATATGTTTGCCTTTTGACGTAAGGTATGCTAGTAGTTGAGATAGTACAATCTTCATTCTCTATATATTTATTGATCTAATATTTAACATGTTGCAATTTCAAGGCAATTTATTAATATTTTTTTGAAATGATCATAATTACATGTGATTAGTTTTGGAGCGAACTCCCATCATCTTCTCGACAGGAACTGTTGCGCATTGATAAACAAACTCTGTTTGAACAAGTGCGGAAGAACCTATATTGCTCACGCTGCAATGGACTTTTACTGGAAGTATTTTCTCAAATTGTCCTCTATGGAAAAAACATACATCAGGAAGCTGCATATGCTCATGCGGTATGTGGGCAACCACAAAATAGAAACCATATTGAAAATGGATCAAAATTATTGTCTTCAAGCACTCAGGATGACACAAGTGATCCATCAGTTCACCCATGGGGTGGGTTAGCTACAACCCGAGATAGTGTCTTGACCCTATTGGACTGTTTCTTGATTGGAACATCACTTGAGGCGCTTCAAAATGTACATCTCTATTTGCTTCCCATCAATATTTGCATTTGTTATCAGGAAATCTTTTGGTTTAGTAAGTTTTATGTACACTTCACTCTTTTAGCTATGTGGTCCTCCTTGTAGGCTATGGTAAAGGCTATTGCTCTAAGCTTTTTTTTTCGTTCAGGTGTTTGACAGTGCACGGGCAAGGGAACGCGAGCGTGAATTGTTGTATCCTGATGCTTGTGGTGGTGGAGGTCGAGGTTGGATAAGCCAAGGAACTAGCACTTCTGGAAGGGGGCATGGGATGAAAGAAACTTGTGCGCTTCATACAGCGAGGCTTTCATGTGAGGCTTTGGTGGATTTTTGGTCTGCACTAGGAGAGGAAACACGGCTCTCTTTATTACGTCTGAAAGAGGAGGACTTTATTGAAAGGCTCATGTTTAGGTGAAATTTACAAGGCATATTTTGCCTGTACCAGCTTGTGTTAGAGCATTGCATGAGACAAAATCATAAATTATTCTGTTTAATTCCAAATGGCAAAAGGCACTCTTAAACATCTTCATGGACTGGAAAAATCATGACTACTACATATAGTGTTCTTTTTGGGGCATTTTTGGTTGGACTATGTTTAGGGATAAGAATTATTGATATCTGACAACACCATTGTTCAAACTAAATTGTCACAAGATACATGTTCCTGATCTTGTACTTGGGGTTTTCCAATGCTGATTGATAGTGTATGATGCAGGTTTGATAGCAAGCGATTTTGCAGAGATTGCAGGAGAAATGTGCTGCGTGAGTTCAAGGAACTGAAAGAACTGAAGCGCACACGAAGAGAACCTCGTTGCACTACCTGGTTTTGTGTTGCAGATACCGCATTTCAGTATGAGGTCTGATTCACTCTTAGCAGTGACTATGTCCTGTAAATCTTTTTTCTATATTAAATGCACGAGAAAAACATATTAATTGATTTGTTAGCTGAATTCTGTTGAGTATTCCAATTTTGATTTAACAGGTTTCGGACTGCACAGTACAAGCTGACTGGCATGAATGCTTTGCTGAAGCTGGAGAAATATACCACCATTTCGAGTGGGCTGTAGGAACAGGGGAGGGAAAGTCCGATATCTTAGGTTTTGAAGATGTGGGTTTGTCTGGAAGTGTCCAAGCAGATGGTCTTGAGTTAGATAACATAACTGCATGTTTTATCACACTAAGAGCGTGGAAGCATGATGGGAGATGTACAGAACTCTCTGTTAAGGCACATGCACTGGAAGGTCGATTATGTGTCCATCGTCGGCTCATTGTAGGTGATGGCTTTGTCACCATTACCAAAGGTGAAAGTATTAGAAGATTTTTTGAGCATGCAGAAGAAACAGAGGAGGAAGAGGTAGTGCAAATTATATCTTGATGAATATTGTTTCCTACCTATATACTAATGCCAAGAAATATTTTTGAACTGGTCGGAACAATTGATGCAAATGACAGGATGAAGATTCAACAGACAAAGAGGGCAATGATCTGGAAACTGAAGGCTTGCGGCCACAAAAGCATGCAAAGAGTCCTGAACTTGCCCGTGATTTTCTCTTAGATGCTGCAACTGTTATCTTCAAAGAGCAGGTACATTTTCCTCTTTTTTAATTTGTACATCAATTAGTCATAAATCACTAGTCCTAATTATGCTATGTTATCTCAATTGATTTTTTCAACACCAAAGATTATTTCTAATAAATTTACAGTATTCTAAGCTCTGCATATGTTAAGAAAATAATGCATTGGATGTTTTGCTTTGCTGCTAGTCTTCAAAATACTAAAAGCATCTGCTAACTTCTGAGCCAAATTGCAGGAACAAAAATGAAGTTTAAGTAATTTCAATTTTCTTTGATACATAAATTTTTAGCATTTTCATAATCTTGGCTTCTGTTGCTTTCTCTCTTTCTGGCTTTGAATAGTAGCAGCGGGAGTTCTTGAGCATGTACTCTTGAGTCATTTTTTTGGTCAGGAGTCAGTACTGGATTTAAAAGTAATTCACACTAATATTTTCTTGACATTTGTGACATTTTTGCTTTGTTCTTAGATAAGTTATTGACGCATTAGGAGGAAATGCAATTTGTGGATAAGATTTGAAGTGTATGCGATAGTAAATTAACTATCTTATGAAAAAGTATATTCTATACCACTGGACTGATATTTAATTGCTGAAGCCTGACCTGAACCTTTGATAGGATGCTAAGTTGCATTTTGATATCTTTCTTTATAAACAATAGTTACATGGTGACTCATACCCTGATCCCTGGTACTCTTTTGAAAACATGTCCCGGTTGCAGAGACACACATGGGAACATCTCTGGATGTCTCTATATGTCTGTTGGAAGTTTCACTTGAAACTTGGGGATCTTAATGATAAATCAAATAATACAACTTAATGATAAATCAAAATGGTTTATATCTTTGAAACATTACTTGAAATCCGGATTGACTTCACTCACCGAAAGTAAAAATGGAATTCAATTACTTGGGTTTAATTGGAAAAATCCTGGGGAAAACCCTTGCTTTTCCATCCGATGCAGCCCAAAACAATTTTTGTTTTTACTTTTTAAAATCAGAGTGAGGGTGGAGAGGCAGCAGTTCCTAATGAGGTTGAGGGCAGAGTCTCTGCCTTGAAACCCAATTGAAGACCTTTGAGGCCACAGGAGCCTTCATGGGGCGTGCCATTTTTCATGATTTTACTGCTTTTAACCAACCCACAAATCCTTTATAAATTCATTCTTAAGGAAAATTTTATGGGTTCTATATCTTTTTTTGCTTTTTAAAATAAAATTTGTTGGGATCAGAACCAGGCCTGGACTAGTCTGGCTTTGTCCTGGGTTCTTGGTAGCAGAGTATAGATAGTGATACATTGGCGATCTTTATTGAGTACCGATATTTGGTCAATTAATAAGAGTTAAAACTTAAAACAGTTAAAATGCAGGACTTTTAATTTTCTGCTTTTTGCATGAAAATGTATGATTTTTTGAAGCAGAATTTACTTATCAAAATCCAATGAGGCAATAGTAAGAAGAGGAGCAACAAAAAGGATTAAAATGTATATGGGCACTGAAGTTTCATCAATTGATTGTAAATATAAAATATTGTCATCTCTGAGGACCTCTGTACCATGTTTTGAAATAATGACATTCCCATCCCAGTTTCCATCTGCCGCCTCTAGGTTATTATGGTTTAGAATTTAACTGTTTGTATAACATGTATAACATGGATTCAAACAAGTAGAACATGGATCTACATTCATTTAAGTTCTTCTATCATTCGTTCTGCACTCTTGGTCTTAGTTGTGGGGGACATTCTCCCATCAAATTCCTAATATGGTTGGCTTTTGAAAATATGCTATAAAATGGCTCCAATGCATTTAGGATGCTTTGTTTTCAATAGAGACTATTTTTTATCATAATGCTTGCTGTTAATTAATTATAATTTTCTCTAAGTTTACTTGCCATTATGTAATTTATTAATAGAATAGCCTTTGTAAATAAGTTGTATTGTTGAAATCATTATTTTTGGGCAATAATTTGTAACTTTTCCCTGAATGGTTTCTTTTAAGTTTTTCCCTACTTGTTAACTTCATTGTGATCAACAAATTTCTACACTTTCCTGCTTCTTTTTTGATTACCTTTTAATGTCTTAGGGAAAGAAAAGGAAAGGAAAGGTCCTTTTATAGTCCACGATACCAGCCATGTGTTTTTGGGTCTACATATGGTGACAGCAATATGGGAGTACCTCGTACTCCTTGCGGGAGGCACCTAACTGTGCTACAAATGAGGCGTACATACCCTATCCCCTAGAGGGATTTGAACTTGTGACCTCTCTTTCAAGAGTACACGTTCTCCACCACTAGGCCAACTGGGTGCACTTATGGACATCCTTGGTAAGATTTGGGGATGTCTACATAGTATCCTATCCAATTGCACCTTCTGTTTGTCTGCCAACTTACTTTCCCTCCTCCCTACACATAAATATTTGCAGAGAAAAATCGCAAAAAACAATTGTTGTTATATTTACCTAATTCTATTAAAGGGGCACATACCCTTTTTTCTTTTGTTACAAACTCAACAATTTAACGAAGATTTTTTTTTTCCGTATCTCAGCATTTGTGCTTTTCCCTGAAATTTCTGGGGTTATCATTTACCATCTCCAAACTCTTTGTAATTAAAAGTTAAAAATGATAACCTATAGGGAATCTCTTATCCGATTGGACTCCCACATCCATCCATACTTGCATTTGCAAAGTAACCAAAATCAATTGTTTTTCCTTGTTCCCAAGTCTAATGAAGGGCTATATCTCTTTTTAATTTTATTATAATCTTATAATTTAACAAAGAACATTTTTTTGCATCATCTCATTTGCGTGTCATTGTGTGGCCTTCACCTAAAATGCCTAGATATAAAATTATAGGACTATAAATGAATTGTTTCTATTCAAGTGAATATAATAGGGATCCAATAACTTTTCCTTAAAATGGAATGATCAAACTTGAATACATTTAACTTGGCCAAAACAAGCATTGCATAGATCAAACTTATCTTGCCACAAACTGGCTTTCAGAATCTAACACAACAATATCAGAAGTAAATCCATAACACTTAACAAATCTCCAAAAATGTGACTTCAATAAATTTTATAAATGAGAGTTTATTCATATTACTCTGGTTGCATGGGAGCTCTCCTTGTTTCAATGCTGAAAGCAAGGCTTCATTTTATACCTAAAAATAAAACTGACTCAAGCCGAAAATCTTTTTCAAATCAAAACTACTACTTCTAAACATAGGTTTGAACTTATAAATTTGGCTTATTCCTTGGTTCATTAAGGGATTATTAACAGGTTGCTATCTAGTATCTATATCTAGAAATATCTAGAACCATTTTAACAGTAATGATTAAAAATAAAGTGCACTCATAATTGATGTGCTTGTTATTAAAATATTGTAATATTTCTTTAATGATCATCTTAGTTAGTTTAGGTAGTTTCTATTTCTGACTTCTGTTTACATTTGTTTCATTTAGAAACATCGTAATGTATTGCCTATATATTGTAAACTCCGTTTTCCTTATTAAATATACAATTAACATTACACGGTATCAAAACAGGTTGATGGGGTTTTTTCTAAGTTACCCCGAGTTTCTGGGAAGGGGGGACATGAAAACAGGTTTTTGGGATGTTTTTTTTTTCCTGGAGCAAGGGATGGTAGTGGGGGCAGCTATATAAAAAATAGCGAAAATTTAAAATATATAGGAAAATTTAAAATATTCATATGAAAACATAGATGAAGCATGCTTATATGCATTGTAGAATCTTAACATATAACGTTTGTGTTAAATAATCTAAATTGAGAGATCACATGAGCGTGGAAGTCAAACAAATTATGGAAACTCAAACAGTAATTTTATGGGACAATTAGGGGATGGGTTTTTGAAAGTTTTCGAGTTTTTGGGATGTCCTTGTTTTCGGAACTGGTCAAATTATGCTAAAAATGTGTCCTTGGGTAACACTAGGTTTTTTAGAATTTGGGGAATTTAAAAAAAGTAAAATTTTGTGGCTGTGTGGTTTCTGTGATGAGTGGTTTTGTTTCCGACAGTTGTGACCTATTTTGTGCAGTGCGATGGTTTGCATGATTTTGTCCCTAAAATCATGGTTCTGGGTTTTTATAATTTTTTCCTCAAAAATTATATTTGGGTTTTATAATTATTTTCCTCAAAAAATTATTGCTGGGTTTTTTTGATTTTCTCTCTAAATATCGTTTTTGGCTGTCGTCTGATTTTCTCCTAAAAACCTGGTTGCTTTTTCGTTTTTTTGCACGATTTGTTTACAATAAACGTGGGATCTTTCTTTGCAAAAGGGTTTTCTGATTTTTTCCACAAAAAATCATGATTGATGTTTCAGTGTTTGGTTTTGATCGATTCTTTTCCTCAAAAATTGTCTGGTTTTTTCGATTTTCTCCTCAAAAATCGTTTTTGGGTTTTCTAGTTTTTCTCCAAAAAAATCATGATTGGTTTTGTTGGTATCAGGGTTTTTTGATTTTTTCTGAAAAAAATCAATGGAGGGTTTTGTCGGTTTTTTTCCATGAAAATCATGTTTTCTTGCAATCTATTTTTAGGTGTAGTGCTCATTTGCAAAAGTTTTTGGTGCATCGTGGTTCCTTGCAGTTTGTTTTGGGTTGTAGTGCTCATCTGCAAAAGTTTTTGGCAATTTTTTCCAACAAGATCGTGGCTGTTTTTTTGAAGCAGTTCGGGTTTGGCAATTTTCTCATAAAAATTGTGGTTTCAGTTTGAGAAGCTGTTCTCTGTATCTCTGGCTACATTTGGATAGTTTTGTTTCCCAACATCAGGTTGGAAGGATTTTGGTTATCTTGGTCCTTTCCAAAAGTTTGGTAGAATTAGGGAGGGTCAGCAGCAGACTCATTTTGCAGAGTGTTCTGAAGAGAAGGGGGCAGCCTTCTATGCTTTCGTGACCAAAATACCTATAGATTGTCTTTTGTGGGGTAGTTAGAATGATGATCATTAAGGGTGGATATTAAAATTTGTAATGTTTCTTTATGGTCATCTTACTTACTTTAGGTAGTTTCTATTTCCAACTTCTGTTTACGTTTGCTTCATTTAGAAACATTGTAATGTAATTGCCTATATATTGTAAACTCCGTTTTCATTATTAAATATACAATTACCATTACAACTGCTTCAGTACATAATGTGTATAATTGGTATAGATGTAACAAGATTTGCTTTTTCTTGTAATTTGATTGTTATTCTTATATCAAGTGATTGCCATGAATTTTCTGTGTACTCTCTTTGGCTTCTTTTGATTGTCACCAGAATTCAAGTCAAGTGATTTTGATCTTAATAAGGTATTATAATAGGAAAAAACAGATTTGCATTCAAATCAAGCACATGCACATTGTACCCCCTCAGATTGGTGTTGCCCGTTTCTGGCACGAGTTTGATGTGACAACCAGGGTCCACCTTCTTAGTTTCCTTGTTTGATGTGGTCTTTTAACATATTATTTTTTCTTGTTTGTTTCCATCCTTAATTAAGTTAGATGCCAGAAATTAAACTCTTGCATGTTGAATCTCCCTAGATTGGTAATGCTACAAGGTGGAAGGTTTTATGTGATAACTAAGTTTTATTCCCTCATTTTCCTTATAGGGGGAGGATTATTCCTGATGTCATGTGTGGCTTTGTCCATTGCAACTGCTTTTTCCCTATTTGTTTCTGTTCTTAATTGTGATTTGAAAATTTTCTTTCTTTTTTTCTACATTTCTTGATTGCTTGTAAATGTCTTAGGGCTTTCCTACGGACATCTTGGGAATACTTGGATGTCTAGACAGACTCCCATCCAATTGGACCTTCTCCTTGCTCATCTGCTCCTCCCATCCTCACTACACATGCCAATATTTTCTGAGAAAAATAAAAAAAAACAATTGTTCTTGTCGTATTTAAATTTTAATGAAGGGTCACATCCCCTATAATTTATAAACTTATAATTGAACAAAGAAAAGCCCTTTTTCTTCTCAAACTGTTTTCATATTCACCAGAAACTTTTGAGGTTTCTATTGCCTTCTTCGAACTTTATGTAGTCTTTAAAATGATAACTTGTAGTGAACCTCTTATCCAATTGGATTCCTGCTTGCATCTACAGAGAAGAGTAACCAAAAACAAGTGTTTTCCCCTTTTTCAAATCTTATGACCCAGCATACTCAATAGAGAAATTAGCCCTCCTAGCAGTGATGATGCTGTAGACTACTTTTTTTTGACCTCTACTACAACCACACATCTGTCTTCTCCTGACATACCAAAGGATTGCTCCTTAGTTACCAATTCTTAGAATATTCGTAGTGGGGAGGGCTGTGGCATTGGATAGTTCGACTGGAGCTTACTTTCTGTTTGGCTGGCTATCCCATTCATCTCTGCATTAGGCTGGTTGTCTGGAGGTCATTTGGATGGATTTGTGGATGGGGTATCCATATTAATCTCCATTGCAGAGGCAACGAAGACCCATTATAGACTAGGGGTGTTTTATTTATGTATCATGTCTTGTGTTGCCTTCACCTAAAATTTATGTGGTGGTCTCTTACCATCCCCAAAACACCTCCCCACCTTTTCTGAAATTTGTGTAACCTTAAAAAGGGTATTTTTTTGGGAACCTCGTATATTTTCATTCAAGGAGGCCCTTTCTGGTGTATTTCTTTTAATGGATGGTCCTTTTGTATTTTACAATTGCTAGAGGTTTTGTTTGAGTTTGTAAGACTATGGATTGAATGCTTTTGTGAAGAATTCAACAGATGTAAGAGATAAGGTATGCTGTTTTGACCTTAATTTTGTCATGCCCATGAAGTCTTATGTTAAACTGGCAGTTCTGGTTTGGATCTTGGTCCGAGTTCATGGATCCAGCAATTTTTTGGTGGCTGGGTTGGTTTGTATTTGCATTAGACTTGCACAGACATACAAATCTATCTATTTATAATATTCTAAAAGCAAGAATTAAGTTTCACATACAACATAACATCATATGATAAACAAAATCACACAAAAAAAATAAAGTTTAATATTTGTTTAAACTTCAAGTTTGAAATAATAATGTCAACAATCAGGCTTCAACATCACATGGGTCCTAATTTTGTAAAAAACAGCATCATCATCATTAACATTAGATGGTGTAGGTAGGTTTGAAGAACCTCAAGTAGTGTCAATGCCACTCGCACTAAAAGTGTGTTAAGTGTTTGCTATTTGGCTCACCTCAAATGTTGATGTCGGGAAGTAGAAGCATCCAAGTTAGTATACTTTGGCACCATATCCCACAACCTTGTGTCCCCTTCCTTGTAGTCCTTTTGTTTGTGTGAAAAGAGGTGCAAGTTGGAATACACATATATTAAGTCATTTTTATTGAGTGTAGTTGTGATTTATTGAGTGGATTAAGGAGCATGTGCTCCAATATCGCACATAGGTAGACAAGCTAGCAACCTATTGAGGCAAAATTAGAGAGTAGAAAAACAAAATTTTAAAAATGAAAATTCAAATTTGAAAATGGGTCATTTAATTAATTTTTTTTTAATGAAACACCATAAAAATGTGATTGCAAGAGGTTGTAGGTGTGGGAATGCTTGGTCATGTAAGTACTGCCAATTTTGAGCATTAATCTTAAACTTGTCATGAAAAGTTTTGATACTTTAACCATTGGAGCATACAAAATTAATGAAATGTCTCCTAAGTACATCTAGTGAAGTTGGATTTGGAAAGAGTCAACAAAATGCTACCTTAGATCCCTTGCTTACTTGGAAATCTGTCCCCTTTCTGACTTGGAAATCTCTATATGGGGCAACCCTCGTCGGCAAAAAAGATATTAACACTATAATATTTTAAAATTTGTGCGAGAGCAAAAAGTTGTAGTGTGGTGCTCATTGAGTTCCATTTTTTTCAAATTTTGTGCACCTCTTTGAAGAAAATTTCTTTTGGATCTCATCCTTTTTCATTTATTATGTCTTCATCTTCTTAAGCACTGAGTTGATGCTATCATATACATCTTCCAAACAAGGCTTGTCCATGTTGGTATAACACACCATACTCAAAATTTGATTGGTGAAACTAAGGAGAGATTCTCCACATTTCCACCAGAGTAATCTAGGATCATCTGCTTAGTATTTGTTGCGTTCTTATTAGTGTAGATATGCCTCCATATGAACGAAGTTTGGCTAATGACCATGCTAAAAGGTGCCTTCCAAACCTTAACAAGTCATCTCAAGGTGATAGTGTTGAGTTGAAATAGTTCTCAACAACCTATTTAGAAAAACAACATTAAAACAAATTTCAAAGAAGAAAACATGATCAGATTAAGTTTTAAAAAATAAATTTCTAAAAAAATTTAAACAAAGTTCAAAGAAGAAAACATGATCAAATTAGGTCTTAAAAAAATAAATTTCTAAGCAACTACAGTGAAAAATAAACTTTTATATTGGTTCACTTGCCTTTAGTAGGTCCAATTTTGAAATGTTCCGAATATCTTGTGACATGTGGTGGCAGGTGAGGGACATTTGGATCTCTTTAGCCTTCACATACACCTTTTTGGTCCAAGAAATTTGCAAAACCAACCTCTCTACAATTCAACCTCTCTACAGTTCTTTATGTTGTTTGTTATGACTTGAACAAGTTTAGGAGGCCCCAATTCTTTGATGGCTGTCATGAAGATGTGAGTAATAAAGTTGCCATTCTCCACAATTTATGACTCTAAATAACATTGACTCTTTGAGGAACACTATGTCACATTGATCAAGGGCTGATTTTTAGCATTCTCCAATCCATTGGAAATGCATACCCGTATCGTGGTCCATGATTCCCTTATGGGCTTCAGTGATTCTTCTACAAGCTTGATCGAGTTGTCCAATTAAGTTTCCACGTACCATTTCATAACTCAGGTTCTTGTACCCTTTTGGAGCTTCATTATTTTTTCACCATTTTTTGTCTATATGGTAAGGGCCCGTTTGGTGCATGGAATATGAGCTCTAATTCCAGAATTAGATTTCCGGAAAATGTAATTCCATGTTTGTGTCCATCCAAAAAATTGGAATTGGAATTTCGAAATTCCAATTTTGCCCCCAAAAATGGGCATTTCATCTTCCACTCAAATAGTTGGAATTGGAAATTCCAATTTCTAATTCCAATTTTTATAAAACCAAATTTAATATTTCGTGGGATCCGTGACTATAAGGATGTATATATATACATGTGTGTATATACATGTGTATATACACACGTGTGTATATATACACAAATGTGTATATGTATATAGACACATGTGTGTATTTGTGTATATATATAAGGATGTATATATATACATGTGTGTATATACATATGTGCGTATATACACACATGTATATATGTGTGTATATACACAAATGTGTGTATATGTATATATACACATATGTGTGTATTTGTGTATATATATACACGTGTGTATATACACACATGTATGTGTATATATATATGTGTATGTGTGTATATACACACGTGTGTGTATATGTGTGTGTGTATACACACATGTACACATGTGTGTATATGTGTGTGTGTATACACCAGTGTTCCGAGAATCGCCCATGAATCGCTTGAATCAGGCGATTCACGATTTGATTCAGGCAAAACGATTTTTTTTGAATCGTGATTGGCGGTTTTTTCAGGTGAATCGCCTGAATCGCCGATTCATGGCATGAATCGCCTGAATCGGATGTCGTGAATCGGTCGCGTCAGGCAGATTTGTAAAGTCAAAAAAAAGAAAAAGTTTGACTTATTTTTTTAAGGTTTAGATGGGCATTTTCTTTTTGTTTTAACCCTAAAGGGTCTTCTATTTGCTTAGTATGAGTAGAAAAGAGGATCTTCATCTTGTTAGAATAATAAGCAGAAAAATGCAAATATACTCCGACTAACAGAAAATTGATGGCCGACCCTTGACCCCATCAGGGGCTTTGCCCCTTGACCCCGTAGAAAAGTCTGATTAGGCTCCACATACATAACACATCTTACATACATTTATGATTTGATGTCTTATGGATCTTCATCTCACATACGTTTATGATTTGATGTCTTATGGATCTTCATCTCACATACATATTTGATATTACATTCTATGATTTGACTCATTATGATAATATGATTTCAGATTTCTATTTACTTTAGTTCAGCTACAATTTACATTTTACATGTAGCGTATGTGATGGATTTATCATTTATGTTCCTTGTTTATGTATGTTAGCTTCTATTTGATGATGTTATACTGTGTTTAAGTTATATTCAATAAAGGGTGTCTGAAATAAGTTTTAAATTGTTAAAATCTAGGGTTTTTCAAATTTGCCGATTCATGGCTGATTCGATTCCGATTCATGGCTGATTCGCGATTCGATTCGGCCAAAACGATTCCGATCCGATTCCAATTCTCGTTTCTTTGGTATACACACATGTACACGTGTGTATATATACACGTGTGCATGTGTATATATGTGTGTATATACACACATGTATACACATACGTGTGTATGTGTATATACACATGTGCATATATGTATATATACACACATGTATGTGTGTATATATACAGACGTATACACATGAATTTAAAGAAATTAATATACATAATTAAAATTCCTTATGCATCTTCTTAGTCATCTTCCGGGTGAACCAAACAGGTCATCCCATATTCTGGAAATCATTTTCAGAATTTGTATCTTCCAGAATTGACTATATCTGGCATTTGGTATTCCATGCACCAAACGGGCCCTAAGTGAATAGCATGAATAACGAAAGCAACCCATTTGCATAGATATAACCTCATTATTTTTTCACCATTTTTTGTGTTGATTGTTAATCTCTTGGGAGTCATTTTGAAATGCCATTTTCAACAATCCCTATGGTCTCTTATTTATAACAGCTTGTTCTTGAGTTGTGACAAAACATTGTTAGCTCTCTACCACAATATTAGGAAAAAATGTGGGTATAGGGGGTTTGATTTGTTGAAATCCATTCTTAACTAAATGATAATATACTGTATTGTTGCTTCATTTGCTTGCTCCCACTCTATATATATGCTATCACTTGCTACAATGGTACAAGTAAACCATTCTTCTAAGGCAAGCGTTGATGCTTTGTTTAGAAATGCCACTCAAATGAGTTTAAAGCTGAATATATAAGTTTGAATACTTGAAACCACACCTATTGTGAATCCAAATATACCCCCACTATGTGAAACCTACTGTATCATATCAACATATTTCCAAGAGGAGAATGTGGGTCTATGTTGAGGTGGCCTTGGCCCATAGAACTAGAACTAGAACTAGCTACCATTGTAATCCTTAAGGTCTGTGTGTGTGTGTGTATTCACAATGAAGTGAAACCAGTTTGTTTAAGTATTTCAAATGCTTTAGAAGTCACTTTTGGAGTTAGGAATTCATTTGGTGCATCATTGTTAAAGTCAAATTGCAAATTAAAAAAATTAAAAAAAAAGCTCTAAAATGTGATGAGTTTGCTTCAGGTTCATTGCAGTTTTGCTGGGTTTTGTTTGGGTTTGCCTCGGTTTTCCTAGACAGTCAGCATCCTGCCTTTGTTTGAATTTGCAGATAGATTGATCTGCATCATGAACTGTGTTTGAATTAAACCTGGATCCGCAGGTACATACCAATAAACTCACAATATATGTCTTATGTCATCTTTTCCATGTTAATTGTATAAGATGAAAATACAATTGGAAGAGTCCAAGATGTCTAAGAGATTAGTTTTGCATATTTTAAACTTTTTATTTTTCCATGGGCTTGTAATCTGATATTTCTCTTGTTCTGAGAAACAAGGGAGTGCTGGCTTAACTCATATCTATTTATTTTAAACTAAGATGTTAATGTATTTGAAGATATTTCCATCCTGTCAAAGTTGGACGATGACAGCCAAGCATTACAAGGTATATTGCCATTGGGGATTTTCATTCAACCAATTCAGAAATATTTAGATCAGTAGCTCAGTCTTATTGGAGATTTGCATGAAGTGGCAAGTCAAACAAATTATATTCACTAGTTATTTTAACCCCAGAATGAATCTATTTAAACAATCTGTGTCTTTGTATGAATCTATATTAAGTGCGGACCTTCTTAATCACATTAATTGCCTTTTTCTTTAATGGTTCTTCCAAATGATGAAAGGTGAATAATACATATATATGGAGATATATGTACATATGGACGTCATTTACATATTATAGTGCAGTCAATTGTAACAATATTGTTTACCTCATCAAAACTATTGAAGATGGAGAAGGCCATAGGTGCATTCTAGCAGGAAATTCTCTCAGCTTAAATGCCAGGTCCAAGGGAATATGTATTCTGCTGCAGTGACCTAAGATTTACATACTACCTTATCCTTTTCATTCAGATGTCATTAGGATGAGCTAGATCTTAAGAGGAATGATACAATGGTGGGTTTATGAAAACCAAATTTGCTTGTGAACATTGATTCTAAACACATTTTGCATCAAAATCATCATTACAACACTGATGGGATTTATGGAACAAATGGGATATGCAATATCATGTGTGGGGGAGTTAGCAAGGCATATATGTATCGCCTTCACCTTTTTTGTTAAGGTACAATAGCTATTGTGAAACCAGGAATATGTTAATCTTATGGCTGTTAATTGATTAAGAAAAAACTGTCAATGTCAAAGATGACTAAAAATTATAGAACAAATTTTAAGGTACACTAGCTATTGTAAAACCAAGAATAAGTTAATCTTATGGCTATTAATTGATTAAGAAAAAGTTGTCAATGTCAAGGATGACTAAAAATTATAGAACATTATAGCACTTGCGCTTTGTAAAAGTTATTGGAGCAGATGGGATATGCAATAACATGTGTGGGGAAGTTGTCATCTTTGGAGCTTTGTTGATTAGAAATGTCATCATTGGAGGCATAGGAATTTTATTTTTATGTTAGACTGTAATATGGGTGGTAAATCAGTGGTAGTTGATAGATAGCAGTGATGATTAAAGAATATTGAGTCACAAAAGTGTTTGCTTGAGATGCCATTAGTTGAAACTCTGACAGGACTTACAGGGCTTGACAAGACGAAGAAGACTACAATAATTGACTGCAGTGTACAAGGGAAAATTAGTATATAATGATTCCTAGTAGATAATGAAATAAAAAGAATTGATTGCAGTCACTTCTATTCCTTGGCTAGTTTTTTTGCCTGAAATTTCATCTTTCTTATGGAAGTCTTGATTTTGTACCTTAAAAAATAATAAAAGGGAAATTACTTTGGTGTTGCTTTTAAATATACCCATAGAGAAAGTGAATATTTATGTTGATAGGCATTATACTTTTAGATTTTGGGAACAAACAGTAAAAAGTTAAAACCACCAATCACTAAATTGCACATAAAAATTAAATAACCATCAAATCAGTAATTTTTAACTTTAATGCACAATCTTTCATGGACTTAAAAATATATACGTAAGTTAGAACTACAATTTAAACTACTTTGAAAAGGCTCTACATTGCTCAGTTCACATTTGGTCTCAGTTCAACTGAACGGATGTTTCACCCTTTGTACTAAAAGTCAGTTTTCACGGCTCTAGTTGCATCTTATTTGAACTAGTATTAAACTGCAGTCAGATCTGGAGTATTTTCATTTCACAGATAACCCATTAGATCCCATTGCCCAATGAATAGATTTGTATGTTTCTGACTACATTTCCTCTTTCTTAGATATGATAAAGTTTATGCATTTACTGCTTAAAGATGCCAACTCAGAAACTATTTTAAGATGCCAACCCAGATAAAGATCCATTGTCTCCATAAATTCCATTTCTTGTTTAAATTTTGCAATGTCACAGATACTAATATGACATTCAAATGATTTTGGTCACTAATTGGTACTAGTAATATATTTACCAAGTTCCCAGTTCTAATTAATATAGAACAATATACAAAAAATAGCCATAATTTGAACAAAATATACAAACATTAAATACAGAACAGAGCCAACAACTGTTAATTTGATAATTCAATGTCAAATGTTCAAGATAAATCAAAATGGTTTGTATATGTTCAAAATACGACAAACTCAGTAGACAAACATGCAACTGCATATGGAAACTCAATACAAATAATCCTATAGGAATGGAGTTTTGCTTTTGTCTTTTGTGTTGTTAGTTTAGTTAATAGTCGCCTTTAAGTGCTAGTTTATTATTTTGGTTGTATGTATTTCCTCTTTCATTTTTATTCAGGCTGTGGGTTCAGGTAGGTACACCTAGGGCCTGGCCTGATATGTATGGATATAATCAGGCTTGACCCAAACTTGAAGGCTGGACCCTGGGCATATGCTGTACCTGAAGCAGGACACATATCCTGTACAGACCTGGTAGAACAGTATATTAATATTCATACATTTGTTATGAATAACTTCGAAGTGATTAATTTCTATTAATTTTTTAAGTTCCCGTTTTTGTCGCACCTATTTGGTGTTAATGCCTGTTTAATCTCCACAATCCTTCAAAGAGTATTATGTGAATTTGATATGATATGCAAGTAAGATTTTACAGTAAGTGCAACAGATGTATAGAACATAAAGCAGACACCTTTGAGTAGAGTCACCAAAACAATTGGCTTATGATTTTACAATAAGTGCAACAGATATATAGAATGTATACCCCAAGAAAAACAATAATGCGCAAAAAGTTATACAACTCAAATTAGAATTGAATACTTATTTGTATATGATATCTTGAATTACATTAAGGAGTGAATCAAAATGCAATTTTTTTTTTGAACACAACATTCACAGCTTCATTGAATGAATTCTTGTGTGTAATATCAGCTATGTGTACAATCAACGAAGAAAAGATTTACTACATCTGTATTCAAATTGTCTCTCTTGTATCTAAGAGTAAACCTAAAAAAACAAGTTATAGGCTTATATTTTATAGCTTAATCTAATAACAAAGGGCGATCATCTGTCTTGCTGATCTGCATTATGCCTCGAAGTCTAGAATATGATATTTATTGCCTCTTGTTTTTCTAATTATCTTAATATTTGTGAGAACTTACTTTTGCATTGTTCTGTATTATTCATTAAGATGATTATTTAGATCATTTTTTGTATGATTCTTGAAAATTGTTCTCACTCTTCTACCGTTGCCTTCTGTAATCCAAGCCTGTAGTCATCACTATGGCTGTTAAGAATTGTGTGATGATGACTTGTCTTTGGCTTCTAGCTGTTACTCTTGTGATGGTGATCTTTCTAGGTGATTTATAAGACTTGGATTTTGTCCACAAGCTTCAAGGTGTTAAGTTGTAGATGTGGACAGCTTTAAATAACAGCATTTAGTCTCTATCTATAATCATCTCTCTCTCTCTCTTGTTTGCTTTGGCTCTTTTATTCTCTACATTATTTATGGTTCACTTGCATTTTGATGGAAGACAAATTGTTGTAGAGTCTTCTTTTTTTATATTAGTTGGAAAGCTTATGATTACTCCAATGCCAGTCTCTTTGATGTGGATCCAGATTTTCAAATTGCTGTTTAAACAGGCTTTTATGGGGTTAAATTGCAGTATTCAAAGCTGAAAATGCTTTTATCACGTGATTGCTAATTTTAGGGTTCAGATTTTAACTACAATATATTTTATTAAGGCATAACTAAAAAAGGGGAACCAATTGTGCTGCTGTGTAAGTAGAGTCATTTTATAATCATGCTGGTTTTTAGATCAAGTTCCCTCAGGAAGGGGATTCATTTGACTTTCAGTACCACTTGACCTTTAGTTCTCTCCCAAATGATGGAAGTTTTAGCCTGCTTGAAGCCAAATATTGCATAATTAATAGTCAATAATTATTTTATGTGTTTGTTAAGAGGATCTTATAGCTAATAGAGTTCTTGGTAAGGAAACCTGGGATGACTACTGATGGGCATAAATTTACTTAGGAATTCCTTATGACGTATGTGTAGGAAATTAACAGTTGAAACTTAGTTGATTGATCAAGTAATCTATTATTATGGATTTTTCAAATACAACTCTAATTGTTTTATCTCCAAGAAAAAAAATTGAGGCGTAGTCATGGATTGGTTCATCTTGCTACAAGATGCACGTTCAAATTGATGTGAAAGCTATGTACATCTTAAGTATTTTGTAGATACATAAATACTTGACAGGTATGCTTGGCTTCTAAATGAGTATTCATTGAAAGCGTTTTAAGCAGGGTTCAAAAGCTCTTGACTTGCCAAAGCTTGACAAGCCAATTTTGACTCACTCTCAGTGATTTGGCAACAACTCAACAAAACTTGACAACTTTAAAAGTACTGCCTAGAAACCCATAAGATTTATGCAAACTACAGTTCACAATGTTTCAAACTGCCCTGTAAAATGCTGGGGAAGTGTCTTTTATTAGATTTGTAAACAAAAAGGAGTACAATCTTGTCTCAACATGCAAATACAACAATCAATAAATCTGATATGTATTATGATTGAATTTCATTTAAAAAAATATACATTTCCATGCAGATTATAACAATTTACAGTTTTCTCTTCCCCTTATACATCGTATTGAGTTTGAGTTTTGTTTCTTGCAATTGGCTGTGGCTTCACCCTTGAACTAGAAGATTGTGGCTCTCCCCTTGATCTAGAAGGCAACTATTCCACCAGATCAACATCATCTTCTGCCATGATGTCATCCAATCAAATGTCCATTCTTCTGCAACACACACCTTTGCAAATTGCATGCCTCTCAAAATTAGCAATGTCATCTCATGTAAACATTGTTGGGTTTTTGCCTGGTGTAGTCCAAGTGCATATGGATCGAGTAGCTATGCCCACCTTTTCTACATGATGGTGAAGTTTATATAGCATGGAGGTGAGATCATTGAGGCACTTTGGTGTCAGCTTGTTACATTTTTTTGTATGAATGGCCTCAAACAAGCTCCAGTTGCACTCACATGTAGAAGTGTTACAAGGTTGAGACAAAACTTTTAAGGTTTTGTCTTACAAGGCTAGCTTCTAAAGGTTTGAGGTTTTTTGCCTTAATGTTCCCATTAAGCAACTAAAAGTGTAATTTTTAAGTAAAGCCAAGATTGATATTTTCTGTTACCTTGTGCCTGGGTTCAAACCTTAATAATAAATATTGAAACCTTGACGAAAATGCAAAAATCGTGTCAATACTGTATGTACCAATGAATAAAATTGCATTTGTGAATAAGATCCCTGGTCTTTGGTTGTGAATAGACAAATCCCGGGAAAGTTCCTTGCAAGTTTTCTGCTGCTCCTGCATTTGCTGTGAAATGAACAAATCATTTGATGCTTTTGAGGGGTTTTATTTTTTGTTTCATAATTTTGTGGTTTTTCTGTGTGGAGATGGTGCAAGTTAGGATTTTTGACGTGGAGATGTCTGGAAATGTGAGTGAGATGTTCTTTGTTACAGGGATGTCTCTGTTCCTGTCCTGGTATGGGATGCACATCCCGGGGGTTGGAAATATGTCTCTCTGCAACCTTGAAAAAATCAAGATAATAAATCCTAGAACTTAGAAAATTGCATAAATTTGCTTCTTGAATCACCTTCAATTGCATTCCGATGCTCAAATAAGATTATGTGTTTTGTGTCCCTTCTGTGTACAGTGAGTCTGCAACATGGATGTGTGCAGACCTAGCTGCCTGTAAGATTGCGAGTTCCTCGTTTTGAAATCTGATGTGTGAGTTATTTAGCTATGGTTTTAATGATATAACCTAGTTTTCTCTCTAGATACTTATGGAATGATGCAAAATAGTCGACTTCCAATGTGAGTTTGAGTGTGAGAACTTGACATCTCTGCAAAATGAAATTGAGCATCAATTTTGTGTAAGAAGTCAAACCCTTATACTTGTGATGTATTAGATATGTTGTTAATGCACATCTTAAGAAACAGTAGTGTCTTCAGATATTCTGGTAAGTGTAAAACAAAATTGTGGTTTAACTTTCAACCACTGGCCTAGCTGACAATCATAGTTGCTAATTGGATCTGTTTAATCCTAGACACATCAACAAACTCATGTTGCAAATGCTGGAGCTGTTTATTGAGACCATCGATTGATACAGCGTGTTACCATATAGATTAGAAGACAACAGTAAGGATGATATTTTTGCAAGTTGGAAAGTGAAGATAATATAGCTGCAATCCCATAGCCAATAAATTGCAATTCATGGGTTGTTAAAGATGGATAGCTAAAAAGCAAAGTATATTTTGAACTTCAAAATAATAGATTGGTGCATGATTTATATCAGCCGAAGTAGGATAAGCTCCAGTTATGTTTTACTTTACAGATTAATGAAGTGTAGCAATCTGCTTATCTTTTATAGGTCAAATTATATGCTTATAAAAGTTTAAAGGATTATTACAATCACTTTTGTTTTGTTAAAAAAATAGAGCAAGATTCTATACTTTTTCCTTAAATAAATAGTACTGCTCAGTACTCCCTGGGGACATGTCCCTTGCCTTGGTACCCCTGTTTCCTGCAGGGGACGTTTTGAGGACTAGAGAATGACTAGGAAACATTCCCTCCTTGTCCCCTTTCCAAGCAAAAGAAGAGAACGTTTCCAAAATGTTCCTAAATGTGCAGGGGATGGCTAGCCCTGCCATCCCTAGGATGGGTAAAGGACATCCAAGCATCCCCCAACCGTCAGCCATCCCCTATGGCCCAACACATTTTGAGTTGAGTTCAAAAAAGGCTCTGTTTTTATTAAATTCTGTTAAAATCCATGTATGATAGCTTAGCAAATTGATGGAGTGGTATAAAGTCTGCAGCTCCAAACTATATTAATGGCCGATAATTGTTCAGTCAATACAAATCCAAAATGTCAATACAGTTATTTTGCATTATAAATTTGTTCCAGATTTATACGCAAAAGAAACAATAAATTTAACTTTATTATTGGTGCTTATGGTGCTATAAAAGGTGGCAACTTTCAAGAATGTCAATTGCTAAAATGTCATTTTCACGATAGCATAAGTTCTGTGAATTTTAGTTTTGTAGGATACAGTAACAGAGGATATAACACAGATGCTACTAACACACTAAATTTTGAGATATTGTCAGTGTCGCTGCTATTAGATTTAATCTTTCAATCAGACAATGATACATGTTAAAGGCAGTAATGAAAATTTTATCATTGTAAAGTTTAAACCCTTTGGTGCCTCTTTTGATCAAGTATGCTTTTCAGCTCTCATTTAAGAAGTCCTTAGAGAGTAAGTGGACACATTTTAAGCTCTAATGCAAGTAAAGTGGCAAAAGACAACTAGGCTAGGTGACATGCTTTATCTTGCTGTAATTAGATTCTTTTCAAGAAATGGCATTCAGGTCAATTCTCCATTTTGTTTGTCAGGTAGAAAAGGCTTTTAGAGAGGGAACTGCACGCCAAAATGCTCATAGTATTTTTGTTTGTTTGGCACTTGGTCTATTGGAAGAGCGTGTACATGTTGCATGCAAAGAAATTATTACATTGGAAAAGCAGGTAAATAAAAATTTATGCTGGCCTTTGAGCAAAATATTTAAAAGATATATAACTATTTTGACCTTGGAGTTTCTAAAGCTTTTGTAGTACTGACATCTATTGTATATAAATTTTAGCTATTGAAAGATCTATTATCGAGGTTTTTCTTTCTTTTAATTGTTTTGCAGAAAAAACTTCTTGAAGAGGAGGCCGCTGAAAAACGGGAAGAAGAGGAACGGAAAGAAAGAAAAAGATTGAAAGAACGAGAGAAAAAATTGAGGAGGAAGGAGAAGCTCAAAGAAAAAGGAAGAGAGAAAGAAAAGAACAGTGTGGAGGTGGACCCAGTTGTCTTGATTTCCAAAAAATCTGCAAATGGTGCAATCTCAACCGAACAAGAGGAGTCTGCATGCCATTCTGGTGATGATGGTGCAGGAATTAAAAATGATGATACTGTTATGGCTAGATCTTCTTCACCAGATATGATAATGGCCACATCTTCTATGCATTATGTTCGTGGAGAAAATGGGAATGGGAAAGAGCATGACATGCCATTTTCAGTTGTTGATGTGGATGGGGAGCTCAATGCTAGAGATGGCAGTGGCTCCTTCATTGTTGGCCAGTCAAAATCAGCAAGGCGAAAATCAAAGATAAGGAAAAGTCCAATGCTGGAGACAGCTTCAGGTCGATTATTTAGGAGAGGACCTAATATGAGTTTTGAGACACATAGCCATGGCAGGAGTTCTGAACGGCCGACATCCCATGGATATTTTGAGACTACTACTGGATCCATACACAGCTTCCAAAAACATTCGAAAAGTCTGAAGCCTGATAATTTTGGGAAGGCTGATAATAAAAATAACACAACGAAGTGCCATGAAAAATATCACTGGTCCAGTGGAAGGTCACATTATAGATATGATTATCAGCTTTGTGGTTGTAATACACACAGTTTTGACAAATCTGCTAGGGATACTAGGATTGCAGACAGATCTGATGCTACATATGACATGCCAAAACCTTTTTATCATATTGGCAGCCATATGGCTGGGCCTATTTTGGATTATGGAGTTCATAAGGGGAAGAATTCTGCTGGGGTGGTATGTGGGAGCAGAGGGGACATGGTTTCGCATAAAAAAGTCTGGGAGCCCTTAGAGTTACGGAGACAAGCTAATAGAAGCCCTTCACAATACAGTATTCCATTAAATTCCTTCACCTCAAAGACTGCTGCTTGTGAAAAGGGAGACACTTTTAACAGGAAGATAATTCAATGCAGCAATAAACTAAACACAATGCATAATAATAATAATAATAATCTTTCAATGGCGTCAGTCAGTTCAAATGAATGGAGCCCCTTAGGTTCTTGTATAAGCAATGGAAGTGACGAAAAATCCAGATTATCCAATTCACACCATTCTGAGAGTGATGCAACATCTAAAGGTCATGTTCAGGAAATAAATAATGTTAGTGAACAAATAATAGAGTCGTCCAATTCTGTGCCTCTATTTACTGGGAATCATATTAATGACTCTGCTTCATGTACATCAGTGGCAGATGACTGTTGTCGGCAAAGTAGAGACAACAATGGCTGCATTGTGATTCCTTCCTCTCACAACATTAGTGAGAAACTGAAGGACACTATGGTTGCTGAAGATTCTTCCTCTGCTTCAGAGAATGGCTGTCAACATGGAGATGTAAAAATCTCCAACAAATGCGGAACTGATTCGCACCTTCCTTCCTCTAACACTGGCAGCACGGAGAGCTTTGACAGACACTGGAGTGGGTCACAGCTTGCAACTGGATGTTCTGCGGTGCTCAATCATGTAGAAGGTATTTCAAAGACTACAGGATTGCATAGTGTCCAAGGCAGTACAATGTCTGCAACAAAAGTCTCATTCAGTACTTTGGAAATGACATCCCAACAACAAATGTTGCCTGTTCACCTTCCAAGTATATCTTCACCAATGTTTCCTTTACAATCTCAACACAATCAAAACCACAATTACTACCAAAGTAGCGGAGGATGGTCCCCTGTCTCTGGCAGTGGTCTATTGCCTGTTACTCCACCAAATCGGATTGTTTTTCCTGGGCCAGGTGGGTTCGGATTATCTTCAGGCAGGTTACCTGGCTTTTCCTTGGCACATCCTTCTTTTCAGCCTTTGCCATCTCTACTTCCTGTAAGTCAGATTCCGTCCTCACATGGATCTGCTTCTGTAAGTTATAATGGTCTTACAAGTTCTAGATTGGGGGAATCACAGATTGGAGAAGTTAGATTCTGCACTGGGGTCAATTTAGTGCATCAGGAAGCAAAACATCCCCCTCAGAAAGAGGTTTCCAATTGTACTTCTTCATCAGAGGTAACGTCTCCTCAACAAAATTCACCAACTCATGATACATCTGCATTTTCCCTGTTTCATTTTGGTGGTCCAGCAGCAGTGACAAAAGAGAGCGATATAAATTCAGTTCCCTTGCATGAAGAAGTTACGCATGATTCAACTATGAAGGATGCTTGCGTTGCACAACTGCTGCAAAGTGACATTGCAATGTCCAAGGATCAGGCTCCTATAGAAGAGTATACCTTATTTGCTGTGAGTCATGGAAATAGGTTTGCCTTTTTTTAATAAAGGGTACTGAAGACTGAAGTACATCACAACTTCTTCTGGTTCAGAGGCTACTGAATTTTGGCTTCATATTGACATATGAAGGTGGATGGTTTGACCATCTAAATTGGCATCGTGAAATCTTCTTACTTGGGTAGAAATTCTGCCTATATATTCATTGAGTTTGTTTGTTGTCAATTCCATATTATTTATTGTTTCCAATTGTATATACTAGAAAGTGATTGCTGCAAATGTTAATGCGTTGAAATTTTGGTTGTATGAAGTATATTAGAGTTCATGTTTTTTGTAATTGGTTTGGGGAGAATTAGTGGGGCTCGTCTGGAATTGTTTATGAAAGAACAATGATTCTCTATATTAACTGAGTGGCAGGTGATATTTTTCTTTAACCATTAAAAGAAAAAAGCTCCATGATTGGATCTTATCCATGTTCTTATGCTGCGTATATGAATGCAAGCAGTTTCTAATCTAATGCGTGTTGGAGATGGGGTGTAGTGTTGTTAATCTTGTTTTCAGACACCTTTCTCCAAGAGAAATGAAGAAGAAAATTTTAGAAATGGAAAAACACAATTGGCTGCCTATTTCAGAGTAATGATGTCACATTTTCATTAACATTTATGCTTACTAGCACGGATGCTCAATTCACAGTAGGAGCATTTGATGTAAATGTGTATATTATTGAGCTCTGACAAAACTTGTAACTGTTGTGCAGCTTGGTACATCCAACTTTGATATTTAAAGAAAACTTCGCTACTCATTGCCTCTATTTGTGTGGGGAACTTCAGTTCTCATTGAAGTATATGATATATCAGGTACTAAGAATGCATATCAGACTTAAAATTTTGTAATAGGAAAGCATTAGCTGGAGCAGACCTCGTCTGGGTTAATACTAAATAATGAACCTCTGGAACAACCAGTTTGAATACCCTTTTTAATGATCAGAAACAAGTGAGTCAGGTTGCATATCTGTGAGAAAAGGATAGGGGTAAACTGGGAAAAACTCCCTTGGAAGGACAGATTTAGCACTACATACTAATTAGTTAGTGACTACTTGGTATCATAAAAAACAGAAAAGACCAACTTATTCCAAAATGGACGGCAGATACTTATAAATTTAACATAAAATAAAAAAACATGATATTTCCAGAGTCCATTAGATTAATAGTAGATAGCTTTTGGTGGATAACTGTGGAAAGATGTTTGTAGTTCATGTTTTCGATCACACATGGTGATCAATTTTTTCCGTTCCTTATCCTGATGATAGATGAGAGAGTGACCCAAAATGCTTTTTTATAAAAATCTTTACTCTATTATCTACGAGAAGCTCTCTCCTACGAATATAACATGTTTGAAAAGGAAGACCATTAATCAAGACATTTTTAAATTTTGTTTGAAAGAGGGGTCTCCTAACCAACCACATAATAAGACCAGTTGGAACTAATTTCATTGTTGCAAATTGCAAGCAGAAATTTTCTTGTTCATTTCTTGGAGGAAGATGCACAATAACCATCTAAATTGACCTCATACTTAACATTGTAATCAGAGATACAATAGCTTGGGAGAATGAAACTCAGCCCCTGTTTTGCATTGACTTCGAAACTTGACTCTTGAATTTGTTGGTCACTTGTAAGGAACTCTTCCACATGGAACCAAGTGGATGTTCCATGCTAAGGAAGTTCCCAAGTGCTTATCTCAAGCTGATTGTTTTTCATTGCTTAGACCATGCCAATTAATTTTTTTTAGTTTTTTTTACTTTATTAATATATACATTTTTCTAAACAAGACTCCAAATTCAATAAGATTTGCCATGGTATATTTAATGTGTTTAAAGCAAGGCATAACCATTCTCTGGATATTTTTGGTTCTTGTATGTTTTTTTAACTTTATTAATATATACACGTTTCTATTCAAGACTCCAAATTCAATAAGATCTGCCATGGTATATTTAATGTGTTTAAATAAAGGCATAACCGTTCTCTGGATATTTTTGGTTCTTGCGGGGAGATACTGACAGGCAAAATAAAACAAAAAGATTGTGTACTTATAATTTTGAAAATCTGGTGCCTTTTGGCTTCAGCAAGATGATTATTTGTTGTTGGTGCCAAGCTGCCAAGGCATTAAGGAGGGAAAAAAGAGATCTTCTAGATCCAAACAAAGTCAAAAGTAATTAGAGTACAACGTTAGATCCTCTAGTTACTACCAGTCGATGAAATTTTTATATAACAAAAAACGCCTTTTGGATTAGTTACATTCTAAATCCTCTACCAATGTAGACGCTCCCAATTTCTATATCAAGAAATAGTAGATTTAAGCTAAGCTTGTCACATTTAAGTGTGGAATCATCATTTGGGGAAGTTTCATTTAAAGGATAATTAAATGCTCCTTTTTCAGATAGTATTATTGATACTTATTTGGTTCAGTTTGGTTGCTGGAATTAAATAACATTGGAATTGTCAAATTCCAGTATTTGACAATTTTGAAAGTTTTAAATTTGGAAAATGGTTTTTCTTGGAATATTGTTGGAACTGTGTGGTTCACCTTGAATTCATAATGAGAAGATGGAAAATGTTGTTTGCTTATGGATTTCAAAATATTATAAATTTTTCTTTACCCCCAATTCCCATTTAAGTGGATTTGGAATTGATTTCCCAATTCCACCCATTTAGATGGAAGATTCAAATGTTGGTTTTGGGAGTAAATGGGAATTAACAAATCTCTATTCCAGTTTCACCTTTTGAACACAAACATCGAAAATGGCAATTCCAAGATTTGACAATCCCAATTCTAGTCTAATTCCAACAAACAAACAGGTCCTTATTGCCCAAGCATAAGATATTATGGCAAGACGAGTCATTATTTCAGCCTAATTATAAGTTCCCATGGCAAGGGTGATTGTTATCATTAAACTACATCTAATTTCATGACGAGAATGGTTGAAATGATTTGTAGGTGTGATAGTATGGTCATTTTTTACCATTTATCACATATTGCTGTGAGCATATCAAATCATTTATATTTCAGTTAAGTAGCTTTTACAAAATATTTAGTTTATAATTGTGAGCATATCAAATCATTTATATTTCAGTTAAGTAACTCTTACAAAATATTTAGTTTATAATTCTGTCAAGTGCTTTTCATGGCAACACCAAAGGGATTTGTATTAGAAATGTCCTTTATGAATGCACACATGCTTTGATTAAGATAAGATGGTTTTGAAGCGAATATAAACCATCTACATCATAAGTTACACTAGCAGTAGAACTACCAATTAGCCAAAAATGACATGACATACAATGTCACATCCCCTTTAAACCCCTTTATTGTCTTGCGAGACTCCCTAGTCCCTTAGTAATTTGGACTAGGGATGGAACTTGTATTTTAAACACGTGGGGTGTGCATATGTAATGGTTATGAACTCTTAGACATTAATATTATTGAAAGTTATTGCTATTATGTTATCTATCAACATTTAATGCAATGGTTATGTTTTCAAATAATTCGGACTAATGGTATTGTACAAAGAATGTGGTTGTCTCGTTAACCAAAGTGCAAAGTGAGGTGGATTTTGTAGTTTCACGGAAAGATGGATTGTCATGCCAACCTTTGTGTCATGATCTTGCGAGTACAGTTTGTCAAACGTAGGTTCATATAACTAGGTACAAATATGTAGGCTGATATTTAAATAATTATTCTATCTGCAATTGAGTTTATTGAGACTTATCCTAATCCTTTGATTAACCCTAGGATCTAGGCACATATTTAGTTTTAGTTATTTCGATCCTTTTTTGATTATGTTCTAGGGGTGCTAATAAGAACCCTAATGCGAATTAGTTCCATCTTAAGAATGACAAAATAAAATTTGTCAAGTTTTATGTAAAAATTAATTAGAATAAGAAAATAACAAAATAGATTATTGTATCATTATAAGAAAATAAAATCAGAAAATTCGCTTCTTAATAGCATGTAAATGAAACAAACAAACAAAAGATAAACTAAAAGGGGTCTTTCCATCAAATGACGAAATGAAAAACCAATAGGTGGCCAAGTAAGGGAATAAATGAATGCTGCTGCTTGGAAGAAGGTGACTAAGAAATTTAGTGGTTGGTGTAGAGTTCCCTTTATCCACTTGTGATAGCAGCTATCTTAGCAACACCAAAAATCAAATATTGGGTTCTAATTGAGTAACCCTTCATGGCTTATAGGTTTGCACTTAGAGATGTAAACTTGAAATTGGTTTGCACTATATGTACAACATGACCTCATCCAGGTTGTCCTATTTTAATGAAAAACAATTGCAATAAAGTAAAACACAAAAACCTAATCAACCCATGGTAATAACAAACAACAATGAATTGATACAATAAAGCCCAACTATCCTTAAACTAACTCAAATGATATTAGGATTAAATTGGTTAAAAATAGTCACCGCTATAGGAAATTGTTTGTAGTAATAACAATAATAGTCTACAACTACTCCCAATAACATAATCAATATCTGACTAATAACATGAAAGCAAAGAGTGAAGATACACTGCCTCAAGTGGCCCCCCTCTAGGAACAATCCTAAATGCAAATATAGTAGATAAACTAAAGTAATACCTCATATATTCATTACAAAAACATTGTACTTGGCTAAAAGGAGATATATATCCAAAGAACATTAACCTCTTATGTTTACACCATACTTATATATGTCAGAGCCTAATAACTTCAACATTCTAATCCCTAGAAGGACTGGACCACTAAAATCACATTAAAACATAATTGTCCATTCAAAATAAATTAATAAAACCAATAAATGATTTGTTGGAGGAGATAAGTCATCCCTTGAAGAAGTCTCCAAGTGATCCACATTCTCCAATTGACTAGAACAAACGGGCTATTCGTTTGACTCTTTCCAAGCATGCTCTAGCTGTGGTTACAGGAACCTTCAGAGTCATTGATTGTAGGAGATGGATGAGTAAACCAAGTTGAAATGTTGTAAGAAACATTAGTATTCCAACCATTACATATAACACTCGTTCATTCAATTTCATTACACGTATATTATTTTCATTCATTAATAAAGATATTAAAATACATAAATGTATCTTGAGATCATAAAAAGAGTTAAGTCTAAAGCAAGTTTGTAGCATAATAATCATAAAAGAGTCCAACTAAAGTCTCGTAAAGGCCATATAAAAGTTAAATCTTGGACTCATGATCCCCCCGCCCCTTCCGTAACTTAGTTCATTGCTTGTCTCCAAGAAGGCCCAACTAGTTGGTTCCTCATTAGAGATAACTCCCTAAAGGCACTCTGCACTATCATTCCTAAGTGAGGTGTTAGTGGATTCCAATAGAATCCATTAGCTCTGCTAATCCTCCTCCACCTTGGAGGCTGGCTTGAAACGTCACACACTAAGGAAAAAATTAAGCTTGGAAAAAGTAAGTCTACTTTGACTATTTAACACTTTCATCCTAAGAGTTAATCGTTAGTGTGTGATGTTTACATCTGGGGCACCTTGGATCATCTAGCTCAACATTATACTCCTTCGCTTCCTCTAATCTAGTACAAGCGATAAGACCAATGAAGGTTGAAACAGTAGGGACAACCGGGTAAGCTCCTGTCTGCTAGCTTATTGAATGTAGATCCTGATTATTGTGATAATTGCATGATAATTGTATAAGGAATGGGGTTCCTTCCTCTTAAGTTTATGCAAGAGTTCTTCCCATCTTTGTGCAAGAAATTCTAGTACATCTCTACTTGTAGTTCGTGCTATCTTGGTAAACATTTCATAACTCCTTTTCTTGTTTGCAAGGACTTGATACTAAACAACATGTTTGTTCATTAATAAAATCCAATTATTGAGGATAGAATCCAGATCACACCACTTAGCTCAGAGGCCCAAGATAACATATTTCACCATTTCTCTATAATTGACCATATGAGTACCTCTATTTTCCTCAATTTTCATATAAGAGTAGAAGGCTTTGACACACACACACACACACACACACACACACACCAAAAGAGGCCAATGTAAAACCTTTGAAATCCTTTGTGTTTATAACAAATATCCATTTTGTGGACCACACAAAAGGGAATAAAGGATTGTTTTGAGCATTCTAATGACACCCTGATGCAGGAGCATCTCGGGTCCTTGGCAATCCTGTGTCACCAAAAAGATTTTGAAGTTTGTTTGTGTTGCTTGGTTCCTGCTTTGACCGAGTTGGTCGGTAGTTGGTTGGTTTTCTTTGGTTACCGAGGATGGTTGGTTATCTCTTGGGCGATCGGTTGTTTCATTGGAGCTCGACGATGCTTGTCTGTTGCTCGGTCATCCTTGCCTACCGAATAGTTTATTTTGAGTTTTTGTTGAGGCCGACTTGGGCATTGATTATGGGTCACATATTTAATGTTGGTATCCATCTTTGGGAAGCGTGTGGTCCCAGATTTGACCATTCCTTTTATGGATTGTGGATCTGAGGGCCGACTCAATTCGACAGCCTCTTGTATAAGTATAGTTGTTTGGTTAGAGTTTAGGGAGCCAGTTTTTAGTAGAAGACAAAATATAGTAGAATAGAGATTGTTGGCAGATCCTCGCATGTTTGAGGACTTTTGTAATTCATTTTAATATCTGGCCCTAACTAGGAAGGCCTTACAACCCGACATGTATGAATCAATTTGAAAGAAGTTAATATATGAATGATCCTGCTTTCTCTCTCTCACTGTGTTGTTGTTGCTTCTGCGAGTTGTTGAGCAGGGTTGGATCTGTAGGGTGTGCCATCATTTGGCCCCTCTTGTCCTGCCCTTGCATCAGGTGGTATTAGAGTGAGGTGAGATCTGGATCTAGGTCTGCGGATCTAGGTTTGTAGGTTCCTTCTTGCGAAGCCCTAGTTGAATTGTTGTAGGGTAGCAGATTGCGATTTGACTTGCAATTGCAGAGGGTTCCAAGATGGTTCGTGGGAGGTGAGAAGAGGATCCAAGATTGGTAGGCATGTTGAGGCAACTTGCTGCTAGGTTAGAAGCTGTTGAAACAACCCAGAGAAGAGGCAGACATCTTGAAGATGTTAGTGATGATGAAGTAGAAGTGGAACAAGGTGAAGCAGAACCTGCACCTGCAATGGATCAGAGTGAGGAAAGATTCTTGAAGGCATTGACAAGCTTGAAGTCAACACCACATTTCAATCCTCCTAAATATAGTGGGAAATTGGATTATGATGAATTGATAGACTGGATCACCGAGATGGAAAAATATTTTGAGTATGAAAATGTATTCGAGGAAAAGAAGGTGAAGATTGCAGGCACAAAGTTGAAAGGTCATGCATCCTTGTGGTGGGAGCATCTGCAATTGGATCAGAAGAAGAAAGGCAAAGACAAAATCAAGGTATGGAATAAAATGGTGAATAAGTTGAAAGGAAAGTTCTTACCTTGTGATTATCAGATTAACCTAGTTAGGTGAATGCAAAGTCTAAAGCAGAAAGATAGCTCGGTAAAAGAGTATACTGAGGAATTCTATAGATTGGGTATTAGATCTGGACATGATGAAGATGATGTGGAAAGAATTGCTAGATACCTGAATGGTTTGAGAGTGTCCATCCAAGAAGAAATTAGTTTGGTCAAGTTGGAGAACATTGAAGATGCTTATCAATTTGTATTGAAGGCCGAGGAGAAATTGAACAAGAGACATGAATAGAGACAAAGAGGTCAAGGTGGTAGATTCCCTAGAGGAAGAGGTAGATCTTATGGTGAAAATAGTAGATCTGAACTTGAAAAGACAAATCTAGACAAAGGCAAGACCAAGTGGAAAGGTGAAAGGTCATCTAGAGGCAGAGGCAGTAACTACCAATGTGGTTATAGCAGAGGTAATTTCCGAGGAACTTGTTACAATTGTGGAGAAGGACATAGATCTTTTGAATGTACACATGCTAGTAAGAAGGCTGGTAGCAGTAGAAATGCTTTGGTGCAAGAAGAGTCACCGAATGAACCAGAGAAGGAAAATAACTTGATGGTAAGGGGAGCACTGTGGAATGAAAGTAAAAAAGGAAGATCTGGTAAGGAAAAGTTTGTTCAAGACCAAATGTAGAGTTTTTGACAAAGTTTGGAAGGTAGTCATTGACAGTGGTAGCTTCGAGAATCTGTCATCTGAAGAGATGGTCACAAAGTTGCAGTTGGAAAGGTTGGAACATCTGAAGCCCTATCAGATTTCATGGATTAAAGATGAGCATACACTCCTGGTAAGTGAACAATGTTATGTGAATTTGAAGATTGGAAAGTACTATGATAAGGTGTTATGTGATATCATGCCTATGGATTGTTGTCATATTTTGTTGGGTAGACCTTGGCAATATGATAGACATGCTATATATGATGGGAGATTGCATAAGTATACTATTGTAGTTGATGGAAGAAAATAAATCTTGTTACCTTTGATGGAAGAACATGTTAGTAATGTTTGCACATCTATGAAAGTTTGTTTGATGGAAGGGAGAAAATTTGTTAAGGATTTGAAGAAGAATGATGTATGTTTTGCTGTGATTCCTAACAAACTGAGTAAGAAAACAGAGGATAATGTCCCTGAGGAGATTGATAAGTTAGTCACCAAGTACAGTGATATCATTTTTGATAATGTACCTAATGGTTTTCCATCGAAGAGAAGCATTGATCATTGCATGGATCTAATCCTTGGAGCTAGTTTACCGAATAAGGCACCTCATCGGTTGACACCTACTGAGAATCAAAAATTGAACCGACAGATTCAAGAGTTGCTGGATAAAGGTTTGATCAGAGAAAGTTTGAGTCCTTGTGTAGTACTTGCGATATTGGCACCTAAAAAGAATGGAGAATGGCGAATGTGTACGGATTCCAGAGCAATCAACAAGATAAAAGTAAAATATAGGTTTCCTATACCAAGAATGGATGATATAATGGATAGTTTGGCTGGAGCAAAGTATTTCAAAAAGATTGATTTGAAAAGTGGGTATCATTAGATCAAAATCAGAGAAGGTGATGCATGGAAAACTGCTTTCAAGACAAAATAAGGTTTCTATGAGTGGTTGGTTATGCCTTTTGGTTTAACTAATGCACCAAGTACTTTTATGAGGTTGATGAATGAAGTTTTGAAGAAATTCTTGGGTAAGTTTGTGATTTTATATCTTGATGATATTCTGATATTCAATAAGACCAGAGAAGAACTTTTGTTGCATGTTAGACAAGTTTTGCAGAGATTGAAAGAGGAAAAGTTGCTGATAAATATGAAAAAGTGTTCATTCATGAAAGAGGAGATTGTGTATTTGGGTTTTGTAATTTCAGCTGATGGTTTTAAGATGGATTCTGAAAAGGTTGAAGCTATTATGAATTGGCCTACACCTATGAATGCTAGTGAGGTAAGATCATTTCATGGTTTGGCAAGTTTTTACCGAAAGTTCATAAGGAATTTCAGTTCTATTTGTAATGCTATGACTGAGACTATGAGAGGAGATAAAAGAGAATTCAAGTGGACACATGGAGCTGATAAAAGTTTTGAGACTCTAAAGCAGAATGTTGCTGAATTGCCTGTTTTGGCATTGCTTGATTTCAATAAGGTATTTCAAGTGGAATGTGATGCAAGTGGAAGTGCAATTGGAGCTGTGTTGAGTCAAGAAGGTAAACCTGTTGCTTTCTTTAGTGAAAAGTTGAATGATGCTAGAAGGAAATATTCTATCTATGATCAAGAATTCTATGCTATTGTTCAAGCACTGAAGAAATGGAGACATTATTTGATACCGAGTGAATTTGTGTTGTATACTGATCATAAGGCTTTACAATACTTGGGTAGTCAGAATAAGTTGAATCAGAGACATGAAATGGGTTGAGTACTTGCAGAGTTATACATTTGTGATAAAGCATAAAAGTGGAGTCACTAACCGAGTTGCTGATGCATTGAGTAGAAGAAGATCTTTGATGACCGAGATGAAAATTGAAGTTCTTGGTTTTGATGAGATGAGAGATTTGTATGAAACTGATCCTGATTTTTCTGAGCCGTGGAGAAAGTGCAGAGCACCTATTCAAGATCAACCGAGTACAAAATGGGAAGAATATTTCATTCAAGAAGGTATGTTGTTTAAAGGTATTCAGTTGTGGATACTGAGAGGACAAATGAGAACTAATTTGATGAAGGAGAAACATAGTAGTGGTTTGGTTGGACATTTTGGTATTGATAAGACATTAAGTTTGTTTAAGGAGAAATAATTTTGGCCGCAGTTGTATAAAGATGTTCATAAATTTGTGAAAAGTTGTAGAATTTGTCAAGTTGCAAAAGGAGTAAGTCAGAATACTGGATTGCATGTACTGATTGTTGTACCTGAGAAACCTTGGGCTGACATCAGTATGGATTTTGTTCTTGGCTTACCGAAGACAGTAAGAGGTAATGATTCTATATTTGTTGTGGTAGATAGATTTTCAAAGATGGCACATTTTATACCTTGTAGAAAGATATCAGATGCAGTACATGTAGTAGATCTTTTCTTTAAGGAAATTGTCAGATTGCATGGATTACCAAGGAGTATTATCTTTGACCGAGACAGTAAATTTGTTGGATACTTTTGGAAGACTCTTTGGAGAAAGTTTGGCACTGAGTTGAAATATAGTTCTACATTTCATCCACAAACCGATGGACAGACAAAAGTTGTGAACATAAGTTTGGGAAATCTTTTGAGATGTTTAGTTGGAGACACACCTAGTAATTGAGATTCTATGTTCGCACAAGCAGAGTTTGCATACAATAATTCAATGAATAGGAGTACTGGAAAAATACCATTTGAGATTGTGAATGGCATACAACCGAGAGGTATATCTGATTTGAGAGACATTGTTGATGAAATTAAGAGAAGTGCTAAGGAGTGAAATTTGTTGAGTACATGAAGACATTGCATGAAGATGTGAAAATTAAGTTGGAAGAGAGTAATCAGAAATACAAAGACAGAGCTGATAGATCAAGGAGACATAAAACTTTTGATGTTGGTGATGAAGTGATGGTTAATTTGAAGAAAGGTCAGTTTCCTATTGGAACATATGGAAAGCTAAAGATGAAGAAGTTTGGACCTTGCAAGATTTTGAAGAAATTTGACAGTGGAAATGCATATGAGATTGAGTTACCTGATGACATGGACATATCACCGATTTTCAACATTGCTGATTTGTATGAGTATCATGAACCTGATGAAGATATGACAGTACCGATGGAATATCCTAAGAAGTAGAATGAAGAAGTTGAACATATTTTAGAACAAAGAATTGGCAAGAGTACAAGAGGTAAACAATATATGGAATATCTGGTAAAGTGAAAGAATAGACCACTTGAAGACAGTTCATCGATTTCACAGTCTGAGTTGGATGCATCTCGGACCATATCTACTGAATGATTTGGAGAATCATTTCTAAATAACCCCATGTGTCTGATGCAGGAGCATCTCGGGTCCTTGGCAATCCTGTGTCACCAAAAAGATTTTGAAGTTTGTTTATGTTGCTCGGTTCTTGCTTTGACTGAGTTGGTCGGTAGTTAGTCGATTTCCTTTGGTTACCGAGGATGGTCGGTTATCTCTTGGGCGGTCGGTTGTTTCACTGGAGCTCGGCGATGCTTGTCTGTTGCTCAGTCATCCTTGCCTACCAAGTAGTTTATTTTGAGTTTTTGTTGAGGCCGACTTGGGCATTGATTATGGGTTACAAATTTAATGTTGGTATCCATCTTTGGGAAGCGTGTGGTCCCATATTTGACCATTCCTTCCATGGATTGTGGATCTAAGGGCCGACTCAGTTCGGTAGCCTCTTGTATAAGTATAGTTGTTTGGTTAGAGTTTAGGGAGTCAGTTTTTAGTAGAAGACAAAAGATAGTAGAATAGAGATTGTTGGCAGATCCTCGCATGTTTGAGGACTTCTATAATTCATTGCAATATCTGGCCCTAACTGGGAAGGCCTTACAACCTGACATGTATGAATCAATTTGAAAGAAGTTAATATATGAATGATCCTACTTTCTTTCTCTCACTGTGTTGTTGTTGCTTTCACAAGTTGTTGAGTAGGGTTGGAACTATAGGGTGTGCTATCATTTGGCCCCTCTTGTCCTGCCCTTGCGTCACACCCACATTCTCCTTGTTGATAAGCATGCACTTCCTATCTAATACAAGTGAAATTTGACTTTTTTTGCACTCTTTCAAACAAAACTCAAACTATCAATCATTTTTGTGCATGTTTGCAAGTATAATGAGAAGCGACAATCGTTGTAAATGAAAAGGCAAGAGGAAACTTACAATGGAAGGAATTGAAGTCTATATAAAAAAAGATAGAGAAAGACATATGAAGAAAAGACATGGTATATCAAATACTCTTTAAGGTTGTTAGGTTTCTTCTCCTCCCATAAATGTTATTTCAAGTAAAGATGAAATTGGATTTGAAAATGTGGAGCACAATATTGAAAATGAAAATGTTGAAATTGATAGTGGGAATGTTGAGATTAAAAAAGAAAACGTTGACATTCAAATTTTTTACATCGAATGTTATGTATCGCCAAATTACATGAGAAGAGAATAATTTCTATGGAAGAAAGAGACATTCCAAATCCAATACATTTAAGAACCTCATCATGGTTACTTGAAGCTGATGAGAACATAATTGAAAATCTTGAGGGAAATAGTTCAACATGAACTAGTTAGTTGTGGTCTACAAAACTTTTCAATGAATACTTTAGCAACAAGACATTGACTAAACTATGCCAACTTTTTGTACAATTGCTAAAGACACACAAAATGAGACCTTTGCTAGCCAAATAGAAAATTCATTTGAACAAAAAATCAAAGAAAAATGCTATTATTGTAATACTTTTAATGCTCTCAATTCTATTGGAAAGACTAGTAAAGAAAGAGATAGGAGACCCTCCCGTAGAGTAATCACAACCTCACTAGTAAGCCATGATTTGAGGAAGGCTCATTTATTGAGGCAAAGTTGTCTTGGTATGAAACTAAATCGTAAAACATTGTCTAAAGCACTCAAACGAAGATTAAGACTAGATAATCATCTTCAAAATTATGTGTGGAATTTTAGTGGGAGGCTTTCACATATTGATAAGAAGATAACCAAGAATGTAAAGGATGAAATTCAACAATTTTGGCACTCTAATTTGAGAGTATCACACAATGTGAAGGATGTTTCAAAGTTGAGAATCGACAAGAAAAACCACATATTGCATCCTAAATATTTCTTGGAATGTAAGTCAAACACTATTGTATAAAAAAAGTTTGTGAAAAATACCCAACTTTCTAAGTCTTTCAAAGGGAATCTAAATCTTGTGAGCCATTTTATAATGTACCTTTTAAAATTTGTAATACATGTCGTTGTAAATACCACATAGTTTTCAATCTATCGTCATCTATTATGCTATAATCATTCTACTTTGCATACCAACTAAATGTTTTAGGAGTGTGGTGCAATGCTACTCCTTAAGTCATCCAGGGACTTGTTAAATTTATTTTTGTGTGCTAGAGATGATGGATGATTTTCTAATAAAAATATTTATGTAATGAGAAATGTTTACAATATGGCGGATTGTCAAAGTTTCTATTGTGAATTTAAGAGGGCATAAAACATGAATTTGGTAAATAGATGGTTGATAAAAAGAGGTATGAGATAGTGAAATAGAGTTTGAAGAGTGGAGGTAAAGATTCAAGATGTGAGTTGGTAACAAGAGGAGTCAATGTTGCTAATTTTATACGAGATTTAATAAAAATATTTTCTACAAGTAGGCAAGGCATAGCCAATATATGTCTTAATGGTTGGATGAGAAATTTAGGATGTGTAAGGTCTCTTTTCCAATTGGTATTATTATATGCATAGTTAATTTTATAGAAAAAAATGCAGTACAACCATAAAATTAGGTATGAACTCAATATTACAATTCTATTCAGGTTGCTATTTTTGCCTACATCACATATAGACATGCAAATGATAGTACTAAAGAGTACAAGAAGATAATCATGGAGTACATCTTCTACATGAGTGATGACAAGTGTTATTCATTAGAATATGTGCAACATTGTTTTTAGTTTTTTTTTAAAATTTCTTGTAGGAAAAAGATATCACACTAGATCAACATCTCATTTGGTCAAATAAATGCATGAGTCAATTAATGAATGTCCAGATGTTTTATCGGTTGAGTAGAATGCATGCAGAGAGAGGCATACCTCATATTTTGAGTTCTTTTTAAGTTGGGAATAGAAAAGGGGATCACAATGGAGTAGGCATACATTTAAAGAGAGATTTAGTTAAGAAACAAATGAAGGTTACATGTGGTGGTACATTCAATGATGCATGTTTTATTGTTGATTGGTGTAGACATGCATTATCACAAGGAAGGACACTTGAGTTAGAAGTGTGCAAGTTATTTTTCTTTGTTAATGAGGGCACAATGGAAAATAGAATAGATTGTCAAACAATTGGAGATTCTTCAAAGATGCATTCATTTAAAGCTTAGATGCAAGGGAATGTACTATTTGGATATGAGAGTAGGCTTGTTTTCGTCAAAATTGTATTTAATGTGGCTGGAATCAATGTGAGTCAAGCAAGTGGATAGATACATGGATTCCATAGTATCTAACTCTAGTATCTTAAGTGCATACATCTTTATATGATAAGATGGAAACTTCACCTAATTATGACCATCTTTTAAATCTTGTACAACTAAGACATGTTTACCAATTGTTGCACCATAGGGGAATGAAGATAGGTTAGACTATTGGTTGGCATGATGTGTACAATGATAATGCAACCTAGCACAATTGATGATAGATTATGTCGGTTCATATATCATACAAGTTCAATTATTGTTCTTATGTTTAGAAAGAATGACATACTTGCATTTGAAGACTATGAGAAACACAAATACATTCTACTGTCTACACCTTGTTATAGAAACAAATGTTAAGTTTTTGAAGCATCATGTTAAACCAAGAGCAAAAGAATTGTTGATAGTCAATAGTGTTGATCATGAAGCAATATTGGATAATCTCAAGATAAGATATGACACTTCAGGAGAACTTGATCTAGCTCGTACCATACAAGACATGTATGATTATTTCCATGTCTTATTGATATATTCCAATTAAATAACCATTTTGAGTGAAAAGTAGGTTGGAGTTTATGTTTCTAAACAATTTTGAACAAATATAAGTCTTCTTGATGGACAATACTTATTTCATTGAGAAGTGATTCAGACCAAAGTTATAAGGTGCCAGCAAGAAGTTGAGGCCACTTTTTGGCCAAAAAGTGGAATTGTTTTCCTTGTTTCTCAGAATTCATCTCAATTGACCTAAAAATTTGAAGCACTTAAAGATTGAATCTTTGAAAAAGTCAATAATAAGAAATGTAGTATTGAAAGCCTAGTTTCTAAATATGTAATTTATATTAATACCTAGATAATAAAAAATAATTTTTACTAGGTGTTTCCAAAAACCACTATTTGAAAGTCACTTTTTCAGGACCTCCCATGCCCGTGTACGAAAACCATAATTTAACCTAAATGAAAGTATATTTTTGAGTCCTTTTGGGATATGATTCTTAAGACACATAAGATTGATGAGCATATTTTTTTGAATTTTTTTTTAATATATTTTTTCTACTATTTTTTTTATTGGGCATGATTTCTGTTTTGAAAACCCCTTGTGCACGACAAACATAAGTTGACTTGAACTCATCATTTTCAAATTTTTTTTTCAAAGTGAAAATAATTGTTTGTAGTTTGAAGTCATACTTTGCTTTTTCAAAAAATGTGAAAAAATTAAAGTTATTATAAAAATAAGAAAACCTATTATTTCACATTTATGCACCCATTTTATTAGAAATTATTTGAAAAATAGGAAAATTAGTCCAACTAAACTAAAATTTTATATTTTGAATTTATGCAATCATATCTATAATGCGTTTTAATTTTGTGAAAAAAATCCCTAGAAAACATATTCAACCAAAAGTTATTGAACAAATGTAAGTCTTCTTGATGGACAATACTTATTTCATTGAGAAGCGATTCCGACCAAAGTTATAACAACTTGCTTGAACATTGTGGAGACATTCAATGTAATTCATAAGGAGGTACATATTGATACAATTCTTATTTTTTTTTGTAGTTCATGCTATTTTTAATCCATACTTTTTAATATTTATATATGCAAAGATTTCTCTACACAAGATTGGAGTACAACATAAGGTCAATGCCATTGCACCCTAGTTTAGAGCCCATATTGCTTTTGAACATTGTTGAATCAATTCAAGTCAATATTTATTTCTATTTTTTAATATTGCAATGGTTCAAGGTTCTAGCTTGATAATAAGATGCTTTAATGTATTTGTACATGAGGACATGCAAAATTTATGACATATGATGTATTTCTACATTGAATGAAATATTAAATTTAAGATATATAATGTACTTGCATGTGAGGACGTGGAAAATATGATATAAGAGCATAATTTGTTATATTGAAGGTAGAAGGTATGCAAATATGATGATCACAAATGTCATGTATGTATGTGCAATCATGAATTAGTGTGTGGAATGAATACAAATAATGTTAATTACAATGAAAATATGCATTTACTAACAAATCTTATGTGTATGTACCTACTTATGTATGTTCACGAGCATTAATTGTATATGTAATGATGACTATGCATGTGAAACATATGCAGACTATGATTATTATAATGAAAATTTGTATAGGCTAACAAATCTTATACATTCTAGGTTCATTAGAACCATTCTACATTCATTAGGTCTATCCTACATTCATTAGGATTGTCCTACATTCATTAGGCTATCCTAGGTTCATTAGAACTACCCATTTTTCATTAGGACTATCCTAGGATCATTAGGACATTGGTTATGTTGTTATATGCTCATTAAGATTGTCCTAGGTTCATTAGGGATGTCAGACATTGATTAGGATTATCTTAGGTTCATCAAGGTTGTCCTAGGTTAATTAGGGTTGTCCTAGGTTCATTAGGACTGTCCTATATTCATTAGGGTTATCCTTAGCTTGCTAGGGCCTTTAGAGGTTGATTAGCATTTTCCTAGGTTCCTTAGGGTTATCCTATGTTCATTAGGGTTGTCCAAGTTTCATTAGGACTATCCTATATTCATTAGGGTTATCCTAGATTCATTAGAATTGCCCTACATTCATCAGGATTGCCTTCCAATTCATTAGGATTATCAAGATAGGTTTTTTTGGAGGGATGAAATCTTATTCATACTTTCTTCTTGTATTAGCTGTAATTGAAGGATAAGTTTGATTTACCCCACAAAGCTCTTTGTTAAATTTAGTTTCAGATCTAACAATTTACTGATAAGAAGGAAATAAATGCAATGAAAGACAAGGGTAACATAAACACAACACAAAAGATACCATAGGAAACCTCTCTTGTGGAGGTGAAAACCCAACAAATAGTTAGATAAATCAATTAAGCCCAGATGCACCTTACAATGATTAGCCTCTGAATACAATTTCTCAATAATGGATTTGACCTGTGTAATTCCAGTGAGCAGTATATAATCATATCAAAACTCAGTAACCTAATTGCATATATGGATCAGTCGCCAACAGTGCTGAGGTAGACTAGTTGCCTAGAAGGTGGGAGCTCCAGCCTTTGCAAGAACAATTGTTGTAGCAGATTGCATATGTAACAATATATTCTCCAAGGAAAAGAAATAACAATTTCTATAGCAATGGATCATTTATGTAGTAGTTGCATTAGTGTTCTCTGAGGAGAAAAGTAGAACTTCACATATATCTCTAATGAGATCACACATCAACAATAGTGTGTGAATTGATTTCTTAGATGCTCAAGGTGAATCTTTATATATACTGATCGACTATTTAATTTAATGCAGGCCGACCCACCTTGGATCTTAAATAAATAACTAATCGAATTGCTAGAATTTGACTAGCTATAAACATTAATAGATCTTACCAATTCAAGAGATTTGTTACTTCTTGTTGGTCTCATTGCTGCTATACAAGTGCTTTATGTGACACATTAAGCCATGAAACTAGGTTTTTCAACATGATCATATCTTATTTGATCAACCAATTTACATATGTAGTTAGATTATGAGGTTGGTACATGGAAAAACCCACTCATAATCCTAGGCTATGATGTTCTACACAATTACAAGCTCATTTGAAGAGCATGCAATATCAAGATTGTATGCATGGTAAGGTCTTGCATTGAGGGATTCCTCTAGGCCTTGATTATTGAATCGATATCGAGGTCTATTTGACTAATTTTATTGATATTTGGGCTGATATGGAGTTTGGAATAAATTGGGTGGATGTTGAAATAATAACTATGGACTAGTCATTTTCCAATAATTTGGGTGCATAGTAGAGTGATTAAATATTTCATGAGTTGATAGTGTTTTGAATAGATGATTGAGGCCAACAATTATAGGAGGGAGTATAAAGGTGGAATCAATGCCAAGAGGTTGTCACTTTTACTTTTAAAATAGAGTGATCTAGGAGGATATATACTATATTTTTAGCGGAAGAGACACATTGATTGATATTTTGATATGATATATCATGCATAAATAGGATTTGGTAATAATAAAATTAAACTTTAAGAAATGATTAGAGTAAGTTGGATAGTTTTAGGATAGAGAGTATGTTTTTTATATTGTCTATCGACTACTAATATTGAGTACACTCACTTAAATGGAAACAACAAAAGTTATAACCCAAGGTTGTGATATAGACTAGATTAGTGGGTGCATTAAAGGACAACTCAATCTACTAGCTTGCATGAATCAAACAAGTATTAGGGTTTGAAGGTAGACCTTAACAGTAAAAAATATTGAAGTCAAATACAAAATAAGAGATGCAAAAAAAACAAAAAAACACAAAGATTTAACATGTATCACACAATGTGTGATACATCCACTTAAGAAACAACCATCCACTTCTTTCCATTATTTATAGACCTTTAAGGCATTTTACAAAGGTCGGTTTACATGCCAAACAATAGTCAACCCCTTTATTAAATAATATGTAGTTATTGTTTTTGGGGTAGTGGTTGGGGGTGCTTCCCCAAGCAACCCTCAATGGGGGCGTTGCCCCTAGACCCCTACTGTGGGCTCTACCCTTGGGTCGCCACTATAGGGGTCTCATCTTCCTATTGATTTGGGGGAAAATGCAACTGACAGAGTTACCAAAATTTAAACCTAACAACATGAACAATTGTCACATACCAACAACAAGAACCCATACATAATAGAAATAATAGCTTGAAAAATAACATATTTTATATACTCTTTATACTTGATTACAACATGTATACAAAATATTACTACGTGAAAAAAACTATCTTACTTCATGAGATTACTACCTCACTCTCTTATAACATAAAGTTTTATATAAAATATTCCTCATTACAATCCCCTCAAGAAATTACAAGAGTATTATTTCTTGTACAAGTCAATGCCTCAACTTTCTCTTTATATTAGTTATCATACAAAGACAAGTATCTCTTAAATTTATCTATAGGGTGATTCTTTTCAATGAGCCATATATCTATGGGAGCATCTCTAAATTTTACAAATATAGACTTCTTAACAATGGAAAATGAAACAAGTGCCACATAGTGGCGTATACTTTCCATTATAGATCATTTATATGTAGTTCTAAATTAGTTGTTGAAAACTATAGTTCATAGTGTTATATTATAGTTATTTTTTTTATAAGGTTGTTAAATTGCTGACCACAAAAATAGTGCGAAGAGTGGATTAAGTGCATAATTAATTTTGGAACATATATGTTTCTTCTTTAAACAATAGGAATCATGTTCAATCAAGAGTTATATTTTAGTTTAGCTCTTATAAATCATTTAGCTATAAAGCCAAACTTCAGTGATTACTCTTTAAGAATTCCAAGGTAGTTTTAGGGGATCTATCCTTTCTTGGTTAAGATTTTAATTTATTTTTAAGTAACTAATTAGTTTCTAAAAAATCATTTTCAGATTTAATTAGCTTTGGTTAAGCAAATATAGATGTATTTTTCTTGGAAAGATGGCTAATTTTAATTGTTGATGTTTAAGGGTGTGTGTTATGGTTCATCAAACTTTTAGGTGGAAATTTATTTTAATAGTTTTAGCTAGACATATTTTTTTAAGATTTTCTTTTGGTGGTAATCAATATTTTCACTTGATTTATTAGTAGCCAAGTGTGGATAAGTTTCATGGAATTTATTTTAGGAAACCATGTTTAGTCGGTTAATTACTTTGATGTATCTAGATAGAATTTTTTTGCATGTTATTGTTATAGAGTCAATTTTGAATTTTGTTTTATTAATGAATAGTAGAGTCGAATCTTTTTAAGATATGGTTAACTGTCTTCTTTATCTTTTTGAGAAAAAGATAATATGATTTAATAGTTTTTAATAGTTACTCTCTAGTAAGATAATTAATAAAATTGTTCCAAGTAGCATTTTATTGTAGACAATGTATATGGGTGTATAAGTATTGACACATTTTTATTTCAGAAAATAATGTTTGGTTTTGTTATTTCGATTAAAATATTTTCGTAATTCTTTTTTTAACATTTGTACCCCACAAGTCTTGTTGGAAAAAAATCAATATGGAGGAGGCCTTTGAAAAAAGGGATCCTATAAGACCAAATCAATTAAACCAATCATAATTGAGATAAGTAATTTATATAATATATTTAATTAATAAATAAATATTAAAACTTTAGAAATATTCAAACGAGGAAAAGTAGTATCTTTTGATTGGTTGATTAGTGCATAACTAATTCACTAATTGTGCACAAGTGAATGCAATATACTAACCTTTGCCAAGTACAATAATATATAAAAACTAGCAAAGAGACTATTACAACTCCTATCACAAATAAGAAGAAGATAAATAGCCAAGCCCATAAATTAACTATTAATTCTAAAAAAAATAGTCACACAACATGAAAATGATTTAACATATTTTTGTATCTATTTATGTGCATATTATTGAGTTCTGACAAACTTGTAATTGTTGAGAAGCTTGGCACATCCAACTTTGATATTTAAAGAAAACTTTGCTATTCATTGTCTCAATTTGTGTGGGGAACTTAAGTTCTCATTGAAGTATATTAGGTACTAAGAATGCATATCAGAATTAAAATTTTGTAACAAAAAAGTATTAGCTGGAGCATATATCGTCTGGGTTGATACTAAATAATGAACTTCTGGAACGACCATTTGCCTACCCCTTTTAATGATAAAGAACAAGTGAGTCAGGTTGCATATCTCTGAGAAAAGGATATGGGTGAACTAGGAAAAACTCCCTTGGAAGGACATATTTAGCACTACATACTAATTAGTTAGTGACTACTTGGTATCTTAAAAAATAGAAAAGACCAACTTATTCCAAAATGGACAACAAATACTTATAAATTTAACATAAAAAACATGATATTTCCAAAGTCCATTAGATTAATAGTAGATAGCTTTTGGTGGATAACCATGTAAAGATGTTTGTAGTTCATGTTTTGGATCACACATGGTGATCCATTTTTTTTGTTTCTTATGTTGATGATAGATGAGAGAGTGATCCGAAATGCTCTGATATAAAAATCTTTACACTATTATCTATGAGAAGCTCTCTCCTACAAATATAACATGTTTGAAAAGGAAGACCATTAATCAATTTTTTTTTTAAAATTTTGGTTGAAAGAGGGGTCTCCTAACCAACCACATAATAAGGCTCATTGGAACTAATTTCATTCTTGCAACAGTGCAAGGAGAAACTTTCTTGTTCATTTCTTGGAGGAAGATGCACAATAACCACCTACATTGACCACATACTTAGCATTTTAATCAGAGATACAATAACTTGGGAGAATGAAACTTAGCCCTTGTTTTGCCTTGACTTTGAAAATATGACTATTGAATTTGTTGGTCACTTGTAAGGAACTCTTCCACATGGAACTGAGTGGATGTTCCATGCTATTGAAGTTCCTAAGTGCTTATCTCAAGTTGATTATTTTTCATTGCTTAGGCAATGCCAATAAAACACTTTTTTTTGCTTTATTAATATATACATTTTTCTAAACAAGACTCCAAATTCAATAAGATTTTCCATGGTATATTTAATGTGTTTAAAGAAAGGCATTACCATTTTTAGGATATTTTTGGTTTTTGTATATTTTTTAAACTTTATTAATATATACATATTAATAAACAAGACTCTAAATTCAATAAGATTTGCCATGGTATATTTAATGTATTTAAATAAAGGCATAACCATTCTCTGGATATTTTTGGTTCTTGTGGGGAGATATTGACAAGGAAAACAAAACACAAAGATTGCGTGCTTCTAATTTTGAAAATTTGGTGCCTTTTGGCTTCAACAAGATGATTATTTGTTATTGCTGCCAAGTTGCTAAGGCATTAAGGAGGTCGGCGAAAAAAATCTTCTAGATCCAAATGAAGTCAAAAGTAACAAGAGGAGTACAATTTTAGATCATTTAGTTGCTATCAGTTGATGAAATTTTTATACGCCAAAAAATACCTTTTGGATTAGTTGCATTCTCGTTCCTCTACTAATGTAGGCATTTCCCAATTTCTAGATCGTGAAACAATAGATTTAAGCTAAGCTTGTCACATTTAAGAGTAGAATCATCATTTGAGGGAGTTTCATTCAAAGGATAATTAAATTCTCCTTTCTCATATAGGATTATTGATACTTATTGCCCAAGCATAAGATATTATGGCAAGATGAGTCATTATTTCAACCTAATTACAAGTTTCCATGATAAGGGTGATTGTTATCAATAAAACTACATCTAATCTCATAATGAGAATGGTTGAAGTGATTTGTACGTATGATAGCATGGTCATTTTTGACCATTTATCACATAGTGTTGTAAGCATATCAAAGCATTTATATTTCAGTTAAGTAGCTCTTACAAAATATTTAGTCTCTAATTTGTCAAGTGATTTTTATGGAAACACAAAGGGATTTGTATTGGAAATGTCCTTTATTAATGCACACATGTTTCGATTAAGATAAGATGGTTTTGAAGGGAATATAAACCATCTACATTAAAAATTATAGTAGCAGTACAACCCCCAATTAGCCAAAAATGACAAGACTACTACTATGCTGCGAGAGGGTTATACAATGTCACATCCCCTCTAAAATCCTTTATTGTCTCGAGAGACTCCCTAGTAATTTTGACTTGTGATGGAACTTGTATTTTAAACATGTGGGGTGTGCATATATAATGGTTATGAACTCTTGACATTAATATTATTAAAAGTTATTGCTATTATGTTATCTTTCAAAATTTAATGAATTGGCCATGTTTCTACATAAATCGAACTAATGGTATTGTGCAAAGAATGTGGTTATCTTGTTAACGTGCAAAGTGAGGTAGATTTTGTACTTTCATGAAGAGATAGATTATCGTGCCAACCTTTGTGTCATGATCTTGCCAGTATAGTTCATCAAACCTAGGTTCATATAACTAGATACAAATATGTAGGATGATATTCAAATAATTATTCTATCCACAATTGATTTTATTGAGACTTGTTTTAATCCTTTGATGAACCTTGGGATCTAGGAACATATTTAGTTTTAGTTATTTTGATCATTTTAAAATTTTTTTGTTCTAGAGGTGCTAATAAGAACCCTAATATGAGCTAGGTCTACCTTAAGAACGACTAAATAAAATTCATCAAGTTTTATGGAATTACTTAGAATACTATATCATTACTAGAAAATAAAAAAGAAAATTTATTCCTTAATAGCATGAAAATGAAACAAACAAATAAAAGATAAACTAAAAGGGGTCTTTCCATCAAATGAAGAAATGGAAAACCAATAGGTGACCAAGTAAGGGAAAAAATGAATGCTCCTGCTTGGTAGAAGGTGACTAAGAAGTTTAGTGGTTGGTGTAGAGTTCCCTTTATCCAGTTGTGATTGTAGCTATATTAGCAACACACAAACTCAAAGATTGGGATTTGATTGAGCAATTGTTCATGGCTTATAGGTTATACATTTAATTAGCAACCTAAGGATGTAAACTTGAAATAGGCCTTCACTGCATGTACAACATGAACTCATCCAAGATTTCCTATTTTAATGAAAAGAAATAAAGTAAAACACAAAAACCTAATCAACCCATGAAAATAAAAAACAACAATGAATTGATACAATAAAACCGAACTATCCTTAAAGTAACTCAAATGATATTAGGATTAAATTGGTTAAAAAATAGTCACTGCTACTAGAAACTATTTGTAGTAATCATAACAACATTGTAAAAATACTTAATCCCAATAACAAAATCAATATCTAACTAGTAATATGAAAGAAAAGAGTGAAGATACATGCATCAAGTGCCCCCCCTTGAGGAACAATCCTAAATGCACAATATTTCAGATAAACTAAATCAATACCTCATATAATCATGCATTCAACATCAATTCATTACAAAACTATTGTACTTGGCTAAAAGGAGATCTATATCCAAAGAACATAAACCTCTTTAGTTTACAACATACTTATATATGTCCAAGACTAATAACATTAACCTTCTAAGCCCTAGAAGGATTTGACCACTAAAATCACATTAAAACATAATTGTCCATCCACAATAAAATAACAAAATCAATAAATGATTCATTAGAGGTGATGAGTCATACCTTGAAGAAGTATCCAAGTGAACCGCATTATCCAATTGACTAGGGCAACCATGCTATATGTTTGACTCTTTCCAAGCATGCTCTACTTGTGGATGCAAGAACCTCCAGAGTCATTGATTGTAGGAGATGGATGAGTAAACCAAGTTGAAATGTTGCAAGAAACATTAGTATTCCAAGAATTAGATATAAAACTTTTTCATTCAATTTACTTACATTATAATGTAATTTGAAGCATTTATGTATATTATTGTCATTCATTAATAAAGATATTAAAATACATCATATTCATTAAAAGAGTTAAGTATAAAGCAATTCTGTAGCATAATAAGAATAAAAGAGTATATCTAAAGTCTCATAAAGACTATATAAAAAATTAAATCTTGGACTCATCATCCTCACCCACCCCTCCACTCCCTACTCCTCCACCAACTTAGTCCATTGTTTGTCAACAAGTAGGCCCAACTAGTTGGTTCCTCATTAGAGCCAACCACCTAAAGGCACTATGCATTGTCATTCCTAAGTGAGGTGTTAGAGGATTCCAGTAGAACCCATTATCTTTTCCAATACTCCTCAACCTTAGATCATCTAGCTCAACTAAATTCTCTCTAATACAAGCAATAAGACCAATGGAGGGTAGAAGAGTAGGGACAACTAGGTAAGCTCTTGTCTGCTAGCTTATTACATGTAGGTCCTAATTATTGTGATTGTTTAACGATAATTGTATAAGGAAATGGGTTCTCTCCTCTTAAGCTCATGTGAGAGTTCTTGCCATCTTTGTGCAAGAAATTCTAGTACATCTATTCTTGTAGTTCATGTTATCTATTAGAATTAGTAATCTTTCCTTGGTTGTTTTATTTAATTTGAAGATAAACCAAGGTATCCTCCTTTTATTTATTTTAGGATATTCCTAAAGGAATATCTACATGTAATTTTGTCCTATAGTTCAAGTGGGAGGACAACTCATATTTTGTAATTCCTTTAATAAGGAAAATAGTTTATTCCTCATGAGGATGCTTACACTTGGCACACACATAGTATGAATGTGACACTCATACACATAGGGAGTTACATGAAAACTCCTCCACTCATCTCTACTTAAGAGATGTTTCTCCACACACTTGACACAATTTTCTCACATTTCCTACACACAATTTCTCTCCTACTAGTTCTATCATATTGTATCGAGCTTCTTGCTCATATTCTATCTCTCTCTCTCTTTAGGGTTTTCATGCCTCATTCATAATACACAAAGGGGTTCTTCTTTTCTTTTCCCCTTAAAAAAATCTGTTGGCTCTTGTTGGATTCTTGGAGTATTCTCTTGGTTTTGGTGTTTGATCTTGCAGTTCTCTCATATTTGGTTTATGGTAAAATCCTTCTTGCACTTCACTCTCTTGGATTATCTTCTTGATCTTGTTTCCATTCTTTTAATACTTCTAACATGGTATCAGAGCTACTAATCCTTGTTTAAGTGTTTTGTAGGAAGGTTCCATTCAAAGGAGAAAGCTCTTCTTGTTGATCTAATATTTGTTGCAGCTCTAACTTGTTTCTTTCATAATTGTTTTTCTCTTTAACCCTCTTTGAAAGGCTTGCCGCCAGAGAGTAGCTTTTAGATTTCTTTTGGGTTTAGTCGGTTCATCACCAAACCCAACTCATCTTTCTTCATTTCAAGTATTTTTTTTGCAAGTTCTAATCTTAGACTTAGTTGGGAAACCACAAGGCTTTCTTTTCAAGTTTTTTTTAAAATCTAATATTTCTTGCAGGATTCAACTATCTTCATATTCAGTTTCCTAATCCCTTGCATGTAGGATATTTTACCTTTTTTCTTCCAGACATTTCTCCTTTTCTTTAGCTTGGTTTAAATCTAACTTTGTTGCCAATTTCATATATTTATCTCTGTTATTTATCCATATCTTTGTTATTCTTTCATATATATTTGCTTTTATAATATTATGCATGCAAGTTTCATAAATATTTGTTTTGATAGTACCTCACTCAGTCGCTCATATATTTTGAACCAAGTCACATTAGGAAGATCTCTTCGGTCAGAATCTAGAGAATTAGGTTATCTCAAAGATATCCAAAACTTAGCTTGATCCAACGGTTTATTTGAGAGATATTCCCTCCGCACCAAGACTGTATTTTCCATGACAATTTATTCCCTCCATTTTTTTTTTTCTTTCTAACATAATTGTTGTTGCATATTTTTCATCATCACATTCTTCTGGTTTATATCAGTTTTCATCATTACTTTGTTTCATCATTGCAACTCTAATATTAGTCATTTATTTTATCATTAGATTCCTGAGTTTTTTTTTTTTATCATTATTCATTATATAACATTTTTTTGCAGGGAATCCATTCTCTTCCTTTGCTAGATCAGTTTATTTGTCTATTTTTTAAATTAATTCGTTCAAATCTGAATGTTAAATTAATTTTATATTTAAATGCTAGCTTGGTTTTAAATTAGTTTATTATATTGTTAGCTTTCAATTCAATTTGTCAAATCCATTCTTTTAACAATAGCATTTGATTAAATTTTTTTTTGTTTCTATCAATTTGTATAAACAAATCTTAATTAACATCAATACATTATCACTTGTTTATTCATGATTTCACCCTTAATTTTAATTTTAATCAATTTATCTCCTTTATTTTAAAACATTTAATAATTTTTTTAATTTTTTAAAGAGCTCAATTTGTTTTATTCAAAGCTTACTTAACCTTAGAGTTAATTTATTTTTTCTTGTTCTTTATCTTTAGAGATTCCTTATATCTCACTTTGCTAAAGTTACTTTCATCATTTAATTAGTTAGTCATGACTACCCTAATTCCATAAATCAAGTTAAATAGCTCTAACTATCACCAATGGAAAACACACATCTCCTTTATTTTTCATTTTAAACATTTACTCTAAGTTGCTATAAATGCTTCTATTGAACCAGCTGCCATTGCATCTCAGACAGACAGTACAGATGTATGACAAGTTAAAAATGAAGAAGCTCTTGGTCTAATTGGTCTTTCGGTTATTGCTAACTTATATGTATTGATTGGACATTGCACCAAAGCTCATCAAGCATGGGCCATTTTGCAACAAACCTATGATAGCTCCAGTGAATCGCGTAAGATTCAACTCCAAGACAACTTGGAAGACCTTAGGTATATTGACTTTAAATCCATGGATGAATTCTTACTTAAATTTGATGCTATTAAGACTCAATTAAATGGTGTGAATGTTACTTTAAGTGATATTAGATTAATTACTATTATTCTCAAGAAGTGTCTTCCTAAAGAGTTTCAACAATTTATTACTAACATTCATTTGCAACTTGCTATTCCTACTTTAGCTCCTCAGTTAACTTATGACATTTTTCAAAATCTTTTATGTTAAGAGGAAGCTAAGTTATTGCAATTTAGTACTCTTAGATCTTCTGAACATGCTTTTGTGTCTAAACATCAAAATCAAAGTAATAGATTCATAAATATAATTCTTCTCATAATAATCATAATTCTCATAATTATAATCATCATAACAATAATAATAATCATAATAACACTAGATTTAACTCTAGGTCCTCATATAACAACAATGCTAATTACAATAATAATAATTATAATAATCAACAAAATAAGAAACCTCATTGTACTTATTGTGGCAAAGATGGTCACCTAACTAATGTTTGTTTTAAAAAACAAAATGATAAGAAGCCTATGAATAACAATAATCAAAATAACTTCAAATCTCAAGGTAATCAATCTCATCATGCTTTTACTGCTTGTTTCAAAGCTTCTCATGCATTAAAATGGATTATTGATAATGGGGCTTCTCACCACGTTACATCTCATAGAGAAGTGTTTGATTCTTTGTAACCCGATAAAACAAATATTCCTATTCAATTAGATAATAATCATAGTTGCAAAGTTGATGGATTTGGTGATGTTAATGTTCCAAATGGAAAATTACATAATGTTCTTGAGTTTAAATCCAATCTTCTTTCAGTTGCTCTTGATTATGTCAAGATTACAAAGTTGAATTTCATAAGGACATGTGTTACATTATTGATCCTAAGAATGATCATGTTATCGCTAATGCTAAGTTGGATCAAGATAATTTGTTTAAGTTTTATGAGTTTGCCTCATCAAGGTACTCTTTGAAAGTTAATATTGATTTCAATGTATGGCATGAAAGGCTTGGCCATTTGAATTATAATTATATTTCTAGATTGCTAAAATCTAACATGGTTGAAGGATTGCCACATATTGTTCCATCTAAAATTACATGCACAGGGTGCATGAGTGGCAAAATGAAAACTTGAAAAGGGAGCCCTTTCCTCATGGTACTTCATGGAGGGCATCTCATAAGTTGCATTTGATTCATAGTGACCTTTTAGGACCAATGGAGAACACCTCCATTAAAGGTTCAAAGTATGCTCTTACCTTTGTTGATGACTTTACTAGAAGAATTTGGATCTATTTCTTACATAGTAAAGATCAAGTTCTTGATATATTTTCTGAATTTCATATGCTTGTGGAAAGGCAATCAGGTTCTAAGCTTCAAATTCTTAGAACAGATAATGGTACTAAATATGTTAACAATGCATTTCATTCTTATTTGAGATCTTTTGGTATAAAACATGAGCTTACTATTCCTTATACACCACAACAAAATGGTGTAGCAGAAAGGAAGTGTATAACTATTGTGGAAATGGCTAGATGTATGTTGCATGCAAAAAATATTCATTACAAGTTATGGGCTAAAGCAATGGCTTGTTCCACTTATCTTCTTAATAGAACTCCTACTAAAGCTTTGCAAGATATAACTCCCGAGGAAGCGTGGTCCGGTGGAAAACCAAATTTACAACATTTGAGAATTTTTGGATCTATTGCTTATGTTCACACACCCAAACAAAAAATGCACAAACTTTATTCTAAATCTTCTCCATTTATTTTTGTTGGGTATGATGAATTTACTAAAGGTTATAGAGTCTACTACTAACAAGGTGCATATTGCAAGAGATGTTTGCATTGCAGAAAAACAAGTCCATGATTGCTCCAAAGTCAAAGATAATAAATTTCAAGGAGGCACTATTGAGATTGTGGAGGACCAACCTCCTATTCTAAAACCTACTCCTAATGCATCTATTTATATTCCTACTAGTAATAGTAATGATGATGATGATGGTAATAATATATCTACTCCTCATAGTGATAATGTTGATCATGATGATAATGATACTACTCATAGTGATATTTCTATTAATTCTAAGAGAAATCCTAAATGGTTTAAAGATTTACTTAATGAAGATGATGATTATATTGCTAGAATGGGTGGTCTTAGACCTAGGAGAGTTAATTATTATAATTATGCTTTAATGTCTTCTCTTATGAACTCTAATGATCCTCAAACCTTTTCTCAAGCTAAAAATCAACCTCATTGGCAAAATGCTATGCAAGAGGAATATGACACTTTAATTTCTAATAATACTTGGGATTTAGTTCCCTTACCTCATGGTAAAAATCTAGTTTCAAGCAAATGGTTATATAAAACTAAGTTGAATGCCAATAATGAAATTAGTAAGTTTAAAGCTAGGTTAGTAGTAAGAGGTTTCTCTCAAATTGAAGGATTATACTATACAGAGACCTTTGCCCCTATTGCAAAAGTGCGTACCATTAAATTTGTTCTTGATTTGGCTTCTAAAATGAATTGGCCTATTCACCAAATGGATGTTAAAAGTGATTTTCTAAATGGTGATTTGCATGAAGAAATTTATATGTCCCAACCTTTTATTGAAAAAGGTCATGAAATCTAGTATGCAAACTAAATAAATCTATTTATGGTTTAAAGAAATCTCCTAGAGAGTGGTATTCCAAAATTAATGCCTTCTTTATTTCTCAAGGTTTTGAAAGAAGTAAAAATGATCCTAACATGTATATCAAGCATAATGAAGATGACATTATTATTATCATTCTTTATGTTGATGATTTGATTCTTACTTTTAGTTCTAACCATTTAATTTCCGATATTAAGTTCCAACTTAACCAAAAATTTCAAATGATTGATTTAGGACTTTTACATTATTTCCTAGGAATGCAAATTTGGCAAACCCCTAAGGGTATTTTTATTTCTCAAAGCAAATATGTTAAAGATCTTGTAGATAGATTTTATTTGAATGATGCTAATCATGTTTCAATTCCATGTGAATTAGGAACTAAGTTAATGATAGATATGGAATCTCCATTTATAGATGCTACTCCTTATAGACAACTTGTAGGTAGTTTAAATTATCTAACTATCACTAGACCTGATATATCTTTTAGTGTTGGTTTAGTTTGAAGATTCATGTCCAAACCTCAACAAACACACTTCAAAATTGCTAAAAGAATATTGCAATACATTAAAGCTACTATTAACTTAGGATTATTTTATGATGCAAATTATGATTTTTCTTTAAAAGGTTTTACTGATTCAGATTTAGGTGGAGACCCCAATAATGGGAAATCTACTTGTGGGTATTGTTTTTCTCTTGGTTTAGGTGCTATATCTTGGAAACGCAAAAAAAGATCAATCTGTTTATCTATGTTCTACCAAATCTAAATACAAAAGTTGTACTCATGCCTCTAAAGAAGCTTTATGGCTTAGAAGAATACTTAAAGATTTGGTGTTAGATTAGGTGAAATACTAATCTCCCAAGAACACCTGCATGCATAACCCTGTCACATGGAAGAAGCAAAGCACAGAAGCAAGAAAAATCATGGAGGCCAAAAAGCCAGAGACATCTTATGGACATGCAAAGAGAAATCTCTATTATGATCCAATAAGTGAATTAATTAAATACAAAGAGGGAATCCTTATAAAAGGATACCAAAACCCTAAAGGTGAAAACCCTAAAGAATAATGAGATGCCTAAGTCTAACTTAAGTGTAGAGAATAATAGACTAATAATTAAATAAATTAATTATTAGCTATAATATGACTACTCTAACACCCCCCCTTAAGTGTAACTTAGGGAGAAGCTAAACAACTAAGGACTAAAAGATGCATGAAAACAAAAATGCATGAAAGAGCTATGGGTCCCGGCAACAAGGCCTGATCAGGTACCCAAGTACAATAAAATAAACTAGATGAAGGAAACAAAGCCTCCAATCTAGGGAAAGTCCCAAAGAAAGGAACAAGAAAGAGCATGAAGCATCTCCGAAGCATGAAGCTGCAAACACTGTCAGAAGAATACTGCTGGAACCCCCACTGAAATAGTGCATGACCAGGTAGAGAAGACAAAGTCTGAAGAGCTGATCAATCAAAGAGGTGACCTCCAAAATAGGAATGAATGAGTGTCTATATAGTAGATGATCCATCTCACCGAAATGCATAGGTGCCTAGCCACTGCATCCGCCTAGTACATAGGAACAAAAACTGAATACGTAGATCACTCAACCGAACCAAGGAAGCAATAGAGCCAACAGGTGAACCCCCCCATAATGCTGAACGGGGTGACAGGAACACTGAAATGCAATGCCAGAAACATCTGCAAGAAGAAGAAACAGGAACATCTATGTGCAAAAGAAGGTACAAGCACAGGATAAAGGGCGGTGTCATAGACACAAACTACATGAGGCTAATGTCGTGGAAGGTACACTCACTTGACAAAGGTGGATGAGCACAAAAGGCAAAACATCATAACCCCCCCATGGCACTTTATAACTGAGTGCATATACAAACAAACACATAGTGTTCAAGATCCCAAAATGCAAAAGAAGGCACTTTATCTCAGTGCGTTTACAGAAAAAAGAATGCAACAGTGGAGATATATACAATACTCAAAAGAAGAAGGAAAGAAGAACAGTGAGAACAGAAGCAGAAGTCATCCCAAGAATGGAGATCCGTGGACCTGTAAAAGCCAAGTAGTCCATCTGAGTGTAGAAAAGAAAAACTCAATGGAGGAAGAAACTGGTATAGAATCTGGAAATAAGACCTCTGAAACTGAAAAGTACACTGAACAAGCTTTCCGAAAATACCAAGTTTGCTGAAAACTGAGCCCGAATGTGAGAGATATAGTGTCCGAAATGCAAAAAGTACCCGTGACTTTGACTGGCAGAAAACCCCTGCAAACGGAAAAATCAAACAACCAAACTAAAAAAAACAGAACGGTCTCGGAACCAGCTTTCCGTCGATATCTTGTTTGGCAAAAAATGCCATCGTATGCTCAAGTTACGGCAAAAACAGTGACAGGTGCTCTGGCAGGCACCTGAAAAAGAAAACCTCTGAATTCAACAGCCTGGTGCGAAAAATGGAAGAAGAATCTGGAAAAAAGCTATTTGTATAAAACGACCATCTCAGAATCATCTTTCCGATGATGTCTCGTTTGCCCACTAACTCCTCCGTACGAGCAAGTTATGCCAAAAAAAGCATCAGGTGCTCTAGGAAGGCAAAAAAGCAGCCCTGCCTTCGAAGGTATGGTACGAAAAATGAGGCAAAAAACTTGAAAAGAAACCTCCATAATTGCGTTCGTCTCGGAAAGAGCTTTCCGATGATATAAAAAACTCCCAAATACACCTCCAGATGAAGAAGATATGGCAAAAAAGGCCCAATTACCCTTAAAAATAGAGCCCTAAAAAAACATGCAAATTTTTTTAAAAAAAATTAAAAAGCATGTCCGCTGACATCATGCTGACATCAGCAGAGGGCCTGGGGGCTGAATCAGGAAACCCCGGGTCATGTGGGGGACCAGGGGCTGGTGCTGGTGCCGGCGGTGGGCGGGCCGGCGAAGCGGAGGGCGCGGGCGCGGGCGGCGGGGCCGGGAGCGGCAGAGGCCGCAGACTAGCTGAGCGGAGGGAGCGGGCGCGGGCGGCGGGGCCGAGGGCGGCGGAGGCCGCAGACTGGCGGAGCTGGGCCGGCGGGCAGCGGGCGGCGGCTCTGTGGTGGCCACTTGGCGGTGCGCTGGTGGCCGCCGTGCGGCCGCCCAAAACTTTTTTTTTTTTTATAAATTTTTGACAACCGCCGTCTCGGAGTGCGTGCCAGGGCCGTACGGCCCTGGTATGCAAAATTTTTTTGCCTCAGATGCCACTGTGTCCAAAATGGACAAGTTTTATATGGATTTAGGGGTTCTTGGGCCTTCCGGACACAATGGTGGTGTCCCTTTTTGCCCAAGGTGAGCCAAATTTTGGCTCCCCCCCAGATCCACAAAAAAAACTCCTGAAACCTTTGAAAACCGCCTGCTTCTGAAACACTTCAACAAAACACGAACAGCGAGCAGCAAGATGGCTCTGATACCATGTTAGATTAGGTGAAATACTAATCTCCCAAGAACACCTGCATGCAGGTGTTCTTGGGAGATTAGTATTTCACCTAATCTAACATTTGGGTCTACCTCAACAAGAACCTACACCTTTCTATTGTGACAATCAAAGTGCAATAGCCTTGGCAAAGAATCCAGTTTACCATGCAAAGTCAAAGCACATTTCTCTCCACCACCACTTCATTAGAGAACAAATTGAAGAAAAGAAAGTGTCCCTCATCTATTGCAAGGGTGAAGATCAAGTTGCAGATATTTTGACAAAGCCTCTTTCTGGAGAAAAAATGAATTTCATTGTGAAAATTTGGGTTTGATACCCATTGATGTAATCACCCCAAGTAAAGATTAAAGGGGGGTGTTAGAATTAGTAATCTTTCCTTGGTTGTTTTATTTAATTTGAGGATAAACCAAGGTATCCTCTTTTTATTTATTTTAGGATATTCCTAAAGGAATATCTACATGTAATTTTGTCCTCTAGTCCAAGTGGGAGGACAACTCATATTTTGTAATTCCTTTAATAAGAAAAATAGTTTATTCCTCCTTATGAGGATGCTCACACTTGGCACACACATAGTATGATTGTGACACTCATACACATAGGGAGTTACATGCAAACTCCTTCACTCATCTCTACTTAAGAGATGTTTCTCCACACACTTGACACAATTTTCTCACATTTTGTACACATAATTTCTCTCCTACTAGTTCTATCATATTGTATTGAGCTTCTTACTCATATTCTATCTCTCTCTCTTTAGGCTTTTCATGCCTCATTCATAATACACAAAGGGGTTTTTCTTTGCTTTTCCCCTTACAAAAATCTCTTGGCTCTTGTTGGATTCTTGGATTATTCTCTTGGTTTTGGTTTTTGATCTTGCAACTCTCTCATATTTGGTTTATGGTAAAATCCTTCTTGCACTTCACTTTCTTGGATTATCTTCTTGATCTTGTTTCCATTCTTTTAATAGTTCTAACACTATCCTACTAACATTTCATAACCCCTTTTCTTGTTTGCAAGGACTTGATACTAAACAACAAGTTTGGTCATGAATAAGATCCAATTATTGAGGATATAATCTAGATCACACCACTCAGCTCAGAGGCCCAAGATAGAATATTTCACCATTTCTCTATAATTAACCATATGAGTACCTCTATTTTCCTCATTTTTCATATGAGTAGAAGGCTCTGACTTGCAAATCTACAACATATATATAATATAATATGTATATGTATTATAATATATAATACACACACACACACACACCAAAAGAAGCCAACGTAAAACCTTTAACATCATTTTTGTTCATAACAAATATCCATTTTGTGGACAATACAAAAGGGAATAAATGACTATTTTGAGCATTCCAACGACCCCCACATTCTCCTCGATGTTGAGAAGCATGCACTTCTTATCTAATAGATGTAAAATTACATGAGAAGAGAATAATTTCTTTGGAAGAAAGGGACATTCCAAATCCAAGACATTTACGAACCTAATAAGGGTTACTTGAAGTTGATGAGAACATAATTGAAACTAATGATGGAAATAGTTCAACATGAAGCAGTTAGTTGTGGGCTACACAACTTTTCAATGAATAATTTAGCAACAATACATTGACTGAACAATGCCAATGTTTTGTACAATTGCTAAAGATGCACAAAATGAGGCTTTTTCTAGCCAAATCAAAAATTCATGTGAACAAAAAATTGAAGAAAAATGTTATTATTGTCTAAAATATTTTTAATGCTCTCAATTCTATTAGAAAAACTAGTAAAGAAAGAGATACAAGACCTTTCAATAGAGTAATCACAACCTCACTAGTAAGCCATGATTTTAGGAAGGCTCATTTATTGAGGCAAACTTGTCTTGGTATGAATCTAAATTGTAAAACATTATCTAGAGTACTCGGACCAAGATCACGACTAGATTGTCATCTTCAAAATGATGTGTGGAATTTTAGTGGGAGGTTTTCACGTGTTGATAAGAAGATAACCAAGAATGTAAAGGATGAAATTCAACAATTCTGGCAATCTAATTAGAGACTATCACACAATGTGAAGGATGCTTTAAAGTTGAGAATTGGCAAGAAAATCTACACATTACATCCTAAATATTTATTGGAATGTAGTCAAACAATATTGTACAAAAAAGTTTGTGAAAAATACCCAACTTTGTAAATCTTCCAAAGGGAATATGAATCTTGTGAGCCATTTTATCATGTACCTTCTTAAATCTATAATACACGTCACTATAAATACCACATATGGTTTTAATGTATCATAATCTATTATGGTATATTCATTCTACTTTGCATACCGATAAAATGTTGTAAGAGTGTGGTGTAATGCAACTCCTTAAGTCATCTAGGGACTTGTTAGATTTATTTTTATGTGCTAGAGATGATGGATGATTTTCTAATAAAAATATTTATGTAAATGAGAAGTTTTTACAATATGGTCGATTGTCAAAGTTTCAATCATGATTTCATGAGGGAAACAAATATGAATTTGGTAAGTGATGGTTAACAAAAAGAGGTATGAGACAATGAAATATAGTTTGAAGAGTGGAGGTAAAGGTTCTAGAACTGAGTTGGTAACAAGATGAGTCAATATTGGCAATTTTATATGAGAGTTTAATAAATGAGATTTCTACAATTATGAAAGGCATAAGCACAAGTCGTAGTGGTTGGATAAAAAATTTAGGATGTGTAAGGATTATTTTCCAATTGGTATTATTATATGCTAGTCAATTTTATAGAAAACAATGCACTACAACCACAAAGTGAGGTATGAATGCAATATCAAAATTCTATTCAGGTTGCTATTTTTGTTTACATCACATATGGACATGAAAATGATAGTAATAAAGATTATATGTAGATAATCAAGGAGTACCTTTTCTACATGAGTGATGACAAGTCTCATTCATTAGAATATGTGAAACATTATTTTCATATTTTTTTAATAGGAAAAATATATCACACTAGATCAACATCTCATTTGGTCAAATAAATGCATGATTTAGTTAAAGGATGTTCATATGTTTTATCCGTTGAGTATAATACACGTAGAGAAAGGCATACCTCATATGTGGAGTTCTTTGTAAGTTAGGAATAGAAAAAGGGACTGCGATGGAGTAGGCACATGTATAAAGAGATCTTTAGTTAAGAAAAAACTAAAGGTTACGTGTGGTACTACATTCAATGATGCATATTTTTATTGTTGATTGGTGTAGGCATACATTGTCACAAGGAGGGACACTTGAGTTATAAGTGTGCAAGTTATTTTGCTTTGCTAATGAGGGCACAATGGAAAATAGAATAAATTGTCAAACAATTAGAGACTCTACAAAGATGCATTCATTTTCAAGCTTAGATGCAAGTGCATGTACTATTTGGATCTATGAGAGTAGTCTTATTTTTGTCAAAATTGTATTTAATGTGTTTGGAATCAATGTGAGTCAAGCGAGTGGGAAGATACATAGATCCACAGTATCCAACCCTAGTATCTTAAGTGCAGTCTTCTTTATATGATAAGATGAAAACTTGACTTGATTATGACCATCTTTTAAATCTTGTACAACTAGGACATGTTTATCAGTTGTTGCACCAAAGGGGAATGAAGAGATGTTAGACTATTGGTTGGCATGATGTGTACAATGATAATGAAATCTAGCACATTTTATGATAGATGATGATGAGTTCACATATCATACAAGTTCAATTGTTGTTCTTATTATTAGAAAGAATGACATACTTTCATTTTAAGACTATGAGAAACAAAAAACAATTCTCATGTAATTACACCTTGTTATAGAAATAAATGTTGAGTTTTTGAAGCATCATACTAAACCAAGTACAAAAAAATTGTTGATAGTCAATAGTGTTGATCATGAAGCAATATAGGATATTTTCAAGGTAAGAGATGACACTTTAGATACACTTGGGTAGCATATCTAGCTCATACCATATGAGAAATGTATGATTATTTCCATATCTTATTGATATATTCATGTTAAATTTAACCATTATTGAGTGAAAAGTAGGTTGGAGTTTATGTTTCTAAACAATTTTGAACAAATGTAAGTCTTCTTGATGGACAATAATTATTTCATTGAGAAGCGATTCTGACCCTAGTTTAATATTGCAATTCAAGTGTTATTGAAAGTTGTAATGGTTTGAGGTTGTAGCTTGATAGTAGGATGATTTAATGTATTTGTACATGAGAACATAATTTTTTTATGATATATGATGTATTTCTATATTGAATGAAATACAAAATTTAAGATTTATGAAGTACTAGCATGTGAGGACGTGGAAAATATGATATACGAGCATTATTGGTTATATTAAAGGTGGAAGGAATCCAAATTATGATGATTTTGAATGTCATGTATGTACATGAAATAATGAATTAGTGTGTGGAATGAATGCAAATAATGATAATTACAATGAAAAGATGCATTTACTAACAAATCCTATGCATATGTACCTACTTATGTATGTTCATGAGAATTATTTGTATGTGTAATGATGACTATGCATGTGAAACATATGCAAATTTTGATGATTATGGTGAAAATTTGCATAGACTAAAAAATCTTATACATTCTACGTTCATTAGAACCATTCAATGTTCATTAGGTCTATCCTACATTGATGAGGATTGTCCTACATTCATTTGGATTTCCTAGGTTCATTGGGACTACCCCTTTTTTATTAGGACCATCCTAGGATCATTATGACATTGATTAGGATTTTTCTAGGTTCATTAGGGATCCCAAACATTGATTGGGATTATCTTAGGTTCATTGAGGTTGTCCTAGGCTCATTAGGAATAACCTATATTCATTAGGGTTGTCCTAGGTTTGTTAGGGCTATCAGAGGTTGATTAGCATTGTCCTAGGTTCCTTAGGGTTATCCTATATTCATTAGGGTTATCTATGTTTCATTACGAATATCCTATATTTATTAGGGTCATCCTAGATTAATTAGGATTTCCCTAAATTCATTAGGATTGTCTTCAAGTTCATTAGGATTATCGAGAGAGGTTTTTTTGGAGGGATGAAAAATTATTCATACTTTCTTCTTGTGTTAGTTGTAATTAAAGGATAAGTTTTATTTACCCCACAAAGATCTCAATCTTACCATTTAAGATATTTGTTTCTTCTTGTTGATCTCATTTTTATTGTACAGGTGTTTTATAGGAAGCATTAATCTATGAAATTAGGTTATTCAACACCATTATATCTTGTTTGATCACCCAATTTGTGTATGTACTTTGATTATGAGGTTGGTTACATGGAAAACACCACTTATAGCTACAAGCTCTTTTGAAGATCATGCAACATCGAGATTGTAAGCTTGGTAAGGTCTTGCATTGAGGGCTTGCTCTTGGGCTTGATTATTGAATCAATATGGATGGCTATTTGACTAATTTGGTTGATACTGGAGCTGATATGGATTTTGGAATAAATTTGGTGGATAAACATGTTGAAATAATAACTATGGATTAGTCACTTTCTAATAATTTGGGTGCATAGTAGAGGGATTAAATATTTCATGACTTGATAGTATTTTGAATAGAAGATTGAGGCCACCAATTCTAGGAGGAAGCATAAAGGTGGAATGAATGCCAAGAGGTTTCCACTTTTACTTTTAAACTAGAGAAATCTAGGAGGACACTATATTTGCAGTGGAAGACACACATTGATTTATATTTTGATACGATATATCATGCATAAATAGGATTTGGTAACGATCAAATTAAACTTTGAGAAATGATTAGAGTAATTTGGATAGTTGTAGAATAGAGAGTATGTTATTTTATATTTCCTATCAACTACTAAAATTGAGTATGTTCGCTCAAATGTAAACAAGAAAAGTGATAACCCAAGGTTGTGATATATACTAGATTGGTGGGTGCATTAAAGGACAACTCAATATACTAGCTTGCATGAATCAAACAAGTATTAGGGTTTGAAGGTAGACTAGAATAGTAAAAAATATTGAAGTCAAATTTAGAATAAGAGATGCAAAAAATAAATACATAGAGATTTAACATGGATCACCCAATGTGGCTACATGCACCCAAGAAACAACCATCCAATTATTTCTATTATGTATCAAAGAAAAAATTACAATATGATTCCTTTCACATTACACAACCACTTATTTATAGACCTTTAAGGTAGTTTGTACAAAGGTCAATTTACATGCCAAACAATAGTTGAAGTTCCTTTATTAAATAATATGCAATTTTTGTTTTGGGAGTAGTGGTTGGGGATGCTTCCCCAAGCAACCCTCAATGTGGGCATTTCCCCCAGACGCCTACTGTGGTCTCTACTCCTGAGTTGCCACTGGGGGGGGGGGGGTGTTATCTCCCAATTGGTCTAGGGGGGTGGGAAAAATGCAACTGCCACTGACACCAAAATTTAAACCCAACAACATGAACAATTGCCACATGATATCAACAATAAGAACCCATACATAATATAAATAATAGCTTTAAATATAATATATTTTATTTACTTTTTATAATCGATTACAATAGGTATACAAAATATTACTATGTTAAAAAACTTATCTTAATTCATGAGATTACAAACTCACTCTCTTATAACATAAGTTTTATATAAAATACTCCTCATTACAATCCTCTCAAGAAATTATAGGAGTATTATTTCTTGTACAAGTTAATGCCTCAACTTTCTCTTTATATTATATTTTATACAAAGACAAGTATCTCTTAAATTTATCTACAAAGTGATTATCTTCAATGATCCATCTATATATGAGAGCATCTCTAAATTTTACCAATATAGACTTCTTAACAATAGAAAATGAAATAATGTATAACAACTAGAAAAGAGAATATTACAACTCCTATCACAAATAAGAAGAAGATACATAGCCAAGCCCATAAATCAACTAATTATTCTAAAACAAATAGTCACATGACCTTAAAATGATTAAACATATTTTTGTATCTATTAATGGCCCAAGAAATGACCACATAGATTAAAAAAAAGGTAAGTAATAAAATCCATGGCAAGATGATGAAAAAGTCATGTAATTACCAAAGCTTAAAATGACCAAGGAAAAATAGTACATGGAAGGAAGATTTACCAAAGTAGAAATGTTGCACCCATAATGAAATCCACAATAGTCATGATCTCTAAATACCAGATGGTTGAGGAATAATATCACAATTTTGATGCAACCAAAAAATAATCAAAGGTGAAATTGAGCAGGCCTTCTATGAGGGATAAGGAAGTTAGGAAGTATCAATGTTATAGAAAAGTCACACCATGTGCAATCAACTAGCCAATGGAACAAGAAAAATTAGGAACTTCTCCAAAGTAAAAGGGTGATAATGAGGAATCCTTCCAAGAATTAACTACCACACTTATCATTCCTTAATTAGAAAGGAAATTTGATGAGTGTCTCATGCCTCTGTTGCAAGGGTTTAAACCGTTGCTCCCATCTCAAGTGCATTATGTCTTCTCAATGCTGGCTCTGGGAGTCCCATTGATACTTTGTTGGCCCATGGGACCTCATTTCCTAGGGATGGTGGAGTTGTGGGTGCCTCTACCCCTACTCTCTTTGTCTCCTAAGCTCCTTCATCAGCCCATTTTGTGATTGGTTTCCATCCTTTTGGTGCCTTTGTGTCTGGGGGAAATATTGTTGGTTCTGGTGCAGGGGCGACTGGTAGGTCTGGGGCCTCTTCTGGGTCTAAGCATTGTCAAGAAATTAGGAGTTTTATTATAGTTTCAAATACCATATCTATGAAGATGAATGTGGAGTTGGAGAAGGAAATGGATACTAATGTTTCCATCTTCTCCTCTCATGTTGTTATCTGTAGATTTAGGCATTTTTGGCCCAACCTTCTCCAATTGCACACTTGGATTTCTCAACAATGGGAACCCTTCATTTTAGGTACGGTCCATATTTTCTCTATGGCAAGAGGATTTCTCATTGCAAAATTTGATAATGCTCAAGATAGAAACATTATTTTGTGTGATCATTTTTTTACTTGGGATGATAAGTTCCTACTAATGGTTAAGCCATGACATGTTGATTTCTCCCCTTTTTAACATGATTCCTATCTAGGTGCGGCTTCCTCACCTTCCTCTTCATCTTTGGTTTGATTCTCTATTGGAGGAAGCATGAAATGTATTAGGTGATTTTCTAATGGTATTATGCTTAGATTCTTGTGGAAATGGATATCTCTAAAGGCTTGCCAATTGAGATTGTAATTAACTCTTCTATGGGTAGCTAGGTTCAAATCTTGGACTATGAAGGGGTTCCTTTTAGTGCGGAAGATGTTTTAAAATTTGGCATGCTGCTGCCCAATGCAATTTGGAGAAAAAAATGGTCTACCATGTGGTGGAATGGTGCTTTTGAACAACATTATATAGTTGAAAAGAGGTTTTATTGAAGTTTTTCATAGGTAGTCATGGAGGATTGTCTCGCGGACTCTTCCTAGGTTGATTTGGTTGGTGATAATAGGGGTGTGGAGGGTGTTATTTTCCCTTTGAATGTTGGGACTTCAGTTGGTTCTTTTGCTCCCATTTTTGATGCACTAGTTGCATCTCAAGATAGTGCTGCCTGTGATAGGGATTTTTTGGTGATTGTGTTGTGACTATTGAGAGACATGTTGTTTCTAGCCCTGTATCTCTAGATGTTGTTGGCCCTATCTCAGGTTCTTTTACGAGTGGTGTTGGTCTTCCCTCGCGGGGTTTTGGGGGTCCAACACAAAATTCTATGGCTTTGTAGGATGTGGCTGCTAAGGTGGAGGAGGGATGGTTTACACTGAAGGATAATAAATCTAAGATGCCTACACCCTCATTTGATATTCCCTTCTCTTCCAAAAGGGTATGGATAAAGGTAAATCTTAATTTTTGGGTGTTTTGGCTACGGTTTCCTCTGGTCCTTTGCTTTGTTCTTGGTTGTAAATTTTTTTTTCATGCAACGCTTGTTTAAGGTTGTGATAGACTAGTAGTAAAACCTTCGCCTTGGTCTTGCACCGTTCCTTGTTGTGGGCTTTCATGTATTATCTTTTATGACCTTTTTGTAAATGGTTTGAGGTCCCTTCAAAACCTATTTTTCTCTTAATAAAAAACTACCACATTTATCATTTAATATCTCCATGCATCAGTTAAATTTTCAAAAGAAAAGTTTAATATCTTAATAGCTCAAACCATGCTATTGAGTCATAGAATTAAATATATTAGATTAATTATTAGACAAGGAAATAATTATTAATATATAATTAATTATAAAATAGCTAAATATTAATTTAAAATTATCCCTTTAACTATGTTTCCTATCACAAGAAAAGATAAAGAGACAATTCTTTTTATGTAATCTTCTCCTAGCAAATATTAATATATAGTCCTTAGGCTAGTTAGAATAACAAAACCATTTTGAGGTAGGCTTTAACACATGAATTTATTTTGTCATATCTTGTCCTTAAATATAAGATTTTAATCAATAAAATCCATGTGGGTGGATTTGGTCTATGTGCAAATCATGAATCACCAAAAAGATATTTATTGTCTTATTTTTCATATTAATCAATAGTATAACAAGGGTGTTGACCTTTGCAAACCACATACCATAGGTGTCAAAAGAGATCAACAACACATTAATAGTTAATATGCTAAAAGTAGCAAGTATAGACCATAAATGACACACTAACAAAAAAGTTAGTAGTCTACCTCAAGAGTGGGTATACAAATCGCCCACAACACATGGAGAAGAGTGAGGGGTTAAATTTTTTTTTCTACATTGTTAGAAAACTGTGTAGGACTAATTTTTTAATTAAGTTGACTACATTCATTTATTTTGGAAAAGAACATCACAGCTTTCAAGGATATTATTCAACATCCCAGTGAGATATTGCACATATATAATAAGAGGTTTAAAGAGATCATACTTAAATTCTTGTAGACCAATGATAATATAGTGCAAAAGAAATGGTTTATTGGTGGGTTGATTGCATATATCTAGAATTATATTGTATAGTGCACACTTGCCATTAAAAATATATGCTTTAAATATACTCTATGGATTGGATCATCAAATGAATTGTAAACGCACAATTCAACAATGAACCTAGAGGACACAATAGGCCAAATTTGTCCATAGATAGAATAGCTCATTCAAATTATAGTGGCTATACAAATTCTTTGGTGCATAAGGTTTTGTAGTGAGGGGCTCTCAACGATTCAATATTTGATGGTGAAAACTTAGATTTTTATTGTATCCCCATCCATTATCCTTCATTTATGGTTGAATGCATACTTGTTCATAATCATCATGATATCTCCAAATATGTATGGTTATAAAAGTTGAAAGGATTTATATAAGGAATTGGTACAAGGTTTCTAGATTGTAATGCATGGTGCAATATACTTTCTATGAGTCTTAGGGAAAATAAGGCATTACTAGCAATATGAAACCACAAGACAAATACTAGTAAAGAACATCATGTGCTATTAATGGTGTATTGATGGAAGGTGAGTATGTAGAGGTGGTAGTAATGGTAGAAATATTTTTTGTTGTTTTAGTATTTTAAGCCAAGCATACATTGAACAAGTGTATCAAGTTTCTATTATGTAGCTGTTATGATAGAGAATTTAAAATTGAGGACTATTCTATTCTATTTTGTTATCGAAAGACACATACAAAGGTTACTTAGATGACTTGTATAGGGAAAACTCCACTTGTATAAGTCATTGTTCCATCTAATATAGTCTATTTTCTCGTTAGAATTGAAATCCATTAATAGAAAATTCAATATAATAATAATAATTCAAAGGGATACATAGAAAAAACCTCACTTGGTTAAATAGATAAATAATATTATTATTACAAAAATGAAGAGCACACAACAAAATAGATCTTGTAAAATAAATAGGCTATATATCAAAATTCCACATAATTATTTAGCAATTTCACTTGTGTTGGATTAAGTATAGAAAGGTGAGTACTGAGAGGGGAGGGGTGAATCCGTACTGTAAAATACTTTTAAACTATTTAAACTTTCTTCCTTAACCATTTACTGATTCCATAACTTTTTCATGCGGCTCATAAAACATATAAAACATAACACATAACTCATAACACATTCATTTTGGTATTGTCAAAATCCTTGTTAGAGGATAAAAATTGCAGTGGGGATGACACCCACAAAACTTCACTACTGCAGTAAAAAGTTTGCTCGATTAGAGATACATTGTTAGCTATTTCTGATAGCTTACCCTGTTAAGAGTATTAACTTGGTTAAGAGTCTTAAGATAAGTTAAGTCTACCTTGCTAAAGGATTTTACAATTCTAATATAAGAACTATACCCAATTAAAGGATTTACAATGTAAGACTTGTTAGGATCTGCTTGGTTAAGAGACTTTACAATTCTGATTACTCTTTAATTAGTAACACAAACTTGTCTGTTAAACTTGCATCTACTTATGCTTTTCAGACTCTATATGCTCAATAACTTATTACCTCATACTATGTACCTCTTGTTACTCCTATTTGAGCATTAATAGTTGTCATTAGTATCAATCAGTTATTCAATCGATAAAGAAGACAAACATGACAGTCGATCAAACACATAAAGCCTATACACAGAGCAAGATTTAAGGCAGCTCTCTAAGCTTACCGAACATGGCTTTGACCGAGTACTCTCACCGAGATAGATGGTTATCGAGTACCGAGCTACTGATCACCAAGCATTCATATGAACCAAGCACCAGTAAATTACCAAATGGAGAATGTAGTGAACACCGAGTAAAACAAGAAACACCATAGTAATTTGAAATGGCACAAACATCAATGAAAATGGTTCACACCAATCAAAAAATGGTTTACCAAGATTGAGACAAAATTAAATATGGACGTAATCATTAAATTATTGATGATTCCTATGTAATGTTAGATCTAGGTTTTTTTTTACACCGTTGATCTTAGGTTTTCTAAGATATTGTAAACCATAATTAGGTCAAGATACTTTGATATAAAATATGTAAAGATGTTATTATGAACACATTATCATGAAGGAGTAGCCAAACTAAGGACATCAGGAGATCATACAAAGGGTTTTTGACAAAAGGTTTGATCGAAGCATTCAGTTTTTCAGAACATACACAAGGCTACCGAGCAGAACATAAGGACACATACATCACTACAAGGTGATATCTTTATGGTATATTACAGATTTGAATTAGGAAAGATAGAGTTGCTAATTACAAATACATTTATTCTTACTATTTAACCATTGTAGCATATTTAAAATCTCCTAACATAGTGGACTTAATAGTTCTAATTTAAATCTCTTAACCGAGTACACACATGTATTGTGTTGTTAAAATCCTCTAACTAGGTAGATCCAGTCGATCTAATTGTTTCTCCTAACAGGGTAAGATCATAAGAAGTGATCACAATTTTTAGCCTTAACTGACATACTTTGTTATTGCAGTAGTGAAGAGATGTGGGTGTCATCTCCACCATAGTTTTTACCTTCTTACAAGGGTTTCTATGATACCAAAATATTTTGTGTTATGTGTATAAATTTTCATGAATGGCTTATTGATTAGATTACATGTGTGCATGTGAATTTTGTACCTACTTGTGGATACAACACTTCAGTAAAACATTATTGGTTAATATGTCAAAAAATATGCAATAAGAATAAATAGAATTAACCAGGGGATTTATTGCCTTCTAGTAGGTGCGAGTATGGTATTCTTAGATTATGACCGAGATCAGTGACAATGCAATGCCTAAACAAAAGCTTTGAAATGATGAAAGCAATGAAAGTATGGATGCTGATTAATCTATATTTTTAGATTTTCTATGCAATATGATGAAAAAATGATATGAAATTGATCTAAAGTGGATTTAAATGAATTGCAAATCTAGTCTAACAATGCTACGAATGAATTGAAAACAATGAATTGAAATTGTAAAAATCTCACAATCGCCTGTTCGCAAGAGCTCGATTCTCCAAGTAATTGAAAGCGCCATCGTTTGTGAAGGACAACCTTGTTTATATAGAAATCTAATATTTTTGAGAGCTCCTAGAAAACCAAAATCTCTCCCTGATTAACTCAAATTGATTGTTGAGTTATCAAGAAATTTAGAAATAGTTAACTCACAAAATCATGCAAAATCAACTTTTTAACTCAAATTAGAAGTTTAGATCACTTTTTAACTCAAAATAGATGTTGAGTTCAAAAAGATAACAAATTGAATTGATTTATTGATTTAGAGTTTAACTGCTTTTTTGAATGTGCATGGATAATTATGAATTAATTTAATAATTCAAATGAATTATTCTCAACTTAATTGATTTTTGAATTAAAATAACTGATTTATGGGTTGATTAATTATTTAATCAAACTTTATCCAAATACTATATCATTAAATATTTGACAACTTGATTTAATCAATTATTTCTAGGATTTTGATTTATTGTCAAATTAAAATAATATTAATTAGGATAAATTAGGAATATTTAGGAAATATTCCCTGATGAAGAATTATGATAAAATCAATTAGGGTTTTGATAGTTTGATGTGTAGATGTACCTTAGGTTAGGACTTTAGGTCGATTTTGATTGATTTGTCGATGTAGGAGGTCAATGGTCCTATAGCCCATTTTTGGGGTATTACATTTTGTCCCTCTTTGAATTATTGTGCGAAGCGTAGTGGTTCAAAGAGTAATCTATTCTTGATGATGATGTGGACTCAGTTATGTCGTGGAGAAACTAATCCCAAAAGATTAATTGATTCTGAGATAGAAACCGATTGATTGATTTGAAGATTTGGTGATTCAGGTCCTGATTGACCAAAGAATCGAGATGATGCTAACTATGTCAACAATGAACCGGTGATTACGAAGAAGTGTCAAAACACCTGATCTTAAACCTTATGATTACGAAGAAGTGACTGTCCTGACTCCAGACCTAATTATCCAAAGGAATCGAAAGGATGTCAAATCCGAACCCTTCAATTACAAAGAATCAAGGAAATAACACTAATGAACCGATGGTTACGAAGAGCTGATACAGTTCACAAGTTTGTGAGAGAACATCAGATTAATATGGATCTTGATGAATCTGATATTCCCCAAGCAATGTGCCCCAAGCAATGAGGACTTTTGATGAATCAATAACTCGACGTGGTTGTTGTCTTGATTACTAAAGGAAAATTTGATTGATAGATTTAATTAAAGATGTGTAATACCATGCCCCCTTCGGGATGAAAATCAAAATCTGGCAAGAAAGCTAGTGTTATTTGATTTAGGAGTGATGTAATCGATTTGAGAAGTGGTTATGCACGTTCGGGGACACGTTCTACATTGTTTGGTGGTCCTGAAGACCAAGTTTGACTAGGTGTGACCATGAGTTGACCATGGTTGACCAAGTTAAAATTTTGATAGGTTAATGTCAGTTAAGTTGAATTCTGGATTTCAATAATGAAAGAAGGTCGATTGTGCAAGCAATCGGCTGTCTTGGGTCTAAAAATTTTAAATCTTAATTTTGACAAAGTAAACAATCTCAGATTTCAATTTTGATCCCGAAAATGAGTTCAGAATGTCGAAACTAGCTAGGGGTGCAATTTTCATGCAAAACGGAGCACTTTGAAAAATTAGGTCAAAACCTATATAAGGCCCAAAAGGGTAATTTTCAAATCATTTTCACTTTTGTCTTTTTGTGAGCCTTGTGGAGCCCTCTTAGTTGAAAATGAAGGTTCCTGTATCCTCACACCATTTTGAGTGCAACTGACGATACCAGTGACCTCACCAGTATGGCAACCCGGTAAGTGGACCTCTGTGCCTCTCTTGCATTCAAATTTTTCCTATTTTTATGCATTTTTTGAATTTTCTTCATGTTTTTTTAATTTTCAATTTTTTCTTTATGAAAACTCGTATGACATCCCACCAGGACTCGTACGACTTTTGAAGTCCCAATTTAGAGTCGTATGGGTTACATGTGTAACTCGTATGGAGGGTACCCAAATGTCGTATGACATTTTGTCGGGTCCCTTATGTCTCGTACGAGATCTTGTTAAAACTTGTATGACCATTATATGTCATATGAAAATGATTTAAAAATTTTAAATCTTAATTTTGACAAAGTAAACAATCTCAGATTTCAATTTTGATCCCGAAAATGAGTTCAGAATGTCGAAACTAGCTAGGGGTGCAATTTTCATGCAAAACGGAGCACTTTGAAAAATTAGGTCAAAACCTATATAAGGCCCAAAAGGGTAATTTTCAAATCATTTTCACTTTTGTCTTTTTGTGAGCCTTGTGGAGCCCTCTTAGTTGAAAATGAAGGTTCCTGTATCCTCACACCATTTTGAGTGCAACTGACGATACCAGTGACCTCACCAGTATGGCAACCCGGTAAGTGGACCTCTGTGCCTCTCTTGCATTCAAATTTTTCCTATTTTTATGCATTTTTTGAATTTTCTTCATGTTTTTTTAATTTTCAATTTTTTCTTTATGAAAACTCGTATGACATCCCACCAGGACTCGTACGACTTTTGAAGTCCCAATTTAGAGTCGTATGGGTTACATGTGTAACTCGTATGGAGGGTACCCAAATGTCGTATGACATTTTGTCGGGTCCCTTATGTCTCGTACGAGATCTTGTTAAAACTTGTATGACCATTATATGTCATATGAGACCTTTTAGAAACTTGTACAAGTTTTGACACCGGTTTGAAAAGTTGTATGAAAAACAGTGACCATTTTTTGTGTCTTTAGGTCAAATTTTTGAACTTTTTGATTTCTTAGTCATTTTTCTTAGCCTTTAAGGTACCTTCTGAAGTATTCAATTTCTCATGTTCTATGCATCTAGCCTAATTTTTGACCAAGTTACTGATAGGTTGTCTCATTTTTGTGCTGTGTAGGTCATCTTTCTTGATGTACATGTTCAGATATCTCATCCGACTACTTAGAGATTGTGCGTGTCACTGCTTGATCCACTGAGAGTCATCTAGCTACCTGTGGTTTTGAGTATCTGATCTGATGACCTAATATTTGGGTTAACCACAGATTGATTACATCATTAGTTGAGCATTTTCACTCAAAGACGTAGATGTTCCACCTCCCGACAGGGGAGATTACAGTGACCCCTGAGGACGCATACAAGATTTTGTGCATTCTATTCCACGGACCCCGCCCAGACTACATGAGCTCATGTAGTACAGGTTTAGTTGCTTTCCAGTCTTTGTTCGGTGCTGATGAGAAGATTGCCCAATAGATCTCCTGGGAGACCCTGGTGTAGAGATATGGAGTGTAGACGCACCATCTAGAGTGCATTATTGCTGGGATGATCGACAGGATCATCATGTCAGACCGTCAGTAGAACGATCTCTTGATGGGCTGGGCCCCTATGGTCCAACATTTGATGGCGAGTCTTTGTGAGCTCGGTTGGGGTCAGTGCCTCTTGGAACATATGTTTTCAGAGATGCACAAGATCATCTACCATGAGGTGAAGACATTCGCATTAGGTGCATTGGTTCTTTAGATATGGGCTTGGGAGAACATCCCGATTTGCAGGCCCATATGCGGTGATGAGCGGCAGCCACCGGAGCTGCTGATTTACATATATTCAGGTTATATCACCTAGGTGTAGATGGGATGCACTGAGTATTGGTGAAGGGTGCTAGATGACATGATGGTCATGACCTGGAGACCGTATTTACAGGTAGAGGCTTGGCCTGCCTCACGTGCACAGTTTGGATCTTCTAGAGTTGTATGTTGATTGGACTTTCCTCTACTATTTTGGAGAGATTCTTGATTACCCATGTGTGGAGGCAATATGGTATCATTCAGGATGCCCCACAAGATTTCACAACCTATGCATAGATGGTTCATGAGATCAGACTCAAATGGTCACCCAGGCTATCATATGCAGAGTGCAGTCTGGAGTATAGGGGATACGTGAGCTAAGACTAGGATTACATGGTACAGGTTGCAGATGCTGGAGTCACTGATGCATTCATGGCTTACTTAGTAGAGCATCAAATTAGGAGGTTCTTAGATCCTATCGAGCTCAATCCCACTATGGAGGATGTGGAGGATGTGACAGGTGCCCCTACGGGCAGAGGCCAGAGATGTAGAGAGGTGCAGATACCAGCTGTACATCAACCACCACCCCATCCCAAAGCATTGATGAGCCCATCGAGGCCATCAGGATATATGAGACCCCCTCGCCCTCAGAGTTTCATAGTAGGAAGGCCTGCAATATTACAGAGGAGATACACTAGAGGTGAGGGTGGTACACTTGGAGATGTGGGCAGTGTTGATGAGGTGTTAGGAGCTCAGCAGGATGCTTTGATGGAGGATGTACATGATGCTCCTAATTTTGACTTGGGTGCATAGGTTCATCACTGCAAGGCATGGATAGAGTTGAGTGCTGATCAGCCCATGGAGGAGGCAAAGACTGTAGCTACTGAGGCAGATCCTAGTTTGAGACAGACGTCTCAAGATGTTATCAGATGACTCTGGCAGAAGTTGTGAGATCAGGGGCTGCATAGTGCTACCCTGGAGGTACAATTGAGAGATCATGATAGGTAGTTGAGAGAGTGAGAGGTAGATGTGAGACGCCTATAGGCGGAGGTCATCCACCAAACATGACTTACTGCATACTATGTGTCTGCCTACTATTCTATTGTTCCACCTAGACAAAGGATGACTTCCTACTCTCAATATATGATTGATTTAGAGGGAGCTAGGGCTCCACATGCTGACCCACCTCCAAATCCACCTATTGGAGTAGGAGTTTCACTTGATGCAGAGGACCAGGAAGACATCTGATCTGTTATGATTCTCTATTTTGTTCATTTTGCTGATATCTTATAGCTCATTGATAGCTCATTCTTTTGTATATAGTGCCATTAGTGCACCCCCTTGTACTATTCTGCAAGTAATGATGAAGACAAGTGCTCAGTCATTGTCAAAATGAATATTTAACCCAGGATGGTGACTGCTTGTTGATCTGTTAAGGAGACCCTCATGCGATACTTAGTCCGTGTGTCATGTTTAGCATAGTTTTGGAGAACCATTAAGTATCAAGCTGAATTTGAAATCACGAGATATATACAACCATGCAAAGTGCAAAATGAAATACAGACCTAGGACCTAGGACTTAGTCATTGATCATGTGTCAGTCTTTTTCATCACTGAATATTTATTAGGTAACCAGATAGTCAATACAATACCCATTGGCTAGACAACCATGGACATATGAATATGGACTTTTACTTAGAAATGTCAGATTAGATATAAGCAACAAGGCACAAAAGCCAGGATGACCTAAATATCATCTCCATTTTGATATTGCAATTTGTATAAGTATCGGAACATAAATTTTATGATGACCTGAATACACCTTGTGTACAAACACACCAAGAAAAGGAAATATCATTCTCATTGTCACGTGAATTTACCCGCAATGACCCTTTATCATTCATATCCTTGGGTATCATCATGTTTCACAATAGAGAAGTAGAAATCACTCAAAAAGACAAAGTTAGATCAAACTTCCTTGAATTTTTTGGGTATCAATGGTCGAGGTACACATGGCCATCCAATACATGATGGAGTCACTTATAGTGGACACCAATTCAATCTAGAATTTCCAATGTTATTAGATTTTCACTCAAAGCAGAAAATAAATAAAATATTATGCCCCCAGTCATCACTCTCTAAATCCTATAAAGGATATCATCGAAGAGCTCGAAAGGACACAATATGCAAAAATTTCAAAGTGAATCAGTAAACATACAAAGAAGATAAAATCATGCAACAAAGATTGTTTTCGGTGTTGTTGATGTTTTTTTGTGTTTGATTGTAGGTGCAAAATCCCTTTCTGGTAAGGAGACATATAGACTAACTCGGATGTAGCTTCAAAGGACTCTGACTAGACATGACTCATTTGAGGTACTGAGGGTAGCAGGATATGACATTGATTTCCCCCAAGTTTGGAATATTGATAGGATATAGACACTTTTGTTGATTGGTGTACAGATCGACTTTATTGAAAATAGGATGCGAAAGCAAACCAAGAGATATGTACAAACTAAAGCATGACTGAAAGCTGGGAAATACCAAGATTGCACTGATAGATGGAGCATTTTGAACAAGTGGCACCCATTTGTTGGGTTTTCACCATCTTGGTAGAGACTCTATTTTTTCTACCAAGGTGCATGTTTCTAGGTTTTCACCAAGGCACTTTTTCTTCTTTTTTTGTATTTTTCATCTTTTCAATTTTTTTTTATTTTTCCATTTTTCTAATTTTTTTGTGAGACATCAAGGTGCCTATTGCTAGGTTTGCAGTAGGATGATCATTTTTTTTGGACTTTTTTTTATTTTTATGATTTTTTCAGGATATTTTACCATAGACTAAATGCCTTAGGCGTAGAATTTCTTCAGATGGAGAACGTTGATTGGTTCTTAGAGCTATTCTCATTTCATCATTAAGAGTTGATAGGCTCTAGAGCTAAAAGTAGCAGTGATAAAAAAGGGACCCATCCAGTTGGGTTCAAACTTCCCTTTGCACTCTTGATGTGATTGATTTTTTGGATTTTCTCTCAAGACTAGATCGCCAACCTAAAATTCTCTGTGTCTGATTTTCTTGTTGTAGCCTCTAGACATTATTTTCTGATATAATCTAAGATGATCATACGCCACTTGTCTGCGCTCATCTAGTAGTTCAAGTTCTTGAAACCTAGACACTATGTAATCATCATCAGTTACTAGACCATGCATTTTGATTCTCAATGATGGGATTTCAACCTCAATAGGTAGTACTTGCTTCAGACCCATAAACTAAAGCAAATGGTGTAGCCCCAGTGGGCATTCTGATACGTGTTCTGTATGCCCAAAGAGTTGGATTAATCATGAGATGCCAGTCTCTTCCTATCTTGTTGATTGTGCGATGTAGGATCTTCAACAGATTTTTGTTTGATGCCTCTGCTTGTCCATTCCCTTGAGGATAGTATATGGATGAGTGTAATCTTGAATTTAGAGCACAAGGAATCTAAGTTCTTATTCTTGAATTGGCCGACCACCATTATTTGTGACTATTGAATGTGGAATTCTATACCAACAAATGATATAGTTCAGAATGAACATTGAAATTTGTTTGCCAATTTCTTGAGTCAGAGGAACTGCTTCTACCCATTTTGTAAAATAGTCTGTAGCTGTAATAATATGATTATTTCCATTGGAAGAATGTGGATGTATAGCCCCTATAAGATCAAACACCCATTGTTGGAAAGGCCATTGTGTAGTAAAAGGAATAAGATCTCTCCTTGGCGCATGAATTAAGTTACCATGGACTTGGCACTTTTGACAGTTTTTAGCATATTTGATAGCCTCTTTTTCCATTTTAGGCCAATAGTACCCAACCCTAATAAGTTTTTGAGCTAGTTTTAAACCGTTGGAATGTGATCCACATATACCTTCGTGGACTTCCTCTAATGCTCGTTGAGACTCCTCACATTCTAAACATTGAAGGAGTGTACCATCTAGACTTTGTTTGTACATGTCATTACCTATAATGACATACTGCGATGCATTTCAGATAAGGTATCATTTCTCATGGCGGTTGAAGGTATCGGGGATGATTTGGTCTTGAAGGTAGGAGAAAAGGTGTTTGTATCTGGAAGAATCATGACCAACAACAATGCAGATCATGCGAGTTTTGGGGGAATCATATGCAGGAAATGATAGTTTTTCCACCAAGAACTCATAACGTATCTCATGTTCGGGTTGTTGTAGTAGAGATGATAGCATTGCCATAGCATTAGTAGCCTTCTTTTCCATTCTAGGAATATGCTCAAAAGTGACTAAGATGAAATACTTCTTAAGGTCATCAACCATGTGTTTGTATGGAACTTTTTTCTCATCTTTTTTTTGGTACACATCATTGACTTGGTGTATGACTAGCTGTGAGTCGCCATGAAGGTGCAAATATGTCACTCACCACTCAATTTCTATCTTCATGCCATTAAGTAGAGCTTCATATTCAACAATATTATTTGTACAAGGGAATTTTATTCTGAATGCTTTAGGTATTGAGTAACCTTGTGGTGTTATGAACAATATGCTTGCTCCAGATCCATTTTGTGTGTAAGATCCATCAAAGAAAAGATGCCAAGTCCTAGAAGATATGTGCATGATGGATAAATCAAGAAATTCCATTTGTAATGGTGTATCATCGAACATTGGTGCTTCATCCAACTAATCTATAATGACTTGGCCTTTGATAGCTTTCTTTTCAATGTATTCTATGTCAAATTCGCTCAATAGCATCACCCATTTAGCTAGTTTACTTGTGAGGGCAGCTTTGCTCAATAAGTAGTGTTGTATGAGCCAACATATAATGTCTTAATTTTTGTGATGCAAAGATCACAGCTAGACAAGATTTCTTGATCATTGAATAATTCTTCTCATAAGCTACCAGTGTTCTACTAATGTAGTAGATAGCTCTCTCCTTCTTGTTTTCATCATGTTATGCTAGTAATGCCCCTAGTGATGTATTTGTGGCGGTGACATATAGGATCAATGGCTTACCTTGTATAGGAGGCATTAGAATAGGAGGATTTAATAAATATTGCCTGATGTGGTTGAAATTATTCTCACACTCCTCGTTCCATGAGAAGGTCACACCTTTATGTAATATCTTTGTGAAAGGTTGTGATATATCTGCTAGCTGAGATATGAAATGTCTGATTGATTGCACCCTTCCTTGTAAGGTTCTCATTTGACTGATATTTTTGGGGGGTTGCATCTCCACGATGGCCTTGACTTTAGCAAGATCTACTTCAATGCCCTTCTTTGAAACAATATAGTCTAGGAGCTTTCCAAAATTGACACCAAAAGAACACTTTTTAGGGTTCAGTCTGAGACTAAACTTCTCCATTCTATCTAGTATTTTTCTCAAGTCATTCAGATGTTTAGATCTCATCATCGATTTAGCTAAGGTGTCATCAACATAGTCCTCCATAGTTCGATGCATCATATCATGGAAGATAGATATCATATCTCATTGATATGTAGCACCAGCATTCTTGAGACCAAATAGCATGACATTCTAACAAAAGCTACCCCATGCACATGTGAAAGCTATTTTCTCTTGATCTTCTAGAGAAATCTTGATTTGGTTGTATTCAGAGAAACCATCCATGAGAGAGTACATTTCAAAGCTCGCAGTCATGTCCACTATCATATCAATGTTTGGTAGTGGAATGTCATCCTTAGGGCATGCTTTGTTTACATCTCTGAAGTCTATGCACACTCTTATAGATTTTTCTGGTTTTGAAATTGGAACAATGTTTGAGATCCACTCTACATAATCTATCACTAAGATAAATATGACTTTTAGTACCTTTTCTCGCTCAGCTTTGACTAGGAGTGCCACATGAGGATGCATCTTCCGCAACTTCTATTTAATAGGTTTGACTCCTGGAGCTATAGAAAGATGATGCATGATGAGATCATGATCTAACCCTAGAATATCTGAATATTTCCATGCAAAGTTGATTTTCTTCTCCATTAGGAAAGTAGTGAATGCTTGTTTCTCTTCCTCTAATAGGGATTGTGCTACATGAATCAGTTGAGGTTCCTTTGTTGTACCCAAATTGATATATTGAGTTGGTTCTATCAATAATGGAGATCTATCCTATAAATGACTCAGAAGAACATCAAATATCTCATCCTTAGGCACCTCAGAGAGGTTTTCACCTTCGGATGCGTCGTTTATTTTTACTATTTTAGGTTCTGAGACTGCCACATAGTGGTTTTCACCCTCAGAACTCTTTTTCTTTTTTCTTTTGTTTTTCTGACTGAGATATTTGATATCCAACTTTTTCATGCTAACGCTAGGTTTGTCGATGGAAGTTGTCATAGGTTCCACTACATTGAGGTAGCATTCAAGAGCGTAGTTAGTTCAAAAGGTGTGGATATCTTGGTTTGGATTGGTAGATGTTTGGTCAATAAGCTCTAGATGTTGGATAGTCAACGTAGGGGAGGATTGGGAAATGGTGTTCATGCATAAGTGTTGTCATCATTGGTCCTAACCCAACTCTCAAATTCAAAGGTGATATTACTACTTAGAATGTTCAGTTCGTGAATCATTTCAATGTCATTATTGGATTCCACTTCAGAAGTAGGTGGATCAAACTCGTTAAGTTCATCATTTTGCTCTAGAATCACATTGGATTTAGGTGAATATCGGTGAATGACATCAATGTGTTTTTCTATGATAAGCTCATCTTCTTCTGGAACAATTCCCCATTCACAGTCATTTGATTCTTCATCTAGATCTCTGGGAAAATTAAAAATATGCATGAAATCAAGATGGATTCCCTAAGCAAGGTTTCCTTCAGAGTCCGAGCGGAACTCATATTCATGGGAGTCTATCTCATAATAACTATTGTATCCCAAATGTTCAACTATTGTGATTGGTTCACTTTCCTCTTGTTTGTTTTTATCAACTGATTCTTGTGGGACGACTGTCTCTTGTTCAGTAGTAGGTTCTTGTGTATCTACTACGTTGATTCTTTTAGGTTCATTTTCCTCCTTGAGAATGTCTAAGATGTTTTGAGGAATATGTTCATAGGGGAAAACATCTGTAGCATAAGAGTCATCACTGTCTTCTTCGCGTGTTTACTCTTCTTCAATTTTACCCATTTCTAGTTCTATCTGCTCTCACATGAGAAGAGTTCCCACTGAGATGGAAAGTTTTCTTCTGATAACCTAGACCTGTAGAATCCTTGTTTTTCATGCCACAATGTGCAATGGGTGATATAAGACCTTTACCTCATGTTCCCAGAGGTCCTTTTCCAGTATATCCCATTTTAGTCATTAGTTTATGTCCTGGTCCATATGATTTTGAAGGAACTTTAGGCATTTTGGAGTCACATTTTTGAATTGTCTGGGATTGAGACTCATCCTTGTATAACTAGGCAAGCACAACTTCCTCTTCATCAGATTCTAGTTTTGATACTTTTTCTATGATAAAACTTCCATTAAAGATAATATGAGGTTCTTTAGCTGATAGTCTTGTTTCCTCATAAGGTTGCCCATAAGACTTTGGCAAAAGTGGGAGAGATGTGAGAAATAGGACTAGTTTTGTATGCACCAAAAAATGGTCACCTAGACTTTGGGCCCCATTTATTCAATTTATCAATCCTGAATCAGTTTTATCAATAATCAATATTTTCAACATTATCAATTTCTTGATCAAGTCTTAATTTCGATCATATATTGGATTTTTATCCTATGGGCTAACCATTTATCCTAAGCCTTTATTTAATTAAAAGGAATTTCCTCCCCTTTTATTAAATAAAAAGCCCCCACTTTCCTCTTATCCTAAGTTGCACAAATAAAGTATTATTCCTATTTTATAAAAAGGAGAAAAACACTTTTTGTCTCATATGGACATAAAGTCAACTCCTATTTTCCTATTGGAGGATACTTGTGCACATGGATTGCTCCTCTTTCAAGCTCCACCACTGATTAAGACTTTTTACCTCTTAATCTCAATGGTCCATTCCTTTGCATTTCTTATAAAAGGAAAGCTCTCTCCTCCACTTGCATATCCATCTCTTTCATGCTAATGTTATGCTGTAGGTTTTCTAGGTGCATTTGGAGCTATTGGAGATCATTGCTACATCAAGCTTTCCTTGGATTTCCTCATTGCTTCATAGTTTAGACTTCATCTTCTTGCATAGTAGTTCATGTTTATGCTTTCATAGCTTAGATTTCACTTTCAAGCTTTAGAATAACTCATCTAGCTTAATAGGAAGGGTTGTAACACATTGCTATTTCCATTTCATAGTTTAGATTGTACTTTCATTTTCATAGTATAGCTTGCATATTTGCATCCTCATTCTTAGCTTGCATTTGCATTGCATTTCCATTTGATTCTTTGGGGATATTGGCACTCTTGCCCTTGTCCTCATTTTAATCTCTCATTGTATGGTTGACTAGCAAGGTCACAAGCTCAATAGCTCTAGCGGAGAGGAAATCCATAACCTTTCAACTCCATGCATAGAGAGCTATGAGCCGCTTTGTGAGGCCTCACTCTTGAGCAACCTTGCATGTAATGGTTCATAGAAATGCACCATTTTAGTGTGTACAAGTTCCATTGTATATTCTCCCATTCATGTGTCCTTGATCTTAACCTCTTTGGAAATGTCTTCCATCTTGGATGTAGATGCTATGTCTTTTTGCTTAGTGGAAGATTCCCTATAATTTGGAACAAGTTTGTCGACACTGTCTTTCAAGGCATTGCAAGATGTAGATATGTCAGCTGGAATTGTTACCTCTACTCCATCATAAGGAAATTTCATGCATTGATGGTACGTTGATGGAATAGCTTGCATTTCATGTATCCAAGGTCTCCCTAGAAGAATGTTGTAGGCCAACGGAAGATCCAAAACTTGATAGGTGATGTCTCTGATAACTGGTCCTATTCTGATAGGTAGTACAATTGTTCTCTTGGAGGATATTTCTTGTTCATCATATTATTTTATGGTTATCTTCTTTTTAGGATCAATAGCATCTTCTGATAATCCCTGTTGTGTGACCAATTTGTAGGAACAAATGTTTAGACCAGCGCCTCCATCTATCAACACATGTTTGACATGACAGTTTTGGATTAAGACTTCAATGTGCAAGGGCTGGTTATGTGGATGACTTAGTGAATTGTCATCTTCCTCTGAAAAGGAGATATATTGGGGTGATGTCAGATGGCCAACCATAGTCTAAAATTTGTCTAGATCAAGATTGTCAGAAATATTGGAACCAAGCAGAGATTTATCCAAAATAGCCCTATGAGTAGGAGATATCCGAAGCAACTCAAACATGGATATTTTTGCATTGGTATGATGGAGTTGTTGGACAATAGTGTATGATGTTGCCCTAGTATCTTTGGGGTTTTATGATTTTGAGGTAGCCCTCTATTTAGAAGCAGATGAAAGATTAAAAGGCACCTTAGGGGCATTTGATGAACTTGAGTTTTGTCCTTGTAGATGTACTTGAGCTTGTGATCGAGTTACTGCATTTGTTGATTGATTATCTCTATCTCTTCTTACAATGGTGATGAAATTGCAATGTTCAGATAGGCATGGTTCAACCATGTTTATGACATCATTGTTTCTAGAGTAGGCGTAATTGACTTTAGCACCCATGTTAGGTTTAGAAGATGAATCTCCTTGATTATGCTTCGGAAGTGGTTCCATGAATGCTGTATGATCATTGTTGGTTTTATGGTTGTTAATTACAATTTCTCCATCATCAATTTTTTCTTATATGAGATTCTTTAAGCACATGCAGTTATTGGTTTTATGACCCTTGTTTCGATGCAAGTCATAGAAATTGGTCTCTTTCCACCATTTAGGTAAAAATTCAGGATCATATGGTTTTATCTTAGGCAATGTGATGATTTTGTTTGCCAATAGTGTTTTCATGGCAGATTCTAAGGACTCACCCAAAGGAGTGAACTCATGTTTTGGTTTTGTAACCCATGGTTTATAGTCATTAGACTTTTTGAAAGATTCAAATGCCTTTAGTTTAGAAGCTTTTATGGCTTGGGTGCCAATGGTGAGATTGAATGCTGGTGCCTTTGGTGGAGCACTGATGTGATCGACAACACAATTTGTTACAACATTTTTGTTCTTGTTCCAGAATTTGACTTTATCTTTATTGTTGGAACTAGAACATGATTCATACTTGTTGTCTTTATTAAGTGATATATCTGCCTTATGAGCAAGCACATTTTCAATCTTTATGGCATTTTCTACCATTTTCTCAAAAGAAGTATGATTTTGCATTTGCAGGTGATAATTGATTTATGAAATTAGGTTATTGATAAAGATCTCTAATTTCTCATTTTCTGGGATTTGTCTGACATAGTGAAAATTTCTTCCTCCAGCATTTGAGGAAGGTCAGGAAGGGTTCTCTCGGATTTTGTTTATGATTGCAGATGTCGATCATAGTGACTAGATGTTGAATATTATAGGAGTATTGTTGGTAAAATAGTTTGATCAGATCCTCAAAATTATTGATTATTGGAGGCATTTTAGAGAACCAATGAATGGCTGCTCTTCCTAGAGATCATGGGAAAAGATGCATTAAGTAGGTTGGTTCATGCATAAACTCCATGGATTGAGTACAAAATTCTTTGACATGATCTTGGGGGTCAGAGTTTCCATCGTATTTGTCATATTTTGGTATCTCCACTCTTTTTGGGAATGGTGGCATGTACAAGTCTTTATCGAATGGAAAGGGGGCATCCATGGAGAATTCTTTAGGTTCCTTCTCTTTTTCTAGCTTGTTGAGCTTAACTTGCATGACATGCATCTGTTTCATCATGGCTGTGATGGGGGTTTCTTCCTCTTGTGTGATGATATTATCGACATTAAAGTCTTGAGGAAGTTTGGCTCCTTGTTGAGCTCGGTGTAATAAATAGGCCTCTTTCTCTTCTTGCAAGAAGTGTTTCATCATGTTTTGAAAGAGATCATCATTTCTATATCATTCAAATTCAGATAGTGTTGGTTCAGGATCTCTGCCATGATTAGAATAACCTTCTTTTAGATGTAGATTACCTAGAGTGTCTTCTTCGTAATGAGTTGTATCGTAAGGTTGATTAATGGTTTGAACAATGTAAGAAGACAAAGGTGAGAATTTTGGTTCTTCTCTAGATTTTTTGTGTGAGGAAGCTCTGGTTTCCACCATTAACCTCAAGTGAATCGAAAGAGAAAGATTAAGACAACTGATGAATGACCTGATTCAGGAAGATCGAATGACACAACCTTGTCAAGATCGGATTGGTTGATTGATGAAAAGATTGAAAGTGTAGGATATTGTGCCCTAGATGTATGGGTAGACGCCCAAAAGATAATAGACATGAGCTCACAACACTTAGTTTTTTTGAGGATTGAATTTGAAGATGATTTTGACACAAGATGAAATGGGATTCAAATCAACAAATCAGAAGGCTAGATCAAACTCAAGAGACCACTTTAGGAAAATGAATTGGATTTTTTTGGTTTTTCTACTCTGTTCCTAACACTGTGAGTATTCTGAAAGAATCTGGTGGTTGACTGAAATGATTGAATTTATGACAAATTTGAAGGTTTTTCTGACAATTTTGACTCCACTCTCATATGACTTTATCCAGGCTTGTACGAGTCAGGATGGGGTCTAATACGACAATTGGAAAAACTCGTATGACAATTGACTCTAGTATTGAATTTTGCTTAAGTTTTCTAACAATAATCATACGACATAGTATAGGTTATCGTACGAGTTTCTAGGGGTTCTAAAATGAAAATTGCAAAACACGTACGACTTTTGATTTTCTAGGATGAAAATTTGACACTAGAAAGGATTTTTGCTTCAGATTTGATTAATTTCTCAACTGTTTGGTGTTTTTCAGTATCAAGTTGATTGTAAATTTCACTGTCCAAGTTTTTGTAGATCTGTGAAATGGATTCTCTGAGGTTGTTTAACATAGCAGTAGGCTCACAATCATAGAAAACAGAGTGAACCGACTCGATGAATCAATCTCACCTATCTTACCCTAGCTAGGAGAAGAGATGTATTACTTGCTCATTGACTTAGGAACACACTCATGGAATCCTCAGAATATGCAGGTCTAACAACACGTAATGGATGTTGAAGCCCATATTAGCCGAGTTCAAGCATCAAAGAGGGCTTGATATGATGAGTTTCTTGTGGTGATTACCATTCACCTTGCACAAGCACTACAAATCCTTCAGGGGTGGATCGGTGGAAAAAATAGCTTACTCTTTTAATCAGGGAATTCATTCAGAACTGTCCCTCATAGTCCCACAAGTACGATTAAGGTTGTTAACCCTATGAGCACTCTGACAAGTGTAGTCTCACAAGCAAGATTTAAGCAGCTTCGCTCTACACAGTATCAAAGTGTGTTCATGGCACAAGGCCAAGGAAAAAACACAACTATGTCTTCCAAGGCTTTAACCTCAAGGAACCATCAAATTGTATAATGGGGTGGAAGAATCGGCTTAAGACTTGTCCCCACTTGGGTTGTTCCTGGGAGCTTTGTACCTCTCTGATAGGCCCTCTAAATGATTAATTGAAATGTGAGGTTGGGGACCATAGGATCTGGGTTTCTGATTCTCTGAAAGAGAAGAGCACAATCTCCTAACCTTTTCCTTTTCCCTATCCAAGACATGCCAAGTTGTATTAATCTAGAGATAGTATGCAAACTGGCACCAAGGAAGACACTTTTTGGGTTTCTGGTTCTCCTTAGAAGGAGAAGAGCATAATCCCTTGATTATTTTCCTCAATGGCAATAGATGCATGTACCTATTAAACTAAGTGCCTATGAAAATGAAATTGAAATTTAATCAGACACAATATTTGCTTGAATGATAGTAGGAAACTTGCAAAACCACTTATCAGAAATTTTTGTAGAACGAGCTTTCTTTGACCAGCGAATTCTCTGAAAGTAAGGTTATCTACAAAAGATGGCTTAGAAGTCAAGACAAGAAAGGCCAAAGAATGGGGTTTGTATGCTCAATCTTCATCTTTCATCCTGCACAGATATCGTTAGGCTGCCAAAATGATTAGAAACAATAAGCATCAATCGTTAGAATTAGCCGTTAGTAGAAATCTGAAATCAAAATCTCCAAAAACTGCTCAAAAATATGATATGACTATGCAAAACTGGCATCAAAACTCGTACGAGTTTCTACACCTTCCCACATGACAATCGGGAAATGATATGACAATGGGTCTATGCTCATACGACAATTTAGCTTCCAAATGACACTACATAACAACCCATACGACAATCCAAAATGTCATTTGTCGTACGACAACCAGAAGACTTTGATATGACTTTTTGAAATATCGTACAAAGGAAAAAAAAAAAAATTGAAGCTAGAATGAAATTGTCAGAAAAATGATAGAATCAGAAATGGAAACCCATGGTAGGGCCCCACGGTGGGTGCTAGAAATGTGCGTGTGAATTTTGTACCTAATTATGGACACAACATTTTAGTAAAACATTATTGGTTAATATGTCAGAAAATTTGCAATAAGAATAAATAGAATTAACCAGGTGATTTACTGCCTTCTAGTAGGTGCGAGTATGGTATTCTCAGATTATGACCGAGATCAGTGACAATGCAATGCCTAAATGAAGGATTTGAAATGATGAAAGCAATGAAAGTATGGATGCAGATTAATCTATATTTTTGGATTTTCTATGCAATATGATGAAAAACTGATATGAAATTGATCAAAATGGATTGAAATGAATTTTAAATCTAGTCTAACAATGCTACGAATGAATTGAAATTGCAAAAATCTCACAATCGCTTGTTCGCAAGAGTTCTATTCTCCAAGTAATTGAAAGCGTTGTCGTTTGTGAAGGACCGAGCCTTGTTTATATAGAAATCCAAGATTTTTGAGAGCTCATGAAAAACCAAAAATCTCTCCTTGATTAACTCAGATTGATTGTTGAGTTATCAAGAAATTTAGAAATGGTTAACTCACAAAATCATGCAAAATCAACTTTTTAACTCAAATCAGAAGTTTAGATCACTTTTTAACTTGAAATAGATGTTGAGTTCAAAAATATAACAAATTGAATTGATTTATTGATTTAGAGTAACTGCTTTTCTGAATGTGCATGGATAATTATGAATTAATTTAATAATTCAAATGAATTATTCTCAACTTAACTGATTTTTGAATTAAAATAACTAATTTATGGGTTAATCAATTATTTAATCAAACTTTATCCCAAAACTATATCATTAAATATTTGACAACTTGATTTAATAAATTAAATGAATATTTAATCAATTATTTTTAGGATTTTGATTTATTGTCAAATTAAAATAATATTAATTAGGAGATAATTTGGATATATTAGGAATATTTAGGAAATATTCCCTGATGCAGAATTATGATAAAATCAATTAGGGTTTTGATAGTTCGATGTGTAGATGTGCTTTAGGTTAGGACTTTAGGTCGATTTTGATTGATTTGTCAATGTAGGAGGTCAATGGTCCTATAGCCCATTTTTGGGGTATTACAACATGCAATTACAATTTTAGTTATATTTGAATATATGTTTCATACAATGGATTCAGTCGATTAATGCTATCTACACCTACAAAGTTTTAGTCTTGAAAAGTTTTGAAGGTAATAATTCACCCCTCCCCTTTTAGTACTTATCTTTCAAGAATCCCAACAATTGGTATTAGAGCTAGATCTCTTGTTAAGGAAGTTTAATCACTAAAGAGGAAAGATCTAAGGATGGAAAGATATAAGATGGATAAGACTATTGAGAATCAAAGATTACAGATGCAAATCTTTATTGAATAATTCAAAGAAGCCAAAGAAGAACTAAAGAAGTTACTAATCAAGAGGAAGGATATGGAAATTTAGTATAATGAGACTGATTATCATGAAGAAGAGATAGATGATCCATTTGAGGTATATGGATCTAGATCTGGTAGCATATCCGATGCATTTGAAGGAACCATATCAGATCTATCTGAAAAGAATATACATCTTGCAGAACAAGTAAAAGCATTGCAGATCAGTCAAGAGACACAAATGGTCAGAATGACTAATGTCATGAACAATGCAAGGCAAGCAGAACATGAAATAAATTTGGCTATTGAAGATAGGAGGCAAATGGTTGACAAGTTACAAGAGAAGAAATATGAGATATTGAGACTCATTGAGCATGACTTTGAAATCTCTAATCAGATGGTTTTCATAAGTTAGGAAGTCAACCTAGTGAATAGTAAGCTTACAAGGAAACTAGAAGACATTGGTGAATTAAGAGAGAAAAATGAAAGATTAAAGGATGAGGTAAAGATGCAACAACAGTATAATGAGATGATCAAGAAGGCTGTAGATAGTACTAAAAGAATGGATGAATTTCTTATTAGTAAAAAAATATTTGATAACACAATTGGTTTAGGCTACACCGAGAAAGGAGAGTCATCAAGACAAGCTGAACAAAATAATTCCTACACTAATGTAAGGCCAAAGAAGCTATCATGTTATCATTGTGGAAAACCAGGTCACACATCAAACATTTGCAAAAGTAAAGAAAAAGGTATTCCTAAATCCATTCCTAAATTTAATGGTTATTGCTATAACTGTAATAAGTATGGACATCAGGGACATGAGCGCAGATCAAAGTTGAATAGGACACCTAAGAAACCATACATGGAAGACATTGTCACACTTGCAACATGCATGGACACATATCACAAGAATGCAAGACAAAAATGAAGCAAGTTTGGACACCGAAGGAACATAAAAAATCATATCAACCAAGAAGGAACAATAATGCATATACTCGGGATTACAATACTTGGGTTAATTTCATAACATGTGGTAGGTAAGGACATGTAGCAACAAATTGCATGAGAAAGAACTAGAGAGGAAGATCTCGTAATTGGACAAGTACTGGTATGGCATGTTTGCACTGTCACAAGGTCGGTCACTTAAGAAATGATTACAGAGACTGAGCACCGACGATACATACAAATACAAATGGCAGTACAATTGAATAAATCATGAGAATAAGAAATCAAATGTGGAGAAAAACATCAAATAACAATGCTAGATTAAGCACTGCAGTCAGTGACACCTCATCCATTGGATTAGGTGATATCACCACCTCCACCTAATCAATGAAGTTATGGATGGAACTGAATTTCAAATTGGTTATATTTTACAATAGTTCCTTATGTTTAGTGAATGCACACCAAATCAGCATGAAATAAGATGCACTATGGGATTACATGTTTAGAACTTAAACCGTGTACAGTCGGTAAAAGCATGACTGAGTAAATATTTGCTAGTTGGTAAATATTGGCAAGGTTAAATGAGTCGTGGTATCAACCAAGTAATATCTAAATGTTAACCAAGCTAAGGTCCTTAAAGTGTAAATTGAGTGCAACTATGTCTACCAAGCTATGGTAGGTAAAGCATTAAATGCAAAAGTTTGAGCGGAAAAATAATTTTTTGGTATAAATACACGATGGACTTAGTCATTTTTTCACATAGCAATCATGAGAGAACCCATAGTGACTTGAGAAGATTTGAGTGAAGAATTTCCTGAGCTATCAACAAATATTGAAAGAGATCCCAAACAAGTTTATCTTGATCTAAAGTAAGTTACTTAGTCACCGAGTTGTTTTACAGTAATATTTGTGAAGCCCTAAATTTTAGAAATGATAGCATCCTCATCCAAGGTCATGAAATCTAAGTCTAGGAGTGACAAGAAGGTCACCTTGATAAATTCTACAACCTGTGATGAACCGAAATATAAATTACACCCTGAGATTGCATCATAGATTGACCAAACTGGCATGTTTTCAAGTATTCCACCTAGGGTTTTTCTGGTTCAAGACATTTGCGCTTACATCCACTACAGTATTGGTGAAATAGGAGATTTTGAGCTTCAATCTACCTACCAAGAGATGAGTGTGGGCAGAAAGCTCAAGGATGAGCACAAACATCTCGAGGTGAAGGGATTAATGAATGCCCTGTATTTCCTGAGAGAGTTCAAGACTGAGTGGATTAGGGTTGTTTTGAGTTGAGTGCATGAAGAAAAGTTATGGCTAGATCAACCAGTCAAAATATCAAAGGACATTATACATGTGGTCACCAGCTACCCTGTTACTGATAAAGTGAAAGCCATAAGGAGTGCACCAAGGACTAAAACTGAGAAGCTTACTAGAGCATAATGGGATGGCAGAGGTACTAGAGTCAACACAATCATTGATCCTAAGATAAGGTTTGGAGCTTATGTTGTCAGTTACAAGATATTTCAATCAAGCAAGCCGAATAGTGTACCATGTGGAGCTGTGGACATCGTGTTAGTCCATTTTCCAGTCATTGCAAAATCTCATGAAATTGGCCTCTCCCCTGCATGTTTTTTTTAAATGTCCTACCTCATGCTCTTTATTGTTTTCGCCTTGCTTCAGTCCAATCTGCATCTCCTAAATTGCCAAACCCAAAAAGATATTCAAATTCTAAAGCCTGCTAAAAATATTTCAAAATTTGCCACAGTGTCGAAAACCCACAGTGTTTCTGAAAGTCCATGATGTTTTCGGTCTGTGTGTTTTCAGCCTTGATTATTTTTGACCCTATGCTTCCTACTTTTGTGCACTTATCCTTTGGCGTTGAAAACTCTATGTGTTTTCAGTCTTCCGCTGTGTTGAAAACCCTGTGTGTTTTTGACCTCGCAGTTTCTTGTTTGTTGGTTGTTCCCTAAGTACGCAAGTGCGATGGATGGTGGGCTCGGGCCTTCGAGGGCTCTTCCTGATTGGTTGTCGCATGGCCGCATGTCATACTTTTCTGACATGTGATCATGCAACCGCCTGCCACCTATCCGCGTGGTCCCAGTTCTTCATGGTTTTCGGCTGCCTGGCGGTTAGTTTTCCTTCTGGTGACTTGGAGACTAGCAGTTATCTATTGATCTCCCGATTCTGGCAGTTAAGCGGCTGGCATCTCATGACCTGATGACTATGTAGTTGTGTGATCATTTCATTCCTGGCGGTTATCGGCTAGCATATGGTGACTTGGATGATGGTTAGTCGCATAGTTGCTGAATTCTTGGCAGTTTGTTGGTGGGCCCATTGTCATAGGTGGTCATGTGGCAGCCTGTGATTGGTTGTCGCATGATCACATAGCCCAATTTTTGGCTATGTGATCATGTGACCGGTCGACACGTGTCCATGGTGGTCCCATGGTCTTGTCGCATGATCGCAAGGGCCATTTCCATGGCTTGTGATCATGTGACAAACCCCTTGCGGTTGTAGTGGTGGTTATGTTGGCTGAGGTTGGTGGGTGGTCACATATTCACATAGCCCATTTCTGGGCTATGCAATGATGCGACAGGGCACCATGTGTCCCTGGGGCCCATCTGTATTTGTTGGTGGGTGAGTTGGTAGGTGGTGTCATGGCATTTTTTGATTGGTCCATGCTGGTGGGATGTTATGGTTTGAACGTGGGCCCAGGCTAGGGATTTTCGACGGTGACAAGCCAGTCGACAGGTTTCATGTTTGTGGCTTGTCGCATGTTCATGTAAGCTAGTTTCCCGACTTGTGAACATGCGACAAACCCTATTGTGGCAGTGGTCTAGCATCGACAGTTAAGAGAAGGTAATGCAAGTGGCGTGTCGCATGTTCGCATAGCCCATTTTTGGGCTATGCAATCATGCGACAACTATTTGGTGTTGCCATTGCGGAGTTATCCTGAGGTGCTTGGGTGGTTAAAAACTTGAGGCCCGCGAGTGCATGGTGACCGTTAGGATTTAGATTTGAATTTTGCAGAGGGTTTCAAGCCAGGAAGTACCAAAAAATCAATTTTTGAGTGGCCAGAGTGGGTGGATGTGATTGCTAAGCATTACGATGTGGTCCAAGCTGCCATGGTAGTTGCAGAGGAATGTCTTGCCGCGGGAACATAAATGAGACAGTACCCTAAAGTGTTGCAAGGGTCAATTTGGCCAGATTCCTTGAGGGTTTGATGATGATTCGGTACTTGGACCAGTACAGGGCTAGTTGACTATTTTTTTCGACTGTTTGAGCTTACATGCTATGGTTTAGTCCCTGTCTTGTCTGTGTTTACTCATTGAGGGGGTTAGGTGGATTTTGAATTTCAAATGATCATTACGCTTGCTTTGTAACCCTGGTATAAAGGGATTTTTATGATCATTTTTTTAAGATTGGGAGTTATATTTTAAAACTTTTTCAGTTGTGAGTCTTCTGCCCAGTCAGGATTGTAACAATTTGGCATTTGGTATTTTGTTGATGATAGAGAAAAAGTTGCAGGTCTAAGCTGTAATTTGCAAGCTTGACTCCTCTGGTTTGATTGTTTATACTTAAGGATTCTTCATACTTAATACAAATACATGACTCTTATCTCTCCTTTGTGTCAACTTAGATAGGTTCTAAACTTTCTAGTTCTCTGCATATTATTTTATGTATATGTATCCATTCTTAAGTTCTAATCCAGGATTAGATGAAATGATGCTTTAGATGGGACATAGATCTATCTAATTGTCTATGTAAGGATATCTTATTAGTAGTAAAGGGGATTGTAGGTGTGTTTATGGCTTTGAATCTTAGCTATTGTCTGGTGTGTGTAGCATTCTTGTTCTAGGAGATCTTGCCCAATGGATGAGGCACTGGCCTAAATGATTATCTCATTATCAACAAATATTGATTGTTGTTGTTATGATCTCAAAAGCATAAATTAAGAACCATTCCTTAAGTTTTCAGTATTTGGTTGCATATGGTTCTACCCATAGTAATGGAGAGTCAATGAGTGTGTGGTTGACACTTAGTGTATGCACCCAAAAATGGTTGCCTAGACTTTGGGCCCCATTTATTTGATTTATCAATCCTGAATCAGTTTTATCAATAATCAATATTTTTAACATTATCAATTTCTTGATCAAATCTTAGGTTCGATCATATATTGGATTTTTATCCTTGGATTAACCATTTTATCCTAAGCTTTTATTTACTTAAAAAGAATATTTCCTCCCCTTTTATTAAATAAAAAGCCCCCACTTTCCTCTTATCCTAAGTTGCACAAATAAAGTATTATTCCTATTTTATAAAAAGGAGAAAAACACTTTTTGTCTCATATGGACATAAAGTCAACTCCTATTTTCCTATTGGAGGTTACTTGTGCACATGGATTGCTCCTCTTTCAAGCTCCACCGCTGATTAAGACTTTTGCCTCTTAATCTCCATTGTCCATTCCTTTGCATTTCTTATAAAAGGAGAGCTCTCTCCTTCATTTGCATATCCATCTCTTTCATGCCATTGTTATGCTGTAGGTTTTCTAGGTGCATTTGGAGCTTTTGGAGATCATTGCTACATCAAGCTCTTCTTGGATTTCCTCATTGCTCCATAGTTTAGACTTCATTTCTTGCATTATCTTAGCATCCATAGTTTCATTTCATAGCTTAGTTTCCTTTTATGCAATGGATTAGCTTCACAAAGCTTAATTAGGAGGGATTGTAAAACTTGTACTTTCCCTTTCATAGTTTAGTTGGCACTTTACTTTCATAGATTAGATTTCCTTTCAAGCATTGCATTGTTATTATTTAGCTTAGCTTGCATCTTCATCTTTAATCTAGTTTGCATTGCATTTTCATAGTGATTCTTTGGGGATATTAGCACTCTTGCCCTTGTCCTCATTCAAATCTCTCATTGTATGGTTGACTAGCAAGGTCACAAGCTCAATAGCTCTAGCTGAGAGAAAATTCATAATCTTGCAACTCCATGCATAAAGAGCTATGGATCGATTTGTGAGGGCTCATTCTTGAGTTTCCTTATATGTAAGGATCCATAGAAGTGCACTACTTTTGTGTGTACATTTTTGGCACCCACCGTGGGGCAAGACATTAGCTTTGTCCCTTCATTTTTTGCATTTTCATCAATTTTTGCTAATTTTTCATCAAATTTTAGCGCTATTTTTCTGTCTTTGGTATCAAATGGTATCAAAAGTTTAAGTGTGATATATCGTTGGAAAGGTCTTTCGTAGCCTAATCCAACCATGCTAGTTTCATTCTCAAATTTTACCATTTGATTAGCTATTTTACTTGTAGATTATCTAATTTTTGATGTGCTAACCATGGTGGAGCTAACAAGTTATGCTTGTAGGTGCTCTCGTTGTTTGAAATTTGCCAAAAGAATGCATGTCAAAGAGGGCTACTAATGGTTTTTGCAGGGCTTCCCTAAGCATATAAACCAAATCTAGTGTTTGTTTAATTACTTTCTTTATTGAGTGTGGCATATACTAGTTGTTTCATTTCATAGGCACTTAATACCTTATTGTAGGAATTTTGAGGTGGTAGGAGAGTATGCTCTTCACCCTTGTGGTAAAATAAAAATCTTGAACCATCTTGGGATTTTGAGAGAAAGGGGGTAATTGAATCTTTGCTTGGTGTGTTTGGGAGAAATTTTTGAGATAGGGAAGTATGCTCTTCACCCTTGTGGTGAACCAAAAACCTTGAACCTCAAAAAATTGATCTACTCTTTGTTTAGATTTAGAATCCTTTAGTGGGCCTGCCCTTGAGCAATCAAGGGGAACGACCCAAGTGGGGACAAGCCTTTTTCCAGCTATTCCAACCCATTATAATCTCAAGGCTATCAAGGACACAAAACCTTGGTAGACATAACACTTGTCTTCGCTTGATGGGAGTAACTCATGGGATTGTGACCATGGGGAAAGCATTGAGCAAGAATACTTAAGGTACTCTTAAGGCCGCGAGGTCCTAATCCTTTACGAGGAGCAAGAGGGGTTTTATGAATGGAAACCCTTACTAAGAACCATAGGTTAGAAGCCACCCTTATTCAGCCGCTTATCTTCTTAGTGCAAGGATTGATCCAAGTGGACTAACCTGGATCACCCCAAGATACTCACCATATGTGTCCCTTTGGTTGTGTTGTTTAACACTTCCATGACAAAGCCAATATCTCTTGTGGGCAACCACTTGGTGTGAGGCAAGGGGGCATTAAGTTGTGGGCTAAGTTGATAAGTATTGAGCCTTGTCCTGTAGGTAGATATTGCTTGAAGTGTCCTAGATTGTGTGATACCAGTGTAAACGTTCTCAACATACAAACAATCGGTAGCGTGCATAGGGTAGTTTTTCTATTTTGATATCATAATCGTTTGTCTTGGCAAGGTTGCTTTTGCCCTTGTTCCAAGTGCTTGAAGACACGTTTGATCCCATACTATTTGCAAACCTATCCATTTGTTGTTCTCATTGTGATTACATTCAAAAAATTAACCCTCAGACTAAAAATATCGAATGAACAAGCTTTAAAACAGAGATTTTGACACTCACTGGTCTTAGAGTCGTATGACACTGAACAAGTGGTGCACCCTGTTGTGAGAATTGTCGCGCGCCAGTTCACCCCTGAAAGACTATCATCCTGTTTGACGAGAAGTGGCACGTGGATAGCCTGGCAACTGTCACCCGGTTTAAGGCGAAGTGTTGCCTAAACATAAACTGTCACCCTCCTTGCCTGGAAAGTGTCGCCTAGGCAGTTTCTACTAGTTTTTTTAGTTTTAGTCAGTTTTAGTTGCTGCTAGTCAAATTGAGTCTTGGAGTGGGTTTCTTTCTCTGTCATTAGAGACTTGTTTTGACTTTAAATCTCTAGTTTTTGCCCTCTAGGAATAGCATCAATTGGTTTACGAGGTCACTTTGGGAATAATTATCAAGTTAGAAGGCCATTCTTGGTGACAAAGTTTATCTCTAAGATTGTTGGCTACATTCTTGGAAAATTTTAGTGCTCTTATTGTCCAAATTGCTTTCATTTAAATCTCAATTTCAATTATATTTTTGGCCTAGTCCAACCTCCTGATTCAAAAGTGTAAGGGTAGTCACCCTTTGATTTGAAGCACCCCTTTGACAGTGTTGGTAAAGCCCCTTTGATATTTCTATCTTTTCATTTCTCTTTGGACAATAGAGAACTTTGATTATCCTAGTTTGGTGTTGACACTTTGAGAGGTCATCTTATCATTAAGAGTCTCTTTCTTTCATGTCAGTTACAACAAGGTACCAAGTCAATCAAGGGAAATGACCCCCTGTTGTCTTTAGCCAGTTACCACCAGTTAAGACTCATCAACAGCACAAGGGAAAAGAACCCCTTTTTGACCAATCTCCTAAAAGTGAATCTGAGGTTTGTTTTGATCCAAAAGGTAATCCTAGTGAATTGAGCACCTCTTTAGCACATCTTTCATCAAGTATGGACATGAGTTACACTTTCACTTGACAACAAAGAGAAGCCATGAATCAAACTCTTGAGGATATCTTCCAACGACATAGGAGAGAGTACGGTGGTTCTTCTCATGCTAGTCCACCTGGGTCACCTCCCAACAACACAAGATATTTAGATACTCACCAATGAGCTGAGAGACATTATAAGAAAACTCACTCAGATTTAGGGTCACAACATGAGGACCAGAATAACGAATCTAGTGACCATCACATCAACGCAACCAACACAATAAGGCATTCAAGACAATCTTCTCCACTTAAAGATACCTCTCGATATGCAAATACAAGGTTGAAAAGCATTGAAAGGGAGAAACAAGCCTATCTAGATGAACAAGCCGCCAAAAAAGAGAAATTCAGACAACTAGAAGAAGAGGAACATGCATTATTGGACATAAGAAAAAGAGTCGCCCAAGAAGAAGAAGATAGGCTCTATGCACAACAACTCCAAAATCAATTTAATGGGAGGGGTACCAATAGTGAGACCAACTCACCCCCATCTATGCCTTCACCAAGTCCTAAAAGAAGGTCAAGGATGCCCTCAAGATCCCCAAGCCCTAGAGGTAGAAGGACTTCAAGATATGATCACCATAGGAGACAATCATCTCCTAGACTTTCAAAGCAACCCTCTCAACGAGCACATCATGGCTCACAACATGGAGGAAGTTATGCCGACTTCAATCATATAGATTTTATGACTATGCAACAAGAACCATCCTTTCAAGCATATGTAGAAAGGTATGTGGAACAAAACAAGGATTAGTTCCTAGAAAGTCTCATCAACAAAGGTGCTAAGGTCCCATACAATTTTGATGTGGATTGAAAGGTAAAGAAGCAAGATCCATCAACTAATGAGGTGATCAAACAACTTCAAAGGGATATAGAAATGATGACAGCTCCTAAGAGCACCTTCAATTTGGATTCCATATGTCCCAACTCAATCGACAAGAGTGTGGTGTTGGTTGAGTTTCTTAAGAAAATTGAGTTTCCAACCTATGACAAATATGATGGCATTGGTGATCCTCATGACCATGTTAGAAAATTTTATATAATGAGTTTTTCTTTTCACCATGAAGACTCCTATTTGATGAGATTATTTCCAAGGAGCCTCAAGGGTCAAGCCATGGAGTGGTTTACTAACCTTACTCCTCCAGTTAAGACATTTAAAGAGCTTGTGGAAAGATTTGTCCAATATTTTTCTTACAACTTATCAAGGTCGGTCACCATGCTTGATTTGTGCAAACTCAAGCAGAACCAAGGGGAATCCTTTGTTACCTTTGTACAAAGATGGAGACGTTTGTGCTCGAAATATCCAAGGACAATTCCTGAGGAGGAAAGAATAGACATCATTGTGAGCAATTTAATACCAGAGCTAAGGTATGAGGTCAAGAAGATCCCATTTAATTCTTTTGATACCATGGTGGAAGTGGCATGTCGCATAGAGGATGTCCTAAAAGAAAAAGGAATTTTGGCTAAACCAACTAATAACAACAATGGCCAAAACAACAACAATAATGGAAATAAGGACAAAAAGAACCCTTATTGGAACAAGAATAAGCAAGTGGTCAATGATGGAGTTGTTGAATCATCTCAACCTAAGAATGAAGGAGTTCTTAATCTCTCCAATGCAGTCCAAGCCATGAAGCTACAAACATCTTCAACACAACAAGAGAATAAACCCAAGTATCAAGCGAGACCTAAAATAGAAAAGATGCAATTTACCAAACTTGGGGACTCCTATGCAGACATTTTCAAGATGCTAATTGCTCATAATTTGGCACACCCCCAAGATCCTGCAAAGCACTGCATACCAGATCCTAAGCCTCATTGGTGGGATGAGAAGGCCTTTTGTGTCTTTCACAATGGAATTGGACATAATATATAAAATTGTTTTAAACTTAAACATCTTGTCCAAGCTCTCATTGAAAGTGGATGATTACAAGTTGATGGTTTAACCACTAATGCGGATCATAAAGATTTTAAAGAGCCCTTGCCCAAATATGAGAAAGGAGAGAATTCTAACAACAAGAATGGCAAGGCTGCTATCAACTACACCTACATAAATGCTGAAAATGTTATTAATATGCTTGAAGTTGTTGGTGACAATGTCAACATGATGAGAGGGAAAGACCCTTATGGATATGATATGGATTCAAATCCTATGCTTGATGAAGGAACAGTTGTGGTCCTAAGAGGTCCTCACTCACAAAGGATGTCTCAACCCGTCAATGCTGTCACTAGAAGCCAGTCTCAAGCTCCCATTGTTATTAGAGGTCCTAACTCTAGTAAGTCTAAGCAGCCAGTGTCAAAGGGTGTTCTTCCAAAATCTGTTGTTGGTCCTGAATTGAATTATAATCTTGTCGACCAATTACAACGTACACCAGTGCAAATTTCAATCTTTGAGCTTTTGGCACTGTCCCCTAAGCATAAGCGTGTCCTTGAGGATGCCTTGCGAGCAGCTAATGTCCCTAATGATATAGATGTAGATCAATTCAAGAATATGGTCAACCACTTGGCTAGCCCTCACTACCTTACATTCTCAGAGGAAGATGACAAGTCATTAAGCCACCCACACAATTTGGCCCTTCATATAGAGGTTATGATCCACAAGACCCATGTTAGGCATGTGTTGATAGATGGGGGTGTTGGGCTTAATATTTGTTCTTTGAGCTTATTGAAGGCCTTGGGTTATTCAGAAGAAGTCATTGACACAAGGAAGAAAAAAACTATCAAGGCTTATGATGAAGTAGAACGTAGTTCTAAAGGATTGGCCGTTCTTCCTATCCAAATTGGTCCTGTAGAGAAAGATATTTTGTTCCAGATTGTTGATGCCGGTCCTTTGGCTTACAATATTTTGTTAGGTAGACCATGGATACATGAGATGCAAGCGGTCTTGTCTACCTATCATCAGTGTGTAAAATTCCCTTACAATGGAATAGAAGTCTGCATACCTGGAGACAGCACACTGTCAGTCAACACAATTTCAGCAGGGTCTCACATTCCTTTGAATAGGGAGGCTAACACTTTTGATACTACATTTGAAGAATGCAAGAATAAATTCAAGACCATAGATCTTGGTATGGGCGATTACACATTGGATTCATTCACAAAATTGCCAATTTCCCCTAGGTCTTATGGCAAACCTTCTCAAGAAATGAAGCCCTCATCTTCGGCCATGACATTGTTCGATAAGTTTGTGGAATCCTCAGTTCTGATTCAAGAAGAAAAAGAAGAGGTTGCCGTTAGGGACTAAATTTACTGAGAAGAGAAATACCTACATAATGAGAATTTTGCACCTTCCCCTAGAACTTATGGGAGAGGGTATACATTGGTCAAGAATATGGGTTAGCCAGGACAGGGTCCCCTTAGTCATAGGCTAGATGCTAGGGCTGAACCTCTTAACCATGCCCTTTTTGGATGAAGGAATAAGTTAACAGTTGGCTTAGGTTTTGAAAATAAAACAAAAAAGTGTCCCTATCTCAGCTACGACGGACAGTGACAATGACTCAGACTACACACCTAATCTCTCTAATCAACAAGACATGTCTGATGATTGGGTGCCTTCAACAAATCTCCTTTGGGGAGATTCACAAGATTTGACAACTGACAGTATGAATGCTAGATTGACAATGGAAAGTGTTGCTATCCTAGCTGCGATGGATAGTAACAATGCTAGTGTTAGAGAAGGGGAAACTCTTCCCAATCTTGAGGCTTCTACATCACAAGGCCCAAATAATGATTCAGAAACAGACTCACATGGGTTCGAATGGGACTCACTTTCAAATGCAACAGTTGATTTGGACATGGATGTTGTCCATACTTATAGTACTCAACCTGATGTGACCAACGAGCCTAGTGTAGGACTGGAGGATTGGACTCCTTGAATTGCCTTAGTGGACGACGCTTCGTTTGATAGGACAAATCCTGACTCGGGTATCTCAGGAGAGGACCGAATGAATCCCGCTTGTATGATCACCAGAGATAACACCTTCCACATACACAATGTTGAACCAGTTATTGACCTCCCCTTGTTCATTTCCACCTAATTGACTGGTCTCAGCAATATCAAGAGCCTAAACTTCTCACTTTTCAGAATGACTATGAAATTGCCTGTTATCTAAATGCTCTTGAACCTGTAGTCTCTTCCACCAGTGAACCAACAACAAGTATGATAGAGCCTGATATTAAGTACCTCAGTCTAAAAATAAAAGAAAAAGAAAAAAAGAAAGATGGTTCTGATGGCGAAAACCACTTTGTGGCAGTGTCAGAACCCAAAATAGTAAAAAGAAAAGACGTATCCGAAGGTGAAAACCTTTTTGAGGTGCCTAAGGATGGGGTACTTAATAACTTGCCAAGTTACTTCCAAGATAGGTCATCAGTTCTCATTGAGCCCACACAACTAGTCAATTTGAATATAGAAGAGGCTCCCTAAATAGTGCACCTAGCTCAGTCTCTATCAGTTGGAGAAAAAGAGGCATATACAAAATTTTTGCAAAAGAAGAAAATCAACTTTGCTTGGACATATTCTGATATGCCAGGACTTGACACTGATCTTATTATGGATCATCTATCTATAGCTCCAGGAATAAAACCGGTTAAACAAAAGTTGAGGAAAATGCATCCTCACATAGCTCTTCTTGTTAAAGCTGAATTAGAAAAGCTCTTACGTGCAGGATTCATTCGAGCTATCGACTATGTTGAGTGGATCTTCAATATTGTTCCAGTTTCAAAACATGATGGGTCCATTCGCAATTGCACCGACTTCAGAGACCTCAACAAAGCATGCCCAAAGGATGACTTTCCACTCCCTAACATAGACATGATAGTGGATATGACCGCAGGCTATGAGATATACTCTTTAATGGATGGTTTTTTCGGATATAACCAAATAAAAATAGCTCCCCAAGATCAAGAGAAAATAGCTTTCACATGTGCATGGGGAACCTATTGTTGGAATGTCATGCCATTTGGCCTAAAGAATGTAGGAGCAACATACCAGTGAGCCATGACCATAATTTTTCATGATATGATGCATAAGAACATGGAAGATTATGTGGATGATACCTTGGCTAAATCTAGAAAATGGGACACACACCTCGATGATTTGGAAGTGATTCTAGATCACATGGAACAGTTTCAGCTTAGATTGAATCCAAAAAAGTGTGCATTTGGAGTTACCTCAGGTAAACTCCTAGGATTCATAATTTCAGCAAAAGGAATAGAGGTTGATCTCGAAAAGGTCCAAGCTATATTAGATATGCCACCTCCAAGAAATATCAGTCAAATGAGAAGTCTTCAGGGATGTCTTCAGTCAATCAGGAGGTTTATTTCTCAGCTTGCAAATAGAGCACAACCTTTTAATAAGACATTGCATAAGGGTGCTTCTTGCATGTGGAATGAGGAATGCCAAAAGAGCCTAGATCAAATTAAGTAATATTTGGCTAATCCTCCAATTTTGGTGCCTCCTATTCCAGGGAAACCATTGATTTTGTACATTTCAGTGACAGAGTCTTCTTTGGGGGCATTGTTGGCTCAATTAGATGACACTGGGAAAGAAAGGGCCATATACTATATCAGTCGCACTCTAGTATCTTATGAGATCAATTATAATAACATTGAAAAGTCTTGTCTTGTACTAGTGTTTGCTTCCCAAAAATTGCGACACTATATGCTTGCTCATACTATACATTTGGTTGCAAAAATTGATCCTCTTAAGTACTTGCTTAGTAAGGCTGCTCTCACGGGTAGACTTGCTAAGTGGATGCTGGTTTTGATTGAATTTGATATAGAATACATTGAGAGAAAGGCCATAAAGGGGCAAGCTATTGCTGACCAATTAGCTGATTTCCCAGTTAAGGATAATATGCCTATTCAGGTAGAGTTCCCAGATGAACACATACTATATATGACTAATCACACTTGGAAAATGTTCTTTGATGGTTCCCACATGCAAAATGGATCAGGTGCTAGAGTATTATTTGTCTCTCCACATGGGTACAACATTCCAAAGTCTTACAAACTTTTATTCCCATGTACAAATAATATTGCCGAATATGAAGCTTTGACCAATGGATTGAAAATCGCTATAGATTGGAACATAACAGAATTACATGTCTTTGGGGATTCATAGCTAATTATCAACCAAGTCAATGAGGAGTATCAAACCAAGGAAAAATTGATACCTTACAAAAAGATGGTTGAATCATTGAGACGTTACTTTACATTTGTGACATTTCAACAGATCCCCAGGACAGAGAACAAAGCTGCAGATGCTATGGCTACATTAGCTTCACTCCTACAGTTGGAACAACATGAATCCAGATTTGAATTCTTGGTGGAAGAGCTACACCATCCCATATTTGACTCATCTGAAAACAATGTCATTTGTACCCTTGTCACACATGAGTCTTCCCGCTATGGTGCTATCTATTCATATCTATGCGATGGCATCATCCCTGACACTTTCAACTGTTCTGAACGTTGAAACCTCATCTGTAACACCTCTCGCCACACCCTTATCTTTGGTGATTTATATAGGAGGGGTTTAGATGGGACACTCCTTAGGTGCTTGGAAAAGGAGGAATCTGACCAAGTGTTAGCTGACATCCATGAGGGCATTTGTGGTGGACATTCCAACATTCTTGCCATGGCCCGAAGGTTGCTTAGGGCGGGGTATTATTGGCCCATGATGCAGATAGATGTAGTAGCCTTTGCTAAGTCTTGTGAAAAATGTCAGAAACATGGAAACTTGATTCATGCTCCAGGTAGGGCGCTGATTCCTTCCATTTCTCATTGGCCATTTCAGCGTTGGGCCTTTGATCTAGTTGGACAGATTCACCCCAACTCATCAAGTGGACATAAGTTTATCATCATAGCTACTGATTATTTCAAAAAATGGGTAGAGGTAGTCCCTCTTTCTGTTGCCTCGGGCAAAACAGTTTCACTCTTTATCCTGAATCATATTATTTGCCGATTTGGAGTACCTTCTGAGATTATTACTGATAATGGAGGTCAATTCAAGAACAAGGACCTAAAACATTTATGCAAAAAGTTTAAAATCAAACAACATTGGTCCTCTATCTATTTTCCACAAGGAAACAGATAGACAGAAGCCTCTAATAAAACCATTCTTAAAATCCTTCATAGAATAGTACACAAGAATGGTAGAGATTGGCACTTACAAATCAATCCAGTACTATGGGCTTACAGAACAAGCATTCGCACACCTACAGGAGCCACTCCTTTTGCGCTTACCTATGGTGTTGAAGCGGTATTACCTTTAGAAGTAGAGATACCTTCACTTAGAGTCTCTCTCAAAGGTTTGATTACATATGAGGATTATTGTGCCATGAGGTTACAAGAACTAGAGCTTCTAGATGAGAAGCATAAGGCTTCCTTTGATCACATGAGAGTATACCAGAAGCGTATGTCCAAAGCATTCAACAAGAAGGTTCACCCTAGGGAATTTCAGATAGGTGATCTTGTTTTGATAGAGAACCCTAAAAATCAATAGAACAGAGAACAAAAGGGAAAGTTCGAACCCAATTGGCTTGGACCATACATTATCACAGTGGCTTTTGGTACAAGTGCATATTTACTATCAGATGAAGATGGAGAATAGCTCCCTGAGCCCATCAACATTGTGCACCTCAAGAAGTTCTATCCTTGATGCCCGTTCTGTCTAGGGGCATCCTTTGTACATACTTTATGATCTTGAAAAATACCAAAAAATTTCATATATGATGCTGAAAAAAATCCTAAAAAGCATATACAGTCCTGAAAAAAATACAAAAAAATAAAAAAATAGCAAAAAAATTCAAAAAAATAGAAAAAGTGCCTTGGTGAAAACCTGGAAATAGGCGCTACTTGAGGACTTTGCACTCTTGTTTATTAGCATGTCTCCTCGACACTGAGCCTTTCTCCATCATGCCTTGACCTTATTTGGCTTAGTTTGGAATTGGTCTTTATCTTTGTCTAGGGGGCATAACTGTTAGCATTGGTCCTTTAGGTGTGTTTGTCTCTTGGGGCATTTCACAAAAGGTGTTTTCCAACACCACCCCAAATAGTGTTTCTCAACACTACCCTTGCATCGAGTGTTTCTTAACACTTATCAGATGTCTTACTCAACAGTCTAGTATGATGCGACATTGCTCATTTGCAAATGTGATACTCAAAGTTTGACTCTATGACCAACACACACGCACTTAAACAATCAACTTGTTGAGATATGTTGACTTTATTTTTCTTTGTGTGCTATCTATGAGGATTTCTTTGATGAGTGGTCTCTCCCTGAGAAGTTTTTGATGATGCATAGCTAGAAGACTGAGGGTATGAGAACATGTTTTATTTCTTTATCTGCTTATGGGTATATTTTGTTGATCCTAACTGTCATGAGCATTTATGCTAGTCTTACTTGACACTATGGATTGACAAGGTATTATCCTTGACTGTTTTGCGAGTGCATGTTGCTAGTTATCCTGACTTTCATGTGTCTTGATACAAGCATAATCTCACCATATCAAACTTAGGTGATCTCACTACATTAGTCATCTGGACCTCCATGTCTTTGATGCCTAGGTGAGATTCCCACATTTCTATCTAATAAAGATCATATTCATATTCACATAGTTATGCTAGTGTGCATTTTATGATCTTACGATTCTACCAATAATGCTCAATGATGATAATTAGATGTCTATAGGCGTTGTGACCTTGCAAGTCAACCACTTTCATAGTAGCTTGCATTCTTAGGTTCATCATAGTTTAGTTTTTGCATCTTGCATATGGAGAGAGCTCTCTTTTTTATCATCTACGGACTAGTTGGTCAACTGTGCTCATTTTCTGATTCTTCTTGATCATATCTTTCATTTCTAGTCTTTCATATCACGTCATTTTCTATTCATTTTGGGATCAAAACCAAAATCTGCGTTCACCTTGATCATCAAACTCACATTTCATTCTCTTCTGTATAGTTGACTGACCTTTTGAGGCATAATTCTTTGATCTTTGATGGAATTTCTTCCTTTCCATGTCTTCCAAACTTCTAGTCTTTCATTCACCCCTTTCGCTTCCTTTCTCTAAGGTTTGACTTAATTTTTATCCTATATCTTTCCCAGTCAAACCTAGTCAACCTGGTGCATATCTTCACTATTTGATGGTTATCCTATCATGCTCCATCCTTCAATTATGATTTCTTTATGATTTGATCAAATCTTTTATCAATCCACTGTTCTCCTCTATCTGATTTTGATTTTGATTCCGAGGGGGCAATATTTATGGGATTCTCATCCCTGATTCCTTGATTTTCCTGATTCAGACATCTTTTGTGAGCTTTTGCTCAAATTTGAGATTCTTATCTCTTACTTTGAATGTGATCTCGAATCAACCTCATGTTCAAAGGCCTTTTTTTATGCTTTGTCTGGGTGTGATCCCGAATCGACCTCATATCTGAGTTATTTTGTGATCCCAGATCGATCTCACATTTCTACTTCATTCTTTGACTACATGTGTTCCCAAATTGATCACACATTAGTCAAAGAGGGGCAAATGTATGCACCCAAAAATGGTCGCCTAGACTTTGGGCCCCATTTATTTGATTTATCAATCCTGAATCAGTTTTATCAATAATCAATATTTTCAACATTATCAATTTCTTGATCAAATCTTAGTTTCGATCATATATTGGATTTTTATCCTTGGATTAACCATTTTATCCTAAGCTTTTATTTACTTAAAAGGAATATTTCCTCCCCTTTTATTAAATAAAAAACCCCCACTTTCCTCTTATCCTAAGTTGCACAAATAAAGTATTATTCCTATTTTATAAAAAGGAGAAAAGCACTTTTTGTCTCATATGGACATAAAGTCAACTCCTATTTTCCTATTGGAGGATACTTGTGCACATGGATTGCTCCTCTTTCAAGCTCCACTGCTGATTAAGACTTTTGCCTCTTAATCTCCATGGTCCATTCCTTTGCATTTCTTATAAAAGGAGAGCTCTCTCCTTCATTTTCATATCCATCTCTTTCATGCCATTGTTATGCTGCAGGTTTTCTAGGTGCATTTGGAGCTTTTGGAGATCATTGCTACATCAAGCTCTTCTTGGATTTCCTCATTGCTCCATAGTTTAGACTTCATTTCTTGCATTATCTTAGCATCCATAGTTTCATTTCATAGCTTAGTTTCCTTTTATGCAATAGATTAGCTTCACATAGCTTAATTAGGAGGGATTGTAAAACTTGTACTTTCCCTTTCATAGTTTAGTTGGCACTTTACTTTCATAGATTAGATTTCCTTTCAAGCATTGCATTGTTATCATTTAGCTTAGCTTGCATCTTCATCCTTAATCTAGTTTGCATTGCATTTTCATAGTGATTCTTTGGGGATATTAGCACTCTTGCCCTTGTCCTCATTCAAATCTCTCATTGTATGGTTGACTAGCAAGGTCACAAGCTCAATAGCTCTAGCTGAGAGAAAATTCATAATCTTGCAACTCCATGCATAGAGAGCTATGGATCGATTTGTGAGGGCTCATTCTTGAGTTTCCTTGCATGTAAGTATCCATAGAAGTGCACTACTTTTGTGTGTACACTTAGCACTTTCTTACTATCCTATTATCTATTATTCAAGCCTAGTTCTTGGTGTATGAAGCATATTTTATACTAGGTTAGGTGCACCGGCCTTGGTTTTGCAGAGCTAGAAGCAGAAGAGGGCAGTCTTGTCCCTATAGTTGGTCCAGTCACCCTAAGACCTCATAACATTTTGGAGTTAACCATTCCTAAAATCCATCTGAGGGTATATTGGCAGCCTGTTAGAGCATAAGCATCATTTTGGACACCAACACATCGCCTACAAGATTGTAAAGAAAGGTTTCTAATTTGACCTAGCCGAGCTTCTACTGAAATAATTGGTTGAGAATATGAGAACTATCAGGACAACAAAGACAAATACATGTAAGTTCGGTTCTCTATAGATTTGTATATTCTTCTACTTACAAAACTTCTTTCCCTCAGTCGGTAATGTTGACTAGGATGTCGATCGACCAACTATTATGCAAATCAGTGAATTTATTCAAAGTTTGGGTGAGAATTTTGTTAGTGTCATGGATGTTTATTTTAAAAAATTCAAGGAAAGAATGCATCAAAGGAGCAGGATAACAGGTCAGCTGGTAGAAAATATAAGGATGATATCTGCTTCGTAGTGGACACCAACACCACTTTAATCAAGGCAATTGAACCAATGACTACTTTGTTACCCCCAATGGCCTATGAATTAGATATTGACTGAGCTTCTAAGTCAATAAATACATTTCTAGTCGAGCCCAAAGATCCAAAGGCAACTAGGTTCGGTACCTATGAAGAGGCCAAACTAAGAATAAAGATGGATCTAATCAGAGTAAAAGTCAGTAGGAAATCCAAGAAGATGATAGATACTTTGGTAAAATAGTTTGGAGATGATGTAGAATAAGAAGAGGCATCAACAACTAATCTAGTTGAAGAAGCAAGAGAGGAAAACTTACTAATAGGAAAAAGTGAACATGATGATGAGGAGACCGAGTTGGATAAAGATATCCAAGTTGTACTGGTGAAGGCCACAGGGAAGAGAAAATAAGCAGAAGCACCTACAAGAGAAAGGACAAGGTCCTCAAAAGTTGCTTCTCCACCACTGAAGAAAGGGATTGTAAAAATGTCAAGGCAAACTCCTACCAAAACATATCAAAAGAAAAAGAGAGGTGCCCAAGTCACCTCCAAACAACATAAAAAGAGGAGAATATTAATTAGAGCTAAAGATGATATTGATGAAGAAGAGGATCAAGGTAAATTCAAAGTTGTTGTAAATAAAAATCAATTGGTAGATGAATTAGCAAATAATATAAAAGAGACAGGGACTATTGCACACCCTAAGTTAAATCAGTATGTATATATGGACACCGAGGATTGGGAGAAAATTGAAGAAGCTATCATACAAATGATGATCAAGTTTAAAAGAGTACCTATTGAATTTTCTAGATATGTTCCCAAAGAATTGTATGAGAAAGTGTCATCTAGGTGGACATATACCCTACACATTAAGAAGAAAATGAGCGAACACTCATTAATTTTGGCCATGCCTACTCTAACTATTACTGAGATAGATCAATTGATGAAGCAATATTCCAAACACTTCTTGATAAAGAGTAGAGACCTTGATATATTGGCAGGAACAATTGAGGCAGTTGATGAAAACAACAAGCTTCTATAGACCAAAATTTTGAAAGATAGAGTAGAAGCTGATCAACTTGCATTGGCTATCATTCCCAAGCCGAAGAACACAAAGAAAGGAAAAATAGTTCAATCAGATGATGAAAACTTAGCCACCAAGGAGCCAATCCACATATCTGATACCAAGGTAGCAGATGACACTATTTCTATTGGCTTTTACATGACCAGATATAGTGAAGAACATAGACAGGATGATCCCAAATAGTTAGTAACCCCCGAGACAAATGATGTTTTGATTGAGGACATCACAAATGGAGATCTTGATGATGTAAATAATGATGAAGATATCAACACTTTTGCAGACACCATTGAGGAGAATGTACCTAGTGAGGCAACAACAGGTGAAATACTGGGTGACTTACCTATTGTGTGTGAGTGATTTACACCTTCATGAAATAACAAGATTTAAAAGACAATTACACTATTCAAAGTAAACTAAACTAAATAATGCACAATTAATCTAAATATCTCATGGATCTATAAAATAAAGTGGTAAATGAGACTCTTAGCTATGATCCTCACTAGTGACACTCTAAAGATGAGAATTAAGCTATATGATATGCAAATTTAGATCTATTCTATCAAATTCTAGCTCTATTTGATGAACAATCTACTATGATCAAAGCAATTTAAGCTAATTAGCAATGAAAAATGATAAGTGAGTGATGTGGATGCAAATTGCAAGAGCTTTGATGCAATTCAAAGATATGGAGTGGATGAATTATGCTTCTAAATGCCTTCAATATATAAGATTTTCCCAAGGGTAGGGGGTAGAGTGAGATAACCATGGTTATGCTTGGGTAAGGTCAATTGGATTTGCTTTGTCCATAAATGGGGGGACAATCATTTAAATGGTTTCAAAAGGCTGGACCATTTCAACAAAAGTGAGTGATTTGTGTCCATTTTGTCTCCTTTTTGCTTTGTTGAAGGAAATTAGTATTTATTAATTAATTAAAGTAATTAAATTTAGCCATGAAGGGTAAGATGTTCATTTTGATTTTTCATTTCAACAACTATGTCATTAATTGAAGTTAATCAATTTCGTAGTGTTTTTCCCCTTTTCAAGCTTTATTTAATCATTTAATCATTTAATTAAATTTTCCTTTGATTTGAATTGCCTTTGTTCCATTTATTGATTTTTCGTGCTATTTGATGATTTGATTGCACCTTTTGATTGATTTAAGCCTTTTGCCAATTTTCCGTGTCTACACCTATATTGGTACAAGCATTTGAAATTGTAACACAAAAGGAACCTGAAGGGTCAACCCCCGAGCAACAAAAGGATACACCCAAGGGATAGGGTACAACAAAGAAGAAAGATTCTAATGAGCCTGAGAATAAAGAGGTGTAAATAAAATCACCAGAAGATAATACACTTGTAGCATCAACTGTAGTAGACACCACAAAAAATTCCCAAGGACAAGTAACCGAGACACCGGTCACCAAGCAAGCAAAGGAAGAAAGTGTGTCTACCAAGACAAAAAAAAGTCAAAGATAGAGACTAAAGTTCTAGTGACTTACACCAAATCTCCTCCAATAGAGAAGAAGAAGAAGAAGAAACATGGTAAGGTACCTGTCACACTTGATGAAGTTATTGAAATTCCTAAATGTGACCCTATGACCTTAGACCCCGAAGCATTGAGAAGATATAGATAATTGTGCACATGGAAGGTTGCACAGGAGAAAATGAAGAAAGAGAGTAAGAGAAATTTTTTTTTGGAGGAAGTTAGAGATATCCTAATGCAAGTAGTTACTGACATCAATCTTGATGAGGCAACTCCCATCATTGATCAACTTGCTACTCTAATAGGACACATCAATGTCCCTGATGTAGATGCTGAGAAAAGAATGGAAGAATGGGAAGAAGCAAAAATACAGTTGAAGCTAGCAGAGAAAATAAACCAGGAAGTGGCAATAAATAAGGTCAAGCTCTCAGAGGTTGTTACCGATCTTGAAACCATAATTCAACAGATAATTCAAATTTTGTATAAGTTATGTGCTATGGACCACTTCACTACTGAGCTTAGTGAATAGACGAAGAAACTTGATGAAGAAATAAATGTTAGTGCAAATAATTCTTTAACCGAGACCAATGCATTCCTTAAGCATTTTTTGAATGTTCAAGAACTTCAGAGGTTAAAAATTGATTTGAGGAAGCAAGAAGATATAATCAGAGATCAAATTACCAAGCTTAAGGCTGAGTTGCTTCGCCATCTTAAAATAATGGAGCAACATGTCAATAAGGCAAAGAATTTAGTTGTCACCCCAGAAATTTCAGTACTAGAAAACATTTTTGACATGCATGCACAAGTCAGTTTAGAGCACATTTCTCTTGAGAACCTGAAAGAGGAATGGGAAAACCTCTTGGATTCACTCAAGAAAACCCATCAACATATTTTTGATAAGTTGTAAGTAAATTTTTCTTTTGGGATTACTTTCAAAAAAGGGAAATTCTATGTGTGTGTGTGTGTGTATATATATATATATATATATATATATATATATATATATATATTCTAGTATGTACTTCACACCGAGAGCATGCACAAAGGGGGAGTTAGTATATTTTTATAGTTTGTATATATATTTTTCACAATTGGTACATATAAATAAAGTTTTGATACTAATGCCAAAGGGGGAGAATGTTACTCCTAATTGAGCATTAATGGTTGTCATTAGTATCAATCAGTTATTTACTCTTTAAAGAAGAAAAACAAGATAGTTGGTCAAACACATAAAGCCTATACAACGAGAAAGATTAAAGGCAACTCTCTAAGCTTACTGAACATGGTTTTGACCGAGTACTCTCACCGAGATAGATGGTTATCGAGTATCAAGCTATTGATCACCGAGCATTCATATGAACTGAGCACCAGTAAATTACCAAATGGAGAATGCAGTGAACACCACGTAAAACAAGAAACAACATAGTAATTTGAAATGGCACAAACATCAATGCAAATGGTTCACACCGATCAAAAAATTGTTTACCAAGATCGAGACAAAATTGAATATGGATGTAATCATTAAATTGTTGATGATTCCTATGTAATGTTAGATCTAGGTTATTTTGTTACACCATTGATCTTAGGTTTTCTAAGATATTGTAAACCCTAATTAGGTCAAGATAGTTTGATATAAAATATGTAAAGATGTCATTATGAACACATCATCATGAATGAGTAGCCGCACTAAGGACATCAAGAGATTAGACAAAGGGTTTTTGACAGAAGGTTTGAAAGAAGCATTCCATTTTTTAGAACATACACAAGGCTACCGAGTAGAACAAAAGGACACATACATCACTACAAGGTGATATCTTTATGGTATATTATAGATCTGAATCCAACAAGATAGAGTTGTTAATTACATATACATTTACTTTTACCATTTAACCATTGTAGCAGATTTAAAATCTCCTAATAGAGTGGACTTAACAGTTCTAGTTTAAATCTCTTAACCAAGTACACACATGTATTGTGTTGTTAAAATCCTCTAACCAGGTAGATCTAGTTGATCTAATTGTTACTCCTAACAGGGTAAGATCATCAGAAGTGATCACAACTTTTAGCCTTAACCGACATACTTTGTTACTGTAGTAGTGAAGATTTTTAAGTGTCATCCCCACCACAATTTTTACCTTCTTACAAGGGTTTCTATGATACCAAAATATTTTGTGTTGTGCATAATTTTTCATGAATGGCTTATTGATTAGATTACATGCAATTACAATTTCAGTTATATTTTCAAATTTATGTTTCATACAATGGATTCCGTTGGTTAATTCTATCTACACCTAAAAAATTTTAGTTTTGAAAAGCTTTGAAGGTGCTAATTCACCCCTCCCCTCTCAGTACTTATATTTCCATAATCCCCGCACCTCTCAAAAAAATAATTCAGTACTCGGTAGATTCAACTCTAAATCACAATTACTCTCTGCTCTTTACTACTATGTTACTCGGTGGATTCTCTGCTCATCACCTTCTTTCTACAATCTCCTCTCATCTCTCTCTCTCTCTCTCTCTCTGATATTCAGATTCTGGTCCACTTTATATACAATTTCTAGAAGTGGTGGAAATGTTCTAGAATCATCTCTTTAAGTGGTGCTAGCATTGGTTACTCCTCCAATGCATATATCATACTTAATTATCATTTGTAGATCTCACCTTGTAATTATGCATAATCATCATGTTTAAATCTCCAATGCTCTGTCATATAATATCCTCAAGATTTGTAAGTCATTTTCTATTCGGTGTGTAGATTCAATGTATCTAGAGATTCTCCTTGTGTCAGCTTGTCATGCTCAGTAATACATTTTCCTCTAGCTAGGTAATTGTCTCATCTCTTGGTTCAATTGATGTTGTAGCTTAGTATAACTTGATGCTTGGTTATTCCTTGCTTAGTGACTAAACTTCCTTTGCCTTTATCGAAATTAAATGTTTCTTTATTTCCTTTTACCGAATAGCTTTTGTGCTTTATAGACTTATCTTTTCTTCATTACCGAATGACTTTGACAATCATTATAAATTCCTCATAACTAATGAAAACAAAATAATTCTTAGGAGTATCAATCTCCCGCTTTGGCATTAGTTTGGTATCTTGGTTAAAAACCTTCAAAGTCATAAAAAATTCAAAATTGTCCATGTATTCATTTCTCGGTAAACTTATTACTCCCCCTGAAGTAATACTTTCTTAATCATATCTATCCATATACATATATCCTTTACACTCTATTTCCTCCTTATTCATATATTATATTTTATTATTTAATTTGATACTACTATATATTTCCTTTTTGCATTTCATACTACTATATATTTTCCCCTTTTTTTTAACAAAAATGCCAAAAAATAATAACTCATTGTTTTTCTATTGGAGGGATCTTGTCAAAAATAGATTTATACCTGTCATGTGCATCCTTCAGTGATGCCTTCCTTGAATCTTTTAGTGTCTGTAACACTATGATTTTTTCACTAAGATCAGTTGTCAAATTCACAATGTTGTTCATTGCACTAACATTCGGTGTGCTAACTAAGGCTTTCCCCTTATGTATATTTTGTGTATTGATTCAATGTGGGGTATCAAAAATGTTTGGAGTTCCATAAGATCCATTCTGATCTGATTCTCCACTTTTCTTGGTTCATATTATACTCCCATTAAGTGCTTCATCCTTTCATAATATTCTTTGAAGGAATTAGGCTCGGTGGAAACTTTTGATAATTGCTTGGTGAGCTCCTTTTCCACATTATCATCCTTTTCTTTGATATCCTTGGTAAAATTTGAAATGAATCAAATTTGTTGAAATAATAAAATAATAGTTTGTAGATCATTCTCCAATTTGACAACTAACTCAGATAATGTTTCCTTTTCCAGTAAAACTGATTGAAGAAGTTCTTCAATCACTTTAGTCTCCATTTTCTTCTTATGCACTTGCCTCATATATTATGTAGTATCAGTACCAAGATGGTTTATTTGGTTCACCAATTCTCTTAATTGACTATATATATGTCCTTTTTCATTAATGTTTGCCTCTAGTACAATTTCATTCAATATGTCTTTGAATTTTTCTAAAATATCAGTCTTCTGCTTCTTTGCAATCAACTTGTCTTGTGCAACTTTTCTCTTTAGTAAGTCTTCAAACTCAGATAGTTCCTTGGGGCTCATGGTTGAAATATCAACCTTAGGAATAATAATAGGTTGGCTCAAATCAACCTCTTTTTCATGCTTCCTCTTTTTGTATTTTCCTTTCTTGATAGATGCCTTCTTTGCATCAGATTGTGCAGTGGTGGTGTCATCAGTTTTATCTTCTTTTTCTTCCTTCTTCTCTTCTTGTTTCTCTTCTTCCTCCTTCACCCATTTCTCTTCTTTCTTCTCTTCATTTGTGTCCTTTACTTTCTCTTTTTTCTAGTTCCTTCTGTTGTTTTGTAGTCATGGTAGGAGTTACTGACTCAGTAGTTTCCTTTTGTGATTCGATGGGGGTAACTGTTGTAATCACCAAAAAGTGGACATGATCATTCATGTGAGTAATCAAGGCAAATCAAGGAAAAACCAAGGCAATTGAATTGAAACAAACATTTGGCCTGTAAGGAAACTCAGGTGTGGAAACATCTTCCTATACTAATCTCTAAAGGAAATTATTGTGCAAATTCTTTTAAATCCTTACAATTTCAGATTTGTTAACTACTTTAACGAAGATATTACAGCCATATACCATGCATACAGAAAATAGAGAATGACACAATGATTTACCCTAGGGAAACCTTTCGGTAAAAACCCTAGCACTCCAAAATCTACACGGTGTATTAATCAAAACTATTACAGTTTACAATACACTTGCAATGCAAGTTCTTTCAAAAGATTTTTCCAATTCTTGAAGACAAATCACAGCAGCATAAAACGTTCCAACAATACACTAATGTCTCCTATCTTCACAATCCTAAAAAAACACTTATATCATGTGCTTCCCTTTTTAGGGCAACTTCCAAAGATAGCCGTATTAGGGTTTTACCATTCTTTGAGAAAATAGGAACCTGAAGATAGCCATGATAGGAACCCCACGATTGGGGAAGAGTGTATAGTACTCAACTTTATCAGTTGCCACATGTCTTCACCCGTCATTGATTCTTCCAAACATAGCTCTTACGTGTCATAAGAATCCGTCATAACCATTTTAGCCATGATCTCCTTACACACAATTCAAGATGTCGACACATCAAGTGGAGTGACACATCAACATGCCAACTGGACATGTACACTCACACTTAATTACATTATTTGCAAGAAATACATTTTACGAAACAAATAATAAGAATAGGAATTATCCAAGGTTGAGACACCTTATTCCTAACATGGCCAATCAAAATTAAAATCAAGTCTTAATTCAATATGATTCAAAATCTAAAGCCAAAAGAGCAATTAAAATCTATTAAATCAAGTGAAATTAAATCAATGTGCAATTAATCTAATTAATTGTATAGTTGGAATTAAATAAACTCAACCCATTCAAGGGGTGCACATGTCTAAATGAATGAATTAAAATTAATTGATTAAATCCTAATTTCTCTCAACAACCAAAAGGGAGGAAAAAGCCTCAACCAATGGGATTTAAAGAAATGAACTCACATGGATCAAGCCAAATTCAATCTCAATCACTCAAATTGAAAGAGCATCTTGTCCATTCATCTTGTCTACTTGTCCCAAGCTTTGAGGACACAATATTTAAATTATCTTCAAAGGGTGGAACCAAAGACTCAACTCAAGCTTAATCATGATCAACACAACTACACCCCCTACCCTTGCCAAATCCTATATAAGAAAGCCAAAATCACTCATAAAACAATCCAAAAATATGAGAATAGCATCAAACCTCTTGCATTTTATAGATAGAAAGGCAAATTAAGGCAAATTAGTTGTATTTCATTTGGAATTGATCAATTTAGCTTGTTTATCATATCATTTCTCATTCTAGGATTGTCATTAATGGAGGCTTGCTGAGAGCTTCACATTAACACTCTTAGTTAGAGAGCCATAGGATGCTTAATTGTTCATTCATTTGCTAAATAGATTTCTATATTGTGGTTATTTCTAGTTTCTATTTCATTTATTGTTCAATACTAATTCTATGAAGGTACAAAATCTCGTACACAAAATGGCACCCAATGAATGGACAAGATGCTCTTTCAATTTGAGTGATTGAGATTGAATTTGACTTGATCCATGTGAGTTCATTTCTTTAAATCCCATTGGTTGAGGCTTTTTCCTCCCTTTTGGTTGTTGAGAGAAATTGGAATTTAATCAATTGATTTTAATTCATTCATTTAGCCATGTGCACCCCTTGAATGGGTTGAGTTTATTTAATTCGAACTATACAATTAATTAGATTTATTGCACATTGATTTAATTTTACTTGATTTAATAGTTTTTAATTGCTCTTTTGGCTTTAGATTTTGAATCATATTGAATTAAAACTTGATTTTAATTTTGATTGGCCAAATGTTTGTTTCGATTCAATTGCCTTGGTTTTGCCTTGATTTTCCTTGATTACTCACATGAATGATCCTATCCACTTTTAGGTGATTACAATAATATACATTACAAACCCTTAATATATAGGATAAAGAGAATTAGGAAATAATTTTTGTGCTTAGTCATGGGAAAACCTTGGAAAAATTCCATTGTGATAACTTGCCACTTGTATTCTGGTATCTCATGAGGATACACAAGTCCAGCTGGATGGACATGCTCAGCTTTGACCCGCTGGCATTCTAGACACTAAGCTATAGATGCTACCGCATCTCTTTTAAGTCCGAGCCAAAAATACAATGGCCGCATATCTGCAAGCATCTTATTAACTCCTAGATGCCCTAAAAATAGAGTGCAATACATCTCCTCAAAAACCAATTTCCTCAACCCATCTTGGTTGGGAATATACATCCTCCCTTGGTATCTCAAAATTCCATCCTCATCAAAAGAGTAACCATCAAAAGGATGGTTTGTCAAATCATTATGCAATGCTGATTTTACCAACTTATAATGGTCATCACCTTGGAGGTTTTGCAACACCTATTCCTTTAGGTGTGTTCAGGTAGTAGAAATGGCTGCAATGTGTCTCCTTATGCTTAAGGCATCAACTACCATGTTTTCCTTCCCTTTGATATATTCAATACCAAAATCATACTCGCTCAAAAATTCTATCCATCGCCTTTTTCTGGTATTAAGGTTGGGTTGAGTAAAGATGTACCTCAAACCCATGTGATTTGTTTTCAACTCGAAAGGCTTACCTAAAAGGTACTGTCCCCACATCACAAGTGCATGAACTATGGCAAAAAGTTCTAAATCATGAGGTGCATAATTAACCTCATACTATTTCAACTTTCGTGACTCATAAGCCACTACTTTATTGTTTTGCATAAGTACACCTCCTAAAACTTCACCTAAAGCATGAGTGATTACAGTAAAATGGCCACTAGGATTTGGTATAACTAGAATGGGAGTGGATGTGAGTTTCTATTTCAATGACTGGAATGCTTTCTCACAAACCTCTGTCCACTCATACCTCTTTCCTTTCCTTTGAAGGGATGTAATAGGTGCTACAATTTTGGAGAATCCCTCCACAAACTTTCTGTAATATCCTGCAAGTCCCATGAAGCTTCTAACTTCACTCACATTTTGTGGTGTTGGCCATTCAAGTATAGCTTGGATCTTTGCCAGATCCACTGCAATGCCCTTAGCAGAAATAATTTGCCCCAAATAATGAATCTCTTCCTGATAAAATAAACACTTGGAAAGTTTGCCATACAATTTCCTATCTCTGAGGCACTGCAAAACTATACGCAAGTGCTCCTCATGTTCCTTGGGATTCTTGGAATAAATTAATATATCATCAATGAAAATCTCTACAAATTTATCCAAACAATCTCAGAATACACTATTCATCAAGTTCATGAATGTTGTAGGAGCATTAGTCAGACCAAAAGGTAATACTACAAATTCATAATGCCCATACCTTGTTGTGAAAGTTGTCTTTGCTATATCCTCCTCCTTGATCTGGACCTGATGATACCCAGATCTTAGGTCAATTTTTGCGAACACTATTGCTCCTTTCATTTGATAAAAAAGTTTATCAATTCTAGGAAGCAGATATCTATTCTTAATATTCACCTTGTTAAGCATTTGGTAATCTATACATAACCTCAAGGTGCCATATTTCTTCTTTACGAAGATCACAGGTGCTCCCCATGGTGACACACTGGGGCGTATGAACCCTTTGTCTAAAAGTTCCTATAACTAAGTTTTCAACTCAAACATTTTTGTGGTTGACATTTTGTATGGAGCCTTAGATTGAGGTTTGGTTCCTGGTAACACATCTATAGAGAAGTCAAATTCTCTCTTAGGAGGAAATTCAAGTAGTTCTTCTGGAAACACATCTTGGAAATCTTGCAAGATAGGATAGTCATTCAGGCTAGAAGGACTGTCTAAGTCTTTTGCATAAGCTACATAGATTGTACACCCCTTCTTCTGAGCTTTCTTCATTTGCATAGCTAAAATTAGCCTTAGCTCCAAGGGCTTCTGAATACCCTTAACAACTGTAGGTATACCAGAATCATCTAAGCATTGTATTAACTTGTCCTTACAATTCACAATGGCCTTGTGCTCAATTAGCCAATTTATGCCCAAAATAACATCGTAAGATCCTAAAGGAGTGACATAAAGGTTAACTTGTGTTTGAAATTTTGGAAATTCCAAATTGCTACATGCTAGACACTGCTCAACCCTACGCTCTGTCCTACTGCCCTATTCAACCATCCATGGTTCAAATAAATAACCATCTCTAACATATAATTTTGACACAAAATTAGGATCTATAAAACATTCAGTAGCTCTAGTATCAATCAAAATAGAAACATCATGACCATAGAGCTTACCAGCTATCTAAATAGGAGCTGCCTGAAAATCTTCTTGGCGATGATCAACCACTACATGAATTTGGTGTTGTACCTGAGGAGCTTTACCATCTCTTTGAGTCGTATTCTGAGTATAATAAGCAACATAATGATCACCCCCATACTTGAAACATCCATTTCTCGGTCCTTTCCTATTTTTAGTTCTGTCCCTCTAGTTGTTTCCATTCCTGTTATTCCCAATCCTCTTATTATTTCTATTATAATTCTGATTTTGAGGGTTGTTATTGTTTCTTCCTCCATTACCCATGCCTTTACCTCTCAGGTTTTGCACTTGTTGACGTCCATTGTTCCTTGATTTATCATTGTCATACTTTCTCTTGAATCTGTGTGAACTATCATTTTGTTGAGAGGTTCTTATTGTTGGTACCCTTTTCAGTTTCTCCTCCTGCAACAATGCCTTAGCATAAGCAAACTCCATAGTTTCTAGTTCATGCATTTCAACCTTAGATCCATCTTTGGACGTAATCCAAAAATGAACTTACGTGTCCTAAAATGTTCATCTTGTAGATATTGTGGAACACATTTCACCAAATGGAAAAACTTCTCATGGTAATCGGTTACTGAAAAAACCCCCTAGATCAGATTTTGGAACTCAGATACTTTCCTATCATAAAATAGTTGTGGTAACCATCATTTCCTCAAGCGGACAAGGAAATCATCCCAAGATATCTGTCTTGGTCATAAATTCTTCTCAATCATTTCATTATTCCACCATGTAGCTACTTCTCCAATCAGCTGGAAAGCACCCCATAAAGCCCTAGGCTATCCAGAAAGATTTTGAACATGAAAGTACTTTTCCATAGAGATCATCCATGCCTTTGCATCATCCCCTATAGTTTTCCCATCAAAATTAGGTGGCGTGACCTTTTTAAGGTTCTTGCGTAGTTCCTCAACAATTTGGTCATTATTCAGATCTCCTACATTTGCCCCAATATCGACATCTTTCTTATGTTGTTCCTCAATCATCCTATCCTCTTCCTCTCTCCGAAGAGCCTCAAGCCTTTGATCTTCCACCTGTTTCCTACAAGCTTCATCATCTTGATGACCCTCATTTTGTCTGCCCCTTAATTCATTTTCAATGACATTCATTTGATCAATTTGCTGTTGCAAAATGTTCCTTTGTTTAGCTAAGAGGGCTACAATTTCATCTAGCCTTTGATTGGGAAAACCATTTTGTTCATTGCTGGTTCCAGATCGGCCACTATTTTAGGTCTACATGATGATAGTCTACTCCTATACCACATGTACAAACACAACTTCAGTATAGAAGACCCAGACCCTAGGGTTTAAACACAACTCTGATACCACATGTAAAGACCAAATTTCCCATAAAGAATTAAACATTTCACAAGGCTAAAATACTCAAAGTCGACAATAATATTCCATATATGTCATCAATGTTACACAATTGGGCCATAAATATCGATATAAAGTAATGATAACAAGGTGTTACAAATTAAAACATTCGACCATATTGTCGAGAAGTACAATAATATAAACAGTGTAAATACATCATAATTACAAAATTTTGACCTTCTGTCAATCCAACCATAGAAGTCATTAATTTACATTAATAAATGAAAAACTACATTTTCCAACCATTAATTTTACGTTAACATGGCACCACACTATTAGCAAACCCTGTCTCCTAAGCCTCTAGACAACATGTCCACCTGCAAATCCTGAGACAGGAGTGTGGCCCAGGCGCTTTTTCCGCCCAACCATGGAGTGGTTAGCTCCCCTAGGGCTTACCTTGAAATGGAAAGCGCACCGACCCTGCTTGAGGAGACTAGCATCTTGACACTGACGAGTTGGAAGAATATGATACAACTTTGAATCTATCTACTTAACAATCTTTAGTCTAAGTAGAAATCCTAATCACAGGGTGGCAGAGAGAAAGTACATAACTAACCAAGCATATTAAGGATACATATGCGAAATAAAACTTTGGCCAAAGTATCTTTACAAAATCAGTTTAACTGATAGGTAAATACAACTAATTTACCCTTATCTGTCTATTCCACATTATGCATCAATTCCAAAAAAAAAGAATGTAAACTATGTATTTCCGATTGGTCTATTCTCATATGCAAGGTTTAAAAATTTACTATGAATTTCCTAAATTGTAAGTAACTTATTCGTTAAAATTAAAACACATTTTTTTACTAAAGACCAACTTTAGTGAAAGTTTTAAGCCTAAAGTTGACATTTTAGAACTCTAGAGCTTCTGAGCCATAAACAAAGTCATATACAGATTCAGTGAAATTTTCTATTTCTACATCCAAGTGCAAAAAAAAAGAACAACACACTGGCTGTTGTTGAAGAACAAAAAAAAAGAAAAAAGAAAACAAAAAAAACTTGATTTAACAATATACAAGAAGGTATTATGCATATACAAACATCCATGTTCAAGTATCTAGACATCAACATGCCAGGAAAATAAACAGTCAATTAGAGTGCCAAGATTTGATAAAAAACAAACATTCAAAAATAGAAAAAAAAACATAACACTGGATCTCCCAGCTAACACACATGAATCAGATTTTTCAGATTAAAATGTTTAAACCAGTAATCATCATTGAGTTCCTACAGTTCAATAAGCAAGAAAATGGTGATTATAAACAATCATACACTAAGAATTTGATGGACCAATTCTTATTTTAATTTCTCAATCCATAGAATTTTAAATTATCCGACAACTTTCAACACATTGGGGATTCAGATCAACTGTAATTTGAGATCAATCCTAAGCTTATGTAAAATGTAGCATATTAAAATTAAAAGAACAACTCCAACATAATACACAACATTACTCAATTTTGGTATGAGTTTATTACAATTTCTTTATTTCATACAGCTTTAAGGAAATCAATACATCTCACCCAGCCATGTATTAAGGCGTATAAGGGTGAAGACTCTCTAAAAGATTAAGAAAATTACAAAATACATGCAACACTCAAGCAGGGACTGTGTAAGGGTTCTCTATTTTCTGGTTGGCTAAATCTCTTTCGTAGACATAAAATGATAAGATTGAGACAATTTTTCTTTTTGCACAATTTCAAACCAAAGATATATTTTAACACAACCATTAATTTCTCTATTAAATAAATATTTCATTTGCTCTTTAAAGTCTCAAAAAAAAATGATATTAAAAGAAAAGAACCTGTGAATCTCCGCACTTCCTACTACAGCCTTCACACCCTCTCTCTGTTAAATTTCCTTGCGTAATCTCCTCCAAACTGCCTCTACTCCCCTCTGAACACCTCCTCTCCCAAACCAGAGTGTGCTTCTTAGCTCCCTATGCAATCTTTTTGGCTGCGTTATTTTCTTTCTTCCTACGTTTTCTACTCTCCCTTACCCATTTTCTTCTTCCTCTCTTGCACTACGCAATTTTCTCTCTCTTTCCCTTTGCTCTGCGTTTTCTTTTAAGTCTCCTTCCTTTTATTGCTATGCTACTATCCTTCTTCTTGCTAATGTGTCTCCCTTCTTTTTGCGTTATTTTTCTACACCTCCTCTCAGCTGCTTATCTTTGTTTTCATTCCCTTCTTATCAGTTGATAACCTCTCTAACAACCTCTACATGTCCTCCTTTCAATGCCTTAAGGAGAAGTCTTTTCACATTTTTTCTCTCCTCTGCCCCTTAAGCTGCATTTTAATTACCAAACTCCAGTCTTTTCTCACATCTGGCATCAGGTTCCCCTATTCATCGCTTCTATCTCCCCTTATTTGTTGTTATGCAGAGAGTTTAAAGCCCAAAAAATAGAATTACCAATAATGTTTAATAAAGTCAACAACCAGTTAACTCTCGTTCCACCTTGATGATCAACCAGATATTTAAAAATAAGAGGTTAATACGCACTTCTCTTTGACTGGTTCAAATTTATGAACCAATAATACTCCAACTTATACTCAAAACAAAATTAAAAATAACAACAATTCATTTATGTTAAAGTGAAATTCACAAGATATAACATTAGTTTATGTTATTCAATAGATTTAATAATATAAAATGAATTTAAATACTGTCAACAATCAAGTGCTACATGAACATCTATATTAGTTTTTTTATAACACTACAAACACATATTATGTATTTCTCACAAACACAATTTAATATAAATTAATTCGCATCGTTCAATTTCTTTGTAAACGTAAAAGAAAAAATATTTACGTGGTGTGTGCATTTTAACCATATAATTCTGAACTCATCATTACCGAAGAGCTAGGCTCCCCTACCTTGGCCAAACCCCAGTCTTATGTCATGTCCAAAATAGAGCACTAAAACCTCACATCAATAGATTAGTTCCCAAATTTGATAAATAAATCAACATGAAAAACATTCATCATGAGCATAATTAATCATCAAAAATTTTATAACATTTAATCCGTTCTTGCATGATAATCGTTAATCACTTTCAATTTATCATCTAACAAAAATATAAATTCATACATACACATTTTATTCATCAAATGAAACATATCTACAATGCTTAATAAACCAACTTAGGTCACCTACCAGCGACCAAGTCAAAAGTTAACAAAAGTCATCAATTATTTTTAAAATGGTTTTAATGTTTGAAAAATCGGTTATGACAAGTGTCTTAAGTGTTGACATTGGATTGATTTATCCTCCCTAGTTAAGAGGGAGTGTTGAGGTTTTGTAGCTTCAGTTGAATAAACACTATGAGTCAATACTAGTGAATATATATATATATAATGTAACATCTCTTGAGTATTATATTAATTTCTCTAATATTTACATTATAGAGAAATTAATATAATACTCAAGAGATATTACATTATATGTGTGTGTGTGTGTGCATATATATAATCATAATTCTCATTATATTAATTACATATTAATGAATAAGGGACATGTCTCTTCTTGGCTCATTCTCAATATAAATGCAAGAGATTGTTGCATTTGGAAAACACATACAATGAGATAGTACTATTACATTTGCAATGATCCTAAAACCTTAACATAACGTTTTATTATTTTTAAGTAATATTTATAAAAGTGAACATTAAAATTGGTTCAAAAGTCATTCATTGTTCATCTCCCTCAACCAATCACTATGACTAAAAAGACCTTTGAATGACTTCAAAAGTGTGTGTGTGTATATATATATATATATATATATATAGAATTGTTCCCCTATTCAAAATAAATAATTTATTTATAAAACTTTCAACAAGCATTGTACCTAATATATCACAGAATTTTTTTATGAAATTCCATAAAAAAAAAATTAACAATTTGACAGAATTTGTCCTAGTGTATCTAGGAAATCAAATCTTAATAAAACAATATAATTTAAAAAACTAATATATAAAAAATATAACATAACATTAATTAGATATAAAATTTAACAATATAATACCAACTAAATATAAAATTTAATAAAATGTGTATATGTATATTAAATTCAATAAAATTGTGAATATATCAATGATATTCCCACTTATTCATATAAAAAACATACAACATTAATTATCTGTGAAATTTAGACACCTAAAATCTGTCTTCCATAAAAAAATCGCCTTTTGACACATTTTCAGCAATTGAATCTGAAGATCAGCTCAACATATGACACGATGACACTACGGTTTTTTCGCAATAATAATAATAGCCCATGAATTTATGTCACAGCATTCAGTGCACATTAATTTTTTTGGAATATATTTAAAATCATGCAAGACCTGTGGTCAGAACGCAAGCTTTTCCTCCAACACCTGTGATGCAATGTGAATCATCGTCTGATAGAACGAAACCAAATCCGACAGCTGTTCAGATGACATGGATTCCATGAATTTTAGGGCTTTTTCTTTAATGTCCTTTTGTATCTTCATCTTCTTCATATAACCTGCAGCGTTTCTCACAGTGGCTCCCATTTGCTTCAGCCTCTTTTCTTCTTCTCTGTTCAGAGATTTCACACTCAACCTCGCATTCAACTGTTCTCCAATACCCACAAAAACAAACTTTCAATTACCCACCAAAAAAATTCAATTACCCACCAAAAACAATTTCAATTACCCACAAAAAACTTTCAATTACACACCAAGAACACTTTCAGTTGCCCCACAAAATAGATAACTTTCAAAAAAAAGTTGCAATTACCCACAAAACATAAACTTTCAACTACCCACAAAAAAAAATTCTCAATCACCCAACATCTATCGGGGAGATCAGTGACTCCATTAATGGAGGGACAGTAAGATATGAGTACCTGAAGAAATAAGGCTCCAGGATGCAAATCTGAGGCTTCTGTAGAGGGATTGAAATTGGTCTGATCTTCATATATCAGCTTGGTTATGGAATAACTCCTCACTATTCTCTTGCTCTGTTTTTCCATTTCGCCACCCATTTTCACAGCTTTACGTTCTCCACAGTAGACCTCCAACTTTTTCTGATATGCAGCCACAGCTTTTACAAATTCCTGAGAAAAAAAAGGCATCATTTGTGAAACAGAGACTAAAAGATTCTCAGATATCAGTGAATTTGTAAAGAGTGAATTACCTCGTAGGCCCTTGGGCATCCAGGATAGTCAAAAACATTCTCTGTGCAATATTCACCATGATGGCGCATTCTTTCAGGGTGGAATTGCAGACCCATGATGAATTTTCCTTCCTCTGGATTGTATCCATTTGGGTCATAAAATGCTTCAATCAAACTATCTGGGGCATATGCCATTGGTATGAATCTCTCTGCCAGTTTCTTTATCCCCTGGAAATCAGAGAAAAAATGTTAGTGGGTGGTGGAAGAAAACTCAGTTATATTCATGTGTTGGATCACACTCCGTGATTTATCATGATGATGGATTACGAAGTATGATATAAAATGTTGATGTTAAAAAATACACAATCTAATTCAGAAATACACATAAATTTAAAAATGAATTATTTCTACACATAAATTTAAAAATAGATTGTGGATATTGTTACTCAACTATATTGTTGGATAAAAGCCATAGATTTACATATACCTGATGATGATAGCTATTAACCATAATCTCCATATTAGCTCCTAATGAATCTTGAAACCAGGAATGAAGTGGCGTATCTTCTACCACTTTGACAGGGTGCCTAAACCCATCATAATTATCATAGTTTATGTGCTTGATATCAAAACCTGATTTTTCTGACACCTCTTTCTCAACATCCTGCAGTGCAGCAGGCTTTTTATTAGAATTCAATGCACAGTCATAAGTACTCAGTTGGTCTATTGCATAGACCTCGAATCAAAGTAAATTAGGTTAGATTAGATTACCTGATATAGGGTTCCCCCACAAGCTATATTGAGGAGTTGAGATCCTCTGCATATACCCAAATAAGGTATGTTCTTTTCCAGACAACGCCTGGCAAGCTGCAATTCAATGGAGTCCTTTGCTCTGTCAATGGCAGTGTCACTGCTGTGCAATTTCCTTATTTGGTCAAGTTCATCATGTGATAAACCATTGTCATTCTCATAGAGAGAAGGGTCCACATCCTCCCCTTCACAAAGAAGAACTCCATGAAATGGCTCAAAGCCATCTAGCATCTGCTGTAGGGCTGAGATTCTTGGGACAATCACTGGAACTGCTCCATATTTGGCTATCAAATCCAAGTGGTACTCTCCTGAACAAATGTATGGTATCATTCAGACATTTGATTTGGGCAATTCAATTGATTATACATTATCTTTGGCTAACCTATTATCATTGATTTCTTCTTACCCTGAGAAACTTTAATTAAAACACAGTGGATCAATTATTTCCATTTTCACCTCTTTTAGACTACCGAGCACACAATCAGATAAAAACCCATTCTAAACATTTCAGTTAAAAATTAGTTCAAAGTTTCCCAAAACATAAATTTTTGGGCAAGATTCTCGGCATCGACGTCAGCTTTCTGAAAATAGATTGGATTTGTCAGAGAACGAATCTGTGCGTTGGAGGGCCATCCTTGCTTTTCTCCCCTCACAATAGGCATTCCATGCAAATGAAGATAGTCGCATGAAAATTCAGACCATGACCATCAAAACTAGGCTTGTCTCTGAAAATTATTTGAAAACCCAAAGAAGCGGTGGATCTGAATAACAGAACCATCTGGTCTTAATCGATTTGGGAGACCTCATTTTTTATATAAACATTTAACTATAATATTTTTGACAATTCAACAATAACAATTTAATATTGGATGAGATTTGATGATAAAGACTACATCACCATTTTAACCAATACAGATCACCATGATTCATTGCACTATACCAATACTGACCACCATAACAATATATCAATTCAGGCCACCGTGATTCATTACACCATACCAGTACCAATACATACCACCATGATTCATCAAATCATACCAATACCAATACATACCACCATGATTCATCAAATCATACCAATATCAATATGGACCGCCACAACTCACATCTTCATCACACTATACCAATACACACCACCATGATTTATCACACTATTCCAATACTATTATAAATTGCCATGACGCACATCTTCATGATACTTCTAACATGGACCACTATGATTCATCGCACTATACCAATACCAATATGGACCATCACGATTTAACATACTATTCCAATACTAGTACAAATCACCATGACCCACATCTTCATGACACTACCAACATGGACCACTATGATTTATCACACTATTCCAACACCCGTACAAATCACCATGACTCACATCTTCATGACCTTACAAACATGGACCACTATGATTCATCGCACTATACCGATATCAATATGGACCATCATGATCTATCACACTATTCCAATACTAGTTCAAATCGCCATGACTCACATCTTCATGACACTACAAACATGGACCACTATGATTCATCGCACTATACCAATATCAATATGGACCATCATGATTTAACACACTATTCCAATACCAGTACAAATCGCCATGACTCACATCTTCACGACACTACCAACATGGACCACTATGATTCATCACATTATACCAAAATCAATATAGACCACCATGATTCATCACACTATAACCATACCAATACAGACAATCATGACTCACATCTTCATCACACTATAACAATATCAATACAAGCCACCATGATCCATCGCGCTATACCAATATCAATACAAACCACCACGACATATCACACTATACCAAATACCAATACCATTACAGACTGCTATGATTCACATCTTCATCACACTATACCAATACTAACAACCATGACTCACATCTTGCAAATCAATCTCAGAAACAAGAACACAAAGCCTTTAAATGGTTCTCTGTCTCTACAGAGACATGATTCATGAAAACAGAAGAGAAGGGAGGATTCACATACCTACAAAATCGACAAATTTGTTCTTACGGAGGGTTCTTCTAGAGACAATGAGAACTCGCGGGAGCATTCGCAGAGGGGTTTCCTGTGGATTTTTGTTAAGCATTTCGTTGAAAAACAGAGATGAAAAGTTAAAACCCTTTTGTCTGGTGTGGATTGTATGTAGAGATTGTGTTGACTTATAAGCGGTTTCGATTCGCCACAGCAGGTGATTTACAACTCAGCTTTGCGTAGACTCTTCTTATCCTTTGTTTTCTCTCGCCACCAAATTTGAGCAATTGCAGCCACCTCACACCTGCTTCTTGGCAAATATGGGACATAATAAATAAATACATTAGCTTTTGACTAAATGTAGATGTGGTTGGATTGCCATAGTTGTCATGTGATATTTAATTGATTGAATCTATCGATTTATATTTCATGGATTATTTAGTATTCTTTTTTTAAGCATCTAGACAGGTCCAAATGGGTATTTGTAATGTGATTCATCAGATATGTCTAGATATATGTCATATGATCTATTTTAAAATTTAGTCACATATGTTCAAATGAGTACTTGTCATGTGATTCAAGTAGCTTATGATATTAAGACTAAATTAGAGAGTTTGAGTCAAATTCATTGACCTATATTTAATGAGTAGTGATTCATATTGACTCATCTCTGATTTGAATGAATTGTCCACTTATCACTCACTGCATCTAGGTGATGCTCACATAGGTGAAGCATTGAAACTTCTTAAGTGAAAAACTATTCTTGATATACTCCAACTCAAGCATTACTAAGTAGGTTTAATCTTGGAGGAAACTCCTTGGTTAGACATGTTTGAGTTCAATAGTATTCAGAAGAGAGCCTCTCGACAAGTCCCAAGTATTAACCTTTCTAAGCACCACCTAGTTGTAATGAAGCAGACCATTCATTCTTGTGGGAGATGGGTACCTATGAAACTCCACTCGTGAAATATGGGATAATGAGTTGACTCTAAAACTATACAGTGAATCCTAATAAAAATATCACAACTTGACACACTATGAAAAATGCCTCTGGCTTGTCATCAAATAGCTTTTAATACGTGTTTATGTCGTTATTGGTCAAAAAGCTTCTTTTGTAGCTCAGGTGGCATGTTTATATATAGAGGTATTACTTTTGAAACATATCTTTATCAAGGCCTAAATTTGATGGTTAGTTGGGCAAATATATATTAGAATAATTTCAAAATAAATGATGATCTATTCGACATCTCCCCTTTCATATGATATAGTGTTCTCAAAACTATAATTGTAGTTGCACGGTAAAAATGCATAAATATAACCCTTCACAACCTTCAAATGTAGTCCCCTAGTATTAATATTTCCTTGACATATCTTAAGAGACCAGTCTCAATCCTTATTTTACTGATTTTTCTATTTGGTTTGGAATCACAAAGTAATTTTCACAACATGAAAAAATAGACCAACCTTTTTAAATTTCAAACTCAAAGTTGGGCAATGTTGTTTGTCTCTAACTAGATTTTGTGTGCTAACTTGAAGTGCAAAATAGTTTGAAACTCTAGGGTGTTGTATAAAATGATAAATCCTAATTCCTTTTAATACATATCAAGAAAATTTATTCTATATGTATATATATGTGTGTGTACACACACATACATACACATAGTATATAGACATGAGTATACACGTGCATACATATATCTACTCACATACACATAATTATTACATGAATATCCTCATGCTTAGCAACCAAGATACATAATTCATACTTGCTTCTTGCTATATCATTGTTCACTACACACAAGTCAGTAAGAGAAAATACCAATCACTACATTAATCTTGTTAGGATAATTAAGTTGTCTTTTCTGCACTACATAGTTTTTTTTTTTTAGAGGCTTATAACCATAAGACCATTTTTTGAACCCAAACTATCATATAAAAAAGAATGGTCACACCAAGATTATGCAGGTTTTGTAAAATCTTACCCAAGTTTGCTAAAACAAGTTATTAGACACTTGTTGGTAATGTTACAACCCTACATAGAAGCATCACTAAATATCCCTAAAATAATTCCATCAATTTGGTTTAATGTGTATCATACATTGTGATGTTTGTTATAAGGGGGTTCATTATTAGAGTTGTTGTGGCAAGGGTTTAGAGATTGAGATGAACATGTTCTTTTAAATCAACTTGTTCAAGATGATTTAATTGTAATAACTTGTTTAAATGTTTTATTTCATATCCTAATGATGGATCATGTAACTTATGAATTGAAACATCAAAATTTTAAATAAATAAAGACATTTTTATCTAGGAAAAAGTTTTTAAAACTATTATATATTGTGGAGAGATGATTATTTCAATGAATTTTTTGTGTTGAGACTTTATTGTAATAATTATAGATGATATCATGGATCAAATTAATGCATATGATTTTTCTGGATGAACCATTATTTTAGTGGCCCCAAAATCCCTCTCAAACCCCCCACCAAACTTTCTTCAAAACTTGCCCTAAAACCCTACTCAAAATTTGCATAAAATTGATGAACAAAGGATGAGAGTGGATATAACTAAACACATAGCCAAGCTCTAAAATACAAATATATTTATTCTAAATTGATCCTAATATATATCCTTATACATTTAAGTTTACCACATGTATACAAATAATAATTGATTCAATTAGAAGCAAGAGTTATGATTTAGATCTAGGTTTCACTCTTGGAGGGAAGAAAAGATAAAAACTTATATAAATGCAAACAAACAAATGATTTACATATTACAAAAACAAACATTACCTCCATATTTCATAGAACTTTCTATAAATTTCCCATCCTTCCCACATTTTTTAAATCAAAGAGTGTAGTAACCCTTATATTTTAGCTAAGTTTTTGGACCATTCATGGATGGTCTTTGATAATGAACTACATGAAAATACTGACGTATCGAATGATAAAGTCTTTAAGTTTGTCTGCTTCAATGATTACTATTATAGTTTATGGATTCAATTGTGTAAAATTTTTTACCATCAACGTTTCATATCACACTCAGTAATCCATCATCAGGATGATTGTGATCCATCATCTTACTTCTCTTTATGTTCTCTTACATTCTGATGATGGATCATAGAGTGTGATCTAAAACATTGAAGGTAAACAAATTTACACAATCGAATTCAGAAACTATAATAATATTCACATGGATTATGAAAATATAATAGCTTGGTTTTAATGAGGTTTACACTCTAAATATTGATTTTTTCAGCATGACCCTACATAAAAATATACATATAATATACATCACAAGCCCTTAATATATAGGATAAAGAGAATTAGGAAATAATGCTCTTAAAACCTTGAATCAAAACCAATTCAACGTGATCTACATTAAATTCGTTTGCCTCCCTCCAAGTGTGAATCCTTTCAAGATAAAAATAAATAAATAAATAAATGTCTTAAATAATATATCAGTTCAACCTCTATAATAAAGGCAACGTCTATGCAACACCCAAACTGACCCATTTATAGTAATTATTAATTAATTAAAAATTGAAATACAATGAATATAATATTTTTAATTAATTAATAATTACAATAAATGGGTTAGTTTGGGTGTTGCGTAGACAATGGTTATAATTAAGGCATCCAAGTGTAACAATTAATCACTTTACCATATGACAATGATTATGCTTGTGTGTTTCTTATGTGCACAGTTAAATTTAGTTGGTCAAAGATGATACTCATATTCCACCTAGGAGCCCTTATTAAGCGACTTCTTATAATTATCATAACACCAATGACACACAATGGAGAGTGACAATGATGAAATCTCAAGACTCCATTCAACTAGGTCACCCTTTCCATGTAGATATATTATTGTTGATATTACATATTAAATAATTTCTCTTAAACTTAGTAATTTGCAAGATGTGTGACAAAACCTATTCCTCTAGTCCTAAAAAATATTATCTAGCTCCCATTAATATTTTTTGTTAAGACATGAAGCCTAAATTTATGCTAGCATTTATTATTTATTTTATCCCATTGAGTAATCCCCAAGTGAATTTCTTTTTTATTCATACATAAATTGCTCAAGACCTATGAGAGTGAATGCAAAATTTTTAAGCCACAACCTATAGTTATAGTTCATGACAAAAAATCCCATACCTTCTCAAAAGTGAAAATGTGTAAGGTGGAAAATATTTTATCTTGTACATTGCAATGCTTGTGTCACTTTTGGGCAACGTCTAAATCGTAAACAAAAATGCATATCTTACCAAGGGGGACACTTAGTTTTTTTTTCAAACTTCCCATATATATTTTATGTTTTAGTTTATGATTTATCCAATACCTCACCTTTGAGCCTTGAAACTTGGAAAACATCACCTTCTATGAAGTCAACCTTGCCCTTAATAGATGATGAATGTACCACCTACCACTTTATTAAAGTGTGTTGAAGTGTTTAGGAAATGACTATTAGGTGGGCCTATTTGGTTTTATTATTTCCCATTACCACTTAATATTGCATAAGTTCACTTCACATGTCAAAGTTAGACTTTGTTATGATGATTTTAAAGGTTAGTGTACACGTGAATTTTTATACAAGAACAATTGTAATTTATAGGACACACAAGTCAGTGCATCATACTCACTTACACTTGAGTCTTTCCTATTAGTTCTAATTTGGACACAACATCTAATTCTCCTTCTATAAAGTATAATCAACTCCAAAGATGATATATTTTTTAATAACATCATCATGGGTTGTAACATATGATCTTTTATAGTAGTAGATACTCTTATATCTCTTCCAAGTCCATTTCTTCTGTACAAATTAATTCTACACAAGGAAACCCCTATGTAAAGTCTTTTGGGATTGTTTAAATTAGTTGTATTTATTTTTAAAAATCTTCATATGTGTTATCAAGCCACACACTTTCCTTATCTAAAAAATAAAATGATCTCCCAAACTAGGTACAATTACACATGATGCCTCTATAACCTCAAAACCAATTTAGAACATTGCATAATTTTGCTCTCAACATCTTGTAAATTTCTTTTAGAGAGATTTTATATATTATTAGCTATGTAAAACAATTTGGACTATGAAAATAATTCAAGATATACCATTCCATCCATGTGTGGAGAAGGTAATTCACTACCCTCAAGAGTAATAAAACCCCAAGAAATGAATTGACCCTTGTGTCACCTCACTTTTACTAGCGCTCTGGTGATCTAGGGTGATCAAGACAAATTAAATAATGCAGGATGTATTTTAAGACTTAGAGGAAATATGATATGGAATAAAATAAATAAATAAACTAAATTGTACTAGTTGATAAAAACAATTTGACAATTGCAAATGGAAGAGCTAATTGTTGGGATTAACTATCAGGCCTTGGGAGCTCACTATCCAAGACAAACACATGAGTAAAGGACTACAATGTAGGTATGGGATGACAACATAACGTGTGTATGTTCAATACGGATAGGGTACAATAGACGGGATAAAAAATCAAAGTAGTAAGTAATACAATAGAAAGAACAATAATATTGATAGCTCTGTAATAGAAATGACAAAAATAAACATGTGATGTGAGAAAAATATTCTCACAAGAAAGGAGGTTGATGAATCTGACAATTTTTTCCACTTCCTCCTTCTCCAAAACCTACATACACGGAGAGAAGCAAAAATATTGGGTATTTCCAAATACTTGCCTCAATCAAGTCTTTACTTTAGTGCTTCCATCTCCACAACAACCAAATAGACAAATAATAGGTGATAGATAACCAAAAAGATGATAGAAAAATTATAACAAATGAGATAACAAGAGAATGTTCAAAATAATATGATATGCTAAACAAAATCAAGTTAAGTGAGAAGAAATACTCCCCTTCAAAGCCACAAATTTTGAGCTCTATGGAATGAAGGAAAGATGACAAAGGTGATAGTGTTGCAATGTTGTGAAGACCAAAATGTTGTATAGAATTTGTCCAAATGCAAGAAGAAGCTCAAGAATATGTGAAGAAGCTATAGAGTGAGTTCCCAATTGTTAAGAAGCTCCAAAGTGTGTGAAAGAAAAAGAGAAAATGAAGCAAAAAGATGGATTTTTATATTGGCACGACAATTCTTGATGTTGATGTGTGGTGGTAATAAGTTTTATACTACATGGGTGGTAGTTCTAATGATTCATTACACGTTTGTGAATTCAAAGGTCAGTGTGTGTCACATGGATGTCTCTCTGGTGCACAAGTATTTATGTCAACAATACCATATGGTCAATAATATCAGTAGAGAAGGATAAGGGAGATGGACAGATGTGGAGGCTTACATGTAATTTTGTTTTTTTGGCTAAAGTAGGAGCATCAAATAATGGTAAATTCCACTAGGTGCAATTATATGACACTATGCCATGCTTTCTTTGTCAACACATTGATCTTAAAGAATATATATATATGAGCATACCATGTAAACCTACAAAGCTGAAGGAACTGCAAGAAGCAATCCAGAAGATGGAAGATCTCCAGAAGAAGGCTGAGGAGATGATAAAAGACAAATAGTTTGTTCTGGCTGGTAGATGTTTTGCTGTTGGTTTTTTCTCTAGCTTTATCATTTGAACTGTTTGACTGTTGTGGTTTTCCAGCAACTGTTTCATTTGGTTTTCTTTAATGCTCTATCTTTTGTTGTATTAAACTCTGGTTTCGGGTCCATGTAAAACCTGATTTTACCTTAATCAAAAACAAATATCTATTTACTTTAATTTAAAAAGTAATTCAATGTCATATCTTAGGAGAGTGGCATACAAAACATTATGTAAATTTATGTCTCCAACTACCCATCATGATTCATGTTTTCCATACAAGTTTCTCCACTAGAATATTTGATACAAGAGAACTTCATCTTGGCATGTAAACCATAAAATGATATACCCAATATCTATATATATTCATTTTTTGACCACGTTCTATTAGCATCTCTTCAAGTTGATACTTGAGTTATTTTGTTGTCATTATTTATGAGGAAGTTATAATGATTGTTAAAGTCATTCGGTAATGAAGAAAAGATAAGTCCGTAAAGCACAAAATCTATTCAATAAAAGGAAATAAAGAAACAGGTAATTTTGGTAAAGGCAAAGGAAGTTTAGTCACCGAGCAAGGCAGAACTAAGCATTGAGTTATACTGAGCTACAACATCAACCAAATCAAGAGATGAGACATTTATCGAGCTAGAGGAAAATGTGTTACCAAGCATGACATACCAACACAAGGAGAACCTCTAGATACATTGAATCTAGACACCGAACATAAAATGGTTTACAAATCTCGTGAAGATTATATGGCAGAGCATTGAAGATTTAAACATGATGATTATGCATGATTAAAAGGTGAGATCTACGAATGAGAATTAAGTATGATATATGCATTGGAGGAGTAACCAATGCTAGCACCGCTTGAAGAGATGATTCTAGAACATTTCCACTACTTATAGAAATTGTATATAAAATGGATCAGAATGTGAAGATCAGAGAGAGAGAGAGAGAGAGAGAGAGAGAGACGAGAGGAGATTGCATGTGCGAAACAAAGATTGTAGAAAAAAGGTGATGAGCAGAGAAGCCACCGAGTAACAGAGCAGTAAACATCAAAGAGTAAATGTGATTTAGAGTTGAATCTACCAAGTAATGAATTATTATTGTGAGATGTACATAGTATGAGGTTATAATTTATTGAGCATATAGTCTGAAAATCATAAGTAGATGCAAGTTTAATAGACAAGTTTGTGTTATTGATTAAAGAGTAATAAAAATTGTAAAGTCTCTTAACCGAGCAAATCCTAATAGGTCTTACATTGTAAATCCTTTAACCAGGTACAGTTCTTAGATTATAATTATAAAATCCTTTAGCAAGGTAGACTTAACTGGTCTTAATTAGACTCTTAACCGGATTAATATTCTTAACATGGTAAGCTATCAGAAATAGATAATAGTGTAGCTCTAATCGAGAAATTTTTTTACAACAATAGTGAAGTTTTGTGGGTGTCATCCCCACCATATTTTTTATCCTCTAACAAGGATTTATACAATACCAAAATGAATGTGTTATGAGTTATGTGTTATGTTTTATATGTTTTATGAGATGCATGCAAAAGTTATGGAATTAGTAAATGGTTAAGGAAGAAAGTTTAAATAGTTTAAAAGTATTTTACGATATTGATTCACCCCTCCCCTCTCAGTATTTACCTTTCTATACTTAATCCAACAATTGGTATTAGAGCCTAGTCTCTTATTAAGAAGTCTACCCACTTGAGAGGAAATATCTGAAGAGATGGAAAGTTATATGTCTGAAAGGATGATTGATAACATGAACATGGAATTGAAGATGGCTAATGAGAAGATCGAGGAACTAAGTAAGAAATTGAAACATTCAATCAACAAGAGAAAGGACCTAGCACATCAACTGAAGGAAACTCAAGATGAGGTTGAAGAACTTGAAGAATTTTCAGAAGAAAGTATGTTTGATGAATCTAAAGAGGCAATATCAAAACTGACTGAAAAGAATAAAAACTTAGCTGATCGGGTGAAAGCACTGAAAAGAGAACAAGAAGCCCAATCAGTAAGGATGTGTGAAATCCTAGAACAAAAAGGAAAAATAGAAGATAACAAAAGAATGGTGGAAGATGAAAGAAGATAATTGAATGCAAAGCTAAATGAGAAAGATGGGGAAATAGTGAGGTTGACGCAAATTCACTACAACTTGACATACCAACTAGTTAGTGAAAATCAAGATGTTGCAAGGAAAGTTGGAGAGATTGTTGAACTGAGATCAAAGAATGAACATTTGAAGAATGAACTAAAATTTGAGAAAGATGATAATGAAGTCTTGAAAAGAAATGAAGAAGCACTAAATATATTGGATGAATAGCTAAGAAGTCAGAGACACCTGAGAGATACTAATGGACTTGGAACAATGAAAACAACACTATCAAGAAGGGTGAGTCCTCCAAACAAGCAACCAACCAAGATAAAGCTACTAACCCACCGAAAACAAAAAAGCCTACATGCCATCATTATGGGAAACCAAGACACACAACAAATATTTGCAAGAGAAAGAGGTAATCCATCGAGTACTCCTAAGTTTAATCGTCATTGTTACAATTATAATAAGTATGGTCACAAGGCATTTGAATATAGAGAAAGATTTGCTAACAATCCAAGGAAGCCAAGCTTCAAGGGCTACTATAACAATTTCAATAGATATGGTCACAAGTATGAATAATGCAGGTCATAAAAAAAGAATGAGAAATGAGTCCCTAACTAACAGAATACTCCAAACAACTGACAAGGATCAACAATACCATGGGACTATAATACAAGAATCACTTGTACTGCATGTTGAAGATTTGGTCACATTGTTGCAAATTTCTTTAGGATGCATGGTATGAAGAATAGAAGGTCATGGAGAAACTTTGGAATGGATTATTTCCACTGTTACAAGGTCAGTCACCTAGCCAAATACTATAGGTACCAAGGTAAAGCCCCAATTGAGGAACAATTGAATGAAAAAGTTCAAGTTAATATTAATGAGATAAGAGAACAGATGAACAAGACATGGAGAAGGAAGTCTCAAGATGATGGAATTGAACCTGGAACAACTGATAGCACCACATCCTCTGGATCAAGAGCACCTATCTTTACTTAATGGGTCAAAAGCTATGTGTAGGGGCTCATAACCTAAATTATATCTTAAATCGATTCCTAGAATTAAGTGCAAAGATCCATACTAGCATACTAAGATGCATTTGGATATAAGTTGTGATGTTGAAATTTCATATTTTGATCGGTATTTAGTGTATAAGTTATCTTGTTTTATTCAGTGAAAGAAAGCATATTTTGGTTATCAGTGAAATGGAGTTGGTAGAGAGGATTTAATGTAAATAATATTGTCATTGGAAACCCTAATCAAATAAAAACTATAAATAGAGGTTGTGCTATTTTATTTTCACCTTACATATTCGTGAGCATTTCAAGCATTTGACAGAGAAAAGACTATCGAAAGAATTCAAGCAATCATTCAAGCATTCCAAGTAGTATAGAGTGCATTCAAGGTATTTTTGGCATCTCCCGAGCTATGTTAGAACAATATAATTACTATTCAATCGAAATTATATTTGTTTGAAGATCATTTTTGAGATCCCAATGGCACCAAAAGTTCAAAATCTCATCGTTGTTGAGAAGGTTGACCCTGTCAATTCTAAATACAAGTTGCCTCCCACCATTTTTGTTGAAACAGATAAGTCTGGTGCCCTGTCATTGATTCTACCAAGGGTTATACTCATTGAAGATGTTTGCACCTTCATTCATTACAAAATTGAAGACATTTTCCAAGATGAAATTGACACATCTTACAAGAATCTATGCATCAATGGTAAGTTGAAAGATGACCACACACATTTGGAAACCAAAGGTTTGGTCCATGTTATGCATGTACTGATAGCTTTCAAGAAAGAATGGATGAGGATGGTACTTAATTGAGTACATGATCAGTTCATGTGGCTCGATGCACCGGTAAAGATCACTAGGGATGTATTGCACATTGTCACAAGATTTTTGGTTGGTGATAGACCAAGGGAATATAAGCAAAATGACAAGAATAAGCTATGTGATTTTACCCAAGCCAAATGGGATGGTAGAGGTTTGAATTTGTCTATTTTTTATGACCCTAAGTTAAGATTTACCAGAAAAATCATATCATACTGAATCTTTCAGTCATCTCAGGTAGACAGTGTACCATGTGGAGCAGTTGACATTGCATACAAGATTGTAAAGAAGGATATGAAGATATACTTATATGAAATATTTCTGAAACAATTGGATGACAATATGAATACTATCAAAAAAGAAAAGACCAATACATTGAAGTTCAGACCATTACTGGTATGCATTTTCTTTTATTTTCATAATTTTTTCCTACAATTGGTGAAGTAGTATGGAAAGAAGATAAACCGATTACTTACCAAATCAATGAATATATTGAAAGCATAGGAGACAATTTTGATATTGTCATGAATGACTACTTTACTAAGTTCCAAACTAAGATGCATAAAAGGTTTAGAATTCCACCCCAGCTAGTGGAATAGTATAAAGATTATTTATGTTTAGAAGTAGAAACCAATACATGTAAAATAAGAGCTGTGGAGCCACCAACCATGTGGTCGCCACCCATGGGATATGAGATGGATATTGTTGTTGCATCAATACAAATAAAAGGACTTTTAGAGAAACCATTTGATAGAAGGGCAACTCGGTATGGTACCTTTGAAGAGGTTAAAGAGAAAATCAAACTAGGTGTCTTGATACCTAAGGCAATAAGAAAGACTAGCATAATGATTAATACTTTGTCTCATAATCTAGGCATTCCTATTGAAGAAGAAGTTGTTGAACCATCATAAGTTAAGGGGAAGAAGACAAGAATGAAGAAAGAGACCCCTAGTCCAATTGGTGTTAGACCATCAACAAGGTCTTCCTCCACACCGAGAGAAAAGATGAAAGAAGAGGTAGAACCAACAAGGACAAAAACCTACATAAGAGTGAAAAATGCTACTAGAAGGCCTAGAAGGAAATTGAAACTACAGGAAGAGAGTGAAAATGAATCTGAGGACATTTCACAATTTAAGGTTGTACAAAATCCATTGGCAAAATTAAAAAGCCTTGATGAATCTTTTACAATACTGAATAAATATGGAGGTTATTCAGGTTTGAAGCAACTAAAATTTGAGAAGAGGAATGATGAAGAAAAAAATAAAATAGAAGAAGCTATTGTGCTCACTATACACAAATTTAGAACTACACACGTAGAGGTAGCACCAAATATTGAAGATGAGCTATATCAGAAAATTGATGCTAGATGGAAGTATGCTCTAGAAATTGAGAAGCAAATGAGGGGGATGTCCCTAGCTATTACAGTCCTGAACCTAACCAATAGAGGAATCAAAGACACACTGCAAGAATACTCAAAGAGATTTCAAGTAAAAAGAAGAGCACTAAGTATTATGGTTGATAAGTTAGAGGAAGTGCAGAATGAAATTGATGATCTTTGGAGAAGAATATTCTCTCTTGATCAACCAACTATTGAAGAGGTCAAAGAAAAAATAAGCAAGTTAGATCCAATTGATTTGACAACAAGTAAAGATGAAGTCATCATAGAGGATATCACAAATCAGAACCTTGCTGAGAACATAAAAGTTGATGAAGATATCATGGCTACCAAGGTCACATGAACTAAAGAAATGGATATAGATGATTCTACAAAAGCAAGATTGATGGTAGAGGATCCTATTATTGAGAAGGTACTGAAGTTTCTTGAGATTGAAGAAGTAATCTCAGAAGTTAAAAGAGATGTTCCAACTAATACAATTGTAATCACCTAAAAGTGGACATGATCATTCATGTGAGTAATCAAGGAAAATCAAGGCAAATCAAGGCAAAACCAAGGCAATTGAATCGAAACAAACATTTGGCCAATCAAAACTAAAATCAAGTCTTAATTTAATATGATTCAAAATCTAAAGCCAAAAGAGCAATTCAAAACTATTAAATCAAGTGAAATTAAATCAATGTGCAATTAATCTAATTAATTGTATAGTTGGAATTAAATAAACTCAACCCATTCAAGGGGTGCACATGGCTAAATGAATGAATTAAAATCAATTGATTAAATCCTAATTTCTCTCAACAACCAAAAGGGAGGAAAAAGCCTCAACCAATGGGATTTAAAGAAATGAACTCACATGGATCAAGCCAAATTCAATATCAATCACTCAAATTGAAAGAGCATCTTGTCCATTCATCTTGTCTACTTGTCCCAAGCTTTGAGGACACAATATTTAAATTATCTTCAAAGGGTGGAACCAAAGACTCAACTCAAGCTTAATCATGATCAACACAACTACACCCCCTACCCTTGCCAAATCCTATATAAGAAAGCCAAAATCACTCATAAAACAATCCACAAATCTAAGAATAGCATCAAACCTCTTGCATTTTATAGCTAGAAAGGAAAATTAAGGCTTATTAGTTGTATTTCATTTGGAATTGATCAATTTAGCTTTTTTATCATATCATTTCTCATTCTAGGACTATCATTAATAGAGGCTTGCTAAGAGCTTCACATTAACACTCTTAGTTAGAGAGCCATATGATGCTTAATTGTTCATTCATTTGCTAAATAGATTACTATATTGTGGTTATTTAGTTTCTATTTCATTTATTGTTCAATACTAATTCTATGATGGTACAAAGTCTTGTACACAAAATGGCACCCACCGTGGGGCAGGAAGCTTCACTTTTTAAAAATCTCATAATCTTCATTTTTGTTCAAATTTTTGCATGTTTAACTCTTGATTTTGCAGTGAAACAATGCTTTTGAGACTTTAAACGATGCTTTTGATCAGTTAAACAATGCTTTTGAGCACTATTGCAGTGCTTCCATGACAAATTTGTGTGCCTTTGCATAGTCAAACAATGCTTTTAAATCCTTCTGACTTCTATCTTAAATTCTAACAACGCTTATTCCCTGACTACCGAGCGCTTCTGCATACTCATCCAGTGCTTTTGCTTACTTTTAGAAGCCTTTGCTTGATTACTTAGCACTTTTAACTATCTATTTATGCCCTTTTAAAAGTTTAAATAGTGCATTTTAGCTAATCTGCAGCGCTTTTAAACAATTAAATAGCACTTTTAATCATTTCTGCAGTGCTTTTACATAAACTACAAATTTTTATATTCTGACTGTCAGAAAATGAATTTTATGACCCTGCAGGATGACTGACCATAGAAAAGAAAAAAAGCCAAAAATCAGATTTAATCAAGAAGGCAAAGCTTTAACAAGGAAAATCAAGGAGGAGAACATTGCTCATATTAAACTTGTCTTGGAGAATTTGCAGCAAGAGGCTCAGGTATATGAGCATTACATCAAAGTTGTAGAAGCATACAAGACTAAATTTGTTTCATTAAATTGGATATTTTCCCCTTAAATCAAGTTTTTCTTAAAATTTGTAAATAAGGCTTAAAATTTAGTTTTGTCTTTGTTTCTTCAATTTTATCTTTGTTTCCTTCACTTTCGCTGGTTTTGTTGACCAACTTGTTGGAGGAAAAGCACATTGGAAAGGAACGATTGCTAAGGTAAGCATTAAAACATGAAAATAACTCAAAAATGCCACTAGCCTTTGCTAGCTACAAGGAAAAAGGTAAGCCTTAAAACTTTGTCAAATTTTGTACTTAAATTGTGGCTTTGGTGCTTTCAAAAATCTAGTAATTAAAAATAGCCTATCTTTGTTTGGAAAGTTTAGCATTAGGCCTATGCTCTTCACTTCTTTTAGTGAATCAAAATGCCAAAAATGTTAAACTCTTTAATTAAGAAGAGAGGTTGAGGAAATCAAGCACATAAAATCAAAAAATCCCTTGTTTGTAGAAGAGAGTAGCAATACTCAATTCTCTCTAGTTAGTGGGTTGGTAATTGAACATTGTTTATTGTCTTTGGGAAATTAAGAAAGAGTTAGGGATATTCTCTTCACATTTTGGTGAGTCAAAGTCCCAAAAACTATCTCTTAACTCCATTTCCTTGCTTTCCATGAACATGCTAGATCTTTAGTTGGGCTCGCCTCTCGAGATTTGCCTTAAAAGGGCCGGTGAGAGGGATAGCCCAAAGTGGGATACACTCACCTTTTCCGCGATCATTCAACCCACTATAAAATGAAATGCATGCATCCTTAATGGGGTGTGTGACAAAAGGGTGTTAAATTTTTGAACTTCCTCAAGTAGTCCTTTGTGATTGCGCAAAACTCTAACATACCAGTGCTGGGAAGCCTCTTAATATACTTGGAGGATGAAAGTTTAATATCCATTTTAAATGGAATCCATACTAATCCTTGATAAATTAGCAAGCCTGCCTCATTAGAGCCATTTAAAAGCCAAATTTGACCTTAGGTAGATTGCTTGGAAGAATTTCTTGTGATAATTGATAAAATTAGTGTGTTTTGCTTGAAGGTCTTTGATTACAAAAAGAAAAAATACATTAAGATCAAAAAAACAATTAACAATAAAGATTCAAAAGAATATTCTATTCACAAGAATTTAAGAAATGGAAAAAGAAATGGAAACATTATCCAACCAATTCTCATTAAGAACATTGTTTCCTTACCTAGATATGATCAAGAAAAATATCATGAACACCATATCTTTGATAATTCAAAATTTGATCAAAAAGAATATCATGAAAACCCTATATTTAATCAAGAATATCCTAATGATAAACCAATATTTGATGAAGAACCTATTTCAAAATATCAAGAGAATCTCATCTTTGATCAAGGAAATCAAGAGGAATTAGTCCCATCTCAACAATATTCATCATATGACAACTCTTTGAGAAACACAAATACATCCAAATATCCTTGGGATAGATGATTTACTCCTTTGGGAATTTTATACAAATCAGCTTTGGAAAAACTCCTTGAAAATGATCTCATCACGTTGCCTCAAATCACTTCATGTGGTTTTATCTTTTTGAGTAACTATTGTGCATATCATAGACATAATGAACATGAAACTTCAAATTTCATGGAGTTGAAACATAAAATTCAAAATCTTATGGATGATGACTTAATTGAAATTGAAAATCCTAATGAATCATCTAATGAAGATACTACTCTCAAGCAAGATCAAACTTATGAACACATGTCTAGTAGTGGTCCTCATATAGCTTTCACCTATTCCACTATTCCTCTATTTCATATAGAAGCAAAGCTATCCAATATTCCTCCATCAAACAAAGATCCAAACATTTTTCATAATGACTATGTATACCCTCAAGGGCTACCTCTAAAAGAGATCCAAGCTAACCTACATCTTACTACAAAATTTTTTAATGCTTCAAAGGTTACAGACTCCAAGCCTTCACGTGCTATAATGCCTATTGTACCTATTTCAAATGAACATCCATCATCCCTTAAAGAATCCCTCATGCAGATCCAAACTCCTACATTGTCCTTGGAAGTGGCTCCATGTCAAGAGACTAGTCAAAAGTGCAAAGAAACAAGTATTATGAAGGATCAAGATCAACATAATATTCCTCCTTATCCTATAGTTGACCAAAGTCCCATATCCCAAGAATCCCATGATGAATCCTTCATACCCTTCCATTTATTTCAAGAAGATATCCTTCCATCTCAAATACCCCATATTCCTTCACCTCTTATATCCTACCCATCTCCTAAGCAATATCAAGGTATTCTTTCCATCTCTAAAGAACTCATTGAAAATCAAAAGAAAAGTATTCTTCCTAGGCTATCAAAAGATCCTTGTCAAGATCAAAGTACCCCAACATACACTTTTCATAAGCCTCCATATCTATCTCAAGATTCAACTTCTCCTATCAAAGTCACTCCTATCAAAGCTACATATAAGCCTATTGGTAAAAAGATAAATCCAAAAGACAAAAGCCTTGGCCATGCGGCTCAAAATAAAGATGTTGATATCCCACCCACATCCCATTTACCTTCATTTGTGCATAAGCATATTCCTTATACATCCTCCAAATCCATCCTTGGTCCCTATATCCCAAACTTGAAACCTTATACATCCTCCAAATCCATATTGGGCCCTTACATTCCTCCATCAACCTTTCATACCATCCCTATCCCACCATCCCCTTACCTTACCATGTATCAAGATCAACAAAGACATACATACTTGAGAAACCAAGCACTCATCCATGTCAATCCTCCATATCATACCATCCATATGAACCAGCCATATCAACCTTATTCATCCACCAATCCCAAGTCCTTTGGAAGAAGTTTGGATGTGCAACATAAAAATCTGAAAACCAAGAATCCCCTTATGTATGAAGAGCACCATGTCCCATCTAATCGACATGTGAATGCAAGAAAAAAAGAAAAATTTAAGAGACCACAAAGGTCCATCAAGCAAAGAGAAAAATCAAAGAAAATGTGGATTCCTAAATCTCTCATCGAAGAAATGCATTCTAAAGCATCCAAAAGGAAAGAAAAATCAAAGAAAGTGTCCATTTCCAAGTCACTTTTGAAGGACTTACACACGAAAGAGAAATAAAAGTTGACATTTAAGCTTCCAAAGGATTCCACTTCACATTATCCCAAACACATTCCATCTTATCCATCCATTTTGAGTCCTTGTGTCCCAAGATATGTATCCTCTCTTACATCAAATTCCCAAGCTATCTCACCCATTTTTCCTCCATTATTCCACTACCCTTCAAGGTTTGTATCAATGTTGATCTTGATAATACTTCTTATCCTCCTATTCATTATCCTTCCATTCCCTTTTCACGCCCACACATGGAAAGAATTATTATCCTCTCATTCATTATCCTTCCATTTCCATTATCCATTTATTGCATAAATCTTTAGCCACCCTATCACATTTTCATCACCCTATCAACATCTTTGAGCATACTTTTTAGTGGCCTTGGCCCATCATATCATACTCTATCAAGGAGTATACAAAGAGAATGAGGATTGAGTCTATCCAAAAAGAGAAAAATACAAAATACAAAAAAAAAATGAAAAAAAAGAAGAAAAAGAAAATAAAAGAAAATAAATTCATCCTATGGTGAAAACCACTTCTTGTGGCATTTTGGACAAGTACAATGATGAAAACCTATTAAACAAGCGTCATGCGTAATTCCTCTCTCTTGCACTATACACTTGGGGGCAAGTTTCATCCATCATATCCTCCATCTTCCTACCATTGATCTCATTTGCATCTGTATTACATCTTTCACCTTTGATCTTGACAAGGTTGAACATATCCATGAGCATTAAGTATCTTGACATGAGTTATCCTATCCATCAGCCTATTCACTTGTTGTGTTCATGCTACCTTATCATGATCTTGCTTATCCTAAAGCCACCTTCATTATTCCTAAGAAGCCTTCCCATAATCCCAAACCATTCACTCATAGCCTTTACCACCCCTTTATCATGATTGTGTGATCCTATCCACATTGATCCCTTAATCTTGATCCAATTGAAAAAATAAAAGAAATTAAAAAAAATGTTTAAAAAGTCTCTTGATATGTCCACTCCTTTGGACCATTGTCAGGACACCAAGTCATTATTTTATATGCTATCCAACACCACATCATTGGCCTATATTGAGATATTATTTTTCCCTAGCTTGGATAATCTTGAGGAGATGGTCCTATGGGTAACACACTTGCTTGATCCATCATTGCCTATTCATTGGTGAATCATCAATTTGCAAATCCATCTTTCATGTCCTATACCTTGCTAGACATTTGGGACAAATTCAATGTGATTTTTTTTGAGAACTAGTAATCTCTAAAAATCTAAAAATCTAAAAAAAAAAAAGTGAAAATGTTCCTCAAATAATTTAAAAAAAAAATACAAAATATCTAAAATCCAAAAACATAAAAAATCTCTAAAAATCCAAAAGACATAAAAAATCTCTAAAAATCCAAAAAAACATCAAAAATCTCTAAAATCCAAAAACATCAAAAATCTTTTTAAAAGCCAAAAAAAATAAAATAAAATAAAAAATCTAAAAATTGCAAATCTTAAGTAAACACTCAAAAGTTGCATTGCCCAACAAACCATGATCTTTGCTAAATAAAACCAAGGGCACCAATCCAAATTCAATGAGCTTATCAAAATAGACACAAGTTGGCTAAAAAATCATTGCATCAAAATCGGAAAATTGGTACACTTGAACTTATTGATTAATATTACATTTCAAACATCCAAATACTTGATCTAAACAACAACATTTGACAAATCAAATCAAAATCTAAAAAGCTTAATCAAATTAGATCAAAATCTAAAAATCTTAATCAAATCAGATCAAAATCTAAAAAGCTTAAACATAACTAAGGATCAAAGTGGATGAAGTTTTTGAAATATGGATCTACAAACAAAAGAAAAAATGTTCAAAGTGATTATTTGATTGGTGAAATCATGTCCTTTTAGAAAATCATCAAAGAATCATCGAGGACATTTGTATATGAAAGGGATCAATTCTTGGTTTGTTTACTTGAAATTGCTAAAATCCAAGGAAAGAGGTCTTCATATCATCATGGTTGAACTAGTGATGATTGTACCAATTTCATGTTCCAAAAGCTCGATGATGAAAATAAGCTTCCTAATCCTAAATAGTGACAGTTAGCCGCATACATCCTAGATTAAATGCATTTAAGGTATTTCCCTTTCTTAGCTTGAAAACAGATTTGAAAAAGAGAAAACAGAAAGGGGGTGGAGTTATTATCATCAAAAGACCAAATCAAGATACATCAAGTGATCAATGATATCATCCATGGTACATCATCAACTATCCATCAATATATAATCAAAGTCCTAATCAACATCATCAATGCTTGAAGTATCCATCATCAAAAATCATGCTCAATCTGATCATCAAAGCTACATCAACATCATCAAGATACATTATCAACTATCTAATCCATCAAATGATCCATGCTTCATCAAGGAAAACATCAATAATCAATCATGCTAATCAAATAGGGGCAACCTAATTCTATTCATTACCTTCTCTTCTCCAGTCCATAATTTCGCATCATGAGAACATCCAATCAACTCTGTATCATCAAAACATCTAATCATATCATGTATCAACTATCAATCAGTCAAATCATGCAATTGATCATCTAACGTCAATCAAGTTATCCTGTCATCCATTTTCTCATCTTGAGCACATCAAATCTCCTAATTCTATATCGTGAGGATGGAAAATCATTGTTTTGTCTCTCTAGATCTTGAGAATGAAATATCAACCCATCAACTTATCCTATCAGATTGACATCAACATCAACCAAGTGATTCTAATTGACATCGAACGATACCAAACCATCATCAACTTATATGGAGCATCAACAACATCTTATCAATCAAATCTTTTCTCATCAAATTCTTTCATGACCGGGGCATTTTCAAATCGATTTTATCAGGAAATAAATCAAAATTTCCCAATCTCAACCAAATCAGCCATAGTCATTTCGATTCATTTCCTAAGGGGGCATGCAATCATATCATCATCAACATAAGAAAATCAGTGGCAAAATATTTCAATGTAAAATTTTTGCATTTATCAGTGGGGCATCAAAAACATCAAATCATGCATTGTATCAGCAATTCATCATCCGAACGACCATCAAGGACTTCAAATCAATCAAAACTATATCAATCCCATCATCAGAATCTGTATCTTCTATCGATCATCAAATCATACATTAAAGCTAACCAGGACTTGGCATCAAAATGATCAGGACATTCTTTGAATCGACATGCTTCGCACGTCAACTCAAAGCAGGGCATTTGTAATCACCTAAAAGTTGACATGATCATTCATGTGAGTAATCAAGTAAAATCAAGGCAAAACCAAGGCAATTGAATCGAAACAAACATTTGGCCAATCAAAATTAAAATCAAGTCTTAATTCAATATGATTCAAAATCTAAAGCCAAAAGAGCAATTCAAAACTATTAAATCAAGTGAAATTAAATCAATGTGCAATTAATCTAATTAATTGTATAGTTGGAATTAAATAAACTCAACCCATTCAAGGGATGCACATGGCTAAATGACTGAATTAAAATCAATTGATTAAATCCTAATTTCTCTCAACAACTGAAAGGGAGGAAAAAGCCTCAACCAATGGGATTTAAAGAAATGAACTCACATGGATCAAGCCAAATTCAATATCAATCACTCAAATTGAAAGAGCATCTTGTCCATTCATCTTGTCTACTTGTCCCAAGCTTTGAGGACACAATATTTAAATTATCTTCAAAGGGTGGAACCAAAGACTCAACTCAAGCTTAATCATGATCAACACAACTACACCCCCTACCCTTGCCAAATCCTATATAAGAAAGCCAAAATCACTCATAAAAAAATCCACAAATATGAGAATAGCATCAAACCTCTTTCAGTGTATAGCTAGAAAGGAAAATTAAGGAAAATTAGTTGTATTTCATTTGGAATTGATCAATTTAGCTTGTTTATCATATCATTTCTCATTCTAGGACTATCATTAATGGAGGCTTGCTGAGAGCTTCACATTAACACTCTTAGTTAGAGAGCCATAGGATGCTTAATTGTTCATTCATTTGTTATATAGATTGCTATATTGTGGTTATTTAGTTTCTATTTCATTTATTGTTCAATACTAATTTTATGAAGGTACACAATCTCGTACACAATTATATGTAGGGTCATGCTGAAAAAATCAATATTTAGAGTGTAAACCTCATTAAAACAAAGCTATTATATTTTCATAATCCATATGAATACTATTATAGTTTTTGAATTCGATTGTCTAAATTTTTTTACCATCAAATGTTTAGATCACACTCTATGATCCATCATTAGGATGCAAGAGAACATAAAGAGAAGAAAGATGATGGATCACAATCATCCCGATGATGGATTACTGAGTGTGATCTGAAATGTTGATGGTAAATTTTTTTACACAATTGAATCTATAAACTATAATAGTAATCATTGAAGAAGACAAACTTAAAGACTTTATCATTCGATACGTCAGTATTTTCATGTAGTTCATTATCACATACCATCCATGAATGGTCCAAAAACTTAGCTAAAATATAAGGGTTACTACACTATTTGACTTTAAAAACGTGGGAAGGATGGGGAATTTATAGAAAGTTCGGTGAAATATGGAGGTAATGTTTTTTTTTGTAATAGGTAAATTATTTCTTTGTTTGCATTCATATAAGTTTTAATCTTTTCTTCCCTCCAAGAGTGAAACCTATCTAAATCATAATTTTTGCTTCTAATTGAATCAATTATTATTTGTATACATGTGGTAAACTTAAATGTATAAGGATATATATTAGGATCAATTTAGAATAAATATATTTGTATTTTAGAGCTTGGCTATGTGTTTAGTTATATCCACTCTCATCCTTTGTTCATCAATTTTATGCAAATTTTGAGTAGGGTTTTAGGGCAAGTTTTGAAGAAAGTTTGGAGGGTGGTTTGAGAGGGATTTTGGGGCCACTAAAATAATGGTTCATCCAAAAAAATCATATGCATTAATTTGATCCATGATATCATCTATAATTATTACAATAAAGTCTCAACACAAAAAATTCATCGAAATAATCATCTTTCCAGGGTAAAAGTACAAAAGTCTGTCGCACTAGAGGACAAACTTAAGGGGTCTGGTCGGACCCATGTGGCACCCACGAGGTGCCAAATGGCATCTATGTCCGTTCGACCGAACAGGTTCCGGTCGGAAGGGGTTCAGCTAAATCCCCAAAATCTATATAAGCAAACCAAACCAATCGCGCGGCTCATTTGGTTTGAGCAGCTTTTGTAAATTGTGGAGCGCTAGAGCGGGCGGGTATTTCGGCCGAAACAGGTAGGCAATTTTTTATGTTTTTTAAGTTTTTTTTAAATTTAATATTAAATAGTTGTAATTTAATTGAAAATGTTTATGTAATAGTTATTTTTGTTTAATTAATATTAGATAATTGTAATTCAAATAAAAATGTTTTAATTTAATGGTTGTTTTTGTTTATGTAGTTTTATTATTTTTAATTGTAGATATTAAATAATATGATTTAATGTAGATTTAGTTTTTAATTAATATAATATTTTTTTCAGTTCATAAAATGTGTTAGTTATTTAATTAATTTAAATTTATTAAATATGTTTTAAAATGTTACAAAACATTAGGAAAACATATATAAATTATTAGAAACATGATATTAAAACATTCAAATCAACTTAAAAACCTTAACATTAAATAAACATGAAGTCTAACTAGAAACTTAATTTAAAAAAAGATCCTTTAACTTAATTAAAAAATAAACATTAATATGAAACGTACACATGAACCTTAACATTAAACCAACATGAAACTAGAAGATGAAGCAACATAAACTCTAATAGTAGAAACTAACATAAACTCTCTCTCTGACCAATTAAGACCTAACATGAAATTAACAAGACGTAATAGGACCTTTTAAGATTTAATAAAACATAATAAGACCCTTGACATCTAATAGGACTCTTAACATGATTAATATTTCCTATTAAACTCTAACACTAGAAACTAACATAAACAAAAATTCTAGAAACCAATTAAGACATAATACCTAACCAATTAAGACCTAACAAGTGACTAATATTTGACCAATTAGGACCTATTAATTGAGCAATTAAGACTTTTAACATATGACTAATAACACCTAAATTGATTAATATTACATAATAAGACCTAATACCTACTAATAAGACCTAATAGTCCACCCTTAAGAACTAATAGGACCTATTAATTGACCTATTAAGACCTACTAGTCCTACCAATTAAGACCTAACATGTGACTAATACTTGACCAATTAGGACCTATTAATTGACCAATTAAGACTAATTAAGACTTAACATATGACTAATATGACCAATTAAGATAGGTAACACGATTAATACAACCCCTTAAGACTTAATAGGATTAATACAACATAAACAACATACACAAAAATTTTAGAAACCAATTAAGACCTATTAAACTCTAACACTAGAAACTAACATAAACAAAAATTCTATCTAAACCAATTAAGACCTAATACCTAACCAATTAAGACCTAACAGGTGACTAATATTTAATAATTAAGACCTATTAATTAACCAATTAAGACTTAATGTGTGACTAATATGACTAATAACACCTAAACTAATTAATACGACCTAATAAGACCTAATACCTACTTTAATAAGACCTAATAGTCCACCCTTAAGAAATAATAGGACCTATATACTTGACCAACTATGTCTAATATGACTTACTAAGACCTAATAGTCCTACCAATTAAGACCTAACATGTGACTAATACTTGACCAATTAGGACCTATTAATTGACCAATTAAGACTAATTAATACTTAACATGTGACTAATATAACCAATTAAGACAGGTAACACGATTAATATGACCCCTTAAGACGTAATACAATTAATATGACATAAACAACAAAAACAAAAATTTTAGAAACCAATTAAGACCTATTAAACTCTAACACTAGAAACTAACATAAACAAAAATTCTATCTAAACCAATTAAGATCTAATGCCTAACCAATTAAGACCTAACAAGTGACTAATAAGACCTAATACCTACTTTAATAAGACCTAATAGTCCACCCTTAAGAACTAATAGGACCTATATACTTGACCAATTATGTCCAATATGACCTACTAAGACCAAATAGTCCTACCAATTAAGACCTAACATGTGACTAATACTTGACCATTTAGGACCTATTAATTGACCAATTAAGACTAATTAATACTTAAAATGTGACTAATATGATCAATTAATATAGGTAACATGATTAATAAGACTTAATCGGATTAATATGTTTATTAAATTTGTATGTACATGTATATGTAGATTTCATTTTTAAACTAGATGATCTTAAATTTGTAACATGTATGTTTCTTAAATTTGTACATGTATATATATATATATATATATATATATATATATATATATATATATATATATATATATATATATATATATATATATATATATATATATATATATATATATATATATATATATATATATATATATATATATATATATATATATATATATATATATATATATATATATATATATATATATATATCATTTTCAAACTAGATGATCTTAAATTTGTAACATGTATGTTTCTTAAATTTGTATGTACATGTGCAGAGATCTAGATATATTCTTATTTATCTATTACATGGCATCGGGTAGAGGGTCAGTAGATTCAGGAGAGCCTAGTGTTCATGGGGGTGGGGGGGGGGGGTGGTAGTGGTAGTGGTAGTGGTCACTCCTCTCATAGATCAACGGATACAACAGAGGCTAGAGAGAAACTATTTGCAGATACTATTGAGAGATTGAGATGAGCATTACATGTTTTGGATCAGACTTTAGCTTCATCCACCACCATTCCCAATAGGGATAGGGTGGGCATTATTAGAGATGATTTGTTATGTATGATTTGCACAGTTGAATCATACAACCCGTATGCTACCATTGGCATTGATAGATTCTATACTTCTTTGTCTCACAGTGTTACTGGCACTGTGAAGTACAATGAAGTCGATATAGTTGTTTCCACCCTTATGGTGAAGGGCATGTTTCCTCATTATCGAGACATGAGGAAGGTGAAAGGGTACATGGTCACGTGATGTGAGGATGACCTGGTGGGACCATTTATATATCCTCGATGGTTTTCTGCTCAGCATAGGTGGCTGCAGAAGGATGAGCTACCATTATATTTTTGCAAACAATTGTTTGCAGAATTTCATTTGCACCTTGATGTTGATTATATAGATTTTCCTGATTATGTTGGGCAGGGGAAAGGGAGATTATTTGATAGGTTCAGAGTGCTTGATGCCCCTATGCCCGCTAATAAGTGGGCAAGGGTGGGTCCAAACCTTTTGGTAGTACCAAAAGGTTTGGAAATGGCAGGAGCGAGTGTGGCAGATGACAGGATGAAGAGGGATGTTTATTCCAGTATAGCAAGTATCGCCACACAAGTTTAGGAGATGTCATCTGATCGTGTGGGTAGAGACATGTTACATTCTCATTCCAGCATTCCTCCACCTACACAAGATGCATCCTTGAGTGACGATCTATATGATATAGTTGACATACCATCTCCCCTGGAGGTTGTAGTTGTATTAGATATGGATGATTAGCGATGTACGAGCACATTATTATCGAGTGATCTACTGTGTGCATATCAGACCATACATATGCTCGGTGGGATTTCACTCAGGGAGGTTCCATCATTTGTCAGGACCTATATTAGTACTGGATCAGGTTCTCAGCAGACTGCACCACCGACAAGTCCTCAGATGACTACACCACCACCGAAAGCTCCTCCATAGCAGACTGCACCACCGACAAGTTTGAGCACTTTTGGGAGAGCATTAGAGGCCGCTATGGTATATTTATAATTAAATTAAATTTTTATTTATTTAAAAAACTTACACATATATTTGAAATTTGATTAATATATGTTATATATATGTGTACTCCAGGAAGTTATCGACGAGGCTGCACCATATGGAGATTTAGAGACTCCACGAGAGTCTATCCATCATGATACATAGGTACATTGAGATGTTTGTTCAAAAAATTAATTTTTCTATGATCATACGTATTTAAAATTTATTATACATGTATGTATGGGTGACATATTTTGTTTATTGTACATAGACATCGGGAGGAGGTGCACGACATCAGGTCACAGATCAGGACATGGCCCTAGTTGAGCGACCATGTTATTTTAGATATTTCATGTGATATTTCATATATACATGCTATAACATTTCATAGATATTTCATTTTAGACATTTCATAGATATTTCATTTTAGACATTTTATACATGTAGATATTTTAGTCATTTCATATATGTACATGGTATATGGTTGCGTGTTATTTCTTAATCTTATACATTAAATTACATATTTCAGACATTACATGTTACATATTTTATACATGTTACATATTATATGTTCGTGTGTTATTTTATCTTTTAGACTTATTTTTATACATGTGTTATGTATACATTATGTTATGCCATGTACTAATGTTATTTTAAATATTTCTAACAATTAAGTAATCTAACTAACATAATTAGGTAATATAACTAACTAACATAATTAGGTAACTAACATAATTAAGTAATCTAATTAATTAAGTAACTAACATAATTAACTAACATAATTAAGTAATCTAACTAACATAATTAGATAACTAACATAATTAAGTAACTAACTAACTAATATCTTAAGGGGAGGTCTTAAGGGGAGGTAATGCATGAAAGCATATAATTAATTTTAAGTAACTATCATAATTAACTAAAGCATAATTACCAAAAGCATTAATCAAAGCATACATTTAATTAACTAACTAATTAATCAAAGCATACAATTAATTAACTAACATACAATTAAGTAAAAAATAATTAAATAAGTAACTAACTAATGTCTTAAGGGGAGGTCTTAAGGGGAGGTAATCAATCAAATCATACATTAATTAAGTAACTAATTAACTAACAATTACCAATTAATTAAGTAAGTAACATAATTACCTAACATAATTAAATAATCTTACTAACATAATTAATGGACTAACAATTAGGACAATTAATTAAGTAGGTAACTAACATAATTAACTAACATAATTACGTAATCTAACTAACATAATTAAGGGGGGGTAATTCATGAAAGCATATAATTAATTTTAAGTATCTATCACAATTAACTAAAGCATAATTACCAAAAACATTAATCAAAGCATACATTTAATTAACTAACACATTAATCAAAGCATACAATTAATCAACTAACATACATACATAAAAACATACAATATATATGAGTTCAAACATGAAACTTCAAACTATAGAGTTTAAATATGAAAGTACAAGAGCTACAAAAGGAACTTTATTCTGAAGCTTATAGAGTTCTAAAGCTCCTCATACATATAGTCTGGATCCTCTCTATCTTTTATTATCTCCAAAAGTTTTTCATGTTCTTCAATAGACAACCTCCACTTCTGATTGCCACGTCCTCTTTTTTGCAATAACTCGAATTGCAACTTTGTTGCTATAACCGAGTGATTGTATTGTAGAACTTTTTTGTCAGACATGTATTCAATAAATTGAACACCATTTCTGTCAACCTTTATTTGCTGATAATAGGTTCCTTCAATAACAACTGAACTAGTTGGATATGTTGGTTCATCATCATCTACAGTTTGTTCTGTCAACTTGTATTTTTATTTCGTGCATCTTAGTAGATAATAATCTACACTTTCTACATTGTCAGGATCCGCAACTACAACAAAAATATCACCTATACAAATGGATTCTATTAAAATTAAACATCACTTATATGATAAATTAAAATTAAATAAAAGAACATGTATGTGCACGCACCTGTAACAACTAAATTAGAAACACGCTCATAATCAGCTGAATATATAGGATCATGAATGTTTATGTCAATGTCATCATCTTCATAAGGAGGCATTCTGATTAACTCCTTCATATCCCATCGTGAAACATATCCATTTGCAATATTCTCACGTTGACTCAATGGATTGTCCTCAATGCAGTGAGCACAAAAACATGATTTTTCTCTTATTTGAATCAAAAGAGGCGTGTGTTGTCCTATAGTGATCAATTGATGTAAACTTCTAATACCAACAATTCTTTGACAATTGTAAGGATTAGATCAGTCTATATCTGTTACAAATATGAAATGAAAGTTGCACATTTTTAGATAAAAAATTATGAAAAGATAGACATAAACACGAAATCAAAATTTAAAATTTAAAATTTTAGAACAAAATATAAATTACCTTTCACTTCCCAAAAATAACATTTGTTGTATTTGGTGTCCCTAGGAGCAAAATGACTTTGGCACCATTCAACAATTTTCTTTGAATTCTCTATCATGTTACCTGTACATTTCTGAATTATCAGTTTAAAGAAAATGGATCTAAGCTAAAATTATATTATTTGAAATTTATATATTATTTATATATTTAACTATTGAACACCATTTGTAGCTACAAGTTCATGTTGGCGAAGTGCACGCTTCACACATGCTCATGCTCCATCGTGGTCTCCTTTTTCATGTCCACTTTCAAAGAAGTTCCACAAAAAATTTAACATTGCGTCTAGCATGTTGCATGGCTAGCCAATTAAAGGCTTTTGCAGATTTAAATTATCCTGCAAAATTAAGTTGTACATGCATACATACATGTCATCCTTTAATAATTTAACAAATATTTAAATGACAATGAAAATAAATTGAAGTAGATCAATACACATACTTGCACAACCATCAGACCAAATCCAGTGTTGCGAAGCCTTTATCCCGCGATTCACAATATCTTCAAAAAACATTGCAAAACAATGAGCCACATAGCTCCTATCATGAACCTTATCATCACTGATATAAAAATGAACCTCCTTGATGATAATGCATTCATTTGGATCGGGACTTTCTACCTCATCCAATTCATATTGTGCATGTCTATAGGTCACTTGCAAAAATATTGCAACCTGATCAGAATGATAATATTGAGCTTGAAGCTCTTTTTGAGGGGAAAATGTATAGATCTCAGAGAAATCCACAATTGAAAGAATACAACCAGGTGGAAAACAATCTTTGGAATCACGAAACTGTTTAGCTTGCCATCGTGCACCATGACAATGTTGGATAGGTGGATAAATTAGAGTATGAAATTTGGTCATAAACTCAAGGTAGGGCAATTCACTCGCCTTCAATACGATTTTTTTGGATTCATCTCCGCTCTTTGTTTGATATGTCTCATATTCAAATATTTTCCACAAAACTGGTGTTGAAACATTCATATTCTCAATTTGCAATGGAAATTTATGCAAATCTCCATAATCATTGCATGCATTCTTTATACACTGTACTTTGAACTCATCTGAATCTTCTAATTTATCATATAAAATAGACTTCACAAATTGTGTCATACTTCCAGGGATGACCATATTTGAATCAAGAACTATCATAACTTTTTTATATGATTGCAAGTATAGATGAAACTCAACATGATTTTGACAACAACAAGTTTCATGAACCTTATTTATGCGTACAAAGCAAGGGCGCAACCTCTCAAACATTCATTGACATATTTTCACATCTGAAAATTCTTTCTTTAATGTTTCAAATAATTCACTTTGTGTTGTATCTATAAAATGTTTTGGATGTGCAGTTTTCATACCAATATCTTCATCTTTCATTTGTATTGTATCCCTTCTATTAGAAGAAACACGAGAGTGAGCAGTCCAATATTCAATGACCAATTTTTTTGCATCTTCATAAATTATGTCTTTTCGAGGAAGCCTACAAATATTTACCCAATTTGTTTTCAATGTTTTCATCTAACATATTTCTCTTCCTGATATATCTTTGAATAGTTCTTCTAGATACATTCAGTAAATCAGAAATTGCATGCACTTATTTTCTTTGTGTCAACCTCCTACTAGATAAAGTAGTCATAATTACTCTACGTGCAGCACTTAAATCAGCTCCTCGACTTGAGTTATTAATGTTGTTCAATGCATCTTGTAAATTTTGAACTATTGTTCGATTTACATTGTCTCCTGAGTTTTTCTTGTTGTCAACACCCAAAAACTCCAAAACAGGAGTCATTTCTTTTTTCCTAAATAACCTAACAAATAATTGAGCTCTTGCAACCATACTTTTATTTTCAAAATATTCATCTCAAAGTTTTTTGCAATGATTTTTAATTGTACTTTTAGATAACATTTATTCAGATGAAATTTGACTGAAAAGTGAATCCTCATCCATCTCTATCAAATTGCCCATGCCAAAAGATACATTTCCACCTCTAGAACTACCAATTTGTTCCCCTGCTTGAATTGCATCTTCTTGAATATCAATAGGTTCTTCCTGAACTTCAACAGGTTGATCTTGATTATGTTTTGTATGATATTTTTTGTCATCCTTTATTCGATCACATTTTCTTACTCTATTCATTTTATTGCCCATTGTAAAAACTATTCAGATTGAAAAATATAAAAAAATCACTTAATTGGAAAAACTCACACATTTGTATAAAAGTTCATGCTCATAAGCAACCAAAATATATATACATATTTATCATTCACAAAATCACAACAATCTAATCTTGTAAAATTTCTCAAGGACAATGAAAAAAAATACAATAACTCCAAAATCATCAACCTATCTTGGAAACACAATGAAGACAATATTTTCCAAAGAATAATTGCAAAAAACATTTTCAAACCTTACCTTAAACCACCACTCGATAGAAACCGTACAAAGAACAATCCAACAATCCTAAAATTTCTCAAAGCTTTCACAATCCTCCAATTCAATCTCAGAGCCAAAATCTATAAACCTGTATATTGAATACTAGCCAAAATCCTCTTAATAAAGAAAGCCAAATAAGAGTTTCAATGTATGCAACACCATAAACAAGTAAACTGCCATGTGAAAAATAGAAAAGAATCACTTAACTTGAAAACACTAAATCAAAACTTGACATGCAATATCCAAATATAAAATAAAAATCATTAATAAACTTCAAAAAACTATTAAAAATCACTTAATTCATGATAAAAACCACTTAACTCTTACAAATAAAATTAAAATAATTAATAAATTCTAAAAAACTATTAAAAATCACTTAATTCAAGATAAAAACCACTTAACTCTTACAAATAAAATTAAAATAATTTATAAATTTAAAAAAACTATTAAAAAACTATAAAAAAAATAGTTTTATTTAAAAAACTGGTCGTATTGTTAGAATTTGGATTTTAGGGGTTTGGTCATGCAGGGGACCATGTTTGGTCACCAATAGGTCCGACCGGACTGGGTTCAGCCGGACCTATGTGGAATCCTATTTGGCAACCAAGTAAGCAAAAATGGGTGGCTCTCAGAAGTTCTCACTTCTAGACCTCGATTTCTCTGTCAAAATTTACCTTTCTGTAAAATCTAAAAATTATGTTTTGTAGAGCTTGGAGTCAAGATTATGGTCACGTAATTTTTATCATGTTTTGATTTCATATAATATATTATAAGTTGAAAATACTTCAAGTAGGTATTTTAACATTTAAGAACATGCTCGTTCGAAAAATATTAAAAATAACAAATCATGTCAGAAAAATTAAAATTTTATATTTAACTTTAGAGGAGAGAGTCCTCTTCAAGAATATATAATTTTTTTATTTAATGGTGTAGATTTGATAGGGAAAATTTGGCACGAACAAAAAACTGTTGATTTCGGGTAACACCGATTTTGGATAGTTATAACAGATAAAATATGGGTAAAAGCACAAAGCTGTGTCACGTTTCAGGACAACTTATCAGCACAACTGAATTTGAGTATTTCTAACTAAAATTAGTTTTTGTCAAACATATGGTCTAGCTAGATTCATTCTAGCTAAGTTAGATAAGTTCTTCACCTTTTCCAATTGGAAATATCTATTAAATGCATGTTTTATAACAGTGACTAATGAAATAAAATTATTTCAGAAAAGCGACGTTTCAATAATTCTTACTCTTTTTAATGATATTTTTTTACAAATATAAAAATACCCTTTTTTAGAGCACAGAGTCAAGATTATCATCATATAATTTTTATAGTATTTTAATTAGATCTAATATATTATAATTTCAAAATACTACAAGTAGGTATTTTAACATTCGAGAACAAGATGCTTCAAAAATAGAAAAAAATAGTAAAGCTTATCAAAAAAATTGAAAATTTATATTTAACACTAGAGGAGAGTTATTTTCAAGAGTGTGTAATTTATTTTCTGAATGGTGTAGATTTGATAGGGGAAATTTGACGTGAGATGAAAACTGTCGATTTCAGGTATGTTTGACTTTGAGTAGTTATAACAGAGAAAATATACATTGAAAACTAATTTTTCTTCTTTTTTGCACTAGCTATACAATTTATCTATGACATATTTTGAAATCAAAGGAAAAAGAGATTATTTGCATATACTTTTTTGGTGCAGACAAGACCCTCGTTTTTCAGCATTTTTCAGCAAGTAAAAAATGGACTTAAAAAATTTAAAAACTATGTGAATTCTTGTTCAAAAAAAATTAAAAAAATTATAGCCATAAACTTCATCCACTTTTACACATTTCATTAATTTACATCATCTCCAAATTTTAAACATAAATGACATTTTTATGTCATTAAAGTTAAAATTTTTGTGTGTTGTTGACCTTTTCCTTTATAAAAGTGTGACACAACTTTGTACTTTTACCCATATATACCGAAATCCAGTCTTTTTTTTTTTATGCACTAGCTATACATGTCATCTAAAACATATTATGGAATCAAAGGAAAAACATATTATTTGCATATAGTTTGTTAACGCGAACTAGACCCTAGATTTTTAGTATATTTCAGCAATAAAAAAATGGACTTCAAAAATTAAAAAACTATGTCAATTTTTATTCAATTTTAAAAAAAAAAATTATAAGCATAAACTTCATCAAATTTTACACATTTCATTAGTTTACATCATCTTCAAATTCTAAACACAAATGTCACTTTTATGTCGTTAAAGTTGAAAAATTTGAATGTTGTCATCCTTTTCCTTTATAAAAGTGTGACACAGGTTTGTACTTTTACCCTCCACAATACATAATAGTTTTAAAACCTTTTTCCTAGATGAAAATGTCTTTATTTATTTAAAATTTTGATGTTTCAATTCATAAGTTACATGATCCATCATTAGGATTTGAAACAAAACCTAAACAAGTTATTTCAATAAAATCATCTTGAAAAAGTTGATTTAAAAGAACCTTTTCATCTCAATCTCTAAACCCTTGCCACAACAACTCTAATAATGAACCCCCTTATAACAAACATCACAATGTATGATACACATTAAACCAAATTGATGGAATGGTTTTAGGGATATTTAGTGATGCTTCTATGTAGGGTTGTAACATTGCCAATAGGTGCCTAATAACTTGTTTTAGCAAACTTGGGTAAGATTTTACAAAACCTGCATAATCTTGGTGTGACCATTCTTTTTTATATGACAATTTGGGTTCAAAAAATGGTCTTATGGTTATGAGCCTCTAAAAAAAAAAACTAGATGTAGTGCAGAAAAGACAACTTAATTATACTAACAAGATTAATGTAGTGAAATCGGTATTTCCTCTTACTGACTTGTGTGTAGTGAACAATGATATAGCAAGAAGCAAGTATGAATTATGTATCTTGGTTTCTAAGCATGAGGATGTTCATGTAATAATTATGTGTATGTGAGTAGATATATGTATGCACATGTATACTCATGTATGTATACTATGTGTATGTATGTGTGTGTACACACACATATACATACATACATATAGAATAAATGTTCTTGATATGTATTAAAAGAAATTAGGATTTATCATTTTATACAACACCCTAGAGTTTCAAACTATTTTGCACTTCAAGTTAGCACACAAAATCTAGTTAGAGACAAACAACATTGCCGAGTTTTGAAATTTAAAAAGGCTAGTCTATTTTTTCATGTTGTGAAAATTACTTTGTGATTCCAAACCAAATAGAAAAATTGGTAAAATAAGGATTGAGACTAGTCTCTTAAGATATGTCAAGGAAATATTAATACTAGGGGCCTACATTTGAAGGTTGTGAAGGGTTATATTTATGCATTTTTACCACAACTACAATTATAGTTTTGAAAACAATATATCATATGAAAAGGGATATCTCGAATAGATCATCATTTATTTTGAAATTATTCTAATATATATTTGCCCAACTAACCATCAAATGTAGGCCTTGATAAAGATAGGTTTCAAAAGTACAACCTCTATATATAAACATGCCACCTGAGCTACAAAAAAAAAGGTTTTTGACCAATAGTGACATAAACACATATTAAAAGCTATTTGATGACAAGTCAAAGGAATTTTTCATAGTGTGTCAAGTTATGATATTTTTTATTAGGATTCACTGTGTATTTTTTGAGTCAACTCATTGTCCCATATTTCACGAGTGGAGTTTCATAGGTACCCATCTCCCACAAGAATGAATGGCCCGCTTCATTACAACTAGGTGGTGCTTAGAAAGGTTAATACTTGGGACTTATCAAGAGGCTATCTTCTGAATACTATTGAACTCAAATGTGCATAACCAAGGAGTTTCCTCCAAGATTAAACCTACTTAGTAATGCTTGAGTTGGAGTATACTAGGAATAGTTTCCCACCTAAGAAGTTTCAATGCTTCACCTATGTGAGCATCACCTAGATGTAATGAGTGCTAAGTGGACAATTCATTCAAATCAGAGACAGGTTAATATGAATCACTAGTCATTAAATATAGGTCAATGAATTTGACTCAAATCAGAGATGGGTTAATATGAATCACTAGTAAAATAAGGATTGAGACTGGTCTCTTAATATATGTGAAAGAAATATTAATACTAGGGGCTTACATTTCAAGGTTGTGGAGGGTTATATTTATGCATTTTTACCACAACTACAATTATAGTTTTGAGAAGACTTCATATGAAAGAGGAGATCTCAAATAGATCATCATTTATTTTGAAATTATTCTAATATATATTTGCCCAAGTAACCATCAAATTTAGGCCTTGATGAAGATAGGTTTCAAAAGTACACCCTCTATATATAAACATGCCATTCGAGCTACAAAAGAAGCTTTTTTACCAATAACGACATAAACACGTATCAAAAGCTATTTGATGACAAGTTGGAGGCATTTTTCATAGTGTGTCAAGTTATGATATTTTTATTAGGATTCATTGTGTAGTTTTTGAGTCAACTCATTATCCCATATTTCACGAGTGGAGTTTCATAGGTACCCATCTCCCACAAGAATGAATGGTCTGCTTCATTACAACTAGGTGATGCTTAGAAAGGTTAATACTTGTGACTTATCAAGAGGCTATCTTCTAAATACTATTGAACTCAAACATGCATAACCAAGGAGTTTCCTCCAAGATTAAACCTACTTAGTAATGCTTGAGTTGGAGTATACTAGGAATAGTTTCCCACCTAAGAAGTTTCAATGCTTCACCTATGTGAGCATCACCTAGATGCAATTTGTGCTAAGTGGACAATTCATTCAAATCAGAGATGGGTCAATATGAATCACTACTCATTAAATATAGGTCAATGAGTTTGACTCAAAAACTCTCTAATTAAATAATAAGATAAAGATCATAAGCTACTTGAATCACATGACAAATAATCATTTGAACATATGTGACTAAATTTTAAGATAGATCATATGACATATATCTAGACACATCTAATCTTAAAATAAATATCATAAACTATTGAAATCACATTACAAATATCCCTTTGCACCTCTCTAGATGCTAAAAAAAGAATACTAAATAATCCATGAAATATAAATCAATAGATTCAATCAATTAAATATCACATGACAACTATGGCAATCCAACCACATATACATTTAGTCAAAAAGCTAATGAATTTATTATGTCCCATATTTGCCAAGAAGCAATTGCCCAAATTTGGTGGCGAGAGAAAACAAAGGATAAGAAGAGTATACGCAAAGCTGAGTTGTACATCACCTGCTGTGGCGATTCGAAACCGCTTATAAGTCAACACAATCTCTACATACAATCCACACCAGACAAAAGGGTTTTAACTTTTAATCTATGTTTTTGCAACGAAATGCTTAACAAAAATCCACAGGAAACTCCTCTGCGAATGTTCCCCCGAGTTCTCATTGTCTCTAGAAGAACCCTCCGTAAGAAAAAATTTGTCGATTTTGTAGGTATGTGAATCCTCCCTTCTCTTCTGTTTTCATGAATCATGTCTCTGTAGAGACCAAAAAACCATTTAAAGGCTTTGTGTTCTTGTTTCTGAGATTGATTTGCAAGATGTGAGTCATGGTGGATGGTGGTCTGTATTGTAGTCATGGTAGTCTGTATTGGTATAGTGCGATGAAGATGTGAATCATGGCGGTCTGTATTGGTATTGGTATTTGGTATAGTGTGATGTATCGTGGTGGTTTGTATTGATATTGGTATAGTGTGATGGATCATGGTAGCTTGTATTGATATTGGTATAGTGTGATGAAGATGTGAGCCATGACAATCTGTATTGGTATAGTTATAGTGTGATGAATCATGGTGGTCCATACTGGTTTTGGTATCATGCGATGAATCGTAGTGATTCATGTTAGTAGTGTCATGAAGATGTGAATCATGGCGACTTGTATTGGTATTGGAATAGTGTGTTAAATCATGATGGTCCATATTGGTATTTGTATGGTGCGATGAATCATAGTGGTCCATGTTCGTAGTGTCATGAAGATGTGAGTCATGACGATTTGTACTGGTATTGGAATAGTGTGAAAAATCATGGTGGTGTGTATTGGTATAGTGTGATGAATCATGGCAGTCCATGTTGGTAGTGTCATGAAGATGTGAGTCATGGCGATTTGTACTGGTATTGGAATAGTGTGATAAATTATAGGGACCCATGTTGGTAGTGTCATGAAGATGTGGGTGATGGTGATTTGTACTGGTATTGGAATAGTGTGTTAAATCATGATGGTCCATATTGATATTGGTATAGTGTGATGAATCATAATGGTCCATATTAGTAATGTCATGAAGATGTGCGTCATGGCGATTTGTAATGGTATTGGAATAATGTGATAAATCATGGTGGTGTGTATTGGTATAGAGTGATGAAGAATCCATATTGATATTGGTATGATTTGATGAATCATGGTGGTATGTATTGGTACTGTTATGCTGTGATGAATCACAGTGGCCTGAATTGGTATATTGTTATGGTGGTCAGTATTGATATAGTGCAATGAATCATGGTGATCTGTGTTGGTTAAAATGGTGATGTAGTCTTTATCATCAAATCACATCCAATATTAAATTGTTATTGTTGAATTTTCAAAAATATTATAGTTAAATGATTATATAAAAATGAGGTCTCCCAAATCGATTAAGACCAGATGATTCTGTTAATCAGATCCACTGGTTCTTTGGGTTTTCAAATAATTTTCAGAGACAAGCTTAGTTTTGATGGTCATGGTCTGAATTTTCTTGCCATTATCTTCATTTGCATGGAGTGCCTATTGTCAGGGGAGAAAAGTAAGGATGGCCCTCCAACGCACAGATTCGTTCTCTGACAAATCCAATCTATTTTCAGAAAGCTGACGTCGATGCCGAGAATCTTGCCCAAAAATTTTATGTTTTGGGAAACTTTAAACTAATTTTTAACTGAAATATTTGGAATGGGTTTTTATTTGATTGTGTGCTCGGTAGTCTAAAAGAGGTGAAAATGGAAATAATATTTGATCCACTGTGTTTTAATTAAAGTTTCTCAGGGTAAGAAGAAATCAATGATAATGGAATATCCGAAGATAATGTATAATCAATTGAATTGCCCAAATCAAATGTCTGAATGGTGCCATACATTTGTTCAGGAGAGTACCACATGGATTTGATAGCCAAATATGGAGCAGTTCCAGTGATTGTCCCAAGAATCTCAGCTCTACAGCAGATGCTAGATGGCTTTGAGCCATTTCATGGAGTTCTTCTTTGTGAAGGGGAGGATGTGGACCCTTCTCTCTATGAGAATGCTAATGGTTTATCACATGATGAACTTGAGCAAATAAGGAAATTCCACAGAAGTGACACTGCCATTGACAGAGCAAAGGCCATTGAATTGCAGCTTGCCAGGCGTTGTCTGGAAAAGAACATACCTTATTTGGGTATATGCAGAGGATCTCAACTCCTCAATATAGCTTGTAGGGGAACCCTATATCAGGTAATCTAATCTAACCTAATATGATTTGATTCCAGGTCTATGCAATAGACCAACTGGGTAGTTAAGATTCTGCATTGAATTCTAATAAAAAGCCTGCTGCACTGCAGGATGTTGAGAAAGAGGTGTCAGAAAAATCAGGTTTTGATATCAAGCACATAAACTATGATAATTATGATGGGTTTAGGCACCCTGTCAGAGTGGTAGAAGATACTCCACTTCATTCTTGGTTTCAAGATTCATTAGGAGCTAATATGGAGATTATGGTTAATAGCTATCATCATCAGGTATATGTAAATCTATGGCTTTTATCTAACAATATAACTGAGTAACAATATTAGATTTTCACAATCTATTTTAAAATTTATGTGTGTTTCTGAATTAGATTGTGTATTTTTTAGTATCAACGTTTCAGATCATACTTCCTAATCTATCATAATGAATCACAAAGTGTAATCCGAAATGTTAATTTTAAAAAATACACACAATCTAATCCAAAAACGCACATAAATATAACTGAGTTTTCTTCCAACCACCCACTAACATTTTTCTCTGATTTCCAGGGGATAAAGAAACTGGCAGAGAGATTCATGCCAATGGCATATGCCCCAGATGGTTTGATTGAAGCATTTTATGACCCAAATGGATACAATCCAGAGGAAGGAAAATTCATCATGGGTCTGCAATTCCACCCTGAAAGAATGCGCCATGATGGTGAACATTGCACATAGAATGTTTTTGACTATCCTGGATGCCCAAGGGCCTACGAGGTAATTCACTCTTTACAAATTCACTGATATCTGAAAATCTTTAGTCTCTGTTTCACAAATGATGCCTGTTTTTTCTCAGGAATTTGTAAAAGCTGTGGCTGCATATCAGAAAAAGTTGGCGGTCTACCGTGGAGAATGTAAAGCTGTGAAAGTAGGTGGCGAAATGGAAAAACAGAGCAAGAAAATAGTGAGGAGTTATTCCATAACCAAGCTGATATATGAAGATCAGACCAGTTTCAATCCCTCTGCAGAAGCCTCAGATTTGCATCCTGGAGCCTTATTTCTTCAGGTACTCATATCTTACTGCCTCTCCATTAATGGAGTCACTGTTCTCCCAGATAGATGTTGGGTAATTCAGATTTTTTTTGTGTGGGTTGTTGAAAGTTTATGTTTTGTGGGTAATTGAAACTTTTTTGGGGGGTGGGTAATTGAAAGTTATCTATTTTGTGGGCAATTGAAAGTGTTCTTGGTGTGTAATTGAAATTTTTTTGGTGGGTAATTGAATTTTTTTTGGTGGGTAATTGAAAGATTTGTTTTTGTGGGTGTTGGAGAACAGTTGAATGCGAGGTTGAGCGTGAAATCTCTGAACAGAGAAGAGGAAAAGAGGCTGAAGCAAATGGGAGCCACTGTGAGAAACGCTGCAGGTTATATGAAAAAGATGAAGAAACAGAAAGATATTAAAGAAAAAGCCCTAAAATTCATGGAATCCATGTCTTCTGAACAGCTGTCGGATTTGGTTTCGTTCTATCAGACGATGGTTCACATTCCATCACATGTGTTGGAGGAAAAGCTTGCGTTCTGACCACAGGTCTTGCATGATTTTATATATATTCCAAAAATTTAATTTGCACTGAATGCTGTGACATAAATTCATGGGCTATTATTATTATTGCGAAAAAATCGTAGTGTCATCGTGTCATATGTTGAGCTGATCTTCAGATTCAATTCCGAAAATGTGTCAAAAGATGGTGATTTTTTATGGAAGACAGATTTTTAGGTGTCTAACTTTCACAGATAATTAATGTTGTATGTTTTTTATATGAATAAGTGGGAATGTCATAGGTATATTCACAATTTTATTGAATTTTATATACATTACACATTTTATTAGATTTTATATTTAGTTGATATTATATTATTAAATTTTATATTTAATTAATGTTATGTTATATTTTTTATATATTAATTTTTTAAAATTGTATTGTTTTATTAAGATTTGATTTCATAGATACACTAGAACAAATTTAGTTAAATTGTTAACTATTTTTTATGAAATAATTTTTTTTCTATGATATATAAGATATAATGTGTGTTGAAAGTTTTATAAATGAATTAGTTATTGTGAATAGGGGAACAATTTCTATTATGTTCTTTTGAAGTCATTCAAAGGTCTTTTTAGTCATAGTGATTGGTTGAGGGAGATGAATAATGAGAGATTTTTTAACCAATTTTAATGTTCACTTTTATAAATATTGTTTTTTTTAATAAATATTACTTAAATATAATAAAACATTATATAAAAATGATAAAACTTAAAATGAACATAATATAATAAAATAAAATATAATTTACTTAGAATTGGTATAATTTTTATCATGAGATTAGAATATACCTTTTAGTTTTAAAATTTCATTTTTCTTCATTGCATAGTTATCAATCTAAAATAAACATTGTCTCCATTGTGACTTTTTTATTGCACACCATATTTTAGGTGTTAGTTAATATTGTATCAAGTATATTTTTAAAATATCTTGTTTTATTAAGATTTGGTTAATGTGGATTTTAATGTAAATTTATTGATCTTAATTTTAGGAGTAATGATTCATTCAAAAAATTATTGGCATGAATATAAATGGTCTACTTAACATTCATTGTATCTAAGTGGTGCACACTTAAAAATACTTCTTACTTATCATTGTTGTCATTGAATGAATTTAATTTTTTTATAATGAATAAAACTATAACAATACTATAATAATTAATTATTAAAAAGTTCTAATACTTCTCTTTTAAAAATACTTCTTACTTATCATTCTTGTCATTGAATGAATTTAAAAGTTTTATAATGAATAAAACTATAACAATACTATAATAATTAATTCTTTAAAAGCTCTAATACTTCTCTTTTATCAATATCGTCGTAATACATTAGCACATCATAAAAAAAAAGGGAGAAATTTCCATGTGGTAGAATAGGATATGAAGATTAGAGAACATGGAGCTCCATCTTGATCGCATCAAAAAAATTCGTACAACATATACACAAAAGAATACATAGGAATGGAATTTTAAAAAAAAAAAAAAAAAGTTAATTGCTGAGATAAAAACTAGTTCCCATCAATTTAAATGTGAACTTGGAAGATGGATGATACTAAAGAAGAGTGGGAAAAAAGAAAATGTTGGAGTGCCTAGTCTACAAGGATATTCGCATCAACTACATAGACACTTAACATGAACTCCTTGAGGAATTTGTTTGAATAAGAAAAGATATCAAGTGTCACAAATTTCCAAATCAAAATACATACCAAAAGATTCAAGATGTTGAAGGAATAAGAGACTTAATTGGATGGTTTTATGTTTTTATGAACAAACTTTGTGTGGCTATCAAGCAAATCCCACATATGAGTTTAACGAAAGTTTGATATTATAAACATTATATATTAAAAAAATGTTGAGATTTTTATCATGTTTTAAAAAGATTTTTTAAAAAAAAATTTGATAATTTTTTTCATTCATTCATTCTTTGGATGCCATACCCACCAGCATTGGCCCCTGAATTGTCATACCATTGTAGTCGAGTCTGACTCCCTCCCTACAATTTTTGGGTTGTAAAAGATTTTTTGGGTTGTAAATCTATATCTGTATAGTTTTAAAAATATAATAATAATGAATGGTAATGTATTAAAAATTTAAATAAGTATAACCATTGAAATGCTATTGTGTGTGTGTATATATATATATATATATATATATATATATATATATATATATATATATATATATATATATATATATATATATATATATATATATATATATATATATATATGGCTCGATAATAGATTATTTTATTAATATATATAAAAAAGAGTATATAAAAAGACCTTGACACAAAGGTCACGCTGGATTAACCATTACAAAAACCCCATCAAGGTTTCAGACTGTAATAAAGACACATAGAGAGACACTACTGGCCAGCTATACGTAATACAAGCCATTAACAAAAATAGCTTCAAAAGAAGCTACCACAACCAAAAATCCAAATGATAGGAAGGCTCAGCAAAGGGAAACCACGCTTGACTGCTCAAAAACAACATAAACTAGGGCACCCCACATACAAAAATGAGCTTCAAAAAACCTGATCGACAACCGATCCAACCTCCAAGCTTGTTAATCATCTGCAAGCCTTCTAGCTCACCTAGGGAGAGGCGTGTGTGCCCAACGTGGAAAATTTACCAGTGCATGTACCATATCCATCTGCACTTGAAAACCCTCTGAATTAGCCCAGATTTCAACCTTCAAATTTTTCCACTCGACTCTTCTCTCCATCAAATAAGCCACCTTATCAACTTTACCAATCCATCTTATAAATGGAATGAGGCCATGCTCCATAGCCTCCTCTCTATCCACAATGCACTCAGAAATATCAGTGCCAACACCTGGCACTGCCCATTCTAAAATTGAATCCAGGCCAAGTAGTAAGTCTTTAGCAAACAAAGCCTTAGCCACCCATTTAACAGTGTCAGTTGAATCTCCCAACTCAAGGCCCCAGGCCACAACCATTGAGATAATAGAAGTATTATCCCTACACATAAGCTTGAACTCCTGAAAATGAGGCCCTAAAACACCAATAACATGTGCCACCATATCTCTCGTCTTTATCTTGAGGAGGCCAGCAATACGCTCTCGGCTTGTAACACCCGGGAAAGACTTCATCTGCCACTTGGTGTTCACTGAAAAGTTAGTGTACATCTTCACCACCGACAACAAAACCTACACTCAAGGAAAGATTAATGCCCAAAACACGGGAACAAAAGATTATTTGTTGTTAAAATGAAATCTCAACAGCCTTTAAAGACCATCATAGAACATACACAAGAAAATATGTCATCTTCAGAAAGTCCTCTCAATCTTGTCACAATTAATGTCGAATCAGTAGACATTACACCAAATATACATCTAGCTAATACCTGCGTGTGAAACATCATTTAAAGGTAAATATCACCTTTTTTTCAAAATCAAGCACCGTCGATTTTAAAATGAGCAGACTATAGTCATCATTCTCTGATACCACTGAGGCTGACACCAACCCAACATGTAATGAGCCCGTTGTAAAAGATGTCAACAAAGCTGACTCATCCCACAAAGGAGTCTATGTTAGATGCCACACACACAAGAGCAATCATAAGGATAGGAGGGAAAATAAAACCACTCACCAAATCACCAGCCACAGAGAATTAATAAACTTTAATGTTACCACTCTCCATATTTTCTAGTTTTAATTCACCAACCTAATCAAAATTTACTGCCCATTTAGACAAAATATCAGCCTCCTTATTGCCTTCACGATATATATGACTATTTTTAAATTCCTGAAAGGAATCAAGTAAATCAACCACATAATTGATAATAGGTTGAAGGTGCCAAGCATGTGAATTTCTATTTTTAAAATCATTAACCAAAACTAGAGAATCTCCTTCCAAATGTAGCATCTGGACACCAAAAAAGACTCCCAACCTAACCGCTAGCAAATCTGCATAACCTTCAGCAACATTATTGGCTCCATCCCTCAACTTTTGAGCTCCAAAAGCAATAGTCGACCCATAATGGTCTCTTAGAATCACTCGAACTCCTGAAGGACCTAGATTACCTCTCGAAGCCCCATCAAAATTTTCTTTAACCCAACCTATATCAGGGGATGACCACTTGACATCTTCCCACATCCTACACTTATTCACAAGCGTATTACTAGAATGATTACCTCTACATTTTAAACCTGGCCATGCCTGCTGCATCTATTGATCCAATAATGTAAATGGAGTAGAAGGAGGTAGACATGATGATATGGCATTAACTACTTCCTCAATCATGTGATTAATCCTGAAATTAGGTCTCTCAATGTTTTCATACTTCTCTTGAAAAAGCCTTCGATTACACTCTTTCCAAATTTCCCATATTAGGATAGAAGGACTAGCATTCCATATCGAAGAAAAGGTTGTCCTTGAAGGAGAGGACGACCAACCACAAAAAACCTCCATCAAGTTGTTGGGAAGAGGACCATGCCAACCCAATTTCCTTCTCAACATTGAGTAGTGAACTTACAAGAGAGTAAAAGGTGATTTGCATCTTCCTCTTCACTCTCACAGAGGAGACACCTTGTAGGACCAAAGATACCAAATTTCCTCTGCCTCAGTCCAGTTAGAATCCTTTCCTTGATTGCTAACCAAGCAAAATTCCCCGCTTTTGGTAGACAGTCTTTACTCCAAAGCAATTTTGTGGGCCAACATTCTTCAACCTCTGCTCTATCCAAAAGCTGATATCCCACTTTCACTAAGTAACTTCCATGCTACTAGCCGCACACCATTTAATAACATCCTCTTTTTTATTAACAATAATACTCCTTTCATCAAAAATATCCTTCATACACATATATTATTGTTCACTAAGCCCCAAATCATCAATACTTCTCCACTCCCAGATTTGTCCCAAAGGTCCAAAGTTCTTAATTCCACATAATTACATAAAAATTCTCCCCAGCATTCTATAAACAGATCCTTCAAAACTTGATACGCAGGATTAACCGACAGCACAGGAAAACCACTCCAAGAGTCATCCCAAAATTTGATACTTTGACCGTTTCCCACTTGCCACGTCAAATGTTGAGTGATGAGCGGCTTGTAACTAGAAATGAAGTTACAAACAACAGAACCCTTCAGAAGGTTTGATGTTGTGAGAATTTTGTAATTGTCCATAGAATCTAAATACTTAGCTTTTAACACTTTTACCCAAAGTAAATTTGGATTTTGGGACATACACCATACTAATTTGGCTCCCAAAGATTCATTCATAAGACTCCAATCTCTCAAACCTGCACCCCCGCGCCCTTTGGAACAACAGACCTTCTTCCAAGCTAACAGAGGTCTCTTATCTTCGGGATTCTTTCCATTCCACAAGAACTTCCTCATTTTATTTGATATTAATTGAGTGATCTTTTTGAGAATCTTCAGACACATCATCGAAAAGACCGAGATAGCAGAAATAATCAATTTAAGAAGGAGAATTCTACCCGCAAAGGTAAGCCATTTGTTATTCCAACCCTCAAGTCGCTTAGAACATTTCCCAACCAGATCTTTCCATAAAATAGCTTTGGAAGCACCTTTAAAAAGGGGTATGCCAAGATACTTATTCGAAAAACTACCAGCTCTAATGCCAACAATTCTACAAATCCCCCTTTGTTTCCTAGGATCCACATTGAAAAAACAAATTTATGATTTGTTCCAATTAATACGATGCCCTGACGCCCTTCTATAAGAGTCTAAAGTCTCTTTGATCACCCTAGCTTCCCTAAAATAATCCCCCCCCCATCAAATTAGTGTCATCAGCAAACTGTAAGTGAGTAATAGGGTCTAAATTATCAGCCAATATGATGCCCTGCCACAACCCTGTTGCTCTCTTCTGACATACGATCCTTCCCAAAACTTTCACCATAATGATAAATAAAAAAAGGGGATAAAGGGTCTCCTTGTCAGATGCCTTTATTCGACTTGAAGAAACCTTGAGGGCTTCCATTCACAAAAATAGAGAACCCGGGAGACTGAATGCAACTCTCCACCCAATTCAGCCACTCTTGACAAAAACCAAAACAACTCAGGACCTTAATAAGAAAAGTCTGATTGACAGCATCATAAGCCTTCCTGATATCAAGTTTAACCATCATCTTCTTAGATTTATTAATCTAAAGAGTATGAATGACTTCATGTGCAACAATAATGCCTTCATAAATAGATCTATCATGGATAAAACCACTCTGTTCCTCAGAAATAATAAACTGTAAAACCTCCTTTAATCTATTTTCCATGACCTTGGAAATGACTTTATAAATTGTGTTGCAGAGAGAAATTGGCCTAAAGTCATCAAAAGATTTGCTTTCCTCCTTCTTAGGAATGACAACAATGAAGGAATTGTTAAAGTCTTGGAAGATGAAGCCTCAACTATAGACTCCTCAACCATCTCCCAAACTTCCTGCCCACCAAGGTCCCAGAATTGTTGATAAAAGATTACAGAGAAACCATCTGGCCCAGGGGACTTTTGTGCACCCAACTCAAAAACTGCCTTCTTCACTTTTTCCTTTGAACAAGGCCGCTGGAGCATTTCATTCTGATCCTCTGTAATGCATTTGGATATTATGGATTCAATGTCCAAATCAGAAATAGGATTACCATTATCCAACCAAAAGAAGTCCTTAAAGTATCTAACTGCCTCCTCATTAATGGCCTCCTTATCCTATAACAGCACACCTGACTCATCTAGAATAGAGAAATTTTTTCTATTGGATCTTTTAACTTTCACATAATTATGGAAAAAGTAGTATTTGAGTCACCAGCATTAAGCCATAATTCCTAAGATTTTTGGCTCTAGTAAGTTTCTTCCCTGTGCAAAACCTCACTATACAACTTATTCAATCTATTTTCCTCCATGAAATCAAATTCATCCATACCATTAGAAATCACTTTCTCATGCAAAATTCCTAATTCCTTTTCAATGGCTTCTTTTTCTGCAAAAATATTTGTTTAAACTTCCTTGTTCCATCTTTTAAGCTGCTCCTTTACAAATTGCAATTTCTTAAAAAACACAAAAGCTTTATTACCTCTTCTCCTAGGAGCTAAAGTCCATCATGATTTGACTTGCTCATGAAAATCTTTATGTCTCAACCACATTGCTTCGAATTTGAAGTGAGCTCTATCTGGAGCTTTATCCTCCATAAATCTAATACTAACTAGATAATGGTCGAACCCTAAAAAAGGTAAAATTTCAGCATTGTAGGTCCAATTGGTAGTAGCCTAATCACCAACCAGTAGAAATCTATCTAGTTTCTCATAGATGTTTAAGAAACCACTACGTCGATTGGTCCAAGTAAACATTCCATTCTTAAGCTTCACATCAACCAGACCATTGTTTATCACAAAGTCAGAGAAATCTTTTTGACTTTGGCCAGCCCATCCTTTTCCTCCTTGTTTCTTTGAAGGATCTAAAATTGCTTTAAAATCTCCCCCCAAAAGGAAGAAATCATTAGGTTCAAGCTTAAAAGCAGTTCAGACATCTTTTTCCATAAATTCTTTTTAAGAGCTGAATTTTTTGGACCATAGATATTCAAAGCCTGAAACCTCTCCCCAAGTTGATTAGAACAGATCTCCACCCAGATCCAAGATCTCTCCATCACCACTAGATCAACCACAACCATAGAAACATTCTATAAAACACACAAACCTCCTAAAGCCCCAACAACCTCCGAATAAAGGCCTTTCCAACTTGAGAATTTATTGTTGAAAATTAAGATCTCAGCACCACTAAGCTTAGTTTCTTGTAAAAAAATCACATCCGGTTTCACTTGATCAAAACATATTTTGATCAAACAAACTTTGTTAGAGGCATTGCAGCCCCTGACATTCCATGATAAGAGTTGCATGGCTCCCCGGGAGGGGCAAATCCCATCCCTAATTTCAGCAATTTGAACTGGTTTGCTGCACTACTAGCTAAGGTGAATCTAACTCTACAAGACTTTCTCCCTCTTCGTTCCTATCTCCTGTAGATGGTTTGTCCTTAACAAAGGAGTATTGATCAATGGTTCTAACATCAATAATATTAGAGGTCTCTAGGAGTCCTAGAATCTTATCTTCTTCTTCTTCATCTGAAGCAGACAAAAACTCATGATCATTGTCCAAAAACTTACCACTACTGTCCTTGACTAAATCAAGAGGATTATGAACAGATTCCTTATAGGGGAAATCTGGATGTCTTTAAAAGCATAATCATCCTCAGACAATGCCTCTCTTAAAACCCAATCTCTTCCTAAAATCTTCTTCCATAAAGACTCTTTGGAGCCGTCCAGAGCTTGTGAGGGCCTGTCATGAATGCCTGTAGACATACACCCAACTTGATTATGGATATGATCTTCTGCGCCAGAGGTTGGACCTAGATAACCAGAACTATACTTTGAATCTATATTAATCACTGGGGGAGCCAATGGAGACTGATGATTCAAAAGGGTATCCTCCAAAGAATTATCCACCAAGTTCTCATTGATGTTATTGAACCTGATAAGGTCAAGGCCAACTGTGTTTGTTCTACCAATAGAGAGAAAATTAGAAGAGGACATATTCCTATCTTCACTTAGTCTAGTCAAGTCACAGTTAAGGTCATCCTCCATGGGGGTTTGAGGTTTACCCTCCAAAATATCACCCCAACCATTATTAAAAATCTTATCCATCTCCACGATTCTATCTATTTCCAGAGACTGATAATACCATGCAGTCATTCTCTCCTCAATCTCCGAAGAGATGCATCTAAGAAGGTCCAAGTCAGCCTCATGATCTCTGGGGTTACATTTTGAAATCCTTATAATTTCATCATTAATCCTCTAAAACTCTTTAGCTTTACCGGTTTCAGATTTAGAGGGCTCAGTTCTGACATGATTTTTAGGATTGTGTTGAGCCTCTTCACCATCCTCCAAAACAAGCTTCTGCTTCCAAACACCTGAGCTCGAATGAATCTCTAGAGTTTTCGGAAGAGGGTGTGTAGCTTGCCACAAAATCAAAATCTTTGGACATGTAGAAAGATTACCCTTAATCAAAGATTCTTTAGCCCTCAAAAGAGAGCCCAAATGATTCTTGAGAATTTTTAGGGTTTCAAAACCCCAATATTCATGTGGCAGATTAGGAAAATTTATCCAAATAGGAATCTCTTTAATCGTTTCTTTATAAGGATCAAAGTTTTGAGTCCAGTCTAGAATATGCAGGCCTTTCCCATCTAGCATAAAAGGGTCACTCTGTAAAACCCATTCTTTATCCCTCGGCGAAGGAGCAGTGACCAGAAAAAATCCATTACCCATTGTTTTAAGACTAAAAGCCTCCCCCCACTTTCGAGAACACCACTCCCTAATCTTACTCAATGACGGCCATTTACCAGCCCATTTCATAAAAAAGGCATGGCTCTTAAGGAAACTCAAAGACTCGTGCCATTCTAGACTTTCCACAGAAATAGAAGATACAAAATCAAAAACAACTTTCAGAAATACCTGGAGCGGAGAAAGATTTAAGGGTTCTGCTTTCTTTGGTCTCCAAAATTTCTTCTTGATCTTGAGAAAATCAAAAAATCTCTCCAAAGGTTTATTGTTTTCATGCAACTGGTGAAAACCACAATAGCCCCGAAAGCCTACATTCTTCTCCCCATTAGCACCATGAACCTTAAAGTTGTTTTTCGCTCTATGATTTTGGAGTCTTTTCATTTGCCCCCAGCCATACTCACCTCTGTTGATATGCAAATGATTACCCAATAGTTTACCTGAATATTCCAAGCCCACATGATTTTGGAAGGGTTTAAACCATTTCTACTGCCTACCATTCGACCTTCCATAGCTATTAAAATTTTGACATAATATATATTTAAAAATGTTTAATTATATACTATATATGTTAATTATAATATAAGCAAGTGAACAGTTATCCTAAACACCATAAAATTCAATAAGATAAAATTTCAATATTAGATAATCACAAATTTGTCAATGCTAATTTGGATAAAATTAGATGCACAATCATTATTTTGTGAGGTACGAAATGGACTTTTTCATTGATTGTTATTTTATCTTTAGTTCTTTAAGAATTCATTAATATAATTCTTATAAGAAAAATTTTACTACACTTTTTTCCCCATCTCTATTTATATTTTTCACATATTTTATTTCTAATTTCTCTATGTCCCTTTATATATATATAAATAGGCTTATTATTTTCAATTACTAAAATTATTATTTAGTTATTAATTTGTTTCTATACATTTAATCTTTTATAGTTTTTTATTGTTTCAATTTGTTTCTAACTTTTTTAAATCTAGAATGCCCTATTGTTTGCCCACTCTAAGAAATTTTTTAAATAAATTTATCTAAATTGCAATTTTGGCTTTAAAAAAAAAAAGGAAAAGTGAAAGTATTGATCTAACCAAAAAAAGAAATTAAATAAATTTTCAAACACTAACTAAATAAAGGATTATTCTAAAAAAAATTATGTTTGTATGATTGGTGGAAATTAATTCAATAATTGAACTAATTGAGGAGGGGACAAGTATTAAAGATAGTTTTTTTAAAATATTAGACATATTCTATTATTTAAAATATTAAAATATAATTTTAAAAAATTATATTTATTAAAGACTTGCTATGTATTTTATTTTTAAAAGTTAAATAATAATATTATATTTATATATATATATATATATATATATATATATATATATATATATATATATATATATATATATATATATATATATATATATATATATATATATATATATATATATATATATATATATATATATATATATATATAATTCTAAACCTATAAGAATCAGTTAAAATTATAGTATATAATCAATTATTTATATATTATTTTTATCATTTTTGTTTAATCAATCTTTTTAAAGTCCTCTGAGTTGAAAGGGTAGCAACTTACCATTGCATTGCAAAATGTTCCCCTCAATAGCTATACTTGATCTTGAAATATTCTAAGCAATAATAGAAATTATTGATTAAAAAATATAGTTTAAATTAATTGTAATTTAGTATTTTTTCATTTTTGTTATAGTATAAATGTGTATTTTTTAAGTTTTAAAATTGAGAAAAATATTTTATGATTATTGATTAGCTAAAATAATTTGGTTCTTAAGATCTATTATAGCATTGAACAATTATTTAGACAGTGTTGTAAAAACAATGTGGCAAGTCCTCCACAATACCCATGTGGATTGGGAAGACTATTCTTGTGACCTTGTTCTTTACCACAAGAAGCTCTAGCCAATTGAGCTAGGCTCCAACCCTTAAAATACATTATATTTAATTATTATATGATAATACAAATAATGTTAATAAATGTATATTTTTTATTTAATTAAAATATAATATTATTATTATGTAATTTTAAGATTACAACGTACAAGTACTGGCACTTACTACATTTACACTTATAATATAAACAAGTAATATTATATTAGTAGTTTTAGCTATCAATCCTAGAGAATATAATTTACATTATATCTTAGAGAAAATGATTTTTTTAGAGAATAAAATATGAGAAATTAATAGAAATTGAAAATTTTGGGTGCTAGTGCTATTGAGATTTAAACTAATTTTTTAAAATTGTATTATTTTATTGAGATTTTATTTTGTAGATATACTATGAAAACAATTATCTATTTATTTTAATAAATGGTATATAAAGTACAATGCTCATTGAAAGTTTTATAAATGACATGAATTAAAATGAACATAATGTAATAAGATGGAATATGGTTTATTTGGAATTGGTATACCTAATCTTCATCATGAGATTTCATTATACCTTTTAGTTTGTGGTTTCCATTTTCTTTGTTTCATAGTTATCAACCTAAAAATAAACATCATTTAGATGGTGATTTTTATTAAACCTAATACCTTAGGTTTTAGTTAATATTGCATTGTACATTATAAATATATCTTGTTTTATTAAGATTTAGTTAATGTGACTTTTAATTTAAATGTATTGATTTTAATTTTATGAGTAATGGTTAATTAAAAAAATCATTTATTATGAATATAAATAGTACTTAGCTTTCATTGCATTTATGTGATGCATAGTTAAAAATACTTCTTACTTGTCATTGTTGTCATTAAAGGATTTTTTTTTAATTTATGGAAGACAGATTTTTAGGTGTCTAAATTTCACAGATAATTAATGTTGTATGATTTTTATATGAATAAGTGGGAATATCATAGATATATTCACAATTTTATTGAATTATATATATACATATTTTATTAAATTTTATATTTAATTGATACTATATTATTAAATTTTATATTTAATTAATGTTATATTATATTTTTTATATATTAATTTTTTTAAATTGTATTATTTTATTATGATTTGATTTCATAGATACTTTTTGTCAAAATGTTAACTATTTTTTATGAAATAAAAATGTTCTATGATATATAAGGTACAATGCTTGTTGAAAGTTTTATAAATGAATTAGTTATTGTGAATAGGGAACTATATATATATTGATATTGAGGGAGATGAACAATGAATGACTTTTTGAATCAATTTTAATGTTCATTTTTATAAATATTACTTAATCTAATAAAACATTAGATAAAAATGATACAAACTTAAAATGAACATAATATGATAAAATGAAATATAATTTATGTGGAACTGGTATAATTCTTGCCATGAGATTACAATATATCTTTTAGTTTTAAATTTTCATTTTTCTTCATTTCATAGTTATCAATCTAAAATAAACACTATCTCTATTGTGACTTTTTTTATTGAACACCATATTTTAGGTGTTAGTTAATATTGTATGAAGTATATTTTTAAAATATCTTGTTTTATTAAGATTTGGTTAATGTGGCTTTTAATTTAAATTTATTGATCTTGATTTTATGAGTAATGATCATTCAAAACATCATTAGGATGAATATAAATGGTCTACTTAGCGTTCATTGTATCTAAGTAGTGAAGAGTTAAAAGTACTTCTTACTTATCATTGTTGTCATTGAATGAATTTAAAATAAAATAAAAATAAAATAAAATTTCAATATTAGATAATCACAAATTTGTCAATGCTAATTTGGATAAAATTAGATGCACAATCATTATTTTATGAAGTTAAATGCTCATTACTTATTTGGTAATGTATATGCATCTAAGTGATGAGTCACACTTGGAAGTGTCAATAGTAATTGAATTTTTTTTTGGCTTGTTATTTTTTCTCAAGTGTAAGTAGGAAATGGAGTTTTTCATTGATTGTTATAATTTATTTCTATATATTTAATTTTTTACATGTGTTTTTTATTGTTTTAATTTGTTTCTAACTTATTTAAATCTAGAATGCCCTATTGTTTGCCAGCCCGCTCTAACCATGGACATCTAATCTATTTTAGAACATGAAATGAAAATGTACGTAAGAAATTTTTAAATAAATCTTGAATCGTAATTTTGGATTATAAAAATAAGAATTATATCTATTAGATAAGAATTTTTTGAAATAAATTTATCTAAATTGTAATTTTGAATTATTAAAAAAAAAGTGAAAGTATTGATCTAATAAAAAGAAATTAAATAAATTTTATAAAAAAAAAGTAAAAATATTGATCTAAGCAAAAAGATTTTAAAATGCACCTAAACTTAGAAATAGAAAAACAAAATTAAGGACCAAAAAAATAACTAAATAGAGAATTTACTCGGTATACATTGCATTCATCATTCGGTGTTCGATAATCTTCTGATTTGTGCTCTGCTTCGTATCCATTCTTGGTGTGTTGACTGACTAGCCTGTTTGCTTAGATTAATATTAGGGGCCTACATTTGAAGGTTGTGGAGGGTTATATTTATGCATTTTTACCATAACTACAATTATAGTTTTGAGAAGACTATATCATATGAAAGGGGAGATCTCAAATAGATCATCATTTATTTTGAAATTATTCTAATATATATTTGCCCAAATAACCATCAAATTCGGGCCTTGATGAAGATAGGTTTCAAAAGTACAACCTCGATATTTAAACTTGCCACCTCAGCTACAAAAGAAGCTTTTTGACCAATTGCGACATAAACATGTATTAAAAGCTATTTGATGACAAGTCAGAGGCATTTTTCATAGTGTGTCCAATTATGATATTTTTATTAAGATTCACTGTGTAGTTTTTTAGTCAACTCATTATCCCATATTTCACAAGTGGAGTTTCATAGGTACCCATCTCCCACAAGAATGAATGGTCTTCTTCATTACAACTAGGTGGTGCTTAGAAAGGTTAATACTTGGGACTTATCAAGAGGCTATCTTCTAAATACAATTGAACTCAAACATGCATAACCAAGGAGTTTCCTCCAAGATTAAACCTACTTAGAAATGCTTGAGTTGGAGTATACTAGGAATAGTTTCCCACCTAAGAAGTTTCAATGCTTCACCTATGTGAGCATCACCTAGATGCAATTAGTGCTAAGTGGACAATTCATTCACATCAGAATGGGTCAATATGAACCACTACTCATTAAATATAGGTCAATGAATTTGACTCAAACTCTCTAATTAAATCTTAAGATAAATATCATAAACTACTTGAATCACATGACAAATACTCATTTGAACATATCTGACCAAACTTTAAGATAAATCATGACATCTCTAGATATATCTAGACATATCTAATCTTAAAATAAATATATAAGCTATTGGAATCACATTACAAATACCCTTTTGGTTCCTGTCTAGATGCTCAAAAAAGAATACTAAATAATCCATGAAATATAAATCAATATATTCAATCAATTAAATATCACATGACAACTATGGTAATCCAACCACATATACATTTAGTCAAAAGGTAATGTATTTATTTATTATGTCCCATATTTGCCAAGAAGCAGGTGTGAGGCGGCTGCAATTGCCCAAATTTGGTGGCGAGGGAAAACAAAGGATAAGAAGAGTCTACGCAAAGCTGAGTTGCACATCACCTGCTGTGGCGAATCGAAACCGCTTATAAGTCAACACAATCTCTACATACAATCCACACCAAACAAAAGGGTTTTAACTTTTAATCTCTGCTTTTGCAACGAAATGCTTAACAAAAATCCACAGGAAACCCCTCTGCGAATGCTCCCGAGAGTTCTCATTGTCTCTAGAAGAACCCTCCGTAAGAACAAATTTGTCGATTTTGTAGGTATGTGAATCCTCCCTTCTCTTCTGTTTTCATGAATCATGTCTCTGTAGAAACAGAAACCCATTTAAAGGCTTTGTGTCCTTGTTTCTGAGATTGATTTGCAAGACTCGTTAGTATTGGTATAGTGTGATGAAGATGTGAATCATGGCGGTCTGTATTGGTATAGTGTGATAGAAGATGTGAATCATGGCGGTCTGTATTGGTATTTGGTATAGTGTGATATATCGTGGTGGTTTGTATTGATATTGATATATCTGATGGATCATGGTGGCTTGTATTGATATTGGTGATGAAGATGTGAGTCATGACGGTCTGTATTGGTATGGTTATAGTGTGATGAATCACGGTAGTTCATATTGGTTTTGGTGTAGTGCAATGAATCATGGTGGTCTATATTGGTAGTGTCATGAAGATGTGAGTCATGGTGATTTGTATTGGTATTGGAATAGTGTGTTAAATCGTGATGGTCCATATTGGTATTGGTATAGTGCGATGGATCATAGTAGTCCATGTTAGTAGTGTCACGAAGATGTGAATTATAGCGATTTGTACTGGTATTGGAATAGTGTGATAAATCATGATGGTTCATATTGGTATTGGTATAGTGCAATGAATTATAGTGGTCCATGTTAGTAGTGTCAGGAATATGTGAATCATGGCAATTTGTACTGGTATTGGAGTAGTGTGATAAATTATAGTGGTCCATGTTGGTAGTGTCATGAAGATGTGGGTCATGGCGGTTTGTACTAGTATTGGAATAGTGTTTTAAATCGTGATGGACCATATTGGTACTGGTATAGTGCGATGAATCATAGTGGTCCATGTTAGTTGTATCATAAAGATGTGAGTCATGGCGATTTGTACTGGTATTCGAATAGTGTGATAAATCATGGTAGTGTGTATTGGTATAATGTGATGAAGATGTGAGTTGTGGGTCGATATTAGTATTGGTATGGTTTGATGAATCATGGTGGTATGTATTTGTACTGGTATGGTGTGATGAATCACGGTAGCCCGAATTAGTATATTGTTATGGTGGTCAGTATTGATATAGTGCAATGAATCATGGTGATCTGTATTGGTTAAAATGGTGATGTAGTCTTTATCATCAAATCTCATCCAATATTAAATTGTTATTGTTGAATTTTTAAAAATATTATAGTTAAATGTTTATATAAAAATTGAGGTCTCCCAAATCGATTAAGACCAGATGATTCTGTTAATCAGATCCACTGGTTCTTTGGGTTTTCAAATAATTTTCAGAGACAGCTTAGTTTTGATGGTCGTGGTCGGAATTTTCTTGCCATTATCTTCATTTGCATGGAATGCCTATTGTGAGGGGAGAAAAGCAAGGATGGCCCTCCAACGCACAGATTCGTTCTCTGACAAATCCAATCTATTTTCAGAAAGCTGACGTCGATGCCGAGAATCTTGCCCAAAAATTTATGTTTTGGGAAACTTTGAACTAATTTTTAACTGAAATCTTTGAAATGGGTTTTTATTTGAAAATGGAAATAATATTTGATCCACTATGTTTTAATTTAAGTTTCTCAGGGTAAGAAGAAATCAATGATAATGGGTTACCCAAAGATAATGTGTAATCAATTGAATTGCCCAAATCAAATGTCTGAATGGTGCCATACATTTGTTCAGGAGAGTACCACTTGGATTTGATAGCCAAATATGGAGCAGTTCCAGTGATTGTCCCAAGAATCTCAGCCCTACAGCAGATGCTAGATGGCTTTGAGCCATTTCATGGAGTTCTTCTTTGTGAAGGGGAGGATGTGGACCCTTCCCTCTATGAGAATGATAATGGTTTATCACATGATGAGCTTGATCAAATAAGGAAATTGCACAGCAGTGACACTGCCATTGACAGAGCAAAGGACTCCATTGAATTGCAGCTTGCCAGGCGTTGTCTGGAAAAGAACATACCTTATTTGGGTATATGCAGAGGATCTCAACTCCTCAATATAGCTTGTGGGGGAACCCTATATCAGGTAATCTAATCTAACCTAATATGCTTTGATTCCATGTCTATGCAATAGACCAACTGGGTAGTTAAGATTCTGCATTGAATTCTAATAAAAAGCCTGCTGCACTGCAGGATGTTGAGAAAGAGGTGTCAGAAAAATCAGGTTTTGATATCAAGCACATAAACTATGATAATTATGATGGGTTTAGGCACCCTGTCAAGTTGGTAGAAGATACTCCACTTCATTCCTGGTTTCAAGATTCATTAGGAGCTAATATGGAGATTATGGTTAATAGCTATCATCATCAGGTATATGTAAGTCTATGGCTTTTATCCAACAATATAATTGAGTAACAATATTAGATTTTTACAATTTATTTTTAAATTCATGTGTATTTCTGAATTAGATTGTGTATTTTTAGCATCAACGTTTGAGATCATATTCCTTAATGCATCATGATGGATCACAAAGTATAATCCGAAACGTTAATTTTTAAAAATACACACAATCTAATCCAAAAATGCACATGAATATAACTAAGTTTTCTTCCAACCACCCACTAACATTTTTTCTCTGATTTCCAGGGGATAAAGAAACTGGCAGAGAGATTCATACCAATGGCATATGCCTCAGATGGTTTGATTGAAGCATTTTATGACCCAAATGGATACAATCCAGAGGAAGGAAAGTTCATCATGGGTCTCCAATTCCACCCTGAAAGAATGCGCCATGCTGGTGAATATTGCACAGAGAATGTTTTTGACTATCCTGGATGCCCAAGGGCCTACGAGGTAATTCACTCTTTAGAAATTCACTGATATCTGAGAATCTTTTAGTCTTTGTCTCACAAATGATGCCTGTTTTTTTCTCAGGAATTTGTAAAAGCTGTGGCTGCATATCAGAAAAAGTTGGCGGTCTACTGTGGAGAACGTAAAGCTGTGAAAGTGGGTGGCGAAATGGAAAAACAGAGCAAGAGAATAGTGAGGAGTTATTCCATAACCAAGCTGATATATGAAGATCAGACCAATTTCAATCCCTCTGCGGAGACCTCAGATTTGCATCCTGGAGCCTTATTTCTTCAGGTACTCATATCTTACTGCCTCTCCAATCTCCATTAATGGAGTCACTGTTCTCCCAGATAGATGTTGGGTGATTGAGATTTATTTTTTTGTGGGTAGTTGAAAGTTTATATTTTGTGGGTAATTCAAACCCTTTTTTTTCTGGTGGGTAATTGAAAGTTATCTATTTTGTGGGAAATTGACAGTGTTCTTGGTGTGTAATTGAAAGTTTTTTGTGGGTAATTGAATTTTACTGAATTTTTTTGGTGGGTAATTGAAAGATTTGTTTTTGTGGGTATTGGAGAACAGTTGAATGCGAGATCGAGTGTGAAATCTCTGAACAGAGAAGAGGAAAAGAGGCTGAAGCAAATGGGAGCCACTGTGAGAAACGCTTCAGGTTATATGAAAGGGATGAAGAAACAGAAGGACATTAAAGAAAAAGCCTTAAAATTCATGGAATCCATGTCTTCTGAACAGCTGTCGGATTTGGTTTCGTTCTATCAGACGATGGTTCACATTGCATTACAGGTGTTGGAGGAAAAGCTTGCGTTCTGACCACAGGTCTTGCATGATTTTAAATAGATTCCAAAAATTTAATTTGTACTGAATGCTGTGACATAAATTCATGGGCTATTATTATTATTGCTAAAAAAATCGTAGTGTCGTCGTGTCATATGTTGAGCAGATCTTCAGATTCAATTCCGAAAGTGTGTCAAAAGATGGTGATTTTTTATGGAAGACAGATTTTTAGGTGTCTAAATTTCACAGATAATTAATGTTATGTGTTTTTCTATATGAATAAGTGGGAATGTCATAGGTATATTCACAATTTTATTGAATTTAATATATACACATTTTATTAAATTTTATATTTAGTTGATATTATATTATTAAATTATATATTTAACTAGCAGTGGCATGTTTTTGTGCATGCAACAGTTAGCCGATAAGAATTTTGATTTTACTATGTTATATTTTTATATATTAGTTTTTTAAAATTGTATTTTTTTTTTTGCTTGATAATAGATAATTTTATTAATATATAAAGATAATTACAAAAAGACCATAATACTATTGGTCAACCAGAAAAAAAAACCTAAACCACTTCCCATGCAAGGGCACCACAAAGGCAGACTGGGATTAGTCACCAAGTCCCGAACAACACTTACCGATATAGTAACAGGCATCAGAAGTACATACAAAAAGCTTTCATCAAAAGCCAAAACACCTAACAACCATAAGCCTGGGAACATATAGAACAACCACGACGGGCCCCTTAAATATTTAACTAAATTCTAACCGCTATCAACAGAGGCATAGCCCAAAAACTTCCAACCTGCACCACCACCCTTAGATATCTTCATTTGACTTTATCTTTCATGCCCTCTTGGGTATGTTTGTGCGAGCCCGTCGAGGAACTCTACCCTGCTGAATCTGGTTGACAGCTAGCACAAGGGCACCGCCGATATGAGTTCGCGGCTCCCCCAATAGCTTGTCCCATCCCACTCTTCTCTCCATTTTATAAGCCACTTCGTCAACTTTACCAACCCATCTTATAGAGGGGATCACACCATACTCCCTAGCCTCTGCAAAATCTTCAAAGCACTTTGAAATGTCCATGCCTACACCCGACACTGCCCACTCAAGAATAGAATCAAGACCGATTAACAGGTCCTCCGAAAACAGTGAATGAATCACCCACTCCACGACGCCAACAAGTTCGCCAAGTTCCAACCCCCAAGTCGTGACCATAGAGATAATCATTGTGTTATCCCTACGCATGAGTCGAAACTCTTGAAAATGGGGACCTAAAACTCCCACCACCGCCGAAACCAAAGTCGTGGACTTAATGTTCAGCAACCTTGCAATCCGCTCCCGACTTGCAGCACCCGGATAGGACTTCATTTGGCACCTAGTTTGCACCATAAAATTCGCCTACATCTTCTACACCACCAAGACACCTGCACAAAGGGCGAAAAAAAGAACCAACACATAAGCTAAGCAAAGAAAGATGTGAACAAAAGAGAAAATGCTATGTTTTTTTAAAGCCAGCCTTGCCATCATTACTAGGCCTAAAGCTTACTGCGGAATGTCACTTCCATCATCTCTGAAATTAATGAAAAACTGCAGACATCAACATGACTTCCCAACTGTCCCCGCACACATACAAGAAAACCTCACTCGCAAGCCAACGTTCACTAAATCATAAACAAGTGCTGCCGAAAAAACTACCCTAATGCCCACGACACCAACTCAATCTGACAACCTCTGTAGCCATGACGTCCCTAAATTGAGTGACATCAGCACTCCACAACAATAAACATGGAGAGAAAAACAAGAGTGCAACACTTCCCCAAAATAAAGATACAAAAGGTTGCAACCACCATTCATCAAAAATTGAACTTGATAAACCGAAACAATTTCCAAGTTACCTTTGAACCCTTAAAACTCCTCAAAGAAATTATTATCCATCTTATCTAAGCTCAGCTCACCAACCTGATTGAAACTCACCGCCCATTTGGATAAGACATCAACCTCCTTATTACCTTCACAAAGCACATGGCTAATTTTATACTCCTGAAAAGTCTCTAAAACCTCCAACACGGAATTAATAATGGGTTGAAGGTACCAAGCCTCAGTTCTCTTGTTTTTAAAAGCATTTGTTAACACCTGTGAATCACCTTCAAGATGCAATTTTGACACTCCAAGTCAGACTCCCATCCTTACCACTAGCAAAGTCGTGTTCCCTTCCGCAACATTAATAGTGCCATTACTAATTTTCTGAGCACCATATGCAAGGGTCATACCACTGTGATCTCTCAAAATCACCCCGACACCACAAGGGCCAGGATTTCCTTTTGAAGCCCCGTCAAAATTCACTTTGACCCAGCCCTCCTCAAGCGCAATCCAATTAACCAATTCACGCTTTTGTTTTTTACAATCAGGGCGAACACCCAAGGAATTAATCCTACACTTTAGACCAAGCCATTCTCTTTGCAAGAATTGATCTCTAATAGTGAAAGGAGTGGAAGCAGGGAGACAAGAAGCTCTAGCATTAACAACCTCCTCAATAGAGTGATTGATCCTCTATTTTAGCCTCAATAAACTCTCCTTCTTATCTTGAAAAAGTCTTCGGTTCCATTGCTTCCTAACTTCCCAAATCAGAATAGAGGGACTAGCATTCCATATTGAAGCAAAAGTAGATTTCTTAGTAGAGTAAGGCCAACCGCAAAAAACATCTAAAAGCTTATTTAGAAGAGGGCCTTGCCAACCCAGCTTGCCCTGTAACATTTCCCAGCACTGAGAAGTGACTTGACACGACAAAAGGAGGTGATTAACATCTTCCTCTGCTTTTTCACAAAGAAGGCAAATAGTAGGGCCATAAACACCAAATCTTCTTCTTCTGACCCCTGTGATTATCCTCTCCTTTATTGCTAGCCAAGCAAAGGCACCAGCCTTGGGCAAGCAATCCTTTCCCCACAGCAAATTTGAAGGCTAGAGCTCGCCACCCTCCGCCCTGTCTAAAAGATTATATCCCACCTTCACAGAATAATTACCACTGCTCATTGCACACCATCTAATATTATCCTCCTTATGAGTTATAATCACACTTCTCTCTACAAAAACCTTATGCATGTACACTCTAATTGATGAGCACTTAAGCCCAAATTATCCAGGCATTTCCACTGTCATAACCTACCCAGGGGGCATCATTAACCTCAACATAATCAGAAACAAACTCTCCCCAACGATCAATAAAAAAGAGTCTCAAGTCCTGCAGCTCCGGATTAACCACTAACATCTGATGACCATTCCATGAATCATCCCAAAACTTAGCACTCTGACCATTGCCCACTTGCCAAGTTAGATGTTGAGTAATTATGGGTGTACAACTTACAATAAAATTTCACACTTCAGAACCCGTCAGGGGATTCATAATGGTGAGGATTCTATTATTATCCATAGAATCCAAATACTTGGCCTTTAACACTTTTACCCATAATAGCTCGAGATGACAATACATACTCCAAACTAACTTTGCTCCCAAAGCTTCATTCATCAAACTCCAGTCCCTTAACCTGGCTCCCCCACAAAGTTTTGATTAAGAAACCTTATTCCAAGCTAAGAGGGGCCTCTTATCCTCTAAGTTTTTACCATTTCATGAAAACTTCCACATTTTGTCAGCAATAAGTTGGGATATTTTCTTAGGAATCTTCATGCACATCATAGAAAAAATTGGGATGGCTGATATAACAGATTTAAGAAGAAGAATCATGCCTGCAAATGTAAGCCACTTGCTTTTCCAGCCTTCTAACCTTTTCGAGCACTTACCCACTAGGTCCTTCCAAATACCAGATTTTGAAGCACCTTTAAATAGAGGAACTCCCAAGTATTTATTAGGAAGCTGACCAATTCTTATTCCAAGAATATGACATATCTCCCTTTGTTTCCTAACATCCACATTAAAGAAGTAAATCTCAGATTTGTTCCAATTGATGCATTGCCCTGAAGCAGAAATATACTTATGCAAAGTATTTTTTATAACTCTCACTTCTCTTAAAGACACTTCTCCCATCAAAATAATATCATCAGCAAACTGTAAATGAGTAATAGGATCCAAATTCTCAGCCAATTTGATCCCCTTCCAAACCCTAGACGCCCTTTTATGACTTATGAGTCACCCCAACACTTCAACCAAAATCACAAAAAGAAAAGGAGAAATCGGGTCACCCAGTCGAATGCCTTTAGTTGACTTGAAAAACCCTTGAGGACTGCCATTCACCAACACTGAAAATCTAGGTGTTTTAATATAGCTTTCAACCCACACCACCCATTCACGACAAAAACCAAAACTCTCAAGGACCTTGATAAGAAAATCTCAGTTAACCGCATCATAAGCTTTTCTCATATTAAGCTTCACCATCATCTTCTCAGTCTTGTTAAGCTGCAGAGTGTGAATAACCTCATGGGCTACAATAATACCTTCATAAATTGACCTATCAAGAGTAAAGCCACTTTGTTCTGCAGAAATAACTGAAGGCAACACCTCCTTTAATATATTAGCCATCACTTTAGATATTACTTTATATATAGTATTACAAAGCGAGATTGGCCTAAAGTCATCAAGGGAAAAGCTATGCTCCTTTTTGGGGATTAGGGCAATAAAGGTATTATTAAAATCCTTAAAGATGAAGCCTCCCTCCCAAGATTCCTCCACCACCTCCAAAACCTCGTGTCCCACAGCATCCCAGAACTGCTGGTAAAAAATCACAAAAAAACCATCTAGTCCAGGCGACTTCTGCGCACCTAACTCAAAAATAGCCTTCTTCATCTCAACCATAGAACTCGGCCTTTTTAACCAAACATTCTGAGCATCTGAGATGCATTTAGGGATAACATCCCTGACATCAAAATCATCAATAAGAGCATGATTCACCTCCCCAAAATCTTCTTTAAAATATCTAATCACTTCCTCATTGATAGCCTCCTCATCTTGCAGCACCACACCCAAATTATTTGTAACTGAAAAAATCTTGTTATGAGACCTTCTGACTTTAACTAAGTTGTGGAAGTAATTGGTGTTCAAATCACCCTCTTTTAGCCATAATTCCCGAGACTTTTGCCTCCAAAAGGTCTTTTCCCTACTTAGGACCTCACTATAAAGCTTATTAAGCATGTTCTCCTCCTCAAAATCAAATTCCCACATACCAAAGGCAATTACCTTTTCATGCAGGGTTTCCAACTCTTTCTCAATTTCAGCTTTCTCCAAAAAAATATTTCTAAACACTTCTCTATTCCAAGCCTTCAATTGTTCCTTAACAAATTGTAGTTTTTTGAAAAAGAGAAAAGCCTTGTTACCTCTCCTGCACAGCGCATGAGTCCACCAAAAGGCTACTCGCTCCCTAAAATCTTAATGTTTGAACCACATTGATTCAAACTTGAAAGGGGCTCTATTCGGGACTTTATCCTCTAGAAGTCGTAAGCAAATTGGGTAATGATCAGACCCCGAAAACGGAAGGATCTCCGCATTGCAAGTCCAATTGGTAGCAGCCCAATCCCTAGCCAATAAGAATCTATCAAGCTTCTCTGAGATATTCAGAAATCCACTTCTCGTGTTAGTCCACGTAAAGAGCCCATTCCTCAACTTCACATCAACTAGGCCATTATTAATAAAAAAATCAGAAAAATCTTTCTGACTGTGACCAGCCCATCCAAGCCCACCTTGCTTTTCTGAAGGATCTAAGATCGCATTGAAGTCACCCCACGATAGGAAGAAATCATTTGGTTTACTCAGCAAAATATTTGAAATCCTAGACCATAAATTTCTTTTAAGAGAAGTGTTATTAGGACCATATATATTGATGGCTTGAAAAATCTCCCCAAGCTGTTTGGACCCAAGCACCATCCAAATCCACGAAGAATCCCTATCCACCAGATGCACTGAAGTTGTAGCATCATTCCACAGAACACATAGACCTCTAGATGCCCCATTAGCCTTCGAAAACTCACACTTCCATCTTGAAAATTTCTTGGCAAACACCATTAACTCCACACCACTAAGCTTTGTTTCTTGAAGAAAAATCACATCTGGATTCACTTGATCAATGCATCTTTTAATCGAGCGAATATTGTCAGGGGCATTGCATCCCCTAACATTCCATGATAAGAGTTTCATAATTCCCCGGGAGGGGCAAAGCTTGTCCCTGATTTCAGTAATTTGCACTGGTTTGCTGCACTACCAGCTAAAGCCAATTTCACTTTACATGATTTCCTACCTCTCTGTTTCCTCTCTCCAGAAGCTGGCTTCAGTTTCTCAGAGGGAAATTGCTCAATCGTCCTTACTTCCATAATACTGGGAGATTCTGAAAGCCCAAGGAATTTATCTTCCACATCCTCATCAGAATCAGATACAAATTCAGGATCACTACCCAATCGAACACCACTACTATCATTCTCTTTATCCGGTGAGTTCTCCAAATTCCTAATAGGGGAAATATGAATATCTTTAAAACCACAATCATCTGCCATCAAATCCTCCTCTTCAAACTGATCCTTGCGATCATAACCAGTCGGAGCGCCCGAAGGAGAGCCCACAAGGGAAATAACCCCCAAGACTTTAGAAAAATCCACTCTAACTTCAGCCTGGGCCTAAAGATTCGCATACTCAGAAATCTTAGAAGCCTCTGCCAGTCCAAAGTCCCAGTGATTCCCTTCATCGGAGACAAACGAACTTAAGCACCACTTTTCAGACAATGAGGGAGCAGCATGAAAAATAGAGGCCGAAACAAGATCAGAGCGCACCACCTGACAATCCAATCCCCCACACTCAACAAGAGGACTATCCACCACTACCTCACAACCCCAGGCCGATTGAAACATTTTATCCATCTCACTAACTCTTTCCGACTCCAGAGCAGGAAGAAAATCCGTTATCTGCCGCTCTGACCTTTCCCAATCCAGACATCTGATGAGATCCAAATCTGCGATCTAACATCTCGGATTACATTCAGTGATTGCAATAATATCATCATTGATGTTCTGAGCAACATTTTCATGACCTCCAGAAGGGTGACGAGGGTCCACACTACAACTAACCTTCTTATCATTTTGATAATCCTCCCCATCTTCAAAAACTAGACTTTGCTTCCAAACACTCGACTTAGAATGTATCTCCAAAATAGAGGGAATGGGGTGCACTGTTTGCCATAGAATCAATATTTTCAGGCATGTTGACCAGTTGTTGATCAACAAGCATTCTAAAATTGTATTGTTTTATTAAGATTTGATTTCATAGATAAACTAGGACAAATTATGTCAAATTGTTAACTATTTTTATGAAATAAAAATGTTCTATCATATATAAGGTACAATGCTTGTTGAAAGTTTTATAAATGAATTAGTTATTGTGAATAGGAGAGCAATTCTTCTATATATGTGACTTATTGTGAAGACATTCAAAGGTCTTTTTAGTCATAGTGATTGGTTGAGGGAGATGAACAATGAATGACTTTTGAACCATTTTAATGTTTACTTTTATAAATATTACTTAAATATAATAAAATATTATATAAAAATGATACAAACTTAAAATGAACATAATATGATAAAATGAAATATAATTTATTTGGAATTGGTATAATTTTTATCATGAGATTAGAATATACCTTTTAGTTTTAAATTTTCATTTTTCTTCATTTCATAGTTATCAACCTAAAATAAACACTGACTTCATTGTGACTTTTTTATTGAACACCATATTTAGGTGTTTGTTAATATTGTATCAAGTATATTTTTAAAATATCTTGTTTTATTAAGATTTGGTTAATGTGGCTTTTAATTTAAATTTATTGATCTTAATTTTTTGAGTAATGATTCATTCAAAAAATCATTAGCATGAATATAAATGGTATACTTAGCATTCATGGTATCTAAGTGGTGCACACTTAAAAATACTTCTTACTTATCATTGTGGTCATTGAATGAATTTACAAGTTTTATAATGAATTATTTATAGAATGCAATACTTACCAAAAATTTATAAATGAGACTTGAATTAGAATAATACTATAATAATTAATTATTAAAAAGTTCTACTACTTCTCTTTTATCAACATCATCTTAATATATTAGCACATCATAAAAAAGGACAAAATATTATATAAATTACTTATCTAAATTATGATTGGTTGATTTGGTTTGGTGTTATAGACTCATTTTTTCGTAGGCTTCCTCTGTATTTTTTTGAGCAAGATTTTCCATCTATAAATTAATCTTTATTAATATTTCGTATTTCTACCTTTTTCATTAAATGATTTATAGATATAGTAGTGATCCTCAACAATGCCCAGGTAGATTTCCAACCCTTAAAAATCATTATATTTAATTTTTATATGATAATACAAATAATGTAAATAAATTTATATTTTTATATTTAATTAAAATATAATATTATTATGTAATTTTAAAATTACAACATACAAGTACTACCATTACATGGCACTTGTTACAATTACACTTATATAATATGAAAAAGTAATATTAAATTAGTAATTTTAGGTATTAATCGTAAAAAAATTAATTTACATTATATTTTAGAGAAAATGATTTTTTAGAGAATAAAATATGAAAAATTAATAGAAATTGAAAATTTTGGGTTGTACTCAGATTTTTATAGGAATAAGTGGTCAAAGTTTTATAATATAATAGACATATTCGCATATATACATTCTATTAAGTTATATGTAGTTGATATTATATTATTAATTTTCTATTTACTTGATATTATACTATGTTTATGGGAAACTATTTTTTTTTTAAATTGTATTGTTTTATTGAGATTTGATTTTGTAGATATACTATGAAAAAAATTATCTATTTATTTCTAATAAATGGTACATAAGGTACAATTTTCTTTGGAAGTTTTATAAATGAGTTAGTTATTGTGAATAGAGGAGAAATTCCTTTATGTATGTCTTCATGTTTTTGTGCATGCAATGATGAGCTAATAGGTTTTTTTTTTCAATTTAAAATAGGAAATTTGAAAATGAATATATTTTTACATTAATTTTTAATTTAGTTTTTATGTAGAAAGTAAATTTGTTATAGGTGAATGTTAGGAAATTGCTTGATGTTTATATACAATTGACTATATAATTGTTGATTCTTGAAAAATACATACAAAACAACTTAATAAATACATACATAAAAATAAAAAGTAAAAATTCATTTCTAGGAGCAAAGCTCCCACATAAAGTCTATTGGCTTAACAATGTTTTATTAAAATTTGGTTAATGTGACTTTTAATTTAAATGTATTGATTTTAATTTTATGAGTAATGGTTAATTAAAAAAATCATTTATCATGAATATAAATGGTCTACTTAGCAATCATTGTATCTATGTGATGCATAGTTAAAAATACTTCTTACTTGTCATTGTTGTCATTAAATGAATATAAAAAATAATAATAATAATAATAAATGAATGATTTATAGGATACAATACTTACCAATTTTTTTAATTAATGAGACGGGAAGTTAAGTAAATTGCAAGTTAAGTTAAGAATAATAATATAATAATCAATTTTGTAAAGTTCTAACACTTTGCTATTATCGATATCATCTCAATATATTAACTTTTAATAAAAAAGAATAAAACATCATGTGGTAGAATAGAAAATCAAGATTAGAGAACATGGAGATGGATGAATAAGCAGGGTATAAGGGAGTGCCCAAATAACAATGGGGAAATAAAAATGTATGTACAAAGAAAATTCAAAGATTTAAGTATGTGGATTAATATGGAAAGCAAAATGTTAATTGTTCAATAAGAACTAGTTTAGATCAACTTAGATGTGAAACCAAAAGATGGATGATACCTAAAGAATTGCGTAGATAAGAACTAGTTTGCTTAGATGTGAAATCAAAAGATAGACAATACCTAAAGAAGAGTAGAGGAAAAGAAGATATTGTTATTGCATTAGGAAGTGACGTTACATTATGGAGTGCCCAACCTACAAAGATATTTGGATCAATTACATTGAAATATTAAACATAAACTCCTTGACCAACCTATTTGAAGAATAGCAAGGGTCACATATTTCCTAATCAAAATACACATAAAAAGATTGAAAATGAAAAATGAAAAAGAGACTTGGTGTCGTTTTAGACTTTATGTGCTTTTTGTTTTGCTAGCTATATGTGGTCCAATAGATTATTTGACTTCATGAACTTTATTTAAATACTTTCATTCACTCATTTATTTATTATGCTTTCTTTTTAAAAAATTATATGATATTCAAAGGAAAATCTTCAAGCAAAAGTCAAGAATATTTGAAGTATACATATTCTCTTTATACATATGAGACATCAAACATATTTTTTAATTATTTCCAAAAACCTTAGCTGGTTCCTATCATTGCATTAGCTTATTGAACATGACAGACAATCTCATCGAGAGTTGTGGTGATAACGTTGATCAAATCAAACTTCATCAAAGATAACTCATTCACACCTTAATTAGCTTCTCCCTCAAGCCAAACTTTTCCTTTCAATTTAGTTTAACAAAAAATTTAATACTATAAACATATATATTTAAAAAATGTTTATATTTCTTTTATGTTTTAAAGAGATAATTTTAATTGTATTTGAAAATGATATTTTTTCATCATTCATCCTTGCTGTGACCGTCATTCCCACAGCTCTCCCTTTTGACCTGTAATACAATTAGGCGGCCTCGTTTACAATCACAGAAAAACTATAATTTTTAATTTCTCCTTCTTATAATTACGGAAGTTTTAGTTTTAGTTTTGTGAGTATTTCTATTATAGAAATGTTTTAGTTTGGTTTTACTTGATCCAGAAATTTTAAATTTTTAAATATACTTACTGTTAGGTTAGTATTATTGTAATTATTTGACAATTTGTATTAAAGTTTGTGAATTATTCTTTCTTTTTTATATATACTTAGTGTTAGAGTAGTATTATCAAAGTGTAAATAGAAATATAAAGAACTATAAATATATTTTTATAAATAAATATAAAATTTTATATATATATATATATATATATATATATATAATTAATGGATTAATTCCTTATAAAATTGTGAAAAATCATATAAAATATATAATATTATAATATACCACATATTATAATAATGTAATTTTATTGATCATATATAAATTAAAAATATATTAATAAAATAAAATTAAGATTAAGAAATAATTAAAATTAGTATCAAAATTAATTGTAATTTATAAGTTATAATTGTTGAAATAATTATAATTAAAAATAAAAAAATTATTGTTATAACTATATTAAAATAAATCATTATAATTATGTAATTTAATTAAAATTAAAATTATGGTTAAAAAGAACATATAATATTTTTAACATTATAATTAGGTTTCTATTCTTAAATTTCAACTATCATTAATGTTATCAATATGAATGTAAAATTAATACACTATTACTTCTTCTTTATTTCTACAATTTAACTAATAAAGGCAAGTACTTAGCTACTACATGGCACTTGTTGTAATTGTAAGTGTCAGTTTCTAGATTCAATTGTGTAGCATTTGAGAAGATGTTAGGGAACATAATAATTCTAATGGATCTCATTATTGTAATTATTTAACAATTTGCATTAAAGTTTGCAAATTATTCTTTCTTTCTTATATATACTTGCTATCAGGTTAGAATTATTTATTGTAATTATTTGACAATTTATAGATAAAATATTGTTTGATTTTTCTTTATTTTATGACAAGTTTAAATTTTTCTATAGTATAAATGTATATTTTTTAAATTTTAAAATTGACAAAAATATTTTATAACTATTTAAATTGATCAAAATAAATTGGTTCTTAATTTCATCAATCTACTACCACCAAACAATTATTGTGATAATTTTTAAAAATCTATAAATTTTATTTTGAAGGTTGTGTAGCAAATATTGCATATCCATATTCTCACTCTTTTTATAGGATGTTGCTATGAGATTTACTATAGGACAATGAAAAAAAAAGTAGAGCAATGATTAAGAGTGAAGGTTTTAGGTATTGGCGCTCAATAAATTTATTCCTAAAAGATGTCAAACTATAATAAAACTTTAATGAAGGATAAGTGTAAGCAGATCAAATATAATGCACTCTTGTAGTAGCTTACAAATTCCAAAACAATAAAATGTACACATTCATGTATTCAATTACTAGGCTAAAGCCTTTTCCCTTTCAAATGTTAGGAAACTCTAATTTGGAGCAAAATATTTTGAATGCAAGTAAGGTTAGGATAAGGGTTGAATTTGGGTTAGACAACAATTTAACTAGGGTTATGGTTAGTTAACAGTAGGTTAGGATTCAATTAAGAGAGGGTTAGGGTTAGGGTTCAATTAGGGTTAGGTTTAGAATTAGAATTAGATATAGGATTAGGATTAGGGTTAAGTTATGGTTAATGTTAGTTAGAGCTAGGATTTAATTATGGTTACAAGAAAAATATTTTGTTTAGGATTAGACGTTAAATCGAGTTATGGTTATATGATTAAATTAGGGTTAGGGTTATAATTTGATTGGGGTTAGCATTAGGGTTAGTGTTAAATGAGATTTAGTATTCAATTATGGCTAGGATTAAGGTTTAATTAAGGCTATTATTATGGTTAAGTTTCATTTGGGTTAAGGTTAGGTTAGGGTTAGAAGTATAATTAGGTTTGAGGTTAGAAATAGAAATAGAATTAGTTTTATGATTAGAGTTAGAGTTCATTTACAATTAGGGTTATAATTAGAGTTAAATTAGTGTTCAAATTAGGTTTTAAGTAGATTAGGAGTAGCATTCAAATAAAGTTGGGAAACGGGTTAGGGTTAGAGTTTAATTATGGTTTGGGTTTTAGTAGGGTTAAGGTTCAATCATGATTATGGCTAGGGTTAAGGTTAAGGTTCAATCATGCAACAATGTTGAATATCCAAAAAATCATCCCATGTTTGGGTTATGACACAATGGAAGGAATGACCCCCTTAATAATATCATCATTCACATTCTTGACGAAGTGATGAGCCAAGATTGTTCCTCATGTTGTTAATCCTACTTTTTGAACCACAAAGGTGAAGAAGGATCTGTAATGAGCCCATTGTGCTTGTGCCCCTTGACCACATTAGCATTACAATGATCTTGATATTTGCCTCATTGATCTCCTCATCTTTGGTGCTATAGAGCTTACAGATTTGAAGATCCCTGGACTTCTCACTATTTTGTTATGAATCAAGCTCTTGCCTCCCTTACACCCTTCTGCTAGAGCATTTATGATGAATTGGGAGTCCCATAGATGGTCTTTTCAAAAGGAGATGACTCGTGAGACTGCTACATATACTACAAACCAAAAGTATGTCCATCATTTCCAAACAAGCCTTGTCCTTTACCATCATAATATTTTATTTTATAATATAATACTATATGATTACTATAACAAAAAATAATATTATATATATTATATCAATATTAGTAACATTAACAATATTATTAAATCTATATTAATCTATTTTATTATTATTATAACACTATAATTAATATATATTCTTTTTAATTAATTATAATATTATAATATATTCATACTATTTTTATATTTACTATATTAATATAACATTATAATATTTAATAATCTAATAATATATATATCTATAATTTGATATATGTAATGTCTTACATTAGATAGCAAATGCTCCTAATATGTAAATGTATATACCCCTCCCAAAAGATATCTCCCAACTGATTTTCTTAAACATAAATGCTAATAGCCCATCAGCTAAATAAAAACCAAATAATTTCCACCGTAACTCCTTGGCTTAAGATTAGTCTTATTATTTCGAAACATTTGAAATTTGCTGAACAGCGGGATTCCTGAATGTGAGGACAAATTTTAAAATTTCAAAATGTATAAATCGATAAATATAAAGCAAAGAAAAAAGAAATTTTCAGATTTGAATCAAATTGATCATCTTGAAAATATGTTGGAAAGAGGTGATAAAACTCTTTTGGAATCATTCACGATATGTATTTACAATCACAGTCAATGGGTATGTTTAACGTAGCTCAGGACGTATGCTTTTCTTCCAACACCTGTGATCCGATGTGAACCATCATCTCATAAAACGCAATGGAGTCACACAGCTGTTCAGTAGACATGGATTCCATGAATGTAAGGGCTATTTCTTTAATATCCTTTTGTTTCTTCATCCCTTTCATATAACAATCAGAGTTCCTCACAGTGGCTCCCATTTGCTTCAGCCTGTTCTCATCTTCTCTATCCAGAGCTCTCACACTCAACCTCGCATTCAACTGCTGTCCAATACCCACAAAATCAAAACTTTCAATTACCCACAAAAAGAAAATTTGCAATTACCCACAAAATCAAAACTTTCACTCACCCACAGAAAAAAAAATTTCAATTACCCACAAAATCAGAGCTTTCAATTACTGACAGACAGAAAATTTTCAATTACCCACAAAAAGAAAACTTACAGTTACCCACAAGAATAAAATATTCAATTACTCCTGATATAGGGGAGAAAAATGAATTTGTTGATGAAAAGGCAGCAAGATATGAGTACCTGAAGAAATAAGGCTCCTGGATGCAAATCTGAGGCTTCGGTACAGGCATTAATACTGATATTAGAATGATCTTCGTATATGAGCTTGGATAGAGAATAGCTCTTAACAATTCTCTTGCCTTGCTTTTGCATTTCGCCACCCACTTTCACAGTTTTAGCTTGTCCACTGTAGACTGCCAACTTTTTCTGATATGCAGCCACAGCTTTTACAAATTCCTGGGAAAATCAGGTAACATTTGTGAAACAGAGGCTTAAAAATTTTCAGATATAAGTGAATTTGTGAAGAGTGGATTACCTCATAGGCCCTTGGGCATCCTGGATAGTCAAAAACGTTGTCTGTGCAGTTTCCACCATGATGGCGCATTCTTTCAGGGTGGAATTGCAGACCCATGATGAATTTTCCTTCCTCTGGATTGAATGCATTTGGGTCATAAAATGCTTCAATTAAACCATCTGGGGCATATGCCATTGGCTTGAATCTGTCTGCCAATCTCTTTATTCCCTGGAAACCAGAGAAAAAATTTAAGCGGGTGGTGGAAAAATTTCTTATTCTGATGATAGATCATAAAATATAATCTGAAATCTTGATGTTTAAAATTTACACACAATCTTATTCAAAAGCATAACAGCACTGAATATACTGTTGAATAAAAACCATACATTTACATATACCTGATGATGATAGCTATTAACCATAATCTCCATATTCACTCCTAATGAATCCTCAAACCATGAGTGAAGTGGAGTGTCTTCTACCACTTTGATAGGGTGCCTATACCCATCATAATTATCATAGTTTATATGCTTAATATCAAAACCTGATTTTTCAGACACCTCTTTCTCAACATCCTGCAGTGCAGCATGCATTTTTATTAGAATTCAATGCAGAATCTTAATTGCATAGACCTGAAATCAAAGCATGTCAGATTAGATTACCTGATATAGGGTTCCCCCACAGACTACATTAAGGAGCTGAGATCCTCTGCATATACCCAAATAAGGTATGTTTCTTTCCAGACAGCACCTGGCAAGCTGCAATTCAATGGAGTCCTTTGCTCTGTCTATGGCAGTGTCACTGCTGTGTAATTTCCTTATTTTGTCAAGTTCATCAAGGGATAAGCTATTCTCATTCTCATTCTTGTAGAGGGAAGGGTCCACATCCTCCCCTTCACAAAGAAGAACTCCATGAAATGGCTCAAACCCATCTAGCATCTTGTGTACAGCTGAGATTCTTGGAACAATAACTGGAACTGCCCCATAGTTGGCTATCAAATCCAAGTGGTACTCTCCTGAACAAATATAGAGGTTCATTAGAAGATATAATGTTTCCAAATCCCATGTGATTTCATGTGTCTTCTTTTATCACTGTTTTGGATCCCATCATCAATTTCTATTTTGGCTGACAGAAAACTTGGTTAAAAACACTCACACAATTAATTCCATAAATAACATAGATCAATTATTTCTATTTTCACCTAAGCAAACAAAAACTCACATCAAATTTCTGTTGGAAATTAATCAAGTTTCCCCAAAACGAAAATAACATGAACTTTCCAAAAAGCATCAGTTTGGGCAATATCTTTAGCATTGGCGTCAGCTTTCTGAAAACAGATTGGACTTGTCCATTACAAGATGCGATCCATAGAGAATAAATCTTCCCCTATCCTAATGCTCATCAATGCAAATGAAGATAATGTCAAGAAACTTCATGTCTCTGAGTTCAGACCATCAAACTTGACTAATCTCTGAAATTTATTTGAAAATTCAAAGGGAAAAGAGCTTTTCTATTTTCTAGTTTATGATACCAGTTATTTGTTTTATGGAATTACTGAATATTTTTGTAGGAGGTATCTAATTATGTTACAAATTTGTAGGATTTGAACTTGTGATCTTTATTTCAAGAATACAAATTCTTCACCAATCTGTCTGAACATAAAGACGCCAGCCTCACTGAAAGTAGCATCTCAAAGAACAATTGCAATTTCGAATTTCAAAATTTCAAAATTTAGAACATTATCTCAGAAACAATTATGAATTTAAATGCTAATTGAATGAAATTATCAACGAGTGAGATTACAAAGGGAGATCTCATTTTTTATATAAAAACTCAACAATAATATTTATAAAATAAAAAACTTGATAACAAAAACTATTACACTATACCAAAATGAACCACCATGACTGACATCTTGAAGAACAATCTCAACATAAATTTACAGAGCATCTCAGAAACAAATATAGAAAGCCTTTAAATGGCGGGAAATTTATGGGATACAATATTTTGTGTTTGTACAGAGATATGAATAGAAAACAGAACAGAAAGGGGGTTTCCCATACCTACGAAATCGACGAACTTGTTCTTACGAATGCATCTTCTGGAGACAATGAGAACCCGCGGAACAGACGCCGCTTTGCTCTGCTGCTGTAAATGCATTTCTTTGGTACAAAACTCTTCAAATTCCATGTCTGCTCTGGATCGTAAAGGGGATTTCGAACCATGAAAGGCTTCCATTTGGGTATAAATAGGAGGCAAAACATAGCGATCCTTTGTCCCTGCCGCCACCCTCGCTATTTGATAAATTGCAGCCGCCTCAACACGGCTGACACCTCACGTTCTGTGTGGGGAATGTGGATTCTCTGCAACTATATGCGGCACACGACAACGAAGACGACTTTTCCTTGCCTTTTCAATTGGAATGGAGGAAATTGAGCGCCTTGCACCTTACCCTTTCCGTTCTGGAGTGTTAGTTTTTTATATAACTAGCAAATGTGTGTGATGGGTTATGGGTGGGTCGAAGAGGTTTTATTTTAACATTTGCATGGTTACAAATTTTATGAAATATAATTGTCACAAATATTTGTGCTTATAGGTGGGGGAATCGACTACCTCAATGAAGATGCTCTCTCAAAAGCTAATCAAGCATTAGTTTCTAAGTGAATTGGATGATGTATTGGCCAGTGTAGATGAAAATAAACTTATTCCATCTCTAAAGGATTATTATGTGTTAAAGTGCAAAGGCAAGGAGGCCAAGAAAATACCTCTCATGTTTCTTCACTGGAGTCATCTTCTTTCCAGGGAAAAAAGGAGATAATTTGCTACAAGATTGCTTTCCTAGAGAAGCTAAAGTGAATTGTTGCTACTAGAGGGGAGAAGTAGATGTGGTATTATCTGGAAGTTAAGGGATTGGTGAAATACAGTGAGGAGGAGGAGGACTCTAGACCTGAGATCCATAAGGAGTTGGATTCCAAAGGTGAAGGACTATGGGAAAAGACTAGAATGGAGATCCATGTGAATTGTGGTCATAGTTGTCAATATCCATAGCTCTTTTTATTTTAGTGAACGAAATCAATCCTATACAACCTAGCCTTCTTCTTGGGCTTATTATTCATATTCTAAGGTTTCTTAGATCTAAACTTTGATGATATATGTATCTAAATTATATATTTGAAATTATTTACATGACCAATTCTTCATTGATTTTATATTGTTACATGTTTTTTCTATTATCTTAATTGTGAAATGCATTTTACTTATCCTACCTATCATTGACAAGTACATGGGTTTTATTTTAACATAAATGATACATTATATTGAAAGCTCATATATATATATGTGTGTGTGTGTGTGTGTGTGTGTGTGTGTGTGTGTGTGTGTGTGTGGACACACACACACACATATGTACATACATATATATCTATATGTATGTATGTAGCTCTATGTATCTCTCCACTTATCCTTGTCTCTCTCCCTTTTTGTCTCTCTTTTTGTCTCATTCTCCCTCTTCATCTCCCTCTATCTCTATCTATCTACCTATCTCTTCCTCTCTCCCCCAATTACTCTTTCTTTTTATATATCTTGACTTATGTCTCTAGTTATCTCCATCCCTCTCCCTTTGTTTATCTATATATATTTATCCCTTTATATCTCTCTCACTCATACACAAAAAGACCCTATTTCTCCCTCACTATATCTATCTCTCCATATTTAGATATCTCTACCTCTTTCTATATTTCTCTACTTATCATCTATCAATTTCTCTACCTATCTCTCCCTCTATCTCCTTCTATCCTTATCATTACCTATTTATATATTTCTCTAATTCTCATTTATCCATTTCTCTACCTATCTCTCCCTCTATTTATATATATCCTACCCTCTATATTTCTATCTCCATGTATATTTCTTACTCATATACATATGCCAACTCCATATTTATCTCCCCCCCCCCCCCCCCCATCTACAAATAGAAGTTAGAGGGAAAAGATACCCCAAACACCTCATCAAGAACTAAGATTCAAATATAGCTAGCACATAAACATCTAAATTAGAATGATAATCAAGTTCCATTACCAAGAAGGGGAGAGAGAGGGAGGGAGGGAATCTAAAGGTAGACAAGGAGAAGAAGAGATAAATAGAGGGGAGATAAATAAAGATACATAGACAAGATAAATATATCGAGAGGAACAAAATGAGAGAGGGAGAGATGGAGATATAAAAAGATTAAAAATAATGAGATATATAACTTGGGTGAAGAGAGATAGAGATAAGGAGAAGGGAGAGATGGAAAAAGAAACATATAGAGGGATAGAAATACCTAGAAGTGATAGAAACAAATATAGATATTGAGGTCTAAGAAGATAGAGAGGGTGGGAAATATGAAAAGAAAATGATGATGTGTCTAGATATAGAAAATAGATAGGAAGATAGAGATATTATTGGCATTAAGTATGTTTGTCATTAGTGACAACACTTATTCAGACTCTGTGTGCTTACCGAGCTCATCTAGTAGAACAGTGTTTACCGAGCAATCCGAGTAGAACAGTGCTTACCGAGTAGACCGAGCTTCGCAGTGATTACCGAGTTATCATTACCGAGTGATGAGATGAGCAGTGTTTACCGAGTGCCAACACGGTAAACAGGGAATTCAGTTTCTACTGAGTGACACTGTATCTACCAAGTCTCTAGTGTATACCGAGTTCAAAACTATGACTGAGTGGTTAGTATGGACCGAGTCTCCACTCCTACCGAGAGCATGACGATGCCGAGTATTGCAGTGGATGCTGAGTATCAGAAAGTCACCAAGTTAGTTTACAGGAACTTTGTAACTATATTTGGGCCAACTCAGTAATACTTGTGCTGACTTGTATTTTAGCAGCCGACTTTGTAATTATTTTGGATTGATATATAAGCAATGTTTTGTATCATATCCAAGGTGTGAATAAGCGAGAAGTGTGAAAAAGAGAAAAAGGTAGAGATAAGTGAATTACAAAGGGCTACAGCAGTATAAGGAGCAGCAGAGACATATCTATCACAGAAGGTGATCAGTACATCAAAAGAATCTCAATCAGCAAGTACAATTGCAAGTAAGAGATCTATTGTTTCATCCTAACAGGTGAATCAGCTTGAAATCCTTTAACAGGGTAGACTTAACAGTCTTTTGTAAAATCTCTTAACCGAGTGCATACTTCATTGTATGTTTGTAAATCCTCTAACAAGGTGGACCTAGCAGTCCTAATTGCTCCTAATAGGGCAGATCATCAGAAGTGATCATTGTAAGCCTTAACCGGCCAACTTTATACTGCAGTATTGAAGTTTTGTGGGTATCATCCCCACCCCAGTGTTACTTTCTATTTGGAAGGTTTCTGGGTCACCAAATCTGTGTGTTCAAAGTGTTATGAATGTTTTATTCTTTCTGTTACTCATGCATGCAGTTAGCTTATTGATTTAAATGTTATTTGGAATATGGTTAAGATCTGAAATTGATATAAAAGTTTTGAAGTTACTGATTCACCCCTCCCCTCTCAGTAACTTGGCTAGTCTTGAATATTTCCAACAATTGGTATCAGAGCATTGTGGTTCTCAGGATAAAGTTTGACAGCTTGAGTAAAGATCCAGGACAATGGAGATATTCAGACTTAACAAAGTAATTGAAAATGAAAAGCTAGATCTAGAAATGGCCATAGCTCAACTCAAGGAAGCAAAAGAGCATCTTTCCCAATCCCTAAAAAGAAGGAAGGAACTTGCAAACCAGATGAATGACCACCAGTATGTTGAAGAAAAGATTGAAGATTTTTTCCCTTCAAGCAGCTCAGATGAAGCAAACAATGCAATCAAAGAACTCCTAGAAAAGAATGGATCTCTGCAAGAAGTAAGAAAATTGAAAAGAGAACAGGAAATTCAGTCAACAAGATTTTGTGAAATCTTGGAACAAAGAAACAAGATAAAAGATGAAATAGAAGGAAAGAACAATGAAATCCAAAATCAAACTCTTCAGCTAGAAAACCTTATTGATCAAGTCTCCAATGTAAATGAAGAATTCTTGACTTTGAGATTAGAAAATGACAGGATAACAGAGGAGATGAGATCTGAAAAGCAAATCAGTTTAAGATTGGTGAATGACCTAAACACTGAAAGGCAAATCAATGAGAGAATGATGAAATCTCAAGAAGATATGAATCAGCTGTATGAACAAAACCTTCATAAGCAAAAAGGAAAAGCAGGACTTGGATACAAAGAGGAAGGTGAATCCTCCAAACAAGGTACTCAAAAGAATCAGAAACCTACTTGTAATCACTGTGGAAAAATTGGTCATACTTCAAACAAATGTTGGAGCAATGGAAAATGCTACAATTGCAATCAGCATGGTCATAAAGCAAATGAATGCAAGGAGAAACCAAGATTTAAAGGCAAATGTCACAAATGTAACAAACAAGGTCACAAGGCATCAGAATGCAGATCTAAAACACCCAATCCAGCAGAACAAATTGTAAAAGCAATATTTGGTTGGAATTACAACACTTGGTGTAGGTGTCATTACTGTGGAGAATATGGAATGAATTATGTAAGGCATCACTTGAGAAAAAGGGATACTACCATAAGATGTTATACATGCACTAAACTTGGTCATATAGCTAAAAATTGTATGAATACAGGCAGAGTTGCAGATGAAAAGAAAGCAAAAGCAAATAGCATCAGGAAGCAAATGAGACAACAGTGGATTCCTAAACCTACCGAGCAAACTAGTCCAAGTAATGGAGTCACTCATGAAGTGGATGGCTCTATCAATTCTAACTAAGTCTCCAAGGAAGCACTGGAACTGTATCTTCGTAGACATATTCCAAAACAGTTCCAGAATTGAAAGAAAGAAAGAAAGATCCAAATCAGTATGCAAGATACAGCAGGATCATAGGAAGGTCGGTATCAGTTACCACTAAGCAAGGTCGAGAGTAACCTAATTTCATGTGGTTACCGAGTATGGTCAGAGCAGTATGAATTTGTATGTTCACCGAGTTGCGGAGTCTTCACCGAGCAATTAATGCATAGTGGATGACAATCTATCTAGTTCAATGCCCTAATTCCTACAGAGCATTAATGACAAAATTTTAACAAAAAGCATGAAATCGAGTTCATTCTTCACCGCGAATATCAGCATATTGAGCAAAGAAATTTCCTAGTGCGATCAAGTGATTCGAAGCAAAATTTGCAGCAGAAATTTTTTGAAGAATTTTCTACCGAGCTACCATGGCATCATCCAACACTAAAGTAAAGAAAGGTTCGGAAATGTTAGTTCAAGGAGAATGGAAAGCGTCAGATTTCAAACTCGTGCCCACGATTGCAGAAGCCCTAGACCCGAGTGGAGTCAATCTCAGATCCCTCCCAAGGTACTTCTTGTAAACGACATTCACAGTCATTTTAGGGGCACAATTCAAGAGCTTGGAACCCTAGAGATAGATGTTGTTCGTGATGAACTGTGTGTTGATGGTGTTCTCAAACCGGAGTATAAACATTTGGAAGATAAAGGTTTGACACATATCACCCACTTGCCTCGGAGTTTCCAGATAAAATGGATTAGATATATCCTAAGCCGAGTACATGAAGGTAAAATTTAGCTTGAGCAACTAGTGGAAATAACAAAGAAGATGATTCATCAGATCACTGGTCTTCCCATGCTTGCCAAGGCAAAATCTACAAAAACCTTAGGTCGGGTAGAGCTAGAAAAGAAAACCCTAGCCGAATGGGACGGTAGAGGTATGAGAATAAATAGTATTACCAATGCAGAACTAAAATTTGCCACATATGTCATAGCTCACAAGATATACAGTTCAAGTCGACAGAATAGTGTTCCGTGTGAAGCAGTTGACCTAGCTTACAAAATTGTAAAGAATAACTTGTCATTTGACCTAGCAGATTTGTTGTTGAAGCAGTTCAACAAGAATATGGAGAGCATTCAAACCTCAAAGAACAATCCATGTAAGTTTGGCTCACTATTGGTTTGTTTATTTTTCTATGCTCAAAAGTTTTTCCCATCAAAAGGCACAGTAAAATGGAGAAAAGATGTGTCTGTTCTTTATCAGATAAATGAGTACATTGCATAAATGGGTGAGAATTTTGTAAACATAATGGATAACTATTTTGAATCTTTTAAGGAAAAGATGAATAACAAATTTCGGATTCCACAAAAGTTGGTGGAAGATTATAAGGATGATATTTGTTTCATGGTTGATTGTGATAGAGTATACATTCAGGCAGTAAGGCCTAGGATTGTATGGGTGAAACCTCTTCCTTATGAGGTAAACATTGATGAGACAAAGGATATAATTGAAGCCCTAGTAAATCAACCTGTTGATCCAAAGGCTCCATACTTTGGAACATATGATGAAGCTAAGGTAAGAATTGAGCTAAGTATGAAGCTTCCACAAGCGGTTAACAAAGGCAAAAAGAGGATGGCTAAGATGCAATCTAGCACACCTCTAATGTTAACTGAGGGAAAAGGAGAGGACATTGAAGAAGAAGAAGAAAAGAATGAGAGTGAAGAAGAACAAGTACCTGTGAAGAAGAAAGGGAAGGCGACAATCACTAAGGCACCAAAACAATCTACTGCAGTCTTCACAAGAAAAACAAGGGGCAAGGCAGGTAAAGTCAGTGATGATATAGTACTCAAAAGGCCTCCTCCCACATTAGAAGAAAAGATTAAGGATTTGAGAGACAGATCTGGAATTTCAAATTTCAAATCTCTCAAATATGAAATTAGATCAGAGGCAGAGTAGCAGGAAATTGAAGATGTTGTTATTGAGAAAATGGGAAAATGGAAGTACTCACCTAATGATATGGCATCTCAAATTCCAAGTGTTCTATTGGAGAAAGTTAAGATGAGATGGTCCAATGCAAGGCAAATTGTCAAGGACATATATGCTCAAACCTTAAGACAGCTGATGCCCAGTTTGAAAAATGCTGAAATCAATAAGGCATTGATAGAAAATGAGCGCAAGATGACACTAAAATTCAACACTTGTCTGATTCTGATCAAAAATATAGAATCGGTTGTAAAGAGTGCCACTACTACATGGAAAAACATCTATCATCTTCACAAACCGAGTGTTGAAAATGTGATAATAAAAGATATTGAAGATGACAGTGATGAAGATAAAGAAGAAGAAGCTGCCACAGAAACAATTCAGCTAGATAGTATTGAAGTTGAAGAAGTAGCAGAGGAAGAAGCTACTGAGGAAGCTAAGAAGAATGTTGAGGAAGATGATCCAGTTCATATAGCTGTAGAGGTAATTGCCTCACTTCCTCACTCTCCAACAAAAGTTGCTTCATCTAGCCTGGAGATAACTTCAAGTGTGATTGTGACAAAACCAATAGATACATCAAATGTCCAATCATCCTCAGCACAGCTCAATGTATCAATAACAGAAGTAGCTACCACTTCATCTACCAAGCTTCAGCCTCCTTCTTCCACTGAGTTGCAGTCTCTAGCATCTACTTCAATACCTTCTACAATTTTGAGTTTTTCAGCAGCAAGTACTTCAGTTTTGGATACCTCAGTAAGTACTTCAGATTCTACAATTGTAAATACTTTAGTTTTGGGTTTATCAAGTATTCCAGTTAGCATTCCATCAGTTGGAAGTTTATAATTTTTCACTGCAAGTCCTACTGTGTCTACAATAACTTCTACTACAAAGGCATTAAGTACAATGACAGTTGAACCTAAGGCTCAACCGAGTACAAGATTTTTGAGCAGGAGTAAAGACATAGAAGAAGATATAGATTTGGATGAGTAGATAGAAATTCCACAATTAGATTTTGCAAATCTTTCAGCAGACCAAATGCAAATGGTTGGTGAACTCCTCCAGAAGAAAGCAAAGCAGAAGAAACTAAAAGAAGAAAGAGATAGGGAATTTAAGATAATTGAGGATGCTAAGAATATTTTAACAGAAGCAATAGGTGTTGAAGTTGATTCATCTCAACACATTTTGTTATAGTTGGCAGAGGTAGTAAACAAGTTCAATGAGGACTCTTCTGGTCAAGAAAAGTTGCTTGAGAAGGCTGAGAAGAAGTTTGATAATAAAGTGCTTGAGTGTATTGCTCAGCGAATAGCTATCAATCAGGCAGGGTTATCTTCAGTTTTGACTAACATTGAATCCTCCTATTCCAATGTAACATCATTTTTTGTCAAGGTATGTAATGTTGCCGAGTTCTTTAAGAAGATTAAGGACAAAATAAATAAGATTGATGAGGATCTGAAGATCAATGCATAGAAGTTGCAACTTGAACCTAGTTCAAGCTCTGCACATCATATGATAGTTAGATTCCTATCTGATAAGTAGTTAGAGTTATTGAGAGAAGATGCAAGGATCGGGTCAACATTAATAGATATTCAGAACATGATCCTTCCCATCATGGATACAATGCAGAAGCATATTGCACACTCAAAAACATTGATCCATGACAATCAGTTTTCAATTGCAGATCATATGATTGAACTCTTTGTAGAAGTCCAAGTTGCACTCCATACATGCAAGATTCTGCAAGAGAATTGGGACAGAACTCTAACATTAATAAGTAAGGTACATTCTGATTTTCTCTCACATTTTGGTATCTCTATGTAAAATATTTGTATATACACCTTTGGCATTATTGTCAAAAAGGGGGAGAAAGTATATAAGATAGGGGGAGATATATGGAAAGATATGAGAGATATGAAAGGGGGAGAAAATATATGAGAGAAATAGGAAATATGAGTATGAGGTGAAATAAAATATTTGTATATATGTATACTGTATGGGAGAGTCATGAAATGTATATACAACAGATTGACAAAGACAAATTTTGAAAAATAAAAAATAGATTCAGCATGATTTTTGTATATAAGTTTTGGGCAATAAGTGTTTTTGTCACTAATGCCAAAGGGGGAGATTGTTGGCATTAAGTATGTTTGTCATTAGTGACAACACTTATTCAGACTCTGTGTGCTTACCGAGCTCATCTAGCAGAACAGTGTTTACCGAGCAATCCGAGCAGAACAATGCTTACCGAGCAGACCGAGCTTCGCAGTGCTTACCGAGTTATCATTACCAAGTGATGAGATGAGCAATGTTTACCGAGTGCCAACACGGTAAACAGGGAATTCAGTTTCTACCGAGTGACACTGTATCTACCGAGTCTCCAGTGTATACCGAGTTTGAAACTACGACCGAGTGGTTAGTATGGACTGAGTCTCCACTCCTACCGAGAGCATGACGATGTCGAGTATTGCAATGGATGTTGAGTATCAAAAAGTCACCGAGTTAGTTTGCAGGAACTTTGTAAATATATTTGGGCCAACTCAGTAATACTTGTGTTGACTTGTATTTTAGCAGCCAACTTTGTAATTATTTTGGATTGATATATAAGCAATGTTTTGTATCATATCCAAGGTGTGAATAAGCGAGAAGTGTGAAAAAGAGAAAAAGGCAGAGATAAGCGAATTACAAAGGGCTACAGCAGTATAAGGAGCAGCAGAGACATATCTATCACAGAAGGTGATCAGTACATCAAAAGAATCTCAATCAGCAAGTACAATTGCAAGTAAGAGATCTACTATTTCATCCTAACAGGTGAATCAGCTTGAAATCCTTTAACAGGGTAGACTTAACAGTCTTTTATAAAATCTCTTAACTAAGTGCATACTTCATTGTATGTTTGTAAATCCTCTAACAAGGTGGACCTAGTAGTCCTAATTGCTCCTAACAGGGCAGATCATCAGAAGTGATCATTGTAAGCCTTAACCGGCCAACTTTATACTACAATATTGAAGTTTTGTGGGTATCATCCCCACCCCAGTTTTACTTTCTATTTGGAAGGTTTCTGGGTCACCAAATCTATGTGTTCAAAGTGTTATGAATGTTTTATTCTTTTTGTTACTCATGCATGCAGTTAGCTTATTGATCTAAATGTTATTTGGAATATGGTTAAGATCTGAAATTGATATAAAAGTTTTGAAGTTACTGATTCACCCCTCCCCTCTCAGTAACTTGGCTAGTCTTGAATATTTCCAATAGTGTCTAGATATAGAAAATAGATAGGAAGATAGAGATATAGATGAAGATAGATGGAGAGGGAGATGAATATATATAGAAATAGAAAGAGGTAAAGGAAGGGATAAATATACAAAGATATAAGGAGGTAGGGATAGAGAGGGGGACATAAATAGATGAAGATACAAAGAGGAAGAAGTTGACAGATATAAAGGAAGGGAAAAATGGTTGGATAGAGAAACATAGATGGTGCATGATAGAGTGATAAAGAGAGAAATAGAGATAGAGAGTGACATATAGAGAGGGAGAGAGAAATAAGGAGATAAAGAGAGATATAAAGGGGAATTTAGATAAGGATGGAGGGAGAGAACTAGTGATATAGAGAGAGGGGGTAAATAGAGAGATGGAGGTAGAAAAAGGGAGAGATATGTGGAGAGGGAAAGAAAGGAAGAGGGAGAAATATATATTAATCATGTGCGTAGAGGAATAGATATAGTGATAGAGAGATAGAAATAGAAAGACAAAAGGAAAGGAAGAGCTCAATAGAGATGGGGAGATTGAGGTAGATATAGATATTGATAGAAAGTGATAGAAATATTAGGACAAGTAGAGGGAGAGATGGAGTGAATACAAGAGAGTAGGAGATAATGAAGTATCTATAGACATGAAGATAGATCTATGGGGAGATAGAGATAAAGGGGAAAATATTGGAAGATAAAGGAGGTGATAGAAACAAGTAGTAAATAGGTGTAGCTAGAAGGAGGGACATAAAAGAGTGATAAGAGTGATAAGAGTGATTAGTAGATATGTATAGAGAGAGAGAGAGAGAGAGAGAGAGAGAGAGAGAGAGAGATTTTCTCCTAGGTTAGCTTGAGGAAAGGTGTGTATGGGAGAAAAGACAACAAGGAAACCTTATATGATGATTTATAATAATTGTTTAGTCTCATTAGTGCATAAAATCTAAATGTTTCATTATTTATTATATTTTAACTATTTTAATTCTTTTAGGAGTAAAAATTAAATAAAAAGGAAGGAAAGATTTTGTATGCAAAAGTTGTGAGTATTTAAATTTTAAAATGAAGGATTAATTGAACAAATAATTATAATTAATTTATGATCTATAATCTAATAAAATTACCTTATCCATATTGTAGGTCTCTAAATCACCTTTCCAATGCTTGTAAAAAATCAAAATTTTGATAAGAAACACAAAAGTTATGCCAATTTTACTAAAGTATGCTTTTTAGTCCAAGGAAAATTTATATCTATGTTGAAAAGTGTGATGTCACAACAATGATGTTAGTAAAAAAATATCTATTTCAAATAGATATCTATTACTAATGGATGTCTATTTTGGTTTGGTATTAAAACTAACCAAATTCAAATTTTGTCTAACCCACACAAAAAGTCAAAATGGATTTTGATATGTTTGACAAAGTAAAAAACACATTTTTTTTTCATTGATACTTTTTTGACCCTCAATATCTTGCACATGATCTTCATATGGATCACAATATAAATTTGTATCCATGTGACAAGTGTCACACATCTCTTAATTCACCTTTTATCTCTCCTTTGCCCACATGTCTAGGTTCATTGAACTTAAAGATGTGTTACCAAATTCAACAAATCTAGCTAACACTCACCTACCACTCAATCTTATCCCTTCATTTAAATTAACCTCTTAATCTTATTAATTCCCACCTACCCTTCTTATCTTGGCCATCCATCTTTTAACCTCTTAATCTAAGCCCTTGATTTTCTTGGAGACTTCTATAAAAGAGGGTTTTACCTTTCATTTAGGGCTTCAACTAATCACGATTATCAATCACCACCATAATTGCAATCACACTTGCATCACGATCATTGCCTACTTGCTACCATTGGTTATTATCTTGAATCATAGCTTTTCATCAACATCAATCAACCACACTCCATTCCTCTTATGTCATCTTTCACTAATTTGTTAAATAGCTACTTGAGAAAACACCATTTCTACAAGATCTTCGATGATAGGAGAACAATGGATTCAAGAAAATCACAAATGTTGTAATGCCCCACCAGGGAACCTAGGAGAAAATAACCTAAAACATGTTACTAGGTTTACAGAATTTTTTTTTCTTAAGAGTTTACAAAACAATAATGAATAACAATGTGGAAGTAATATAACATAAGATAATACATACTCATAAATGTAACTCAATCTTCAATTGCAAATTCCAAGGGTTCCATGATGTAGAATTATGTAAGTTTAATTAATCTTCTAAGTACAATAAATAATATACAATCTACACATAATGTAAATGATTAACAAGTGCGTTATCATATAAATGCAACATAAATACAACTGATACATCATAGGGTACATAACAAATCATCATCCATTGCACAAGTCACAAGGTATGCACTAATAACCAAATACAAAGTACATATACAACATCCTGAATGATCTCACATCTGATAAACTCATACACTGATAAAAGGTACAAATATAAACATCATAAGGTAGATATGAACAAGACTCCAATGAAGAACAAGAAGAAGGTAACCAAAACAAGGATCATCCAACACCATCATGAATGTTGAAATCTCAATGGTAAAATAACCACTACCACCCAACCATGTGGAACCAAAAATTCCACTCCCACCATGCTAAGGAGATAACATCGAGCCCACACAAAACACAAGATAGGCTAAAGAGAAGGTACAAGGATACAAGGTTCAAAGTTGATAAATAAGTATGATCAAGACACACTATAGGTCATAGGTCAACAAAAAGGTATAAAAATCAAATATAAAGAACAAATATCCAATAATATACCAAAATATCAAATGCCAACCTCCAAACACATAACAAATACCAACCAAAATATCAAATAAGAAAGAATAGATACCAAATACCCAAACACCAACCACCAAATGTAAATTCAAAAACTACGGAGGAGACTTAGGCTACATAATATGGGAGTGTCATCACATGGTCATCTTGAGTTACCCTAGACTAGCCTCTTTGGACCCCAAACCCTCAAGCATCACAGGTACTTGAGTTACCCTGGATTGATCTTTTTGAACCCCAAACCCTCAATTGGAACCATGTGGAAATAGAATACCCTCTCATAAGGATGAGGAATTCTAATCATTCCTACTCTCTAGGTATCATCCCATTCCCATACTTAGCCTATACAAGTGCTCAAGGCATGGGCGAGACATCATAACTAATATTGTCTTTAATGTTATCCCCAAATTTTATTATTAAGTTATCACTTGTTAATCACTTACGATAGGTTACCCTGGTACTGGCCTCTTTGGCCCCTAGACCCCTATTGTAAGCCACTCCCCTAAGGTGCTCTTATTTAACCTCCCCTAGGCTCAATAAAATCATGAACATCCACAATGATAATAAAGATTTTGAATCAGCTCCTTAGTACAACAGGAACACAATGGTTCTCACAACCATAATATCATAAATGCACACTCTCAAAGTGCTTACATATAACATGAGCTTCAACATAAAACTAGGTCAAGTAGAATGATCAAGACCATTATCGCATTACAAACAATGTAAAAAGCTTATGCCACAATAAAAATGTAAAACCCCAAGCCTTTGGTAACAATTCCTAACAGCCAACTTAATGCTACCCATACCAACAATCAAACACAACAACCAGAACTGCAATAATAAATAGATCAACATTTAAATTCTAATCAAATAATATTTAATTATATATCATTTTATTTTTTCTAAAAGAATTCTCGTGTATGGAAATTTTTTAATTAATTTTGTTTTCTAAAAATAGAATTTCTAAATATATAATACCACTACATGCAAATTTTTAATTTTTTTTCCTAAAAATAGAATACCACTACATTTAAATTCCAAAAAGGATATTTTTCTTAAATAACATTCAACTAAATATAACATTTAATAACATTCATGTTCGGGGGCTTCTAGATCTAAGTTTGCCCATGGTGTTATGAGTATGACTCTGACATTTCTTATGTGGTTCGTGTTGTTGGTGATGGGGTTGGTGGGGGGAAGGGTAGTGACCCTAAGCCTCATTCCCCTAAAATAAAACCGTTTCTAGTTTATAAATCTATTTTTATTTCTCTGGTAGATGAGACTATTGATGGCATCTTCCTAACCATCTCAAACCTCTCATCTAATGCAATTATTTGCAAATTTAAGGGCTTCTGGACCAATCTTCTAGCTCTCCGTGCTTGGATCTCTAAGCACTGAGAACCCATTATCTCTGAGACTATGCATATTTACCCTATGGCCAAGGGTTTCTTTATAGAAAAATTTAATACAGATGCGGATCGAAAGATTATTTTGTTTGACCACTTTTTTAGTTGGGAGGACCGATTCCCTTTGATGGTTAAACCATGGAATTCAAACTTTGTCCAACCTTCTTCACTCTACTTATGCTTGTATCCTAGTAGATACGGATACCTCTAAGGGGCTTCCTGTGAAAGTCAACCTTTTGTCTCCCAAGGGTAGTTGGGTTCTGCCTTTGGACTATGAAGGTGTTCCCTTTAGATGCATAAGGTGTTTTAATACAAGGCATATTGCAACTAAGTGTGATCTTGGAAAGGGGAATTTGAAGAAGCCCTCTTCATGGTGGAACGGTGCCTCCTCCCAACATTATAGGGTTCTCAAGTGCTCTTCTCAGATTAGTGAGAAGAGTGCTACTATTATTGGGAACTATGTTTTGGATGTTGATGCAGTGCCCCAACTAGCTTCTAAAGTTCCTGTTGGTTCTTTTTCTAGTGCTCTTGTTGATTCTTCTTCTGCTAGTACCTTGCTGGATGATGCCTTTTTTTCTGCTGAGGGAGAAGTTGTTGTTGGCTCCGTTGGTTCAACTGGTACTTTTGCTTTGGCTAATACTGGTTTTGGGCGTGTCCTGGATTTTGGAAATTGTTTTCCTATTGTTCTTGATGGAACTACTTTGGTTGGTCCTTTACTGGTCACTTCTAGAGTCTCTACTGTGGCAGCTATTGCTGGATCTAGTGGCCATGTTGTCTCTTCTGCTTTGTCTGACTTTGGGCATGTCTTAGACTCAAGAGTTTTGTTGCGTGGGCCTGTGCAATGTGTTGGTCTTGTTTTGGGTGTTGGGAGCTCAGTTCTGGCTTCCTTGTGCTAACAGGATGAGGTTGCAAAGGTGGAAGATGGATGGATAATGGTAAAAGGCAAATTATCAAAAAGATCCTCATCTTCTTTTGACATGACTCTTAGGTCCCATAAGAAGGGGACTAAAAATAAAACTTAAAGCTTGGTTTTGGTTCTGGGTTGTTGAGATTATTTTCTTATTTTCTAACAGCATTCTGATGTATGTATTTTGGGGGGACCGACCTTTCTTCTAGCTAGTTAGTTGTGTATAGGGCACTTTAATACTAAATTTTATGTCTTCTCCTTGTTCAAGGTTTTGGGGTCCCTTCAAAACTTATTTTTCTTTCAATTAAAATATTCAACTAAATATATCTTTCCTAAATAACATGCAACTGTATATATTTTTTCTAAATAATATGCAATTGAATATATCTTCCCTAAATAACATGCAATTGGATATATCTTCTTTAAGTAACATGTAACTGAATATATCTTTCCTAAATAACATGCAACTAAATATATATTTTTTAAATACCATGCAACTGAATATATCTTCCTTAAATAACATGCAAGTGAATATATCTTTTCTAAATAACATGCAACTAAATATGTCTTCCTTAAATAACATTCAATTTAATATAGATTTTTCTAAATCACATGCAACTGACTATAGCTTCCTTAAATAACATTCAATTGAATATATATTTTCTAAATAACATGCAACTAAATATATCTTCTTTAAATAACATACAACTGAATATAACTTTCCTAACTAACATGCAACTAAATATATCTTATTTAAATAACATGCAAGTGAATATATCTTTTCTAAATAACATGCAACTGAATATATTTTCCTTAAATAACATGCAAACGAATATATCTTCCTTAAATAGCATGCAAGTGAATATATATTTTCTAACTAATGTGCAATTGAATATATATTCCTTAAATAACATGCAACTAAATACATCTTTCCTATTTTCTTTTAATTCTATAAAAAGATTATGTTCATTTTCATATCAATATATGTATGTTCATTTGCATTTTATATATATATATATATATATATATATATATATATATATATATATATATATAATTTAATATTCTCTACAAGAATATATTCCCAACTAAAGATCTAGGGTTTAATAACTATTAACATAAACAAGAATTTCTCCTCACACAACAAAACCCAAAAAGTCTTTCATATCCAAAACCTCAAACTAGGGAAACCATGAAACAATCAATCCAAAAACCTTTAACAATTTGGCAAACACGATGTAAACAATCTTTTCAAAAGAAAAATACAAAAGAATTTCAAAACCCTACCTTAATCTACTGATGATATGAAACAATGAAGACCAATCTCATACCAAAAATCCAAGCTTTCAAAAATTCCTTCAATTCTAAATCCAAAGCCAAAACATGTAATTCCTAAAATTTGTGCCCCAAATAATGACCAAAATAAATTCTAATATAGAAAACCCAACAACTCCAAAAACAAGACGAACCCAACTTTAAAAATAATAAAATAATTACTTAACTCAGAATCACAGAAATCGGAACTCGACTACAACCTCATTTTTATCAACCTTAGTTTATTAAAAGAATTATTTATTTAATTTTCTCAACTTAAATCACTTTAACTCAACTTGATTTTAAAAGGTTAAGTTTTAATTTTTATAATAAGGTGCTTTTTAAGTTGCAACTCAACTAATAACCACTTAATTCAAAAATACACATTTAAATTAAATTTTTATTTAATAATTAATCAATTAATTAATTTTAACTTTGTAATTAAATTATTTATTAAATATAGGTAATTTATTAATTCTCATTAATTAATTATCCTCATATTTAATTTTAATACATATCATAAGGTACAAATATTTAATCTCATTTCATTAATCTTAATTAATTTCTCAAACCATTTTAACACCAAAACCAAATCAAATCACATGATCTGCAACAAGACATAAACTAACTAAATCAAAAGGTAAGTGCACCAAGATGGTGAACAAAAGGGGGTATAAGTGGCCACTTTTTTTTTTTCTAAAATCAGGGAAACTTGAACTTCACAGAGAGATTTGAGGGTCATGCACTCAAAACTAGGAGTTGTATAAAGAATAAGAATTGTGTTACTATGAATCTAGTTTCTAAACTACTAAAGTTTTAAAAAATGGATAAGATTAAGAGGGTCAAACCTCTCGTGCATGAAAAATTGTTCTTGATTTTTTAGAAAAACATAACATAGCTATTTATGTGCGCTTCACAAAATCTATAGTTATATTTAGTATTCTGTAAAATACTTTGGTAGGATGATAGGTAAGAGTGAGATTTAGAAGTTGTGTATTTTTTATAATTTTTTGTTAAGTATTTTATTTTTTATGATTTTTCGAAGTGACCGCATCCTAAAAATATGGTACCTTTTCGTGCACTGGGCATAACTTGCATCAAAATAATCCAAATTGCAAACTTTTTTTTTAAAGTGTATAGAATCTAGTGTAGAACAATAATATGTAATTTGTTTTGAATTTGTTCAAGTAGATCAAAAGTTATTAAAAAAATGTTAGACACATGTTTGTGAGGATTGTGAAGACAATGGCAAAGAAAATTAAAGTTTACTATGCTAATGTTGTCCAAAAATAGAAAAATTTATATGGTCAGAAAGCTTAAAAGATGTGTGAGATGATGGTAGTAATTTTAGAGATACCCACTTGATCATTTGTAAATTTGATGATGACGAAGTCGAGAAATCATGTTGAAAGAAGAAAAAATGTGTAAATGGACAAAATTGGAGGGAAAATGCGCTTGCAAGCCTTAGGGTCATACTCCAAACCTTTTACCAAGCCATAACCTATACGGGTTATGGTGTACAAAATAAGCCACTTGGGTTTTGAAAGCCAAAAATCATAATTTCAAGTTCTACATAACCTGTACAGGTTATGAAGACATTAAAAAAATTACTTGTAAATGTTGGAAATATAATTGGGAAATGTGATACTGAGACGGGGTGGGGGGGGTGAATCAGATATCACCTACTAAACCATTTTCATATGAATAAAACATTTTCATAGCATCAACAATACTTGATCATAACAAAATAACTAACATACTAAGCAGCATCCATGAAAGTACTCATAACACAATAATTTTGGTTACCCAAAAACCCTTGAAAGGTAAAACTGGGGTGGGGATGACACCCACAAATCTTCACTACTACAGTAATAAATTTTCTTGTTAGGGCTTACAAAATTTGATCAAAACATGATCTACCATGTGAGGGGTTTGCCTTGTTAAGAGCTAAAAAGACTTATACAGTCTACCTTGCTAAAGGATTTGAAACTTACAACAAAGTAAGCACTCGGTTAAGAGATTACAAAAAGTCTATTAGGACTACTCGGTTAAGAGATCTACTCTGATACACTGGTTAGAATGTCTTAGTACCTAATCTTTTAGTTTGCACTGTATGTGTATGCACCCAAAAATGGTCGCCTAGACTTTGGGCCCCATTTATTCAATTTATCAATCCTGAATCAATATTTTCAATAATCAATATTCTCAACATTATCAATTTCTTGATCAAGTCTTAATTTCAATCATATATTGGATTTTTATCCTATGGGCTAACCATTTATCCTAAGCCTTTATTTAATTAAAAGGAATTTCCTCCCCTTTTATTAAATAAAAAGCCCCCACTTTCCTCTTATCCTAAGTTACCAAATAAAATATTATTCCTATTTTATAAAAAAGAGAAAAACACTTCTTTTGTCTCTTATGGACATAAAGTCAACTCCTATTTTCCTATTGGAGGATACTTGTGCACATGGATTGCTCCTCTTTCAAGCTCCACCGTTGATTAAGTCTTTTTGCCTCTTAATCTCAATGGTCCATTTCACCTCATTTCTTATAAAAGGAGAGCTCTCTCCCTCACTCTAACACACTTGTTTTATGCTAACTCTATGCTACAGGAATTCTTTGGAGCTTTTTGGAGATCATTGTTGCATTGCATCTTAGAGTTCTTCATTTCCTTCATAGTTTAGTTTCCATTCTTGCATAGTAGCTCATGTTTATGCTTTCATAGCTTAGATTTCACTTTCAAGCTTTAGAATAACTCATCTAGCTTAATAGGAAGGGTTGTAACACATTGTTATTTCCATTTCATAGCTTAGTTTGTACTTCCATTTTCATAGCATAGCTTGCACATTTGCATCCTCATTCTTAGCTTGCATTTGCATTGCATTTCCATTTGATTCTTTGGGGATATTGGCACTCTTGCCCTTGTCCTCATTTGAATCTCTCATTGTATGGTTGACTAGCAAGGTCACAAACTCAATAGCTCTAGCTGAGAGCAAATCCATAATCTTGCAACTCCATGCATAGAGAGCTATGGATCGATTTGTGAGGGCTCATTCTTGAGTTTCCTTGCATGTAAGGATTCATAGAAGTGCACAACTTTTGTGTGTACAGTATGCAGATTACAGATCTTCTCTTTACTGTATGTATTGATCTCTTCTATCATATTTATCTTTATTATGTCCCTTCACTGCTTAGCTCGGTCACTGAATCTTGTCTGAATGCTTCACTTCACTGAATGTGCCTCTCTGCTCATTCCCTTCACATTCACTATCTTTCACTCTTACTCTTACTCTTACTCTTACTACATTTTAGGGTTTAGATCTTGACCTTATATAATTAAAAAACATCTTCATGATTCAAGATCTATGGTTTAGATTAATTCCTTTTGTTGTTTAAGCCTTACTTATTTCTGATTGGATCTAGGTATTACATAGGGATCAATGATTGCTAAATAGATGTGTAATTACCTTCGTAATTATCTCAACAAATAAAATACAAAACATAAATGTTACTCAAAATGATTTACCTTGATCACTATGCCATAACAAACTCATATGCCATTCCTGGCTAACTTAGCAAATGAAGTTCTTGATACTCGGCATTCACTGTACTCGGCATATGTTGATATCTTTGTCGCTCGGTAATCATTGCATATATGACTCGACAAAACTAGACTCAGTATACTACAAAAATACATAGTGACCATATGTTTACTCGGCAGTACTATTGCTCGGTAATTATACATTACATAACTTGGCCTTTACATAATGACTAGGTCATAGTGATGACTGACCATCATTACCTAGATAAATGACTAATTGTGGGTCACTAATAGTCAACAAAACTATAGAGATATACAATATCCCCCTTTGACATTAGTGGCAAAAACACTTTGTCATGACATTACACTTGTATTTTCAAAAGTATGTAGAATAGCAGAATACTCCCCCTAAGATATATATACATTCAAAATTTTGTTTACCTTCCTTTTTCATGTCATGTCATTTTACTTCCCCCTTGATTTTGACACTATGAATCTCGTCTGGAGTGGGGATCTCAAAGTATTTCTCCAAAAATGGTTTATGCAACATCATAACCATGTGTAGTGCAATCTCCCATCCTCCAGTAGCAACAGTTAAAACTTCTGACTGCACTTCTAGCTCGGCAGCTAGATTGATTAGGCTCTCGGCTGTAGACATATTTGGATCCCTCTGGGTTAAGTCCTTAGCCTTGACCAAATTTCTCTATATGGCCTCCAGGTGAGGTGTTAAAATTGTTTGCATAGAAAGTAGGCGAGATCTAATCTTTCCATCATTAGCCATCAGTTTGGCTATCCTTCCTTGTGTATGCATGATCTTGGCATAATGTTTGGAACTATTTTCTACATCCACGCTTAAGGACTGATTGGTGGATTTGAGTTCTTGATGTAGGTGATCAACCAGTCATTGGTTATCCTTAGTGAACTATTCTACATTGAAAATTTTGGTAAGCAGAGAGTTTGCATTCACAATTACTTCTTCAGTCTGTGTTACCAAAGTGGAAAGTGTGACCTGTTTAACTGCGATCTCGGTAGATACTTTCTCCAGCATCTTGGTCTTGAATTTTCTTTCTGACCACTCAAACAGCTTATCGCTGGTGCTACTTGCTTCATTATTTTCTTTTTGAACAATATGTACAAGTTGTTCCAATATGGGAGTGAAACTATTTACATTTGACAACTCATAAACATCATTAAATGTCTTTAATTTCATACAGAACCTATTTCTGCTGATGTTCACTTCTTAGTTCTTCTTGTCTGCTTTTCCTTGTCAATAAATCTTTCAATATTTGCATCTGCTCATAAGATAAGTTATCAGAATCCCATTTAGGAATAACAATAACTTCATCAATGGTTATCTCTGGTGAAAAGACTTCTATTTTCTGCTTCAGTGCCTTCTTCAGTGTGCTCCCACTCAGCATCTGTACAAGATATTGTATTACCTCTTATTCGGTAGGCTCTTGTACCTCAATAGCTTTGTATTTTACCTCTTTTCCTTCTATTCCCTTATCCTCCATATGAGGACTATTAGCTTTTTCTTCGAACTTCTCTCCTTTATCTTGTTGTAACTCCTCGACAAATGTGGATTGATTTGATGGTGTCGACTGATCTTGTTCCTTGGTATTACTTGTACCGACTAACATGTCAACTGTAACAACTGGAGGTTTGGTGGGGGTAGTGTTAACAGTTGATGTCACATCAATTGTCAGATAAGCTTTGACTTGCAAAAGTATAGTATTACTACCTGGCAAAGATGTGTCTTTTTCTTTCTCGGCCTATATATCTTCCTTCGTCAATACCGGATTCTTGATTGGGGCATCCTCTGTTATATCAGCAATATGTATTTCTGATTCCTTCTGAATTTCCTCTACATTAGGATCTTCAGTCTCCATAATGGGTGATTCCATTACATTTAGTTCAATTGTAGGCTCGGCAACCTTAGATGTACTAGCACCTTTATCTTAATCTTTGTCAATCAATAAACCAAACACTAGCTTCCAAATCTTGATACTTTCCTGTACAACATCCTCAACCTTGTGTTGAAGGATTGAATAAGCTCTAAGCTTAGGATCAAATTTTTCTCAGTGTTGTTCCATAGTTTTTCTAATGTTGGCAGGGGTGAGACTTGATTCCACTTGTGCTAAGGTGCTCTCTCTTATTTATTTTTCTGTATTAAGAGCATATTCCCATTTTTGTGCAACCCTGTTGCTTAACTCCTTAGGGATTCGGTTCTCCAACTGAATAGGTAACATCTTGAAAATGCAAAGCATTTCAAGAATAGCATCTTCAACTTTTTTTTTCTCTCCTATACTCAGGCTTCCAAAATTTAATTCTTTCAAGTCTTCCACTCCTGCAGAGTTTGTAATCTTGTGGCATATTTCATCCACAGTAGGTTTAACATCCTGCAATGCAACCTTCTTCTTCACCTCTTCATCACTTTCAGTTTCTTCATCATCTTCTTGTTCCAAAACAAGTTTCCTTCTAGGATTTTTGTTTACCTTGCTCGGCACTACCTTAGGTTGTGCAGGTTTTCATTTACTGGATGCAAGGGATTTCTTAGGAGTCTCAGCAGCTTCTCCCCTTGTTCTAGGCCTTAGCATAGGTGTCGATGACACTTTAGGTTTCAGTATTCTTTTCTTGGTTGGGGGCTCGATGACTACTGGCTTCTTTCCTTTCTTCTCTTCTACTTGAGTCTCTTCTTCTTCTTTCTCACTATCACTAGATTCACTTGGTTCATCTTCTCCCAGTCCTTGGGTTAATTCTGGTGGTGCATCCTTTTCCATTTCTTCCACATATTTCTCCAAATTCTTTACTATTTTCTTTCTCTTCCTCTCTAAAGTTGTAGCCATTAAACCCATAGTGATTTTAGATTTGGTTTCTTTGTATGTTCCAAAGTAGGGTGCCTTACTATCAATTTCTTCAGCTAAGAGGGTTGTAGTAGTAGCTTCATCTATATTTACTTTATAGGGTAGTGGCATGCGCCATGAAACCCTAGGAAGAACTACTTGTGCATAAGTGAAGCCTATGTCAACTAGAAAACATATATCCTTGTTGTACTTCTCAACTAATGACACAGGGACTCTACTCCTTGTTCTCATTTTCTTCTTAAATTCAACAAAATAGTTGTCCATCACACCATTAAAACTATCTCCTATCTAACCTATGAACTCGCTAATTTGAACAGTAATGGGTCTCTTCTTGTCCAATATCACACCTCCATGAGTAGGAAAACACTTATGTATATAAAAGAATAGATAGATTAGCAAAGAGCCAAACATGCACATTGAATTCTTTACGGTCCAGATTGAGTTAAGGTTCTCGGCAAGCTAAGTCATTTAGAGCTCAGCAAGATCATATGTGTGTCCTTTCTTAATGATTTTCCATGCTTGGTCCACTACCATGCAAGGGACGTTGTCCAACCGATTGGATTGGTAGAATTTGTGCAAGATAACCCTCACAGCAAAGTCAATTTTTGGATCTGTTATGGTGGAGATCGTCATTCCACACTTGTTCCATACCACCTATGTGTTTTCCTGAATGTCTTCTTTGCTTGAACACTTCATTGTCCTTTTTCCTTGAATCGTAAGGTATCCGGTAACTCGTTCGATCATTTCCTTTGTTATCTTCAGCCATAGTTGCATATCATGTACTCGACTCAACACTATTTTTATCCATTCAACTTTGAAATTCTAAGGGAAATCTAGGGCATGCACTAACCCTTGTTCGGCAACCATTTTGTACTCCGGCTTCAACACTCCATTATCACATAATTTATCATACGCCTCCCTGATCTTGTAATCTCCGATTTCTCTGATTTTGCACATGTAACATGACCTAATATCATTCATTATCAACACATTCTCCAGAATTGAGGATAGGGCGCTAGACAAATATCATTTTATTGCGGTTTCTGAAATTGCCCTAAATGTCTGTGGCTTGCAAACTTTGTTTCTTACCAATTGTGCATTGAAAACTTCCATCCCTTGTTTCTTCATTGTAGTAGATGATGATGCCATTTTAATTTTAAAAAAAATTTCGAAAAAAAATGTTTGCTCGGTAATGTACCTTTTCTTGTAAGTGTCTTGTAGATGATTTTTGTCGATGGCACATTGAAAAGATTCAAAATCATCTTTAACAAACTAGTTGCTTGCACTCTGAATCGCTCAAAGAAATCTCAATTCACTTGGTGAAATGAAATGGGTGACAACTTTCCGCTTTATAGATTCCAAAAAGTAGAATTAGGGCCTCATAAATGCTTCGTACAAAATTTCTAAGTGGAATACAGTTGTCTCGACAAACTCATGCTAACCTCGGCTAACACAAGCTCGGTCAATATAACCGTTACGACACAGCTCGATGTATATAGCATCTTGGCCACAATATGTTCTCAGCATACATTGATAACCTGGTCAAGACACTGACACTTGGCATCAAAAATGAAATTTTCTATTTCACTCAGATATGTCCTAATGCATCTTAATCTATGCAAATTGGACTTCTACTCAATCTTTATGTTAGGAATTGATGTAAGATAAAGCTTTGTAAGCTTTAGTTCCAAACATACCTTCTTTACTTAATTAGAAGAAGTGTGATCACCTGATCCATCAAATTGGGTGACCTCAGATGTGCTAGCTTCACTTGTGCTTACTTCTTATTTCTTCTTCCATGTCTTGTCCATCTGATTTTTCAATTTTTCATGGATATCTTCATTCTGATATTGATCATTGCTCGGCATAGGTGATCTACAATCTTTCTTTAGGTGATCTATCTTATTACACTTGTAACATACCATGCTTCCATTCATCCAACTTTTGGATCTGCCTCTGAAATGAGTCTTCATACAATTTTCTCCAATGTGTCCATATTTACCATAGTAATGATAGTTGTACCAAGTGTTATAATCCCAATTGTATGAATTATTCTTCAAAGGTGATTTAGTCTGTTCATTTCATGGCCATCTAGGTTTAGATCTGCATTCAAATGCTCTATGCCCATACTTCTGACAGTTGAAACAATTGCCTTGAAACTTAGGTGAGGTAGGCGGATTACTGACCTTAGACCTACATTCATGTGCCTGATGTCCATGTTTCTTACATTTGAAGCAATGCCCATTGAATTTAGGTTTAGAATGAAATTTACCATGTTTGCTTCTACACATGTTGGTTGTATGTCCTAGCTTTCCACAATGATGGCATGTGGGCTTGTTGTTCTTTGGTTTTGCATTCTTTTGTTCTCCATTCTTTGATGATTCTCCTTCTTCAATAGATGATGCATGTTCATTCAGTCCAAGTCCGGATCTATCATCAGATCTTCTAGGTGACCTTAACAGCTCTTCAAAATATTTTGCAACTTCATTAGGTTTGTTCATCCTTTCATTTATTTCCTTTTCAAATCTTAGTTCATTCCTCAATTGATCATTCTCAAACCTCAGTTGGTTGATTTCCATATCTTTCCTACCCAACTCTTGATTAACCAGTAGCAATTGATTTACCATGTCCAGTTGATTATTAGTCAACCTTTGCATGTCACTTGTCCTTTCATCTAGTATCATTGCAATTTGTCTTTTATCTTCTTCAGCCATTGTCTTATCATCTTTAGCTTTCTTTTTCTGCTCAACCACTTCACAAAGTCTGACAGATTGAATTTCCTATTCTCTCTTTAGATTCCTGATGTCATCATTTAGTATGGTATTTTTCTCTAGTAGCTCTTTTATGGCTTTGTCACGTTCTACAGAGTTACCATTATCAAATAGTCCAGTGGTATCTTCTTCTTGATACTGTGATTCATTTTACTAAATAGCAATTTCTCTCCTTCTATTCAAGGATTTCTTCAGTTCACTTCTGGCTGCTTCCAGTTGTTGTAATGCCAGTTGTACATCAATCTTCTGATTCTCTATGACTTTTCCCAACTTATAGACTTCCATCTCAAGATCTTTTTCCTTAAGTGGTTAGAATTTCTATGAGAAACCTTGTAGCTCGGATACCAATTGTTGGAAATATAATTGGGAAATGTGATACTGAGAGGGGGGGGTGAATCAGGTATCACCTATTAAACCATTTTTATATGAATAAAACATTTGCATAGCATCAGCAATACTTGATCACAACAAAATAACTAACATACTAAGTAGCATCCATGAAAGTACTCATGACACAATAATTTTGGTTACCCATAAACCCTTGAAAGGTAAAACTAGGGTGGGGATGACACCCACAAATCTTCACTACTGCAGTAATAAATTTGCCTCTTAGGGCTTACAAAATTTGATCAAAACATGATATACCCTATGAGGGGTCTACCCTGTTAAGAGCTAAAAAGAGTTATACAGTCTACCTTGCTAAAGGATTTGAAACTTACAACAAAGTAAGCACTCAGTTAAGAGATTACAAAAATTCTATTAGGACTACTCGGTTAAGAGATTTACTCTAATACACTGGTTAGAATGTCTCAATACCTGATCTTTCAGTTTGCACTGTATGCATATTACAGATCTTCTCTTTACTGTATGTATTGATCTCTTATATCAGATTTATCTTTATTTTGTCCCTTCACTGCTTAGCTCAGTCACTGAATCCTGTCTGAATGCTTCACTTCACTGAATGTGCCTCTCTGCTCATTCCCTTCACATTCACTATCTTTCACTCTTACTCTTACTCTTACTCTTACTACATTTTAGGGTTTACATCTTGACCTTATATAATAACAAAACATCTTCATGATTCAAGATCTATGGTTTAGATTAATTCCTTTTTCCGCTTAAGCCTTACTTATTTCTAATTGGCTCTAGGTATTACATACGAATCAATGATTTCTAAATAGATGTGTAATTACCTCTGTAATTATCTCAACAAACAAAATACAAAACATGAATGTTGCCCAAAATGATTTACCTCGATCATTGTGCCATAAAAAACTCATATGTCATTCTTGGCTAACTCGGCAAATGTAGATCCTAATACTCGGCATTCACTGTACTCAGCATATGTTGATATCTCTATCACTCGATAATGATTGTATATATGACTCGGCAAAACTAGACTCGGCATACTACAAAAATACATAGTGACCATACGTTTACTCGGTAGAACTACTGCTCGGTAAGTATACATTACATAACTCAGCCTTTACATAATGAGTCGGTCACAGTGGTGACCGACCATCATTACCTAGATAAATGACTAAGTGTGGGTCACTAATACTCAACAAAACTATAGAGATCTACAGTAAATGTGTAATACAATACACATTTGTATAGATTTACATATATGATATGTTAATATATAGTTATATATGCATATCTATAATTGTGTGTGTGTGTGTGTGTGTGTGTTGCCAGTCAAATAAATTGCATCTTATTCATGTGCGGCAATTTCCAAACTTTGTCAAAGTTTAAATTGTAAATTGAATCTTGAAATTTGAACCCAACCTTTTTGGTTCAAGGTTCACATTTAATTCTGCACTTTGACAAATTTGCATTAAAAGTCTCCCAAGTCAAAGTTTTAGTATCACGGTTCATAAATCTACGAACTCATTATAGATGTCCTAGGGGCCCACCATATTTTTCAAGTGTACATATTAATTAAAACATCGTGAATCATGTACTTTGAACCCAACCTTTATGGTTCAAGGATCAAATTTTGAGATGTAATAATACCGGCCAGATATAAGCCACGAGCCAAATCCTTACATACTGACAATGAAATGATTGATGTGACAGAAGGAGTGGTGCCACCTCAGCTCATGCGATTTTATTATTGAAGAGAAGTGTGTATGACAAGCTATTAACATTTATTACGGCGTAAAAACATATCACATGGCAATTCTCTCTAGTTGATGGGAATCAAAGCAAGTGTGTGTGTGTATTTATTTTCCCTCTCTTTTCATTTCTTTATTCTACTCTACTTATCTTCTAGAGGCATTTTAGCGCGGCGAGGTAACATTTTCGAGAAGCAGGAAAATGGTGAGTTCTACAACAACCTTGGCTCTATAATTTCTTTAAGCTTCTTCATTTTAAAAGCAAAGAGCTGGCTTTGTAAGAATCTTGCAAGATTTTGTTTCAGTATGTCTTCTTGCAAAGTAAAATTCATAAAGGAAAATAAAATTTCCCCAATCAGTAGTTGTTTGCCAGAGATGAGGGATACCGTGATAATGGATGATGATATAGGAGAAATTGTGCAAAGATTAAGGGAAATAGTTGACAAAGCCATATCTGCCAGGATTGTAGAGAGTGGTTTATTAGAAGCGATCGGTTTCCCTGAACTAATTCCATTCACATAGCTGGTGATAGAATGTCGTAACATGTATAATAAAGCTGAGAGGTGCATCAACACAGAAAATGGCAAAGTCCTGGTGAATATTAATAGAGAGGTAATAATGGTCACTTTTAAAATCCTGCTAGCAGAGGTTTATGGGGATTGGAGTATTGATAAAGACATAGTAGAATCTGAAAAACACAAGAGGGAATATAGAAATAACATAGCTAGAGACTGGCTGTTAAACCCAGAAAAAGGAGGTTCCCATCTACCTAGACCTCTCAGAAAAGATCACCTGTTTAGAGAAGGGATATAACAATAATGTTAAACTGGGTTAGAGGTAATCTCGTAGACACCAACTAGGAGGACTGGATGTACATTTTTGTGCAAGCCATCCTAGACGTTGGTAATGTTGTTGATTGGGTAGAAATTATAGCTGAACAGTTGCATGAAAGTTTATCCCAGCCAGCCTTGATTTTGAGTTTCTATATGTCCTCGTACCTATTTTATATCCTTGCCATCTGTAGAATTTTGGATGGTTTGCCACATGAAGAGTGGAATAGAAGTATGACCATTTACAAATACCATCTCCTGTTGCAAAAAGGAAGAAATCCCATAGGTTTCAAGAAAGTGTAGGATACCTTTATGTCCAAGTTGGTCTTTGAGCTAAGGGGAAAACCTAATTGCAGAATATCAAAAGAAGCCATGGAATTTGTGAAGATCTATGGAAGTTTTTATATTTAGTTCCCTACCTTTAGCTATTTGAGAGTGGGAGGCTTCAGTGATGTTCCCCTGAAACTTCCTAGGTATTGTCTGGACAAGTGTATTCTACTTGAGGTAGGAAGATAGTTGCTGATGGTGGAGAAGAAATACAAGGTTAAGCATGGTATTGGTGCTTTCTTCCCACTAGAGCTAGGGCATTACAGATTCTAGTTAATGCATGATTTTGCCTTCTTGATAAATGAGCTGAAAGAAATGAACCTTCAGCCATATCAGGCAAGGAATTACTTTGATAGCAAAGGTTTTGTGTAGAGCCATTTCAGGGTAGATGTTATGTTTCTTCATTAGCCAGATTTAGAAGACTTCTGGGATGATTGCATGGATGAAGTTGAGGTTACAAAGAGAATGTGCTCCAGATTTTCTCTTAAACAAATTGTTGCTTTAAAACTTCATTTCGGTATCAAAAAATAAAGGATTAAGATGAGAATGTATTAGAATCCAAAAGCACAACATCAAGCACTGAAGTGGTGATTAGAAGAGTTGATTAGTTTGAAAGGGAAGAAGAAGATATAAAGTATTTGACTAAGGAGTTTTTTTGGAGAATAGAGCGATGGCTTAAAGCTCAAAGAAAGAAAAATCAAGCAACCCGTACGTTGAGAATTAGGAGTCCAAGGACTCCAAAAATTGAATTTTCCCCTATCCTAACTAATAAGATTGAACCATTGCTTTCTACAGGTATCTTTGACCGTTCAGAAATCCCTAACATTGAAGTTTCAGAGTTGGTTTCTGATGACACTGTGAGGTTTACCAGGCAAAGAAGCAAAAGAGGTGAGAAGGTGGATCCTTCTTTCTGCATTGATCTTGATTCTGACACTGAAGAGCCCAGTGTAAGGTTGTTCAAAAGATTGAAAAGAGGCAAAGTATCAACTATGGACCTAGTATCAGCAGGAGATAGTGGAAGTCCAAGTCAACAGGATCCAATCACTCCAAGTAATCAAAGCACCACTATTTCCTTATAGAATACAACTCCTAAGACTCCAAACTGGATGGATTTGTCTATGAAGAAGAAGAGGAACATTTTTCCTACCTCAATTCTTGTGGGTGAATTGGTTAGCAAATATCTCAAAAAATCCCCAAGAACAAAGAAGCCGAAGACAAATTCTGTGGTAGATATAGACCCAAATATAGGTCATTGGGTTGCTGAGATATTCAAGCCTAACTCTGACCAGACTAATGTTGAGGTCACTAAACAAGATTTCAGTGTGGAGAAAGTAGACTTAGGAGTGTCTTCCAAGGTGGCAGATTCGAAGATCCTGAATTCTACAAACAAGAAAATCAGCCATAAAGTACTGAAAGATGCAACAGATAAAATAAAATTGAAACAAGCTTTATGTGAAATGGAAAAATACATTTAGTAGTTGCAGAATCCTATTCCCCAGCCTTTGGCAATAGTACCTCTAAATCTAGATGTCAAGTCTCCAAATAATCAAAAATTCCTTGATCAAGTACACAAAGAGAGATCTCTCTCTAAAGCCTTCTACAATTGGATGGGAGAGGTTGGTGAAATGGTTAACCATTTTGCACAATCCTATGAAGATTCAACCAGTTGGTCTTCTTCTCTGGTATCTACTATCAAAGCTAGTATGAAACTCTGGGAAGGAAAGAGGGATGGTTTGGATATAGAGATAACCAACATGGATGAGGCTTTTGTCTATAGTATAGACAAGTTTTTATCTAAGAAGGTAGTACCTGATGTCGATGTCAGTCTCTTATTTGTAGCCAAGATTAATGAAGAGTGGTGATGTACTCTATTTTAACAAGGTATCGAGGAATCGGGATAGATTCTGAAGGCAGTAGCTTGTGTTGAAGAGGTTTTTAGTAACCATCTAGACTGTCTTTATAACTTAGCCAAGGGTGAAGTAAAGACCGGAATTGATGCAGCCAAGATGAAGGAATCCTTCGCTGAGAAGGCAGAGGGGTTAAAAGATGCCAAAGAAATGGTAGCACATGATTTATCAGTTGTAGCCCGGGTGTAGTCACTGATAATGATCGGTGAGGAACAAATAAAGACATTGGAGACCAAGCTAGAGCAGTTGTTGAACTGTAAATGTTTTTGGGAACAAAGGCTTGATCTTGTTTCTTCACCAAACAAAGTGATGCTAGAGAGATTCATGGCAGCTTTTGAGGAGTGGTTAGCCATGTGCAAAGCAGCTAATGCCACCACCAATACTAAGGCCAAGAAAAGTTAATCGATTATTTAGTCTTTGACAAAGCAGTTCCAAGGGGTTTAGGGTGTTAGTTTCATTTTCCAAAGATAGACTTTTTAGTTACGAAACTAATTATGCCCTATGTGGCTATAAATTAATTTTTGAAGGACCTTGCAAGGATCGATTCTCTGGTAGCAAAAACTTAATAGTTTAATATTTACTGCAAGTAATTTCAATGAATGGTTTTGTTTTGAATTAAAACATATGATATAGTATCAGTTGATATATAAAGAAGATAGTAGTATCTTTCTCAGATCAGTTGGTCTAGTTATTACATGTATGTTGGTTTCAGTTGGAATTAATTTCATTTTTTTGTAATCTGTGTGTGTGTTTCAAGATCATCTCTCTATTCTTTATTTTTATTTCAGTATATGTTGAATCAATCTTGCTGAGAGTGTTTCCTTTGCAATCCTAGTTAGTTGGCTTAGATGATTTTGGATCTTTCTCATAACTTGAATCTTTTATAGTCATTTTATATGAGGAATTGAAAATCCTTTCGTGCTTTCAGGTCAAAAGTATACATTATTTTTACTATTTTTCATTCTTTTCAAATAAATGGATTATCAAGACTGATCTTTATATACGGTAGGTGCTCCTTTCATCGCAGAGAGTTTAGTCATGAGTGACTAGCTAAACTGTTGTGTTATTTTTTCCTTCATTTTGGGAAAGAGTGTTAGCAGACTGATATAATTTTAGTAAGAAGGAAAATCTGTATACCAACAATTTTTTGGTGACTCCGCTGGGGAGTCTAACAAGTAGACCAGGGTTTAAACTTTTATTTGAATGATCAATTATGGTGCTACCTGTTGATAGAGTACATGGTTAGCAAGAACTTCTCTTAGTGTTACAACCTAACCTTAACTTCTAGAACACCCAAGAAGACATTATAGTTGAGCTTAATGTAAAGGCTTGGAAATTGAGAACAAGTGGTCAATAATATCAACAAGTGAGGTTAGTGATCGAAGAAGAAGAGGAAATTGGAGAGTGGTTGAGAGGTTTACATGTAGCCCAGGAAGCCACTATAGTGGATAGAGCCACTCAAAGGCCTTGAGGATAGGTTTTTGTTTATCTATACCTCTATTTCAATTTCAATTAGTAAGTTGGCAAAAAAGAGGTATACCAAAGGGGATAAAGAAAAGGGATTGGTTGATGAAGATATTGAAGCCCTTGAGTGATTGAATTTCAACCCCAATATCTTTGTGAGAAGAAATACCCAAACAACTAGTAGAGCATCCTCGCCTACCAAATCTACCACACCCATTTCTGGTTTCCAGGCCCTTACATTATGTGGCACATTAGTCCCATCTCTTTTTAATCATCAGCCTCTAAATTTTTCTCTACCAATCATGGCCTAAAATCAGCCATGGGATGCTCAGGTTGGTCCTCTGGATCTAACAAATTTTAACCTACAAGCTTTACCTAAAGGGGCTAGAGAGGTTCTACCCAAATTCAGTGGTGATGACAAAGTTTCCCCAAGTGACCATATTAATGCTTTCAATATTGCATGTAGTGTTATAGGTGTGGGTACAGAAGATGTGGCAATCCATCTTTTCGTTTAAACTTTGATTGAAACTGCTACAGATTAGTTTCATCATTTACCCAATGGGTCAATAACAACTTGGAATGGTATGAGAACAGTTTTTTTGGCTCACTTCAAAGTAGTTGATGATGAACACTCCTTATTGTTGCAGCTCTCTCAATTAAAGAAGGAGATACATGAATCCATGCGGGAATTTGTTGCTAAATTTAATAAGCTCTTGCAGCAGATTCCAAATGTTCATCGTCCCAGTGACGAGAACAAAAAGGGCTTCTTTGTAAATGTTATGCCTCCATATATCAGCTTCCATCTTAGACAAGGAAGAGTAGCAGAACTAGCAACTGCCCAAGCATTAGCAGTAGAGCTTGAATATGACATGATTACTACTGGTAAATGGAGAAGAGAGGTTCAGACTCCTAATAATCAGGCTTCTACATCTGGATCTTCTAATCCTATTGTTCAGAGACTAGTCAATGATATGATTACCCTAAAAAGGCAATTACCAAAAGCTACCCCTACTCTTTATCAAGATATCCCTAGGAGGTATGGAAACCAAGGAATGGGAAATTTTGCAAAGCAATCAAATACTTTAACACATTAGCCTAGACTTCAGATTGAAGCACCTCCCGCTAAAAGTAACATGTGTATCTTTCACTTAACTAATGAGCATGATGGTGATTCTTGTCCTGAGATGGTGTGGTACAAGAAAATGGAGGCCAACAAAGAAACCATTATGGAAATCCCTGGCAATGAAGATAACTCCGAAGGACCTGGCAACTCCATGAGTTACTATCTTGAGTATGAATCTGATTCAGACCGAGGTGGTGACATTCTTACAACTCTAGAGGAACCTTCATGTTTGGTGCTTACACGAGGTCAATAAGGTGGAAAAATCAATAGCCACACTTCATCTCCTTTCCAAGGCAAGAAGGATAAAGAACCAATGAGTCAAGCTAGTAGCAGCACAAAGACTCCAGGGAGTGAATCAACAGGGATTAAAATCCTTAAAAGGTCAGATTCAAAACCAACTTTTGATTTCATAGAATTCTATAAATCATCTAAAATCCAAATATCCCCTACTAAATATTTGAAATCAAACCTTGGTGAATTGGATAAGTTGGTTGCTTATGTGAAGGGTTCCTCTCTTGTCGTGCAGTCCAATCAGATGAACATTGTATCCACTAGTGAAATCCATACTGACCCAAACATTAAACAACCCAAAGTTAAAGAGCCCATCATCAATCTCGAATCCTCAAAATTTGCTCCTATAATAGGGAAACCTGAGCCTTTTTATGTGTCATTGTTCATCCATTGTCATAAGCTTAGTAATTGTATTATAGATTCTGGAGCTTCTAATAACATCATGCCCTCTTCAGTAGCAAAAGCCCTTGATTTTCCTTTAACCAAAACTTTTGGTAGGTGCTACTCCATGGATTCTAAGCAAGTTCCTTTGATTGGTGAAATCAAAGATGCCCAAGTTGTGTTAGCAGCTTTCCCTAACAAAAGGCTCAAGTTGACCATCCTGGTTGCTGACATACCAGCTAGTTATGGTATGCTTTTGAGTAGAACCTTTTGTAGAGATCTAGGTGGAGAGATCAAATTAGATTGGTCTTAGGATATTGTCCCCATTGGGGATAAGAAGGTTACTCTACAACCTAAGACTAAGTGCAAGTACACTTTTTTTTCCCTCAAATGATCCTAAGTCTCACATCTTGTACCAGGAGACTGATTTCTCTAACTATTTGATCATGCTAGAATTTGATGTCATGAATGAAAAATATCCTGATAATGAGGAACTGTGGACCTTAGAATTTGATGGGAGCTGTTCATTTAGTATTGATATCTCCAATTGAGGAAAAATTCCCTTTTGACTACAAGCTTGAATTTTAGAACACTAACAATACTGCAGAGTATGAAGCTCTGTTACTTGGGATTCAAGAAGGGAAAAGAAAAGGCATTAAAATGCTTAAAGAAAAAGGAGATGCTGAGTTAATTGTGAAACAAGTAAGAGGAAAATATGCAATGAGGAATGACAGAATGAAGCACTACAGGAATAGAGTCTGGGATGAGGTTGAAAGATTTGAGGCATTTTCAATTGAGTCCATACCTAGAGAACAAAACTCTAGAGCAGATGCCCTAGCTGGTTCTGCAGTGCTGTTAATTCCTCATCCTGACTTTGACAGCGATCAGTATACCATTGAGCTCATTCATAGACCTAATGTACCAGACAATGCTAATTCTTGGCAAGTCTTCAGTAATGATGCTCATGTGTTGTCTTTTCTTCAGGGTATGGAAAATTTTTCCTCTGTCTTTTTCAAAGGATCGGAATCTGAATGCCAAGAGTTTTGTGCTGATGAGGAGGTTGAAAAGGGAAAAAATGTTATTCAATTAAAAGGAAATCATATTCCTAAAGGTCTTGTAACTATGGAAAATTTGTTTGATCGTAAAGATTTCTTTGTGGGCCATGCTGATGGGACAAAAGAAGAATAGTTTGGTAGTTATGATAAAATCAATATTGGGAGTAATGAAGATCCTAAGCTTGTCAACTTAGGTACATGTTGCAGCCCTACCGAGAAAGAGGTATTCACAAAATTACTGAGGGAGTTCAGAAATGTGTTTGCATGGTTGTATGAAGATTTGAAGGATTTCAGAAAGGGGAAATTCCAGCACCACATTCCTCTGAAACCAAGAGACAAACCCTTCAGGCAGAAATTGAGAAATTATAACCCTAGAGTGGTTGATGCTATTTTTCGAGAGGTAGATAAAATGCTTAAAGCTAAAATAATTTACCCAATCCATCATTCTACCTGGGTAGCAAACATAGTACCTATTCGCAAGAAGAATGGGGAAATTTGAATTTGCATTGATTTCAAGAATCTTAATCAGTCAAGTTTGAAGGATAACTTTTCTCTCTCCAATATGGATCATATTCTTCAGATGGTGGCAGGATCTGAAATGATGTCAATGATGGACAAGTTCTCAGGGTACAACCAAATTAGTGTGGCCCCTGAGGACCAACACAAAATGGCATTCACTAACCCTTGGGGTACGTTTGCATATAACCAAATGTCATTCAGCTTGATCAATACAGGAGCAACGTTCCAGTGGGCCATGAATTCTTCCTTCAGTCATCTAATGAATAAAGTGATCATGGTATACCTTGATGATATGACTATCTTCTCCCGTAGAAGGAAGAAGCATCCTAAAGATCTAAAGCTCATTCTCCAAGAATGTAGGAACGAAGGGGTATGTTTTAAATCCCAAGAAATCTATTTTCTGTGTGACTAAGGGAAAATTGTTAGGTCACATAGTGTCAGAAAAGGGAGATACAATAGATCCTAAGAGGGTGCAGGTGATTCAGCAACTGTGTTTTCCATCTCACAGAAGTGGAATAAGGTCTTTCTTTAGGCAAATCAACTTTCTTAAGAGATTTGTGCCAGATTTTTTAGAAACAACTAGACCCATGGTGAACTTGTTAAGCAAGAAGCAGACCTTTAGATGGAATGATGAGGCTAAGAAGTCTTTTGATGAGGTTAAAGAAGTGATTGTGCAAACCCCAATCCTCACTTATCCAGATTTTTAGAAAGACTTTGTGATATATTGTTATGCATCTAAGCACACTATGTTAGGTGTTTTGTTACAGAAGAATGAAGCTAGGGAGGAGGTTCCCATTTCCTTTATGAGTGTTCCTTTAAAGAATCATGAATTGAAGTATTCACCTATAGAAAAGTGTGCTTATGCAGTGGTTAAAGCTATCAAGTAGTTCCAGTATTACATTTTGCATTATCATCCACTATATATGTTCCAAGTTCCGATGTTAAGAGTATCCTAACTCAACAAGAGGTGTCCATGAATAAAAGAGCCAATTGGGTGGCTAAAGTTTAATAGTTTGATTTAGAGATCAAACCTACCAAATTGGTCAAGGGTCAGGGCCTGTGCAAATTGATCATGGAAAATGATGTGGCTTTTGAAGGTGACATCCCTCTGTCCTTATTTATAGGATTGAAAGATACATGGTTCTCAGATGTTGCCTATTATCTCACCTATGGAGAGTGTCCATCTCATCTTATAGCAAAGGAGTAGAGAAATTTGAAGCTTAAAGCAGCCAAATATGTCATAGTAGATGATATTCTATATAAAAGAGGTATGGATGGAATGTTTCTCAGGTGTGTAGATGAGGACCAGTAGAAAAAGTTGCTTCAGTCCTTTTACAGTGAAGCATGTGGTGGACACTTCTCATCAACGGTAACAGCTTTCAAAATTTTGAGGAACTGCTATTACTGGCCTAGAATGTTTAAAGATGCATATAAATGGGTAGCACAATGCAAGAAATGCAAGCTATTTTCTGGTAAGCCACATTTAGCTGCTTTTCCCTTAAGGCCAGTGATAATTGAAGAGCCATTCAAGCAATGGGGTTTAGATTTTATAGGACCAATTAACCCCCCATCAAGTGTCAGACATACCCATATTTTAATATCTACAAACTATTTTACTAAATGGGTAGAAGTTGTTGTGGTGAGAAAAACTACTACTGAGGTCGTCTGTTCTTTCTTGAAAGAGAATATTTTGGTCAAATTTGGTGTTCCTACAAAGATTGTTGCTGATAATGCATAGAACTTCTCTTCTCAAGAAATGCAAATTTTCTATTATGACAATGGGATTCAATTAGCACATTCATTTGATTACTTTCCTCAAGTAAATGGGCAAGCGGAATCTACCAATAAAAACTTGATCAGTATTATGAAAAAGTTAGTGAGTGAAAATTCCAAAGACTAGCACAAAAGATTGTTTGAAGCTCTTTGGGTTGATCGTACTTCTCCTAAGAGGGCTATAGGTATGACTCTATTTAAACTGGTCTATGGAGTAGAAGCTCAACTCTCACTACCTTTGGAGCTTGCAACAATAAAATTGCAAAAGGTGATTGAAGCCAAAACCTTTTCTGATGGGTTGGATAAAAGGATCATGTACCTAAGCAAGATCTAGGAAGAAAGAGAAGAAATGGTAAATCGCATAGCACTACATCAATCCCAAGTGAAGAAGATTTTTGACAGGCGGGCCAGGCCCAGGAAGTTCATGGAGAATGATAAAGTGTTGCTATGGGATAAAAGGAGAGAGCCCCGAGGTGCCCATAGTAAATTTGAGTCCCTTTGGAAGGGGCCTTTTAAAATCAGTCAAGTGTTGGGACCTAATTCTTTCAAGCTCAAGTATGCGGATGGAATAGAAATGCCCTTATCTTATAACGGGCAAGATCTAAAGCTTTATGAGTTGTAATTAAGTTCAGAAGTACTTTGTACATATGTTTTTGTTGTGTTGTAGGTTAGCTGAGTGTGTTTCCTTTTAGCTTAGTGTGAAACCAGAGAGCTTGGATTCATTGTTTAGTCCTTCATAGTCCTAATCCCCAGTTGGAGCCACCTATTGCCAGTCAAATAAATTTCATCTTATTCATGTGCGGCAATTTCTAAACTTTGTCAAAGTTTAAATTGTAAATTGAATCTTGAACTTTGAACTTGAACCTATCAGTTCAAGGTTCAAAGTTCAATATGCATTTCTCCAAAAGCGTCATGTATTGTTAGCGTCTTGGAAATAAAAGTTGTTTTTGTCGTGGTCGCGTCTTTGTTTGTAAATGTTAAAACAAATTTTGAACTTTGAACCCAACCTTTATGGTTCAAGGTTCATGTTTAATTCTGCACTTCGATACATTTGCATTAAAAGTCTCCCAAGTCAAAGTTTTAGTATCACGGTTCATAAATCTTTGAGCTCGCTATAGATATCCTAGGGGCCACCATAGTTGTCAAGTGTGCATATTAATTAAAACATTGTGAATCGTGTACTTTGAACCCAACCTTTATGGTTCAAGGATCGAATTTTGAGATGTAATAATACACAGATATAAGCAGTGAGCCAAATCTTTAGATACTGACAATGAAATGATTGATGTGATCAAAGGAGTGGCGCCACCTCAGCTCATGGGATTTTCTTATTGAAGAGAAGCATGTATGACAAGGTGTTAACACTTATTGCGGCGTAAAAACTGATCGCATGGCAATTCTCTTGAGTTGATGGGAATCAAAGCAAGTGTGTGTGTATTTATTTTCCCTCTCTTTTCATTTCTTGATTCTGCTCTACTTATCTTCTAGAGGCGTCTTGGTGCGATGAGGTAACATTTTTGAGAAGCAAGAAAATGGTGAGTTCTACAACAACCTTGGCTCTGTAATTCCTTTAAGCTTCTTCATTTTAAAATAAAAGAGCTGGCTTCGTAAGAATCTTGAAATATTTTATTTCAGTATGTCTTCTTGCAAAGTAAAATTCATAAAGGAAAATAAATTTTCCCCAATCAGAAGTTGTTTTCCATAGATGAGGGATACGATGATAATGGATGATGATATAGGATAAATTATGCAAAGATTAAGGGAAAATTTTGACGAAGCCATATCTATCAGGATTGTAGAGAGTGGTTTGTTAGAAGCGGTCGGTTTCCCTGAAGTAATTTTAGGCCTAGAGCTGGTGATAGAATGTCATAACAGGTATAATAAAGCTGAGAGGTGCATCAACATAGAAAATGGCAAAGTCCTGGTGAATACTAATAGAGAGGTAATAACAGTCACTTTTAAAATCCCACCAGCAGAGGTTTATGGGGATTGGAGTATTGATAAAGCCATAGCAGACTCTGAAAAACACAAGAGGGAATATAGAAATAACATAGCTAGAGACTGGCTGTTAAACCTAGAAAAAGGAGGTTCCTGTCTACCTAGACCTCTCAGAAAAGATCACATGTTTAGAGAAGTAAGAGATATAATAGTAATGTTAAATAGGGTTAGAGTTAATCCCATAGACACCAACTAGGAGGACTAGATGTACATTTCTATGCAGGCCATCCTAGACGTTGGTAATGTTGTTGATTGAGTGGAAATTATAGCTGAACAATTGCATGAAAGTTTGTCCCAGCCAGCATTGATTTTGAGTTTCTATATGTCCTCATACCTCTTTTATATCCTTGCCATCTGTAGAATTTGGGATGGTCTACCACATGAAGAGTGGAATAGAAGTATGACCATTTACGAATACCATCCCCTATTGCAAAAAGGAAGAAATCCCATAGGTTTCAAGAAAGTGCAGGATACCTTTACGTCCAAGTTGGTCTTTGAGCTAAGGGGAAAACCTAATTACAGAATATCAGAAGAAGCCATGGAATTTGTGAATATTTATGGAAGTTTTTATATTTAGTTCCCTACCTTTAGCTATTTGAGGATGGGAGGCTTCACTGATGCTCCCCTGAAACTTCCTAGGTATTGTCTAGACAAGTGTATTCTACTTGAGGTAGGAAGATAGTTGATGATGGTGGAGAAGAAATACAAGGTTAAGTGTGGTATTGGTGCTTTCTTCCCACTAGAGCTGGGGCATTATAGATTCTGATTAATGCATGATTTTGCCTTCTTGATAAATGAGCTGAAAGAAATGAACCTTCAGCCATATCAGGCAAGGAATTACTTTGATAGCAAAGGTTTTGTGTAGAGACATTTCAGGGTAGATGCTATGTTTCTTCATCAACCAGACTTAGAAGACTTCTAGGATGATTGCATGGATGAAGTTGAGGTTACAAAGAGAATGTGCTCCAGATTTTCTCTCAAACAAATTGCTACTTTAAAACTTCCTTTCAGTATCAGAAACATAAAGGATAAAGATGAGAATGTATCAGAATCAGAAAGCACAAAATCAAGCACTAAAGTGGTGATTAGAAGAGTTGATTGGTTTGAAAGGGAAGAAGAAGATATAAAGTCTTTGACTAAGGAGGTTTTTTGGAGAACAAAGTAATGGCTTAAATCTCAAAGAAATAAAATTCAAGCAACCCCTATGTTGAGAATTAGGAGGAGTCTGAGGGCTCCAAAAATTGAATCTTCCCCTGTCCTAACTAATAAGATTGAACCGTTCCTTTCTGCAGGTATCTCTAACCCTCCAGAAATTCCTAACATTGAAGATTCAGAGTTGGTTTAATCTAATGACATTGTGAGGTTTACCAGGCAAAGAAGCAAAAGAGGTGAGAAGGTGGATCCTTCCCTCTACATTGTTCTTGATTCTAACACTGAAGAGCCTAGTGTAAGGTTGTTCAAAAGATTGAAAAGAGGCAAAGTATCAACTATGGACCTAGTATTAGCAAGAAATAGTGGAAGTACAGGACAACAGGATCCAATCACTCCAAGTAATCCAAGAACCATTATTTCCTTATAGAATAAAACTCCTAAGACTCCAAACTAGATGGATTTATCTATGAATGTTCAAGAACAGGAACTTCATTCCTACCTCAATTCTTGTGGGTGACTTGGTTAGCAAATATCTCAGAAAATCCCCAAGAACAAAGAAGCCAAAGACAGAGTCTATGGTAGATATAGACCCAAATACAGGTCATTGGTTTGCCGAGATATTCAATCCTAACTCTGACAAGACTAATGTCGAGGTCACTGAACAAGATTTTAGTGTGGAGAAAGTAGACTTAGGAGTGTCTTCTAGGGTGGAAAATTTGAAGATCTTGAATTCTACAAACAAGAAAATCAACCATAGAGTACTGAAAGATGTAGAAGATAAAGGAAAATTGAAACAAGCTTTATGTGAAATGGAAAAATACATTCAGCAGTTGCAGAATCCTATTCCCCAGCCTTTGGCAATAGTACCTCTTAATCTGGATGTCAAGTCTCCAGATAAACAAAAATTCCTTGATCGGGTACACAAAGAGAGATCTCTCTCTAAAGCATTCTACAATTGGATGGGAGAGGTTGGTGAAATGGTTAACCATTTTGCACAAGCCTATGAAGATTCAACCAGTAGTTCTTCTTCTTTGGTGTCTGTTGTCGAAGCTAGTATGAAACTTTGGGAAGGAAAGAGGGATGGTTTGGATATAGAGATAACCAACATGGATGAGGCTTTTGTCTATGGTATAGACAAGTTTTTATCTGAGAAGGTAGTACCTAATGTCAATGCCAGTCTCTTATTTGTAGCCAAGATTAATGAAGAGTGGTGATGTACTCTATTTGAACAAGGTATTGAGGAGTCGGGATAGATTCTGAAGGTAGTAGCTTGTGTTGAAGAGGTTCTTGGCAACCATATAGACTATCTTTATAACTTAGCCAAGGGTGAAGTAAAGACCGGAATTGATGTAGCCAAGATGAAGGAATCCTTCACTGAGAAGGCACGAGGGTTAAAAGATGCCAAAGAAATGGTAGTAGGTGATTGCTCAGTTGTAGCCTGGGTGCAGTCACTAATCATGATCAGTGAGGAACAAATAAAGACATTGGATACCAAGCTGGAGCAGTTGTTGAACTGTAAATGTGTCTAGGAACAGAGGCTTGATCTTGTTTCTTCACCAAACAAAGTGATGCTAGAGAGATTTGCGATATCTTTTGAGGAGTGGTCAGCCATGCGCAAAGTAGCTAATTCCACCACTAGTGTTGAGGCCAAGAAAAGTTAATCAATTATTTAGTCTTTGACAAAGCAGTTCCAAGGAGTTTAGGGTGTTAGTTTCATTTTCCAAAGATAGACTTTTTAGTTACGAAACTGATTATGCCCTGCGTGGCTATAAATTAATTTTTGAAGGACCTTGCAAGGATCGGTTCTCTGGTAGCAGAAACTTAATAGTTTAATATTTAGTACAAGTACTTTCAAAGAATAGTTTTGTTTTGAATTGAAACATATGATATAGTATAAGTTCATATATAAAGCAGATAATAGTATCTTTCTCAAATAAGTTGGTCTAGTTATTACATGTATGTTGGTTTCAATTGGAATTAATTTCATGTTTCTGTAATCTATGTGTGTGTTTCAAGATCATCTCTCCATTATTCATTTTTATTTCAGTATATGTTGAATTGATCTTGCTGAGAGTGTTTCCTTTGCAATCCTAGTCAGTTGGCTTAGATGAGTGTGGATCTTTCTCAGAACTTGAATCTTTTATAGTCATTTTATATGAAGAATTGAAAAGCCTTTCATACTTTCAGGTCAAAAGTATACATTATTTTTACTATTTTTCATTCTTTTCAAATAAATGGATTGTCAAGACTGATCTTTATATAAGGTAGCTGCTCCTTTGATCATAGAGAGTTTAGTCGTGAGTGACTAGCTAAACTATTGTGTTAGTTTTTCCTTCATTTTGGACAAGAGTGTTAGCAGATTGATATAATTTTAGTAAGAAGGAAAATCCATATACCAACAGTATACATGCATGACTCTTCTTATTTCCTCTCTCTCTCTCTCTCTCTCTCTCTCTCTCTCTCTCTCTCTCTCTCTCTCTCTCGTTCTCCTTGTCCTCTATCTCTCTAGTTTTATATAACCCGTACAGGTTATGAGAAATTATGAATGTTGTGTTAGGAATAGTCCCAAGAGATAACTGAGAGGGGGAGTGAATCACGTATCTACAAGTTTTAATTCATTATCCAATTAAGTATACTTAAACATAAAGCATACACACAATGAAAGAAAACATGAACACAACACCAATATTTTGGTTACGGGGAAACCCAAATAGGTAAAAACCCCTGCGGGAATTGACACCCACTAATATTCTACACTAGTGTATTATGATCCTTGTTAGAAAATCCTTAACCTTGTTAGGAGTTTCTTTACAATATATTTATTACAGTAGACCTGGTCAAGGGTCAAACCCTGTTAGGAGTCTTTTACAATTGTCCCTGTTAGGGGAGAGGACGCACTGTCCGAGAGCTCACTGCTTAAAGGGACAAAGGCTACAACCTTCTGAATAATAGATACACACTATATCTGGATCTTGGTGAACTGTGCTTTGACCTACTGTCTAGATCAATTCCAATGTATAGCAAAAATACTTTACTTAGTCACATAGACCTTCTTCTGATGGCTCAACACTTTACACACTCTGCTCTGCTCTGCTTAATCAACCATGAACCACACTCAAGCAATCACAAATGACTACCTATAAATATCTTTCCTCTAAATGATATAATCAACTCAGCCTATTAGAACCACCTTGAAATCATATTAGAGAAACCATAACAAACTCCAATAAACATTATGTCAGCTCTACTATGCACGCAACATATTCTGGGACTTGTCCAATAAGATAATTGTAGACGCATGCTACACACTGTCAGCTCTACCAAAACAACTAGATCTTTCTTCTCAAGCTGAATTACTTCATGTGCTCTTAACTAAACATCAATAACTCTCCTCTAAGCTTAAATCCAAGGGTGCATACCCACAGGATAGGCACAACTCTAGAACCAATAAAATATCTGTCAACTCTTCTGACTAAAGATAGGAAACTGCTACTAGCGAATAGCGACTGCATAACTTCACTTATACTAATTATCAGACTATGCATCCATAACTAAAACATCACTAACATGTCTTCAACATATATCCAAGCACGCAAGGCTCCATGATAACTATATGGACAACCATACACAAAACACTGTCTGTTACTCTATCAGGAACACTGCTGACACAAGTTGTTGTATAACTGTCTGTACTAACAGTTAACCTTTGCACCCATGATATCATGTTGATAGCATGTCCATGCTTCATATACTAAAATCTTACTTCATAAGACTTCCACGCATGCTACTTTCCATATGTTGTCATCAATGACAAACATATAGTTAGTACTAGCTTGTTGGCAAATCTCCAACAATCTCCCCCTTTGGCATGGAAGGAAACATGTGGAATGAAAAACCACCACCAACCCAAATGAACATTTCTTTTATAACATTCTCCATTTCCTCTTCAAAACTCCCCCAAAGATGAATCCTCCATCTGCTACAATATTTTCCAATATTCTCCATTTCTTCAACTGAACTGCTATCATAACTAAATGTTGCTCCCCCTTATTATATTACTCCTCCTTTTTAATTTTGTTTTCATTACTTTGTATATTACTCCCCCTTTGACATCAATGGCAAAGGATGCCATTCATTTTAAGCATCGGTACTACTCCTGAGGTAGAGTATTCAACCTTCCATCAATCCCTGAGGACTGATGCCTTTCCTTCTTTCTTCTAAGCAAAATCAAGGAAGGGAATTACTCCCAACTTCTCCTTGAGATACTCAAAAGTATCCTTAGGCAAGGGCTTTGTGAATATATCTGCCAACTGATCTTTAGTACTCACATAGTCCAACTTGACTTCTTTCTCTGCTACTTTCTCTCTTAGGAAGTGATACTTGATCTCAATGTGCTTTGTCTTTGCATGCATCACATGGTTCTTTGACATATTGATAGTGCTAGTGTTATCATAGTGAACAACAATAGGATAATCAATCTGAATTCCAAAATCCTTTATCATTTGCTTGATCCAAACAATTATAGAATAATTCAAGGCTACTGCAACATACTTCACTTCTGCTATTGACTAAGAAATACAAATTTGTTTCTTGCTTGTCCAAGTGACAAGTCTGTCACCAAGAAACACTACTCCACCTGAAGTACTCTTTCTTTCATCAACACATCCTACCCAATCTGCATCAGTGTACACATGAAGCTCAACATTTTCTGAATTAGGATACCATAGACCATAATCTATAGTGCCCTACAAGTATCTAAATATTCTCTTTACTACCATGAGGTGACTTTTCTTAGGTTCTGCTGCAAATCTTCCAACTATGCCAACTGCATTGGAAATATCAGGTCTAGTCTGAGTAAGATATATAAGTTTACCAGTTATAGACTTATACAATGTTATATCTACTGCTGGTGAGTCATCTTCTTTTGTAATCTTGCATCCAGTTATCATAGGTGTTCCTCTTGGCTTGCAATCATCCATCTTGAATTTCTTCAGTATCTCTTTCACATAGTTGGACTAATCAATAAAAATTCATTTTTCTGTCTTCTGCACATTTAGTCCTAAAAAGTATTTGATAGGACCAATCATACTCATCTCAAACTCATTTTGCATTTCTTTGGCAAATTCTACACTTAGTTTGTCATTACCTCCAAAGATAATTTCACCAGCAAATATAGCTACAAGTAGTAGACCTTTAGATGTCTCTCTAATGAATAGATTACAATCTATTGCTCCTTTCTTGAATCCAATCTTTGTTATATATCCATCTAGTCTCTAATACCAAGCTCTAGGGGCTTGCGTAAGTCCATAGAGGGCCTTCTTCAATCTGCATACCATATCAGGTATGTCTGATAAGGTGAATCCTTCTGGCTGTTCAATGTATATTTCTTCTTTCAAATCTCCATTTAGGAATGCTGACTTGACATCCATCTAATAAACTTTGAAGTTTTTGACTGCCACATAAGCTAGAAACAACTTAATAGCTTCTAATCTTCTCACAGGTGCAAATGTGTATGAATAATCGATGCCTTCTCTTTGCACATATCCCTTACATACTAACCTTTCTTTGTTTCTTACTATTATACCATCTTCATTCATCTTGTTTTGGAATATCCACTTTATTCCAATCACATTCTTATCACTAGGTCTTGGGACCAGTTCCCAAGTGTCATTCTTAACAATCTAATCAAGTTCTTCTTTCATAGCATCATGCCAATCTAAATCATTACATGCATCTTCAACACTTAAAGGTTCAATCTGAGATAGTAAACATACCGCTTCACTAGTAGCTGATTTCTTTGCTTGTGATCTTGTTAATACTTTTCCGCTCTGATCTCCAATGATGTCTTTCTTGGAATGATTTCTAGATGTAAACTTTGGAACTTTAGGTGATGTTGACTCATCAGCATTAGGAGTTTCTTCTTCACTTGTCTCAAGGTCATTAAATAACACATCAATACTATCAAACATTTCTTCAATAATTGTCTCACTAGTGGAGGGTCTGGGTTCTTCTTCAATCATGGGTGAGTAATCATGATATCTTTCTTGAACCATGAACTTTTCATCAATCTTAACATGAGCACTTTCAATGATCTTTTTCAATCTTAAATTGAAACATCTATAAGCTTTACTTTTAGTAGAGTAACCAAGGAAAATACCTTCATCACTTCTTGCATCAAACTTGCCTACTGCTTCATCCCTCTTGATGTAGCACTTCCTTCCAAATATTTTGAAGTATTTTACTATGGGAACATTACCAAACCATAGCTCATATGGTGTTTTATCAGCGCCTGGCCTTAATTAAATTCTATTGATGGTGTAGACTATTATATTGACCGCATCTCTCCAATAGGTGTGTGCAACTTTTCCTTCAATCATGATGGTGTGCATTGTATCAAGGATGATCATATTCCTTCTTTTTGCAATTCCATTCTGCTGAGGGGTTCTAGGTGCATTTAACTGTCTCTTTATGCCATGTTCTTCACAGTACTCATAGAATCTGTCAGAGGTGAATTCTCCTCCTTTATCTGATCTCAAACATTTTATCTTTAGTCTAGATTCATTCTCAACTTTAGCTTTGAATATTTTGAACTTCTCAAATTCTTATGACTTATCTTTCAAGAATGCAACCCACATCATCCTAGTATAATCATCAACAAACAAAATGAAATACCTTTCACCATAGTATGATCTTGTTTGAGTTGGACCACATAGGTCTATGTGAATCATATCCAACTTGTTCTCTGTTGAATTTTTCTTGCTCCTAAATAAATCTCTCACGGGCTTTTCCATTACACATTCCTTGCATATATTATCAACTAGCTTTACTATGCTAGGTAGATCCCTTACTTCCTTTACATTGCTTATTTTTACTATGTTATCAAAATTGATATGACATAGTCTTTTATGCCACAACCAACTGTCATCAACTTTAGCAACAAAACAACTTGCTTCTGAATTGAGTTGAAAAACATTACCTCTTGTCTTTGAGCCTGATGCAATCATAACACCATCCTTGTTGTTAATGATGCATTTGTCATCTTTAAACTCCAACTAATATCCTTTTCCAAGTAACTATCCAACACTGAGAAGGTTATGTTTCAAACCATCAACATATAGAACATCATCAGTACTATTCTTTCCATCCAAGGTGATGGCTCCTCTACCAACTATTGGTTTAGGAATGTTGTCTCCAAATCTAACCATACCACCATTGTATTTTTCCAAATGAAAAAATATGTCTTTATCACTTGTCATGTGATGTGAACAACCATTATCTATAATCTAGTCTATTCTTATGTCAGCTTGTGAAATCAATGCTAGCTCTTGTCCCTTTTTATCATCTTTGTGATTTGTCTTGTTATTCATTTTGTCTACAATAGCAATGAATCCAATTTCTTCTTCACCGGATTCATCATCTGAAACTCCATCTCCAGCATAGTAGCATTTCTTAGAATACTTAGGCTTGTAATCCTTTTTGAACTTTTTAGCTCTAGTAGGACACTTAGATGCAAAGCGACCGATCTTATTACATGAAAAACACTTAAATGGTAATTGACCTTCATATTTTCCTTTTCAGACTTTCTTTTCTCTTTTGGAAATCATAGCAATAAAATCATCTAGTGTTTTCTCTTCATCATCATCATCAAAATTACCAGAAGTGTTTGTAGATTTCTTACCATGAGCTGTTGCTTTGAAGGTTGTTTCACTCTTTGGTTCTGTCTTCAATCTTGAAATCTCAAAAGCTGAGATTTTTCTGATCAAGGTCTCTCTCTTGAAATTAGATGTAAGCTGCATGGTCTCATCAAGGATGTTGATCTTTCTCTCATATTCAGGAGTGAGAGTAGTCATTAACTTGTCCATAATGTCCTCCTATGAAATCTCTCCACCATTGTTTCTGATTCCAACTACTGCTTCATTTATCCTTTGATTATAAGCTATGATGTTTTCTTCAGGAAGCATCTCCAATGAATTGTTTTTTTTTCTTCCATGTCTTTATGCGCACATCCTTTTCTTGTTTGTCTCCATCAAATATGTCTTCTAGGTGTTTCCATATTTTGTGGGTTGTATCTACCTTTTTTATTTCTGAAAACTCACCATCAGATAGGGCACTGATAAGGGCTTCTTTAGCAATAGCATTCTGATGAAATAATTCCTTTTTCTTCTCAGTAGCATCATCCTTTGTGAGGTCTTCCAAGGAAGGGATCTTGACTGCTTTGATAGCTACATCAAAAACTTCAAAAGCAATGCACTACAAATGAGTCACCATCTTGTTCTTCCAATCAAGCTAATTCTCTCAATCAAACTTAGGACTTTCTTTCATGAAGTATTCCATCTGATCAACCTCAAGCTATTAAAATTTCTCTCTAAGGCACTTGGCTCTGATACTAATTGTTAGGAATAGTCCCAAGAGATAACTGAGAGGGGGAAGGGGGTGAATCAGTTATCTACAAGTTTTAATTCTTTATCCAATTAAGTATACTTAAACATAAAGCATAAACACAATGAAAGAACACATGAACACAACACCAATATTTTGGTTATGGGGAAACCCAAATAGGTAAAAACCCCGGTGGGAATTGACACCCACTAATATTCTACACTAGTGTATTATGATCCTTGTTAGAATATCCTTAACCTTGTTAGGAGTTTCTTTACAATATATTTAGTACAGTAGACCTGGTCAAGGGTCGAACCCTATTAGGAGTCTTTTACAATTGTCCCTGTTAGGGGAGAGGACACACTGTCCGAGAGCTCACTGCTCAAAGGGGCGAAGGCTACAACCTTCTGAATAACAGATACACACTATATCTAGATCTTGGTGAACTGCGCTTTGACCTATTGTCTAGATTAGTTCTAATGTATAGCATAAATACTTTACTTAGTCACATAGACCTTCTTCTGATGGCTCAACACTTCGCACACTCTACTCTGCTCTGCTTAATCAACCATGAACCACACTCAAGCAATCACAAATGACTGCCTATAAATATCTTTCCTCTAAATGATATAATCAAGTCAGCCTATTAGAACCACCTTGAAATCATATTAGAGAAATCGTAACAAACTCCAATAAACATTCTGTTAGCTCTACTATGCACGCAACATATTCTAGGACTTGTCCAGTAAGATAATTGTAGACGCATGCTACACACTGTCAGCTCTACCAAAACAACTGGATCTTTCTCCTCAAGCTGAATTACTTCATGCACTCTTAACTAAACATCAATAACTCTCCTCTAAGCTTAAATCCAAGGGTACATACCCATAGGATAGGCACAACTCCAGAACCAATAAAATATCTATCAGCTCTTTTGAATAAAGACAAGAAACTGCTACTAGCGAATAGTGACTGCATAACTTCACTTATACTGATTATCAAACTATGCATCCATAACTAAAACATCACTAACATGTCTTCAACATATATCCAAGCACACAAGGCTCCATGATAACTGTACGGACAACTATACACAGAACACTATCTGCTACTCTGTCAGGAACACTGCTGACACAAGCTGTTGTATAACTATCTGTACTAACAGTAACCTTTGCGCCCATGATATCATGTTGATATCATGTCCATGCTTCATATATTGAAATCTTACTTCATAAGACTTCCACGCATGCTACTTTCCATATGTTTTCATCAATGACAAACATACAGTCAGTACTGGCCTGCTGGCAAATCTCCAACATGTTGTCATAAGTTTAGAAATTGTGAATGTTTTCATTACTTTACATAACCTGTATGGGTTATGAGGAAATATTTATATTTGAGTCCCAAATGCCTAAAATCCAATAGTGCAAGTTGTTTGAAGGCCCCACTGTTGTTGCACATGATTTTCTGGGACAGTAACAGACAAGTTTTGTTTATTTTATTGTTAATGTTTCTTTGAAATGATTGATTTATCTTATTTTTTGGATTCTTTTTTAAATTATTTTATCATGGTTAATTTAGATTATAATAAATTGATTCTCGTTTGTTATTTTTATGCTATTTTATTGTGGATTTTCCTCATGATGTTACGTGTAAGACAATCAATATCAACAATGGGAAAGAACAGGAGAGGAAGGATTGAACAATGAGAGGCAACAAAGGAAAGACAAAGGGAGCATATGAGGAGATTATGTGAAGGTATGTCATCTAATGCACCTAATGAAAATTATGAACATTCAACAATTGAAATTGATATGATGAATGCACCAAATCAAAATGATCAACATACACCAATTCAAATGCATGATATGAATCCACCTAATGAATGCGATGAACATAGACCATTTGAAAATGATGTAATGAATTCACATGTTAATGAAATTGAATAATATCTACCATTTGAATTTGATGCGATTAATGCACATAATGCACCAATCTTAACACCTCCTAGAATAATTCGTAGAAAACCAAAGTTTCTAATAGACATTGATGAAAATATTTTGAGGCCAATGCATGATAAAAAATTTTGAGAGAACTTGTAGAAGAATGGTTTTAATAATTTGGAATAACTATTTTGAAAACTTAAATCAAAGTGGAAGATGCCAATTAGTTGTTGAGATGATTAAAAATCTGAAATTTAGAGAGACAATGAAAATTTTGGGGTTAAGAACTTCTGAAAATAATAGTGAAAGAACCATTGTGAGAAATGTTTTTGATGCATACCAATCCATTGGTTTGAAATCATGCTCTAAAGATGCTAATGTTACTCGTCGTGTCCTCACATCAACCATAATGGGAAAGGAAATGACAAAATCTCGTTTAATAAGTAGAACAAGCAAATCATTAAGGATAAGTAGAACCGCATTACACCATGCTTTAGATAGGCGAGAGAAATTTGAGGATCCTAACAATAATTCTCTTTGGGCATTCTCGGGTAGACTCCCACACAAGGACAAGGTTGTTGTTGATGCACTAAGAACATTAATTGAGAAATATTGGCATGAAAACATAAGGGTTTTAGCCAACCAAAGATATGTTGTTAGAAGGTGAATTGGAATTAAAAATCCTGAGCCACATCCAAAACACTACTTAGATGTGACACAAACACAATTTTATGAAAGGTTTCTTCAAATCTTTCCTCGGATTAAAATTAGTCAAAGATTTTTTGAGATGACAAAACCATTGTATGTTAAGATTAATCATACACGTACTACATGTTGAGTTTTCCATGTATTATGAGATTTATCACTATATATGTGGTACTTTGAATGCTAACAATGTTTTACAGGAATGTGGTCTACAAGCACCTCCTAAGTCACCGAGACACTTCATTTCAAGTGTACTCTATAAATGAGATGATGGGTGCATTTATTATAAGATGATTTGTTTGAAATGATTTTTTCCTACATGTGGTGGTTTGCAAAAGTTGCATAGATTCTTACATCTCGATAACACACATGAAATTGGGCAAGAACTAGTTTCTTTTGGAAAATGCAAGTCAATCACATATGGTGTTAAGAGAGTGTTAAGAGAGTATCACTTCTTTATCAATGATGATTGTACACATTCCTCAAAGTTTGTACAAGGATGCTTTAAATTTTTCTATGACAGTTTAAGGGAAAGAGGTATAAAATACAACCAGCACTTAATATGGTCAGACAATTGCACCTCACAATTCAAGAATACAAGGATGTTCTACTAGTTGACTAGGATGCATGTGACAAGTGGTGTGCAACAATTTTAGAATTTCATTGAGGCAAGTCATGGGAAGGGAGAGCATGATGGTGTGGGAGCATGTGTGAAAAGAGCTCTTACCAGAGAGGAATTGAAGTATGAAGGTGGTGCAGTGTTAATAGATGGAGAAACAATTATGCAATGGTGTAATTCTACGATGGGACCAGGTAATGTAGGTAAGTTTATGGTTTCCAGATTTTTTTGGTTAATACATGAATCTAACATTGAAAACTATTTAGATTGTTGTACACTTACATGATCAAGTGACATGCATTCATTTAGAAGTTCAAATGCAACATCATTAGTTATTTATACTAGACAAATTGCATGCTTTTTCTCTTCGTGTATGCATTTTTTGTGGGATGAACTTTAATCAAAAGAGTGGGTCAACCAATGGTCTTATAGACCTTTGCAAACCCTAGATACATATCAACTTCCTTGAGCACTAAAAATGAACCAGATGGAAGCATCAATGGATTTTGACCATGTATATGACCTAGTTGAACCAAGTAATTTATCAATTTATTACTTAGTGAATTCTTTTTATCATCTTGTATGCATTTTAAGGTCAATTTATTAGTTCTTTATGTTGATTTTGGTATTAACTTATAGCCTTCTACTAAATGCAGGTCATGTATATGCAATCATTGCAAATGAGAACAGTGAAGAAGGAACAAATTAATTTTTGTGTCGTCGTATTGAGGCCAAAAAGAAATTGACAACTACAGTCACTGATGGAGAGAGTATTGAGTACTCAATAGGTTCCGTTGTTGTGACAAGCACATGGTTTAGAAGGTAACATTTTTGTGTCGAGTTGTATTGAGACCACTTAAAATCAATTTATTACACTTTGTATTGATATTGGCATTAACTAATTTTTGTAATAAAATGCAGGTACCCTATCAAGAATTCTAATGCCTAGTTGTTTGAGGACTTTGAGACACGTAGACATATTCTTCATTACTCTAACCTTCTTGTTGCAACAAATATTCAATTGATTAAATATCATGGTAGACCTCTTAACAATAATTTGTTTAAAGTTCGTGAATCTTACCACGAGGCAATACTTGACACAATAAGGGTTAGAGTTGATCCAAAAGGTTCACTTAATTGATTTTGGGCCATAAAGATGAAAGATTCTACAATATGGTAGAATGATTTTGACAATTTGTATATGATTCTATGTGCATATGAGCTATAATGTGCATATTTAGATGCCAAATTTTGTATATAAAAACAACAATCAATTGTAATGTGCATATTTAGATGCCAAATTTTGTATATAAAAATAACAATCGACTATAATGTGCATATTTAGATGCAAAATTTTGTATATATAAACAATAATGAGCTTCATCATGTGTATTAGATGCAAAATTTGAAATATTAAAGTGCCCATGGGGCTAATTTGCAAATATTAAGAGCCCACATTTTGTATATCCTAATTTGTACCATTTGATTATAAATACATATTTAATTTTGTATCCTTACATTTGTATCATCTTAATGTCATGTAAAGTGCAAAACATTGTGATTCCTTACCATGAATTTTGTATCCTTATATTTGTATCATATTAATTTTGTATTGTCTTAATTCCATGTACATTTGTATTGTCAAATGATGTAATAGTTGGAGTCATTGAGTCAAAATTGGTCAAATGTGTCCAAAGTAAAATGGTGATTCCCTAGGGTGAAGGGATAGTGTTGAAGGATTGCATCCTGGCACTGAACGGTATGCGCCATTAGGTCTTATTGGGAGGTTAAATTCTATTAACAACCCCATTCCACCCACGGAGTCACTAGAACATTCGTGACCATGCCGGACCAAAGTGTCCCCAAGGTACACTAAGCACGATTGGGCAGTGATCTTTCGAAACTCGTATCTCAAACCCTGTGAGAGGTATTGGAAAATTGTGAGATGCTACAAGACCATGTTTCTAATTCCAACAATAACCTCTCTCTATTCTGGGAGATTTGAATTTTTCTGAATTTTTCATGCCAATCTCTCTTAACACCAACACTTGCAGTGAGGGTCAGTTGAAAGTTGTGTCACTGGGTTTCTTCCAAACCGTTCGTCTTGGCACCGAATGATCTGAGCCATTAGCTCCAATATGGTGGTTAAATTCTAGTGACAACCCCATTCTTCCCACTTAGTCACTATAACGTTTGTGACCATGCCGGACCAAAGTGTCCCCAAGGTGCACTAAGCAGGATTAGGCAGCGATCTTTCGAGGCTCATATCTCAGACCTTGTGAGAGGTATCAAAAAATTGTGAGATGCTACAAGACCATGTTTTTGAGGCCTACAATAACCTCTCTTCATTTTGGGATATTCAATTTTTTTAAAATTTGGTATGCCAATCTCGCTTGACCCCAAAACTTGTAGTGAGGGTTAGTTAAAAGTTGCACCACTGGGTTTCTTCCAAATAGTTCATTCTGGCACCAAACGGTCTATGCCATTAGCTCCATTTGAACAAGTAAACTCTAGTGACAACCCCAATCCACCCACTTAGTCACTAGAACGTTTGCGACCATGACAGACCAAAGTGTCCCCAAGGTGTACTAAGCATGATTGGGTAGTGATCTTTTGAGGCTCATATCTCAGACCTTGTGAGAGGTATTGGAAAATCATGAGGTTTCTGAGGCCTACAATAACCTCTCCCCATTCATGGATATTCACATTTTTTTGAATTTGGTATGCTAATCTCGCTTGACGCCAAAACTTGTAGTGAGGGTTAGTTGAAAGTTGCACCACTGGGTTTCTTCTAAATCATTCATCCTGGCACCAAACAGTATGCGCCATTATCTCCGGTTTGGTGGGTAAACACTAGTGACAACCCTTTTTTGACCACTTAGTCACTAGAACATTTGTGACCATGCCGGACCAAAGTGTCCCCAAGGTGCACTAAGCACGATTGGGCAGTGATCTTTCGAGGCTTGTATCTCAGACCTCGTGAGAGGTATTGAAAAACTGTGAGATGCTATAGGAACATGTTTATGAGGCCTACAATAACCTCTCTCTATTTTGAGATATTCAAATTTTTTTGAATTTTGCATGCCAATCTCGCTTGATGCCAAAACTTGTAGTGAGGGTCAGTTGAAAGTTGCACCACTGGGTTTCTTCCAAACCATTAGTCCTGGCACCGAATGGTTTGCGCCATTAGCTCATGTTGGGCAGGTAAATACTAGTGACAACCTCCTTTTGACCACGGAGTCACTAGAACGTTCATGACCATGCCGAACCAAAGTTTCCCCAAGGTGCACTAAGCACCATTGGGTATGTCGGTGAATGTTCTAGTGTGTCAAGAGGCAAAGTGGGACCATTCCTAGGGTAAACCTACCCAACCAAATGTGATAGAAGCATAGGTTTGTGTCCATAATTAACAGATTTTTCTACTCCAAGTTGGTTATACAAGGGACGGTAGGGTAGGTTGGGTCCTATGTGTCCTAAATGTGTTAGGGTTCTATGGACCATTTTGGTTTGTAATAAAGGCTACATGTTCAAATCTGGTTGAAGGGTCAATAATAGACTACTAATTAATGTTTTGAGTTCTTGGGATGATCACATTTCAAGATAACCTTCAAACCTTATTGAATGCTCTGAAAGTTATTTGGTTTAGTTTTCAATCCTTTTATATTGATTGATTACATTTTGTCACTATTTTCTCAATAATAGTTTGACAAAATCTTGATGTAGAAGCATCATTTCATGAACGTGCTTATTGATTCTCATGGAATGATGTGCCTTTGACATGTATAATAGAGTTCTAACCTGATATATTGCAGAAGAGTTGATTTGACAAGGTGATCATTGGATTTGTGAAGTGAACTTTGAAGGATTTACTTGGTTGAGAGCATCAGATACACATGAATAAAATGTAGCACATAAAACATGAATTCACTTAAATGATGAATTACACATGTGAACACATGTAGTACATAAAGTGTACACAAAAAAAAAAAATTAAGTCATGAAGCATACATTTAGCACATAGATTATGAAGCATACACATAAATTCACTTAATTCATGCACGTAGCACGTACACATGAATTTAGGCTATGAAGAATGTACTTGAATACACATGAATATACTGAAGGCATAAATCCTACACATGAGTACATACACACAAGCATATTTACATACTAACAATGAATGAATGAACACACGATTAACAAATTGGATCGAATATCAAGTTTCATATATATCAAAATAAACAATAATTTTGTACATATAAAAAAAATGGCATACGTGCCAAATCAATAATAGAGTTACAAAAATATGGCATCGACTATGTCAAGGTTGATATATACAATAAAAATGTTGAATATATACAAAATTTGGTCATTCAATAACCACAACTAGATCTGTATATCTCAATCAATATCTATGACTCTGTTGGATCATCGAATTTGAGCATCTTCAAAGCAGTAGGTGTCTCACTAGGTGTCTGCACTCAAATGCTAAATTAGATATATTTTCTCAAAATAACATCCAAATAACTAAATACTGGATTGTAATTTGTTGGCAGTTGAATTGTTGGTTACCTCATCTCTTTCTTCTATAATTGGGTCATTCTCTAAAGCTGATGGTCCCATATTACGTGAGTTTGACTCCTAACAAAATGTAAAGGTAGAGGATCCATGGGAGGTTGTGAAGAGGGTTGTAACAGGTAAAATAAAATTAATACAAGTTAATAAAATATATGTCAGGAATCAGTAAACAAATTATAAAATTACATCTACTCATATCTAAACACATATGTTTAACATGTATATAGAAAAAATGCATACCGAAACCTTAGATGGCTCTCCTATACTCTTAGGAGGCATCACCACTGATGAGGCAACTACGACCAATTCCTGTATGAACAATCATAACATATGTCATATTCATAGAGGAAGGATTTCTAAGAGATTTAAAATGGTCAAGAATGCAATTGAAAGTAAATATAAAAATGTTACCTCTTCTCTCTCTCGAACATCAACAACATCAGTGCATTCATTAATTCTATAAAACTCAACTATTTCTATATATAGAAAAAATAAGTCACATGTGCATTCATCAATATAGACTACAAGTACATGTTTAATCATGAATAATACATTTCAACAAATAAACTTATATTCTATTGAATTACCTTTTGTAGTTTGGGTCTCCTCGAGGATTTCTTTCTCTTTCCCGGTGTCCTCAAGTCAGGTGAGGTACCCTAGCAAAAAAAAATTAACATAAGATAAACAAATATGATATCGCATGGGTTCAATTAAAATTGCAAACAAGAGATGTGTAAAATATTATACCGCAAAGCTTTCAAAACCAAAGTCAATGGTAGAAAGGGTGATATCATCAAGTTTGGAAATCTGAGCAGCCGAAAAGCCCTATAAAACACTAAATAAATATGCATATATTAACAAAATATATTTTGAAACATACATATTATTCTATTTTAAGGAATATTTTAAAATAATTATCTCATGTGTCAAAGCTACACATGTACGTCTACTCGAACGAACACTATGTGGTGTGCTCGTATCACCTGTTGCACCCTACAATGCATATTATTCATGTATCAATTTAAATTATTCTCTAAATAAAAAATTATTTACTTTTATAAGATTTAGGTGATTAATTAATAACATGTCAAAACAAAAATAAACAAACTTGTCTTTTCTCTCTAGAAAATACCATCGTCATCAAGTCATTTGTGAGGGTTGCATCCTCAATAGTGAATGCATGGCATCTACCCCCGCAATTTGTACATGAATGAGATGACGAACCATCCTCATTCGCATCAGTATCTACCCCAACACATAGACCCTCACAATTGGGGCACATATGCTCAATGGGTTGGGCTGATCCAAATGGTGCATCTGATGACAATGGAGGTGGCGAAGGTGTTGATGCAAATGGTGCATCTGATGACAATGGAGGTGGCACAAGTGTTGATCCACCCTTTGCTCTGACAAATTGTGTGTCATGATCAGTGATGACATCAGTCAATGATGTGGATGCATGAAGGGTCTGTAAATCTATGGACTCCTTCATAGCTATTGGGACCGCAACATGAACCATGGGTTTTTTAGCTAGATGCCTCCTATGTTGTGGTTGTACCACCCTACAAGCCCCAAGTCTATCTTGCACAGAGCCTCTCCCTCTACCCTAGAACTTTCGGATGTCAAAGTAATTTGAATTCTCACCGAGGATAAACTCACAATATAGCTTTCTCAAGAAATATAGAAGCACCTCCCAATTATTACAGGGTGCTTGGTCAAAGACCACATACCACATGTCCTAAAAAGATGCTTTCATCCTATTGTGAATACACCAATTTATAGAAAATCGAGTCATATTTAGTTCTAGGGTGTTACCAGTACTAGGATTGGTAAAAAGAGCACATATATCACTTTTAAGAATGGCCTTCTTTTTCACTTCATCATATGACAAGCCATCCACATAAAATGATCGACACCTATCCCTCCATGAACCCCATTTGGTAACCTCTCTAGAAACCTCATTTGCACTATTGGCCATTCTTTCTAGCATCGAGGCAAGGGTTGAGTGGTGGTCAAGACTAGAGGACGTCAACCTATTGACCAATATAGAAATGTGGGCACTATTATGTGCAAGACATTTTATGATATCATCTTGTGTGGCATCTACATGATCTAATGGAGGACATGGAGGGTTTACGAGTGGCGGTGGTAGTGGCGATGGTTGTGGAGGAGGATTTTGTGGTTGTGTTTGTTGCTCGTGTTCAATATTTTCTTCTGTTGCTTGTGCATGAGGTCTTTGTTTTCTTTTTCATTTTGGGGAATTCTTTGTAGAATCTGACATCAATTTTTTTAAAAAAAACATAAATCAATTAAAAAATTCTACTTCAAATAAAATACAAACAAAAACATTTGAAACACTAAAATCTTACCTTTTCGACGAGGTGTCATTATTGTGAATCGATGAAAAATGCAAATAGAACCAAAACACACTTGCGTTATGAAGAAAAATGGCTTCCTCAATTGACTGTTCCTTCGTTTATGGTGTTGGAAATGGTCCAAAGCTGCGAGTTTTGAGGAATATAATGTTCCTCAAAACCCGTACACGTTTTGAGGTACTATTGGCATTTTTTAATATTTTTGGCTAGGCTTGGTAAAACCAAGCCTAGCATGATTTTGAATTTTGTATAACCTGCACAGGTTATGAATTTTTTTAATTTTTTTATGTAGCCACTAAATTGTCCACCATCTTGGTGCACTTACCCCAAAATGCAATAGTCAAGCTCAAAGGGAGGGTTCATGAATGACATCACCTTCGAATTTGAAGGGTAGTAAATAAGATATTTGTCCCTTATTTCAGGATAATAAATGACTTAGATTGGGATTTGGACACATTTTTTATCTCCCTCTCTTACCATTGAGAGATTGCGATAGGACACATCTTGACAATTCAGGGAAATCGATGTTCGATATCTGAAACCCTACATAAAAGACAAGCATGTATAAATATATAACAAATAATTGTAGGGATCGACCAATCATGTGGATCTCACAAGAAAGTAATTACGACTTCGTCCCTCAACCATATTAGGCACATCAAACTGAAATATAAAACTTACACGCCAACCATACACATTCAAGTATGGGGTCAATAAAACCATAAACATAAATATACATAATATGAAATCTATCTGAGGATTTGACACACATATGAAAAGTGGCCTATAAGAGTCTAGTCAATTAAACTGAAAAGAAAACTATGGGAAGGGTATTACAAATGTGATGGTATAGCTTTATTTATTATGCTTTACATAAATCATGATTTAGAGCTCTATTGATTATTTATTAGATAGCTTTTAGATCTAGACTTGTGGTTGGGTTAATTGGGGTTTACAATAAGATTCAGTATTCAACATACACATTTTGGCGCTCCTAGCGAAACCCTTTTTCTATTTTTCTAATCGCTTGTGTGAGTTTTAAGTATTCTTAGTAGTGTATAAAAATTAGATGTCTAACTATTCTAAATGATAATTTAATTATTCTAAGATTAATAAATCAAACTAATTAGCAAACAACAATGAAGAATACACTAAAAATGAAGCTAAAACAAGGTTTTACCTTCACCTACCATGTAGCTTGTCTCCATTGTCCTCCTATGCTCTAATTTCTTGGATGTGTTGAGGTCTCATATTTCCAATTTGAAGCTCCTTCCCCAAGATGACACCAAAGTGTGGAGATTCATGATGAATGTATGCAAAACTAGCCTAATACTCAATTATGCAATTAAATGGATAGTGTGGAATGTTCACAAAATGATATGAATATGCTTGATTTTTCTTGATAATGGATGCTTGGATGCTTAGAATGCTTGATTGCCTATTGCTTGATTGCTTGAAAATCACTATTCACTATTAGCTCACAAAGGGAAAATGAGGCTCCTTTTATAGAGTTTTGGAGGATCTAAGCCTAGGTGGCACAATCCTACGGTGGAGAATGAAAGGTGGAAGATCCTAGGGCTAGGATTGACTTGGTTGAAGGAGTTGAGAGAAAGGGGGATGTAGTTGGAATGTGAGAGGAAGAATAGGGATGATGTTCCTCTCACATTGACATGGAAGAGAAGGTGGAAAGGAAAGACACATGTCAAGTGTCTCACAAAGACCAAAGAGATAAAGAGGGAGAGACATTTTCCTCAATAGGACTCTTGGTACAAGTATCCCATGAGTCACCTTTGACCCTTAGAGGTGACTCGAGAAGCCCCTTAGGAATAGGGAATGTCTCTTGACTTGGTTTGAGAGAAGACATGTGGTCATCAGACCAAGTCTTATGAGGCCACATAGCCCTTAAGAATAGGACATGTTTGGGTGAGGATAATTATCAATAAATAATTAATTATTATTATTTATTTTATCCAAAGTGATGTGTCAAGTGACTAGGTTTATGAGGTGGACTAGGGGACTTAGTCATATTTAGTGAGTGTGTATTTAATTAAATCACTTTAATAAGACTAATTTGAGGACTTAGGATAGAGGAATAAACTATAGTGAATTTACTAAATAAATTGAATAATCTATTTAATAAATAGAGGAAATTAATATTAATTAAATAATAAATATTTAATTAATTCATCAAGTCAATATCAATTAAATAATAAATATTTAATTAATTAATGAAGCTATTTTTAAGTGTATACAAGTAGTTACATGTCATATCTATCTATACAACTACTTGACTTGCACATTTGACACCCTTATCTACACATTTGATTTATATATTAAGGTTTATAATATGATTTAATATTCAACATACGCACATGGATTTGTCTAATAACCATTTCAATTCATCTAAGGAAGTAATGAGGTTGTCCTTACATTTTGACCCGAGGGCATTTGTAAGTAAAGTGCATTTTCATGTTGTGATTTCCAATATTCTTGGTTGTATTATCATACTTCTAGATGTGTTAAAGTATACGATTGTTTGATATACTTTATTCCTTTCTAGTATTAAATTTGTTTAGCTTAATATTTTAATTAATGTTTGGTTTCCATGAAGTTTAATTAATTATTTTAATTAAAAGGAAAAGCAATGACAAATAGATGCAATGTAATCTATTTATGTTACTCAAAAAAGTATAAGTGCTAATTAATGAATATACAATCAAAGCTTACCAAATGAACTCAAAAAATATTAAACTAGTAGTCGCATGCTTTTGTGCATGCAACGATAAGCCGATAGGTTTTATTTTTAATTTGATATAGATTTATTAAGGAAATGTTTGTCACAGATATGTTGCAGCTTGTAGGATTTGGTTATGTGTGGTTGGTGGTGTGAATATTAACCTAGAGTTGAGGTTTTTCCACTTGTATACCCCCTTAAATTAGAAACAAATATTTGAAAGAATTTTGTTTGTTAAATGAATGAAGAAATCTAAATTGACCCAAAAAAAAAATAGTGTCATGTGGCAGAAATCATACCCAAATTTTTGAGATAAATATAATGTAAAATTGAATTCTAAAATTTGAATCCATAAATTTTAATTCCCATACATACAAAATAGAAAATTTGTTTTCAAGTTTGACATGCATAAAGCTTGAATTTGAAAGAAATGCATAATGAGAGTTAATTACAATCTTCATCAAAAAAATCTGATTTGTTTTCCTTGATAATTGATGAATTGTGGCAAAAGATTTGGCTTTTATTATTTTGCATTTTATGCGAGGATATGTACACAATGTGAGAATAATTTCCCATATAAAAATTTAAATTTCTAAGCTAAATATAATGTAAAATTGAATGCTAAAATTTGAATCCATAAATTCTAATTGATATACATAAAAAATAGAAAAATTGTTGGACATGCATAAAGCTTGAATTTGAAAGAAATGCATACATAACCTTAAATACAATCTTCATTAAAAAAATATGATTATAATATTAGTCACCTTTGGAGGATTTTAATCTCTCAAATGATTTTAATCCTTCTTGAACACAGATAAAAATAAATTGAGACACAAGGATCTACTAATAGAGATTTAATTACGATAAAATTGAGAAAAATTACTTTAATAATATTATTACTTTAATATTAAATTATTTTATTTTTTAAATATAAAATTCTAAAAATTCTAAAAGTAAAAATATATTATACATTTCTTTTAAAAATGAAACTTTAAAAAGAAAAGTAAAAACTTATTATACAATCCTTTAAAAACTAAAATTAATTTCTTAATTATATTTTCTTTTCAAAAAAGAATCTTTTATTATTATTTTTTTATGGGTATAAAAAGGCTTCTTTTATTGTTATGATATGTTCATTAATAAATTTTAAGTAAATCAACTTCAAAATCTAATATTAGAGCACAACTAAATTAAACTAAAAAATTGAACTAAAAATCAAAATAGAATTATACTCACATTTTTAATTTACTTATTCAATGTAGAAAAAATTGTCTAATTGCATAGACATTGCAAATCAAAATATGAAAATCCAAGCCATTATATACCTACTTTTTTAGGATTTTTTATAAGCTCAAGAAAAAGTAGGGAAAAGTAAAGGAAAGTTTATATTTCTAATTCATTTGGTGAACTATGAATTAGATAAGTTTCTATTTTGTATTCTAGAATTGTTTATTAATTTTCAACTAAAAATAGGAAAAAAAAATGCAGCCAGAAAAGAAAATTATTTGACAACTGTATGATCATTAATGATATGTAAAAGAATTATGATAATGATATATAACATTCTCACTAAAGCTCATGTTTGACTATATTTAGAGAAGGATTACATAAAAATAATGAAGCTATTACAATGTAATTCATGCTTAATCAAAATATCTTTTTCTAACTAAATTTACTTACCAAGAATTTGTTGCTACTCAAACAAGTTAAACAAATATTTTTAGGTAAGAATATATAAATTAGACAATATCACTTGGTTGAATTAGTCTATCTAAGATTAAATTTGTGATGAGGGAAACCAAAGAGAAAGACAAAAACTAAGGTAAGAAAAATACACATTATAAGTGTAGCATCTCCCTCAATACATTTTCACTAAAATATGAATCTTTAAGAGAAAACAATCAAATTTAGAGCAAGAAAAAATAACAATTATTAGTGCAGGTGCTTTCTTGAAATATTTTAACTAAATCTTCATCCACAAACAAATAATAATAAAAGTATAAAGAAGAAACATAAATTATGAATGTAGCTTCTTCCCCGAATTATTTTCATTAGAGCTTAAATCTGTAAAGAAAATTTAAAAGTTAAAAAACTAAGGCTGGAAAAAAATAAAAAACAACAGAACAATTACCATGTCTCCCTAATTTTGGTGTAGTTTTTAATAATCGAGCAATTTACCTACCAAACTAAAGCTGAATTGACCTTCGAATTCTTTAGAAAGACAAAACTAAGGTAAGAAAAATACACATTATAAGTGTAGTGTCTCCCTTATGCATTTTCACTAAAATATGAATCTTTAAGAGAAAACAGACAAATCTCGGATAGGAAAAAATAATGATTATCAATAGAGATGTTTTTTTAACTATTTTGAGTAAATCTTAATCCACGAAAAAATAATAACAAAAATATAAAGAAGAAACATAGATTATGAATAGCGGCTTCCCTAAATTATTTTATTAGAACTTAAATTTGTGAAAAAATTTCCAAACAGACGGCTGACATCCTTTTTAATTTGAACTGGTTGTTCAATGAGTAAATGCAAAACAAGTTGAAAATAAAATTTTAGCATTCAACAGAATGACATGAGAAAATTATCTTCCAAACAAAAGATTGCGATCAGTGTAAGTGATCATGATGGCTGATAAGATTTCCAAGACGAAATACAAAATCTGTGACATTATAAGAAATCTATTACGAGATCGAAGTTTAAAAGATTTACAAGCAACCCACAATAAATCCCTTATAAAACAAATTGAGTTATATTGCAACATCATTTAAGACCTCCTTATATTCCTTCAAGAGCTCTAATGAATACCATATTTCACAACCAAATAATTCTTATTCATACTAAAAAAAATTAGATTTCAATAAGTCCCCAAAAAATAGAGATAAGCATAAGGGAAAATAAGGTAATTTACTATTTCTAATTTCATAATGGGATAGTTTAAGCCTCTAAAATAGGGAACAATAAGGAAATTTGCTATTTCTCATTTCAGAGTCAGAAAATAAAAACTTTCCGGAAGACTGACAATTATCCGACAAGAAAAAGTCATTTCCAAAGCCTATCAGTTTAATAATAATTAATAATAATAATAATTAAAGAGGTGAGTCCTAGACATGTCAAAATCGGGTAAAACAAATTAAAATAAAATAAAGTAAAATAATTAAACATATATAACTGAGCATGTTTCAAATTAAGCATTTTTTTTTAACCAATAATGATGAGGGGATTGCTTAAAGTTAGTGTCAAATTCCTACAGCAATGGAGATTAATTTACTTGATCTATTTACAATTTCTATTTAGGGATGTCCATGCATTTAAAAACTCGCATATCTATATAAAATAAGTTACGTTTGAGAATGGCATATGAGGATAATTGAATAATTATGTGTATTAATAATAACGTAATAATTAATGTAGAATATAATATTAGAAAATAGAGATGAGGATTGAAATTGATTGATTAATAATAAAAAAAATTAATTGATAAGATAGTATTGAAAATTAAATTAATCTATTAAGAAAAAATAGTAAAGAAGAAATTAATTAACCAATTAATAATTAATAAGGGATATACAAAATTAATGGATTAATATACTTGATCTATTTACTTATTACATTTGGACATATACTTATTACCTTTAGGTATGTCCCTACATTTGAAAATTTGTGTATTTATATATATAATAAGTTACGCTTAGAAAGACATTTAAAGATAATAGAGTAATTATGTGTATTAATTAATATTAGAAAATAGAGATGAGGATTGAAATTGATTGATTGATTGATTGAATCAGTTTATATTAATATAATTATGGCGGCTAGTCCACTTTGGTTTTAAAAAAATAAATAAATAGTATTCAAAATTAAATTAATCTATTAAGGTGGTTCAACACTTAGTATGTTGGTTAAGTGGTGGTGTTGTTGTCTCCCATTGTGATCCAAGGCTTGTGCCTTTGTTGATCCAATGTGTGGTGTACTAGTTACATGATCAATTTAGTGATGGCCTCATTTAGGTGTAACATTAATATTTATGAACATTTTTTTGTACCACACTATAGTTATTAGTCTACTAGTTAGTACTATCTATCTGTATTTTTTAATCAATATAACATTGATTGAATTTTTTTAATAAATTTGACTTTTTTATCTAGAGTAGATTCTATGTAAATAATTAGCACATTAATTCTAATATGAATGACAATTGATGTTGAGGAATAGTCATTATATAAATCTTTATGTAAATAATTAGCACATTAATTCTAATATGTATGACAATTTATGTTGAGGAATAATCATTATATAAATCTTTTAGGCACAATTTTAAGTAATTATTTATCTTAATTTATTATTCAAATTTTAAGAACACGTGATCTTATATAAATAATGAGTTGGAAAAAATCTTTTCCTTTAATTTTGAAATAATTATAATAAAATTAAAAAATATAAACTACAATTATACAACCACCATATATTAATAATACAACCAAAACATAATTCTTTTAAGAATAATAAAAATGATTGCTAAAAAAACACCAAAAATTTAATAATCACATGGCCAAACATATTGCTTTTAAGAATAATAAAAATGAGACTCATTATAAAGTACATTCACCCCACGTCCCCATAGAGTTTGTTAAGTGTGATTCTCCTCAAATTTAAGGAGTTCAAATGTTCTCATGCAAATTTTTAATTTAGTGAAAAGTATAAATTGGGATCTTTTTCCTACTTTTTTATTTACAAAAATTAAAATTAATAATTTTATTTAAAAATACTATTTAAGATGATTGCTAAAATAAAACACCAAAAATTTAATAATCACAGGGCCACCAAATAGTAGCATAAAAATTTGGAGAGCACTAGCAAAATAAACTACGCCACATGGGGCCTTCACTCTATAAAGAGAAATTAAAAGGCAAAAGTTAGATTTTATTTATTTGATTTGTTTTAAATGAATGAATATTTAAATAACAAGGCCAAACACCATATGGGTCCTATTAAGAACCAAACAACACATTTGAACTCTTTTCATTCTCATAATAAATCACATAATGTAATGTGTACGTTGATGAATAAAAATTTCACATACAATCTAAATGAAAAGACAAACAAACAAAACACTTCACCTACTCAATTTTTTTATTAACTTAATATTAATATTTATCAAATTTTTTAAAAAAATCACATACAATCTAATTAAGAAGACACAAAACAAAACAAAACACTTCACCTAGACTCAATTTTTTATTTATAATTTAATATCAATATTTATCATTTCTTTTTTACATGAAATTTTTCAACATTTAAAAGAAAATTTTCCCAAATATCTCCCAAATTTGCCCTCTTAACATTTAAAAGAAAAGAATCAAGCTTTGAGCTTTACAAGCTTTAAAAAAATGGATGTAGGTAATAAAAGAGTCTTACAAAATAAATCAAAGCCCATAAACAAGAGAAGCATTTGGGTACAAAATCCCCCAGTTTAGTCTAAGCATCACTTGTGACATTAGAATTACATGATCAATTTAGTGATGGTCTCATTCAGGTGTAACATTAATATTTATGAGCAATTTTTGTACCACACTATAGTTATTAGTCTACGAGTTACTATCTATCTATATTTTTTAATCAATATAACATTGATTAAAAAATTTAATAAATTTGACTTCTTTATTTATAGTAGATTCTATGTAAATAATTAGCACATTAATTCTAATATGTATGACAATTTATGTTGAGGAATAATCATTATATAAAAATCTTTTAGACACAATTTTAAGTAATTATTTATCTTAATTTATTAATCAAATTTTAAGAACGCGTGATCTTATATAAATAATGAGTTGGAAAAAATCTTTCCTTTAATTTTGAAATAATTACAATAAAATTAAAAAATATAAACTACAATTATACAACCACCATATATTAATAATACAACCAAAACATAATTCTTTTAAGAATAATAAAAATGAGACTCATTATAAAGTACACTCACCCCATGTCCCCATGGAGCTTGTTAAGTGTGATTCTCCTTAAATTTAAGGAGTTGAAATGTTCTCATCCAAATTTTTAATTTGGTGAAAAGTATAAATTGAAACCTTTTTCTACTTTTTTATTTACAAAAATCAATATTAATGACTTTATTTAAAAATACCATTTAAGATGATTACTTAAAAACACACCAAAAAATTAATAATCACAGGGTCAAACATATTTCTTTTAAGAATAATAAAAATGAGACTCATTATAAAGTACACTCGCTCCATCATAGAGCTTGTTAAGTGTGATTCTCCTTAAATTTAAGGAGTTGAAATGTTCTCGTTCAAATTTTTAATTTGGTGAAAAGTATATATTGGAACCTTTTCTTACTTTTTTATCTACAAAAATTAATATTAATGAATTTATTTAAAAATACTATTTAAGATGATTGCAAAAAAACACCAAAATTTTAATAATCACAGGGCCACCAAGTAGCAGCATAAAAATTTGGAGAGCACGAGCAAATAAACTACGCTCAATGTATAAAAGTTAGATTTTATTTATTTAATTTTTTTAAATGAATGAATATTTAAATAACAAGGCCAAGCACCATATGGGTCCTATTAAGAACCAGACAACACCTTTGAACTCTTTTCATCATCCTCATGATGAATCATAGAATGTAATTTGTACGTTGATGAATTAAAAAATCACATACAATCTAATTGAGAAAACAAGCAAACAAAACACTTCACCTACTCAATTTTTTTATTAACTTAACATTATTATTTATCAAAAAAAATTCCAAAATTTTTTTAACTTTTAAAAGAGAAATTTCCCAAATATCTCCCAAAATTTCCCTCTTATATAACATTATTAGAAAAGAATCAAGCTTTGAGCTTTACAAGCTTTAAAAAAAATGGCTGTAGGTAATAAAAAAGCCCTAAAAAACAAATCAGAGTTCATAAACAAGAGAAGCATTTGGGTACAAAATCCCCCAATTTTTCTCAGTCTCAGCCCCGGGCTTCTGATCTTCATTAAACAGAGCAAAAATAAAAGTAGGCATTTTAACCCCTGCTCTTCTGGGCGTCCCCACTTTACTCACAACTCTCCCATTATAAACCGCCGCATGCCCAACACTCGCCCCAATCCCGCCGGCGGTAGGCCACCCAGTCTCGCCGACGGCGACTTTAACCGCCGGAAAACCCAGCGCCGCCATAGCCGCCACAAAAGCATCCACCTGAGCATCCAACAAATTCCTATAGCAAAACTCCCCGTCCCAAACGGCGGCGCCGTCAGCCGCCAGAAGCGCGTAATTCAGCGGTATCTCGTCGCTGTTTTCCGACCAGGCCAAGTAAGGGTACGCATTCACGAACAGATAGGATTCCGTCGAGGAAATCAGCTTCAGAATGGGGCGAATCACGGGATCTGCGATGTCCGGGTGGAATATTCCGGCGGAGGGAGGGAACGAGACGTTGAGGGCGTCCATGGCAATGCAGGTGGAGAGTTTGATTTCACGGTGGAGTCCGGCGGTTTTCAGGGCGGTTTGGAGGTTCTGCATCGCCGGGAAGAGTAAGGGCCAGGAGCGCCGCCATTCTGTGTGGCTGAGGAGCTCGTTGCCGACTGTGATGATGCGGATGCGAGTGGAGGGATAGAAGGGTTGCACGTGTGTTGAGAGCCATGCGGCGGCCGCCGCCGGTGAGGCTGCTAGCGCCGCCAGTTCTTCGTTGGTCGCCGCCATTACGACTCGAAGGCCTGTGTTGGATAGAGCGGCGAGGACCGTCGGATCGGAGTCGAATATTTTTACTTGTTGGAATCCGAGGGACTTGATCAGTGATACGGCTTTTTGCGGCGCAGGGAGATTGTCGCCCAGGCGGCCGTAGTTTATTCCAATGTGCTGGGGAAGCTTCGCCGCCATTGCTGCAAAACAGGATTTTTTTGGGTGAGAAAATGGGGAAAAGATTGAAGATGTTACATCAACATTTCAGATTACTTAAGAGAAGAAGAAAGATCACATAATGTGATTCTAAATAGTAGACATTAGATTTCTACAGTTCTGACAATTTGAGTATGTATTTCTATTTCAGATCATCTAAAAGAAGAAGGAAGATCACATAATATGATCAGAAATAGTAGATATTAGATTTCCACATTCAACTGTATCAATTTTATTTGCATCAATGTTTGGGAATACATCAACATTTCAGATCACACACAAGAAAAGAAAAAAGATCACATAATGTGATTGGAAATAGTAGATATTAGATTTCTACAATTCTAGCAATTAGAGTGTGTTTCCATTTCAGATCACCCAAAAGAAGAAGAAAGATTATATAATATGATTCGAGATTTCTACAGTCCTAGCAATTAGAATGTCTGTTTCTGGATTCAACTGTCTCAATTTTATTTGTATCAATGTTTCCGATCATGATCCAGCATCCGAAACATTGATGCAAGGATCATACAGCTCTCTTGCATTTTTATGATGTTTCATTGAGTATAATAAAAAATGTTGATGCAAATAAAATTAACACAGTTGAATCTAGAAACACACACTCTAATCTTCATACAGTTCTCTTATATCATGAATGATAGATCATTGAGACTGATCAGCACAGCTGAATCTAGAAACACACACTCTAATCTTCATACAGTTCTCTTATATCATGAATGATAGACCATTGAGACTGATCTGAAATGTTGATGCAAATAAAATTGACAAAATTGAATACAAAAACACATTCGAATCTCCATACAACTCACTTACATTATGATGATGAATCATTGAATATGTTCAGAAACATTGATACAAATAAAATTGACACATTGAATCCAAATATACACATACCAATATAAACATAATGGAATTCAAAAACTACAGCACTATTCTGATTGTGTATGCCATACTTACTGAGATTCAGCATCAGAATTATGAACAGCACTGTTGACTGCATTTCTCCTCCCATTTTGACAGATTTTGGCTTGGAAAGCTGAAAGCTGACAGATTTTGGCCTGTGTAGTGGAATGCAGAGGATAAATGGTTTTTATAGCAGCCGTCTTTTAGCCGTTATTTTGCATGGATTGGAGTGGGCGGCGATGGAGCGTGCATGGGGCCCACGTGAGTTGATTAAATGACGTCGCCCATGAAATACAGTAAGGAGAAGCTTTGTCTTACGCGAGAAAGAGAACATGACCGTTAACATTATTAAATAGACGTTTGCTAACGGGTAGGCAAATTAGAGTATACGGAGTTTCAGCATAAATTTGAATTGTTTTTTATTCCGACCAAAATTTTTGAATACAACAATACGAAATTTAGGCAAAGATTAGCCTATATCACAGGTATTTTTTTTTCACCTACCTCGTGATTCTTGTCTTTTTGTCTTAACAATCAATACACTCCTTGGGAATCATGGTAATTTTATAATAGAGAATAGCTTTTAAATTTGAGGTGGGTCAATCAATTTTTTGAATTGTATTATGTTGACAACTAAAACAAATTCAAAATTTTGAATTGTAGTTGATGGCACCGGATAAGCTCTTTACAAAACGTACTAAAGACAATAAAAGTGTCAAACTTTTTTTTTCAGATTTCTGAAAATACAGTGATTTTTTTGTAAATTTTTTGTGGTTTTTTAACTACAAAATTTAAACATCATGAAGAACAGATGCTAAAAATTTCGTAAAAAATTATTGTGTTTTCTAGTTTTTGAAATTTGGTCAATAGTACATTTTGTAGAGAGCTCAGTCATGTCCGTAGTTGATTCATACTAAAAAAAAGAAATAAAATAAAATGATATGACCATCAAATTTAGGGAAACATGAGCCTAGATCATAGGGTTTTTAGTTCGTGTTTATTGTCCCCTTTGTCTTTGCAATCAATATACTCACACTACATTTCGAGTATCATGTAATTTTTTATGATATAAAGTGATATTTGAATTTATGATCATATAGGAGGTTTTTTACTTTTTTTAATTGAAAGGAATCAACAAATTAGCCCAGTGATTTGAGCTTAACTTTTTGACAAGGTGAGTCACCCTGTATCCTCTCAAGATGGAGGATTGGGCCCAAATTGCCCAACCACCAAATTAATTCTCTTCAATCACAAGACCTACATGTTGAAAATTATATAATTTGTATTTTTCTTTCATTTTGGTTTTTCTTATATAATTGTTTCTAGTGTCTAATTTGTATATAAGTGGCATATTTTAGGGTAAGCATTGACATATAACTTGGAACATATATAATTTCATTTATACAAATCTCAATGGATTCATCTTGTTTTTGAAATTATCTACTCTCTATCCCAATTTAAATAGGTAGGTATGGAATTATTTCAAGTCAATTTCTTCAGTACAAAAATGACCATTAAACTTGTATTTTCAAATTTATTTAGGGTCCAAGCTTACTCCCTCCAGCTAGCTCGTGCGTATCAACTTGAACATGAAATTCATTAACTTACATGTTAAGGCATTATTAAAAATAAACCCTAGAATTTATTTTACTTATAAGAACATTTATCTAGGAGTGCTCTTGTTCACAATACATCATCATATAGAAAGTGTAACAATAAGAAGATTACATCATTAACTTACATCAACAATGTCCAATCCTTATTATTACATTCTTCACTTGTTGTGTTCAATCATTTTCACTAAATTGTTGAATTGTGAACAAAGGTTTAACAAAATGAGAACAAATTTACCTTTACCAGCTCCTAGAAAGTGTTTATTGGCACCATCCCTTTCAAATCATATAGTCTAGACTTTAAGGTGAGTAGATCCTTGACATCAATTTTTGGATAATTTAAATTTATGTATCGATTTTAAAACCATGCACATGGTTCCAATTTGTGGGCACAAAAACTAGTTCCACAAGCATGAAAGTAAACCAAAACATGAGACAAAGGATTTGTTGATACAAAAAGCATTCATCACATCATTTCCACATCATTAGTAGATTAGTGAATCAATTGGGAGTTTAGAGTTAAAAGTGTCATTTCTTTTATTTATTTAAATTTGACAATTTGTTTTGTAGTGTTATGTATGTGGAGCCTAATCAGACTTTTCCATGGGTCAAGGGGCAGAGCCCCTGATGGGGTCAAGGGGCAGTGCCCCTTGCGGGGACCCCTAAGGGGCAACGCCCCAGGGCAGGGTTGAGGGGCAGCACCCCTCGACGCCAAGAATGACTTAATAATATTGTAAAGTGTCGGCCATCTATTTTTCTATTAGTCGGAGTATTTTTGCCCTAATTTCGTTATGTCAAAAATACTTGTAAAAGGGCTTAGGGTTTGAGATTCATTATATAAGGGATTATTGTAGCTTCTTGCGGCGGTATTGAGTTGCAAGTTTCAGATTGTAATCGTTGGATAATAATAAAGATATTGGACTCGTTGTTGGTGGACGTAGCCCAAGGATTAGGTGAACCACATTAAATTTTGTGTTATTGTGTTCTCTCTTGTTTGTTAATATTTGCATTTTCTGCTTATTATCCTAACGTGTAGTATTATCAATTCCCCTTCTTTATTCTAGATTAACTACTTGTCATTATAAAATTAACTGTAATATCCTAGTCTATTTATAGAGAACATATTATTTTCATGTACATGGTGAAAATTGTACATAATTTTAATTTTTATCATTTTGACTTTATTTTGTTAGTATATAAAGGGCATATCTTATGGTAAGCATTGACAAAAAAGACTTATATGATTTCATTTGCACACATCTCAAGGGATTTTGATTTTGATTTTGTATTTATCTACTCTCTATCATAGGTATGGAATTGTTTCAAGTCATTTTGCAAGCACAAAAATAATCATAGAACTTGTAAATTCAAATTTAAATTTGGGGTCTAAGCTTACTCCCTCCAACTAGTTCTTTTATGTCAACTTGAACATGAAATTCATTAACTTGAATGTTAAGGCATCATATTTAACAATAAACTCTGGATTTTGTTTTAATCAATTGGAACATCCACTTAGGCCCCAACCATAAGGTTTTATTTGTGATTTCTTATTTATTTTGTAGATTTAATACTTTCATATAAATTATAATATTTATATATCATTATCATTTCCCTTATTTGATCCTTTTTATCCTTCTTGAGGTTTATATATTGAATATATTCCAAATTTGCACTATTGTATCCTACATTCCCTTTGAGAAAAAGTCATCCCCTTAATTATATAATGGTTAAAAATTTAGCTAGTCATGATATATTTGTTAATATGATGGATAACAACCATAATGAGATAAATGATCTAGATAACAATTTACACTTGGAACAAATAGAGAGGCGTATTTTTTCTTCCATTGCACTTACTCATGGGATTGTGAATTTAGCTAGTTTTGTTTGTCTTAAAGTGCAGTTGATAAAGCTCTTTAGAATGTATTGATTGAAGTTTCTAGGATGATAGTGTAAATATTTATTTGCAAATCTTAACTATTGTAGAATAAGAAACACATTCATAAGGAGATAATAAACATGCATAAAGATATACCATAAATAACACATAATATACATGGGAAAAACCTTTCGAGAGAGAAATTTTTTTTTTAAAAATCCCTAACTCCAAAAGGAAATTCCTTATTATTATTGAAACAACAATTGTAATACACTAGCACTACATTGTTTATTAAACAAAAGTTTACTAACAACCCATTACATGTATTAATTCTGGTAGCATAACACTTAATCTGCAAAACATAACATACATAATGCTTTTAAAGACCACCTTATATAGAGAAAATAATTCAAGAGGCAGCTTCTAGATGAAGATACATGATGGGACCATGCAAAAAACTTACACAGTTTTCTAGCCACCTAAAAGCATGCAAATGACACATGTACATCTTCAAATGACTGCTCATTCAAACCTCCTAAGTTGGGAACCCAAAATGCACTATTTGACATATTTTATTACACATTTTACAGTTATCATAAAAATTGTCATAAATATTGTCATTTAACTTACAACACTTATAGTTGCAAGACATTCTATCACAACTGATTGAATATAAATAACACATTATCTTACAACATTTCATAACCCAATTTGGGTGCCTACCTTCTCTATGCAGTGGTATCTCCTATCACTTGTCCATTTTATCATAGAATCTATCATAATTGACCATAAATAGCACATTATCTTACAACATGTCATAACCCAACTTGGGCACCTACTTTCTAGATGCAAAGGTATCTCATGTCACTTGTCTATTTTGTCATAGAATCTATCATCTAGGCTATCATATTTAAATTCAAATCATAATAATCATCATAGATTATGCTAAAAATATGTCTTAACGTGACACTTGTCACCTACATATGCTATTTATACAAGACCCTCAAAGTGGGATACCTACTTCTGCATGTGCATCATATGTGTCATACGATCATCACGAAGTAGGAATATGCCACCTAGTCTATGGGTCCCATTGGATGACTATACATTTGTAGGCAATTAATTAAATAAAATAACAAATAAAAATATCAAATATTACAATAATCAATGCTAGGATTTACTAAGGTTGAGACACCTTAATCCCAACAATGGAAAGTTAATAAAATATTGTATTATTGAAATGATATTGTTTGAACCATTGGGCTCAACTAATAGAAACTTGCACAACTCATTGATTACCGTGGGTATATGCACCAAGATGGTGAACAAAAAAGTGGTCGCTGACCAAAAAAATGAAAAAAGAGCTAAACATGCACGTTCGTTTAAAAAAATCAAAATGTAGTGTTATGGCTTGGAAAATCCGAGCCAAAATGTGTATGTGTTATTTGAATTAAAAACATGTACATTTTATTTGAAATAAAAACACATATATACTTTTGTGAGAGTAAAACAGATATGTGTCTCACTGAATAGTCATAATGTATGCATGTTATGTTAAACAAGCAAAATGCATACACTTTTCTTTTAATAAAAGCTAGAGGAAAAATATGTTGCGACTTGGATTTTTAGTTGCCAAAAATACGTATGTATTTTGAATGCTAATTAGTTTGTCCTCCCCATAGTATTTTTTATTAGGATATATACACAAAATATAACATTTAAGTATACGAATTTTATACTTTCTCTTTGTATTTTTGCGTTCTTATGTTTTAAGTTATATTTTATGTATATATTTTCAAGATGTTTGACGATGGTTTCAAATATCTAGGAGTCATAATGTAGATTCTGTAGTTTAGGAGATCTTGTAGTTTTTAAAACTTAGTCAAATTTCAGTAATCAACAAGATCCTATCATCATTTTCCCTCTATCTCTATTTCACTCTCATTGTCTCCCTAATCTCTAGACATATCTCTCTTCATATCACTATCCTTATTTCCCATCTCTCTATCCACACTCTCCTCTCTCCCTGAGCTCTAAATATTTCTCTTGGACCCTTCACTCTTCTCAACATATCCCCTCTCTTCTCTACCTAACTCATACACATCCTCTCCTCTAGTCTATATCACCTCTCTCTCCCCCTCCCCACCTCTCTTTATGTCCTTCCCTCTCTCTACCTATCTATATCTCCTCTAATCCTTTACATACCTCTCCTTCTCTCTCACTCTTTCTCTTTGTCCCACCCTCCCATGATCCCTCTCCACTCATATATCTCTATCTCTCTCCCCACCTCTCTTTCTCTCCTTCCATCTCTCTACCTATCTATGTCTCTTCTAATTATTTACATACCTATACCTCTCTCTTGCCCTTTTTCCTTTCAACTTATCTCTATCTCCCCTCTTTGTTTCTCTACATACCTCTACCTCCCTCCCTCCTATTTATCTACATAAATATCCATCTCCTGCAATTCCTCCCTCCCTCCTTCCACCAATCTATCACATGATTCACTCTCTACTCTCTCTTTCTCTCTCTCCCTCTCCATTTCTCTACATGTACCTCCCCCTCACTCCCCACATCTATTTCACTACCCCCATCTATCTCTACTTTTTTAATCTCCTCTCTCCCTTTTTCTATACATTTTTCACCATCCTTCCTTTCCCACATCTATTTTTCTACATATATTCCTCTCTCTCTCTCTCTCTCTCTCTCTCTCTCTCTCTCTCTCTCTCTCTCTCTCTCTCTCTCTCTCTCTCTCTCTCTCTCTCTCTCTCTCTCTCTCTCTCCAATTTTTTCTATCTCACCTAGACTCTCTATCTATCATTCCCTCTCCACCTTTCTCTCTCTATTTATATTCCCCCTATCAATATATCTCTATCTCCACTCTCCCTCTCTTTATCTACATATATATCCCTAAGTGGAAAACCTTTATTTATCTCCCTCCTTTTCTCTTGAGCCTTCTCTTGCCATGTACACACACACACACACACACACACACAGAGAGTAGGTAGAAATATAGGTTTGGCTCTCAAGGGGAGAGGAGAGTGTGAGATGAGATAGAGAGAGAAGTGATAGGGACAGTGATAGGTATAAATTTCAGGGGAGAAAAAGAGAATGAGATAGAGAGAAATAGAGACAAAGGTAGTGAGGGAGGGAGTGATAGAGGGAGAGGGAGAAATATATATTTATATAGACAAATAGAAGTAGGTAGGTAAGGAGGTAGAGGTATATAGAGAGAGGGAGGGGAAAGATAAAGATAAGCAGAGAGGGACAGTGAGAGAGATAAATGTAGATAAAACATGGGAGAGTGGAAGGAAAGGAAAGGGAGGGAGAGGGAGAGGTACATTAACAAATAGAGAGGATATAATATGTGTGAAGTAGGTAGAGAAGAGAGGGGAGATAAAGAGTTTTAGTATTGTAAATTGTATCCCTATACAACTTCATGCTCACCTAGGCCTCATTTTAGCATTTTTTGGCCTTCCATGCCTAGTAATGTTTAGTTCTACTCACACTATCTCAAACATCTCCAACATATTTCAAACCTTTGTTCCTTAACCCAACCTAATTCAGTAGGTCGAGGTTGCTTGGGGCATCCTTCACCCAGGTCAGGATTTCTCGAGGCAACCTTGACACAAAAAAAGATCCCTTGGGATGACGTTAACCCCACAAAAAGGGCCCAAAACTAAATCAACAAACACCTACATTGTGAGAGTAGGAGATCTTCTTCTCGGTTGGTCTACTTAAAAGATTCAAACATGTTTCATAGGGAGAGTAGAAAGGAAATGCTACCCCTACCTCTCATTTGAAACATCTAATTTCAAATTTTCAAGCACATCCTATGCATTTCAATTGAGTAAGTTATCAAGCATCATTAAGGCATTGAAGACAAGAAGTAAAGTTTAGATCTGAAGCATTCATGATGGTATCTATGATCAACCTTTCACAAAGTCAACTCTACAAGTCAACGTCAACATCTTGATGGAGAATTATATACAAGGAAGGCTTGTGAATATATAAATATTCTATTCAAGCAATATAATTTAGATCCAACCTTTGCTACATCACAACACACTCTCATTTCAGTTTAAATTTATTTTAATTTCACAATTAATTCAAAAAATGGGGCTTGACCTAGGCAAACCCCCATTAATCCAACATTTTTTCTCTTTTTGTGTGTGGGTGACCCGATTTGAAGACATAAATTTGAAATCAAATTGAGTAAATAAAGAGATATATATTAGACTTTCGCATATCCAAAAAATCATGGTTTGATTTTCCCAAGAAAAATTGACCCAAATAATTTTGACAAAACTTTCGTGGAAACATTTGAGTAGCGTTTTGATCACAAAAAACATCAACTATGTTATGGATTCTAATACCTTAATTGTGGAGGGTGTCAATGATAAAGGAAACAAATCCATGGCAACTCCTAACCAAAAGTTTTAAATGCTCACCAATCCCTCACCTTTTCATTCCACCAATGTTGTTGAGCCTAACACACCCACAAACATAAAATCCAATGACATGTTTGATGAGGTTGCCAATGTTGTGAACCTTATTTAGCAACCTAAAACTAAACCTAAACCTCATATTACCTTTGATTCAAGGGATACTATTGAGGCACCCAATGGACCCTTCTACATTACTATGAAAATTAAAGGAAAGCTCTCACAATGAGTGCCTGTTGATCCAATGTGTATGGTGAATGTTATTATTGAAGAACATCTCTTTACACAATAATTACATCAAGAGACATATAATAAATCTAATATTATGATTAAGGTTCATGATGGTTTTTCTTGTCTTGCGATATTTTTTTATCACTCTTACCATTTAGGTTGGCACTAAGTGCCTAGATGTTACCTTTGCTACAATCTCCACCTCCAACCAATTTTGTGTGAAGTTGGCACACCCTTGGCTCAATTCCATGAAAGCTATACCTTATACAATCCATGAGTATTTGAAGTTCCCTCATAATGGGTGAATTATCAGGATAACCATAACCTTTATAAGCCATTATCAAGACATGTAAAGTTCTCCTGAGTTCTTTTGGCCAAAACAACCTCAACTATTAAAACCCAGGAAGACATTATTTTCCTATTTTATCAGAATTTCGAACATTAAAAATATATTAGCCTTGATTAAACCTAGGTATATTCCATCTCCTCATCTTGGACCTAGACTTTCTATTCCACCTATATACGCTCCATTCCGGCCTCCTACATCTTATAAATGTCCAACATGTTGCATCTCTCAAACAAGTGAGGTTTCTTCCATTCCTCCTACTAAGGAAGAAAAACAACCAATGTTGATTAATATTAAGCCTCACAAATTTCTAGCCAAACTAAGAGAAATCACAGTGCATGAGACCACCAATGAATTTTTTGTGCCAAGGCATGTGAACTAGCTTCCCAAAAAAAATCCTTCCATCTAATGCCAAATGTTTCCTTGATCCCATTTGACCAACCTTTTCCTATCCCAATGAAGGAAGATCATTTTAAAAATATAAAATTGTATAAACAAAATAACTTTTCATTTTTCATTAAAGATCCTATTGAGATTAATTTGGATGAAGACATGGATGATAAATTTATTGATGTTAACAATGTTAATTCTAATGATTTTGATGATATGTATGAGTTTATTAAAATTGATCACAAGATTTATTTAGTATTTTTAAAACCATTAATCCTAGCGACAAACAAAGTGATTTATCTTAGAGCTTGGTCCTTGTTTTGAACTTGTAGTAGCTCCATCTATTTTTCTTGTGTATCTCTTATTGCATCTTGTCCACCATCCTTAAGTGATGTTAATCAAGATTAGGAGGCAAATGATCTACTTGACTAGCTTCACTTGTGAGGTAGACTCTTTTGAGTACGTAATGTGCTTCCCCTATGATGTGTTGCTTGATATGTCTTTATGTTGTGTTAAGCTCTTGTTGGATGAACCTTGTTTCTCCATTGGTTCAATGTAATAAAGGGACCAAAATTGTCATGACATTCCTCTATCTATATCTTAATTCTTCTATATGTCATATTTATATTATGGCATACATGTGTTATTGTAATAAATGTGCTTGTGTGTTGTCTACTAAGGAGAAATGCAAGGTTTCAAGATCTATATATTTTTGGTCTCTACCATATTGACCCAAAAGACTTTTTGTTTGTTCATCTTATTTGATATTCTTCCATTGTACTTATGGTTTCACTACCTTTAGAGATGAGGTCAAGTCATTTAAATTATACTGATATTTATGATATCAAATGCACATGCAAACCCTACTTAATGGATCCCTCATGTTCTCTCATTTTTTCATGTGCTCAATTTCCCTTGACATTGTTCTTACTTGAGGGTATATCATTGTGGCATTGTACTTGTCTTTTAGATGCATGTATTCTACCTTAAAGAAAACACTCCTAGTAAGGCGTACACAGTCACTTTACATAAGGGCATACACTCTACTCTTTGTTACACTTAATGAAAACATGACAACAAATTTTTTTAGTCAATTTTTTTTTCAAGCTACTTAGCAAATTGTTCTTTTTGCTTTGCATTCTATTGAATCAACTTTCAAGATGGTTTGACTAGCATAACACAAAATTCTAGACTATTTGAAACTCCTTACACTAATTCTCTACATGAGTCATAGAAAGCATAACCTTACTAGGCCAACATATTTGTGAATTTCTTTTTCTCTTTTCTAGTTGTGTGTTTCTCCTTTTATCTTGATATTAGATTCATGAGATCCTAAGTCGCTTTAGGGATTGGTGATTCTCGTCTCTTTAATAACTTGATGAAAGTTTTATAGTGCTACACAATACTTTACCAAGAGTATAAATGTAGGTTCATACTCTTTCTAAAGTGGGGGATAAATGTACCAACATAAAATGTATACCTATACAATTTAATACTCACCTAGGCCCTATTTTAGTGATTTTGGCCTTACATTCCTAATCATGTTTGATTCTACTTGCGCTTGATAAAAAAATAACATCTCCAACCTTTCATCCTTAACCGAGCCTAATTTGGAAAGTCAAGGCCACTTGGGGCATCCTTGACCTTGATCACAATTGCTTGGGCAACGTGGGGCAACCTTGACCCCATAAAAGGGCCCAAAATTAAATTAGCTTACGACTACATTGAGGGAGTGGGAAATCTTCTTTCATGTCAACCTACTTAAAAAAATCAAACAAATTTCATAGGGAGGGTATAAATGAAAGCCTACCTCCCTTATTTGAAACATTTAATCTCAATTTTTCAAGCACATCCTATACATTTCAATTGAGAAAGTGATTAAGCATCATCAAGTCATTGAAGACAAGACGTAAAGCTCAAACATCAAACATTCTTGATGGCATCTATGATCAAAATTTCATGAAGTCAACTCTACAAATCAATATCAATATCTTTATGAAGATTCCAATACAAGGAAGGCTTGTGGAATCAATATAACTCATATCTAGACTCTACTACATTACAAAACACTTTCATTTTAATTCAAGTTTATTTCATTTTCATGGTTAACTCTAAAGCTAGGGTTTGACCTATGCAAATTCCCACAAACCTAACGATTTTCTCTCTTTTTGTGTATAGGCAATAATATTCAAAGAAATAAATTTGGAATCATATCAATTAGATAAAGACCTACATATTGGAATTTTGTAGATTTTTTTTTTGTATTAACATAGTTTATAAACTCGGTTACATAAAAGTCTTCAATAGTATCTAGTTTACATCAGACCATTACACATAAGATTACATCAGACCTTTACATATTTTCCATATCGATTATTCTGATAGTACGTTACAAAACATTACTGAAGCTTGTTAATACAAAAAAGAGATGTATCCCTTTATACAGCTGCAACATTATTGTCGGATCTTATATAAGACAAGAAAATATTAAATAAAAAAAGAAGTAGTTCCTTTGCTAACTTTATGTATTAGGCCCTTATAGCCTTCTATCTTCAAGATGCAGATCTTTGATGAACTAATTAAGACTGTCGAGCTCCCTCTACCGGAGCATATCTTTGTTCATGGGGAAGTATTGACATGATATAATGTCCTCTTTGTGGATCAACAGTTGGCCCTCCCTCATGAGAGTCATAACTCTGTCCCTGGAAATCTCTAGATCAACAACAACTTGTGACATGATATGAAAATGAGTGAGTTTACATCCAAACTCAGTAAGTTGTCTCCTTCTCTTCTGAAAGATCTCTCCATTCCGTTCTTTCTAGAAAAACCAAAGAATCTCACAAGTAAGAACATACCAAAAAGTATTCATTTTCAAATCAAAAGACTCAACATAACCAGCTAAAATTTCAAACCAAGACATGCTAGGTTTGTAGTTCCAATAAATAGGAGACCCAAAGAAAATAGACCAAATATTCTGGGCAAAGGTACAATTAAAGAACAAGTGCTCAAAAGATTTAGGAACAGAACAAAAATCACACCAAATAGGCTCTCCTAGATGATGAGGTAGAGTGTTACCAACAACAAGCTTCTTCAAGAGCAGAAGCCATCTAAAATGGGATTTCTTAGGCTCACACGGGGAGTGCCAGAAAAAGTTAAAAAAGATTTTCCATTTAGGGACTGGGATATCCAGCCCCCAGCCAAGGTTCACCCTCTCAAAAATATCAACCTTATCTTTCAGTATATTATAAATCTGCTTTGTAGAAATCTTGTGAAACTCACTACCATCCTTCCATTTAACCTATTGCATGAATTGTTTAGCATTCATGATTCTACCAGGAAAGAAAGGGCCCACAACTTTAGATAAAATAGAGTATATCTTTTTCTGTGAGGTAGGGATGTGGTATTTAGTGGATAGCTCCTCCCAATCCCCTAACCGATTGTCAATCATAACATCCTGCATAAGAGAAATACCATATTTCATCCAATTTTTTGCAGAGTAGCTTTGAGTTAATGCCAAGGGCTTGTTATTGGTCTCCAGCCCCCACTAGACTAATCTATCCAATACAGAGTATGTAGGGGGACCATCACTGGCTCCCCTGAATAGGAGAAGGTCCCTCACCTGAACCCATGCTTTCCATATTGACTGAAACACCTTGGAACCAAAAACTGAGAGATTCATGTTCCCCAACAATTTGTCATAGAGAGGTACATTTTTCCATCCTTTACCTTTCTTAATATCTGATCTATTGATATTGTTTCTGACCAACACCTTCCAAGGTTCATCACCTATCATTGCTTGTGTAACCCACTTGGAGGCCAGTGCCATTCCTTGATCTCTTATGTCTTTTATGCCCAAACCCCCTTTATTTTTGGGCAAACAACACCACTCCCATTTTACACAGTGTCTTTTCTTGTTGCCTAAACCATCTGACCACAAAAAGTCTTTTTTAATTTTCTCTATCTGCCCAGTCTGATAATTAGAGAATAGCCATGTCGAGGAAAAATATATGTGGTGAGATGACAAGACTTTCTACACAATCTGCACTCTACCAACTAAAGATAACATATGTGCTTGCCATTTGATGTATTTATTTTCAATCTTGGAGTATAACCAGTTCCACATGTATTTGAGAGATGGATCAATAGAGAAGGAGATGCCTAAATATCTTACAATATCATTAGGTCCTATCCACCTCCATCCTTTCCTTTCTAACCATTCCGGGGGAGTAGGAGACCACCCAATGACTGAAGACTTGTGAGGAGCCACTTTGGCTCCCGAGACATCACAAAAGAACTGAAGCCTATTAAGCATGCTATCAAAGTTATCTTCTTCCATGATAATAAATAGTGTCATGTCATCTGCAAAATAAGCACTAAACAGAGGTTCCTCATTTGGGAGGGTAATACCTTTTACAGGGGGACCTAGCTGGGGAGCTCTAAGAATATAGAATAAAGCATCATCAGTAATTACAGACAAGGCTAGAGCAATTGGACACCCTTACCTGATGGATCTTTGGAGACTGATACTTTCAAAGAGATCACCATTCACATCTATAACTGTAGAGGAATCTTGGAGTAGGATATTAATCCATTTACAGAAATATGGAGGGAAACCAAATTCTTTCAGCATTCCTATAACAAAAGGCCACTCAATCCTGTCATATGCTTTCTCAAAGTCTAGTAAAACCATAATTGCATTATGATCTTCGCTCCTAGCCTAGTGCATTGCTTCCCAACTGGTAATCAGGTTTTCAAGGATGGATCTCCCTTTGATGAATCCTGTCTATGTTGAAGATATAAATTCATTCAATAGGCTCCCAACTCTCCTAGCAAGAACCTTAGCTATCACCTTATATGACAAATTTAGAAGTGTAATGGGTCTCTAGTTTTTAACTAGGGACTTGTCACCATCCTTGGGAAGCAATTTAATAACACCCCTATTGATCTCAGCACCAAGAGCTCCTTGCCTGAAGGCTTCCTCATATAAATCTAGTAATTTATGTCCAATCCATTCCAAGTTGTGCTTATAGAACTTAGTAGGGAGGTCGTCTGGCCTAGGGGCTTTATCATTGGCTAGAGATTTGATTGCACATTATATTTCCTCCAAGGATACCGGCAGATTGAGTCTACTAGCCTCCAAATTCTGGATCTTTTTGGGGATTAGCTTAAGACAGTCCTCCATTTTCTTGATATTGTGTTCACTAAATTCGGAAGAAAATAGATTTTTATAGAAGCTAAAAAAGGCTTCTTTAATGTTGTTTGGATCCACAGAAACTTCCCCATTGATCTGAATACCTTCAATACGTTCTCTCTTATGTTTGCTTCTAATGATATTGAACAAATATTTAGAACCTTTATCCCCACCTTTCATCCAATTCATCCTGGCTCTTGTCTTATGGCCGTTAATCTTATATTGTTCATTGTTTCTTAAATGACATTTAGCTTCCCTAATCTTCTCCTCCAATTGGGGGTTAGATCCCTTGTTCTATACTTCTTTTTCAGTAGAGTTAAGGGTACATTGAAGGGCATGCCTTCCTGATTTATGATAATAGCCTTTTATTTCACCACTATTTGATACATTTTCCTCCAAGAATCCACTAAATGACTCCACATATCCACATGGTTCAACCCCCAGTTACAAAGTTTACACAAACTAGTAGCCATTCTGATAGCATCATCAGTGTCTTCATCATTTAGAAGCGAGGTGTTTATTTTAAAGCTAGTTTTCTTCTTAACAGGATAGGCCTCAACTTCACAATCCAAGGAGATTAACACATAAATTGGGTGGTGATCTAACATAGATGTGGGGGAGACACTCACAGGGGCCTGACCATTCTGTTTCTCAAAGGAGAAAATAGATTCTTCTGCATACATCATGTCTAGCCTACAATAGACTCTCTATTGCCCTACCTAGTTGTTACACCATGTGATCCATATATCTAAGAAGGAATTTTTTTAAGCCTGAGGGGATCTTCAATCTTGAATCTCCTCTTAAAATTGGACCAAAAAAATATTTCATTCCCTTTCCAACCATGAGCATTGCCTCAACACTTATCCTCTCTACTTTCTACCATGTTGAAATCTCCAACAAAGATCCAGTGTGCTTTAAGAAGGCCATTAATTAGCCATTGCCATAAGGTGGCACGTTCTCTATAGTCATTAGGGGCATTGATGTTGCACACTCCAATTAGAACATCCTTATGGTTAAATGTAACTCACAATGCTCTGCGATAGGGAGAGGACCCATTTGAGTTGATTTTGTCAGCCTGCTGAGGTCCTACTAGAATGGTAGTGCCTCCTTTACCTCTAAGGTGATTCGAATGAAAACTAATAGCGTTGTCCCAAATGAATTTCATAATGGTAAATGCTTAAAACCCAACTACCTTAATCTCTTGTATACATACAATATCCTTTGCTTTGAGATTATTGCACCATTTCTTGACCACATACTTTCTATCAAACATCTCTAGCCCTCTCACATTCCAACTATGTATGTGCTTCATTGAGGTAACATTTTAGGATTTTTATAGAGCCTATTGAAACAATCTGGCATATTCTTCCTAGAATTCCTGATGTCAATAGACAGGGATTGTCTTTCAACCATCTCCCTTTTCTTTTTTTGGACCTCGGTGAATGGCTCCTCAATCAAGGGTGTTGTTGTTTTATTATTATTCTTGTGACCATTGCTTGTTTTAAAGGCTCTTGGGATTCCCTTCTCTCTATTGAGGGGTCCATTAGAGTTCCTCCTAATACTCTCATCTTTATCATTAATAGAACTTAAAGTGAGTTGTTGGGCATTTGTCTTGGGAGGGGGTAGGTATTTATCATCACTTTGGCCACTAGTTTTCTCAAGATTGTTACCTAGTTGGTAATCAGCTAGGGAATCATGAACACCCTTGTTCATGGCCACTAGATCCCCTCCTTCAAATAGAGGGTTATTCATGCAAACAAAGACATCATTATCTAATTTATCATGACTGGTATTATTCTTTGTATTCACATTTGGCTCTGGACTTGATATTTTACCATTATCCGTAACCGCCTCTTCAACTCTAGAATTATTAGCATCTTTCTCTCTATTAGGGTCATTAATATCTGGACTAATGTTTTTACCATTATTTTTCAACTTACTAGCAAAAATGGGGTTCTGAGAATCCTGCAGGGTTGGGCAATCTCTTTTCGAATGACCGTTTTTCTTACAATGAAAACATGAACCTAAATATCCTAATAGTGAAATTTCTCAGGAGAATTTTTTGTCCTTTAGGTTTGAAATGATATTTGGGAATTCAATTTCTGGTTCAAGAGCCATCAAAATTCTCGCATTCAAGTGAGGCAACGTATATCTTGCCTCCTTAATTTGCAGAACAAAACCGAGGGGGTGTACAATATGAGAAACAAATGGCCAGAATTCAGGTTGGAGATTTTAATCTCAATCTAGTAGATAACAAAGCGGGCCACAACCTGCTCTACTTCCCCTTTGGCTGACCACTGAAGGGCTTTAAAGATGGAATGACCCACATTCCAGTGCTTCTTCTTGAGCACTCTTTCCTACATAGCATGTGTTTTAAATAAAATGACAAATAGACCCTTTTGAATCATCTTGCAAAAACTGACTTGAATTCCTAATTTCTTCCCCAAAACATGAGCAATCCAATCATAAAAAAAACTTTCTTGCAGGCAGAGAATCCTTTTCTAAGCAAACAAAGAAAATTGCAATTTCTTTAAGCCGTAACTATTCCTTTCTAATGGCTTTTACCATATCCTCATTAGGGGAAAGAGAGAGAGTTTGAAGTTCACGGGGAGCGGGCTTACTAGTTCTACACTCTTTGCCTTCGACCGCATTACTCTCGGTGGCACCCCCATCTAGTTTATTTCCATTAGCTACGGGCCATCAAAGGGACTCTTTGCTGGCGTGGAAGACTCCATTGAACGAGGCTGAAAAAGGACATTCAGGTCATGATTTCTCTGCTAGCACATCCTTGTATGACGATTTATCTTCCACTTTTCCATTATAAATCTCTGTGGATTTCCCCTGGCACGTTTGGGTATTATTATCCTGACACCCTCCATCAATATCCATGTTTAATACTTTGCCATCATTCTTTTGCACTACTCTGGACTCACACATGGGTGAACCAGGCTAGGAGCCGAGAGGACCCGGCTTCGAAGGCATTTCTTTATAACCCTAACCATACCATAGAAAAAATAATGGAGGCAAAGAAAGAAAAATGAAAGGAGACCTAACCACACAAAGAAAGAACGCAGGGCAAAAGACCATGAAAAACAATGAAGGCACATAGGAAAACAAAAGGTAGCCATGGGGTCTACACAAAGTATGACAGTAGAAGCATGCAACACCTCAGCCTCGGGAGTCGTACGGTTGCAGAGCCCCTTAAGTTTAACCTTTCGAATTTTGTAGATTTGAAAAAAAAAGGGTCTAATTTACATCAAATAAATTTGATGTAAACACTTTTGATGATACTTTTGAGGAAACATTTGAAAAGCGTCTTGATCTCAGAATCATTAGTTTTGTTTGCATCTGGTGCTCCCAAGTCAAGGTCAACCCAATAAAAATAGTCCACCTAATTATAGCTCAAATTTCAATTATAAGTTCCTTTCTCAAGCTCTCATTTCCTTATCTATCTTTGTCATCTACATATCTATTTTCTATAATATTGAATATGTTGAAAAACTTCATTTTCTCATCTTTGGCCCTAGATCTATCATTTACATTAAATATTTTCAGTATTATTTTCAATCCCTCAACAAGGACTATTAGACCCATCTTTTTCTGAATCCCTTTTGATCAGATTTTAGGTTTAGCCTTATGGAAATATCCTTGGAAAGAAACCATAATCTTATGGAAAGATCCTTGGAAAGAATCCATAATCTTAATAAGTATAATGCTAACCCTAATTTATGGAAAGAAACCAACTACATCAAAATGCAAAAATCAAGCCCAAAGGAAGGGTTCACGAACAATGTCACCTTGACGAATTCAAAGGGCAAAAAATAAGATACTTGTCCACTAATTCAGAATAATAAATGGATTTGGTTGGGATATAGACCTGGATGTTATCTCTCATCTCCTACCATTGAGATAATGCGATAGGACACACCCATCTTGGCAATTTAGAGAATTCGATGCCTGGTACCTGAAATCCTACATAAAAGATGAGCATGTACACACACACAAAAAAAAAATGGCAGGGATCGGTCGATCATGTGGATCTCGCAAGCAAGTAACTATGACTCCATCCCTCAACCACATCAGGCACATCAAACAAAAATATAAAATACACATGCCAACCATACACATGCAAGTATGAGATAAGTAAAACCCATAAACATAAATACCATCATCACTAACATGGTATAAATTAGATGATTAAAGTATCATAGCACTAAATCATTAAATACAATTGAAGATCTAATATACATAAAAAGTGGTCTAAGAGGGTTGGCATCATAAACATAAATGGCAGTAAAGGGGTGTGTATTATGCTATGTGATGACTTATAAGAACCCCTAAAGGATGTGGCAAAAATATCTAGTAAGAGAAAATATGCAGAGAAAGTAATTATGGAGATATAGGATAAATAGATGCCTCAAATTTACCAAATGAAGTAGATATACATGAACATAAAGTATACCAAGCCATATTCTTTACCCAAAACTCATTTTCAGGTATGTGATGTTTGTTACTTACCTGGTGAACAAACATATATATTGGATTAGGGTTAATCTAAAAGGAAAATGTTAAAAGTTATTAACACTAACTAAGACAAATATATATAATGTAATAAATGAAATGAGAATTCTCACATAATTTAACATTTAGATGGACCAACTAAAATAACTACCATCTATTTCTGTGAATTCGTTACTTTTGGGCATTATAACTTCAATCTTGATTTAGTTATGATGGAGTTTTTTCATTGGAGGTTAGCGTTCCTAATTTCCATAGGGAAATTAGTAAGAAACTCAATGCTAATAGGGGTGACAAAGTAAATAAATAATTTTATCTTCTAGATGATTAGTAATGAGATTCCTATAATGAAACCATTGCATACTATTTTAATTTTTTTTTATCTCAATTCACTCTTTAAATAAAGCTATTCAACTATCATATCAAATTAATACAAAGGAACCAAATACATTCAAGATTTAATATAAATAACTACTAAAATTTGAGATTTTAAATTAGTTAGACCATTATGAGAATGGGTGCTTGACATTTTAGAGGAAAGTTGTCAAAATAGATGACATTGTTACACATTTGAGAGATCACACATTCAAGGTTTTAATAGGACGAGGATTCTTTGAAAGTTGTCAATTCAAAGAAAAATGGCCAAAGTTTTTTCAAGTGTGCATACTAGTCTTCCAACACTTCTTAATTAAGATATGTTTTCTTACAATCTTGACAAAATACAGATGCTAATTCTCCAAGTGGTTATAGATCTTCAAATAGTTTAACCTTGTAGTAGTTAAGAGGGACATTGATAATATTAATAAAATGTATTAAATGAGCTAAAGGTGTACATGTTGAGCCCAAGGAAAATATCTAGAGAAAATGATGGGTGAGACATCAATAAAAGCTCTAGTCACAAGTTCAAATCATTAGGGATTGTGTGAAGGGAGTAAAGGGCTAACTACAATGTTCCAACATATCTTGATCCTACAGTATGTCATCTAGGTGAATAATATTGGGGATTTATTTCAAGAAACTTATTACCATTTTAAGACCAAATTTGAAAAGGAGGAGTGAAAGTTAATGGTGTAATTATTATAGGATTTTATTTATTTATTTTTTCAATATGTTGTTTGTAACAAGAAAGTAATTGTAATTTCGATGTATTTAAAGTAGAACAAATGACAATCATTAGAGTAGGATGAAACATTGTTATCTTTAACACAAATACAAGTTATCTTTTGCAATCTAGGAACTACCATGCAATTCAGTCGTGACTTATAGGCTAGGGAGCCAAATGTTGTAGTTTCTTTTATGAAGCTTTTATATTAAAGAAAACTATGTAAAATATTCTTAAAGATTAAAGATAGAAAACATGTTTATATATATAGTTCCCCATTACTAATATAGTGTTTTAGGAGATCTACATATCCTTGAGAACATAGTTGTTGTTTTGTTATTATGACTATTCACACTCCATAATGATAGATCTATACTAGTCTTTAATCTAACATTTTTGAAATATTGTGGATTACTAATAGATGTTTACAAATTTCTTTCAAGACACGATTTGTATCATTATAAGTTTATAAAGTCTCACTTGTAAATAACATCTTAAATTCAAGTCATTTGGGAATAGTGATTTATATCTTGCTTACATTCAAATTAATGGTTTTGACTAAGTTTTCCAAGGTGAAATGCACCAATCTTAAGTAGTAACTACTCAAATTGTAAAGTTGATTGAATCAATGCACTTAGGTTGTAATTTACATCCGCTTAAAAGATCTCTCTGATTGTAGTCCATCATAAAAGTCAACATAGAAAGAAATTAGTGATAAACAAATTGGATTATACTTGTCTAATTAAGATTTAGTTAAAGAGATTAGATTTCCACAGTTGAATCCATAAGCAAAATTTGATGACAACATTTGATTTCTACATGTTGAGCCCTTTGAACTAGGAAAAATTACTTGGTTCTTTCCTATTGATGCCCTTTGAACTAGGAAAATTGTAAAATTAATAAAGTATAAAGTATAAAATCAAATTAAAAATAGGTTTTTTAAAATATCAAAAATTAAATATAATATTGTGTGCATGTCCCCATCAAATTAGGCAATATACTTTACAATTTCTAGAAAATGTAAATGATCTACGTTTAAGGCATTATTTATTAGTTGAATAAATACAATGCATAACTTAATGATGTGTACTAAAAAAATTTATTATATATTTTTTTTAAAAAAAGAGATTTCTTTTATAGAATGTTATTAAAGGTAGCCAACAAACAAAAAAGTTATGTTTAAAAATCTAAAATTAAATGTAATATATTTATTCATGTCCCAAATTAAGTAGTATAATTTTTGAAGTTCAACAAAATCAATCAATAATCTATTTTTAAGACAAATTCTATTAGTTGAATAATAGAGTATGTGTACTTAATAAAAAAATATAGAAAGTTATTAAAAATAGTCATCAAACATAAAAGTTAAAATTTAACTAAAAATCTATTTTTAAAAAGCATAATTGATATTGTGGAGATTTTTTCATTATTTTTTTCACTTCTGAATTAGAATGGTTCGTTTAGTTGATAAAAATGACAAGCAAAATCATATATGAAAATCACATTAGTACAATTTCATAGATTTTTTTTCTCAAGCTTCTCAATTTGACTATTATTAACATTTTTCTATTATTCTATGGAGATCAACTCTCATAAAATATGATAGAAAACTCAAAAATAATGAACAACTCTCATAAAATATGATACAAAATTCAAAAATAAAGGAGATACATATACAACCAATGCAACTCATATTAATTTTCTTGCACTCATATCCTATGGTAAGCAGTAACCCTAAAATAGTGTCATGATGCCATTGTGTCATGCAACAACACAATATTATTTTAAATCATCACTATCTTGGTTCTCATTCAAAAGATATTGTAACACACAATATATGCATATGTGCACAAGTGGATACAATGGTTAGACTTCATCACTTCGTCCATTGATGCATGCATCTAGGCGCTTAATGAGGTTCCCTCAAGTTTTAACTCAAAAATCCAAAATCATTCATCTGTAGTCAAACATTCTATCAAAATCGCCCTCAAATTTCAACTCCAATATCAAATAAATTTATTCTTAAATTCTTTGAAATTGTTATTTCTTATAAATTGGGAGCTTCCAATTTACGATACTGAGAAATTATCATTTTTTCCATTTAAATGATCTGAAAACTAAAATTCATTCAAAGAGCAACAAAAAATGATAAAGTCAATTAATATGACAGTATTAGAATCAGCCTAAGCAATAAATATAAAAGAATAAGCATTCTTACCATAGTAAATAATTTGGTCAGTATGCATTCCCTCGACAACGATGAATAGCTCCTTCTTATCCTTGTAACAAAATGGATGTCTGAAGATGATGTGGTAGATGGGAGAGTTGCACCTCAGATCATGAACAACTTTTGTAATGATGCCCTTTCATTTGTTGTAATCCAAACTCCAAAATCTCACAAGGCCCTTCTATGATGTATGACTTGAACTTAGAACTTGCTCCTTTCCTTTGTGCATTGATCACGTGATCCATTTTCCTATGTATACAATCCAACCAAAGAAGATTGAGTGTTAAAAATGCATACCTTAAAAAACACAACATATGCTTCTCATTAAAATGAAGAGATATCTATTATATTACTGAATAGTACATGAAATGCATCTTCATTACCCATGCCTGTTCCTCTCCCATGCTACATGGCCTAATGAAATCAAGATTAAGATTTAAAAGGTCTAGGGTTCTAGATTTTAGATTTTAGGGTGTGTTGAATTACAGATTAGGTGTTAACAATTTTTTTTCTTTAACTGTTATTTTTTTAAAGACAAGGTCAAATGATTCTTCCACTTAAATCAATTACACATATTATTAACGAATTCACAAACCTCCATTGTCATATGTGATTATGTTCATTTTTTTAATTCATAATGTCACAAACTCATTTTATAAGAAATGCAAATGAACATCAAATTTCCTCAAAATTAGAAATGTTTACTAATACTTTTGTTGCCATTGTAGAAAGCCTCTCAGCTTAATTAGGTTGTGTGAGCATTTATAAATTATGAATGCTTCAACTGTAAGAAGATCACCAAGATGTGGTGGGTGTTTTGGGCTAGTTTCTTTGTGAACTACTATCATGAGACATGCATCCATAAATATTAATTTAAAAATAAATAAATGAAAGCTTAGTGGATCATTTATGCTCATAAGAAATAGGTTTGTGTGAACCACAACTCATGAAATGTGGATAAATAAAAATTAACTAAAAATAATAATTGTCTAAATCATTTAGTTGATGTTATTCGTTATTGGGTAAATGTAAGGAAGTACTCCAAATCATTTTTTATGTTTCTAAAGGATGTACCTATAAAATACCTTGAGCCTTAAGAACACAAAGTCGAGTTAAATGATCAAGTAAACCTTTTAATTGAAGGAATAGGTAGTTTGGACCAACTAACAAGAATAACACTTTAAGCTTTGTATAGTTTGGAAGGATGATCTATTAGACTTCGCATAATAATTGAAGATAAATATTTTAAAAATCATTGTAAGAAAAAACTAAATTTTGTCATCAAATTTTGCTTATGGATTCAATTGTGGAAATCTAGTCTCTTTAACTAAATCTTAATTAGACAAGTATAATCCAATTTGTTTATCACTAATTTCTTTCTATGTTGACTTTTATGATGGACTGCAATCAGAAGGATCTTTTAAGCAGATGTAAATTACAACCTAAGTGCATTGATTCATTCAACTTTATAATTTGAGTAGTTACTACTTAAGATTGGTGTGTTTCACCTTGGAAAACTTAGTCAAAACCATTAATTTGAATGTAAGCAAGATATAAATCACTATTCCCAAATGGCTTGAATTTAAGATGTTATTTACACGTGAGACTTTATAAACTTATAATGGTACAAATTGTGTCTCGAAAGAAAATCATAAACATCTATTAGTAATCCACAATATTTCAAAAATGTTAGATTACAGACTATTATAGATCTATCATTATGGAGTGTGAATAATCATAATAACAAAACAACAACTATGTTCTCAAGGATATGTAGATCTCCTAAAACACTATATTAGTAATGGGGAACTATATATATAAACATGTTTTCTATCTTTTATCTTTAAGAATATTTTACATGTACTTTTCTTTAATATAAAAGCTTCATAAAAGAAACTACAACATTTGGCTCCCTAGCCTATAAGTCACAACTGAATTGCATGATAGTTCCTAGATTGCAAAAGATAACTTGTATTTGTGTTTTAAAAGATAACAATGTTCGTCCTACTCTAATGATTGGCATTTGTTCTACTTTAAATACATCAAAATTACAATTACTTTCTTGTTACAAACAACATATTGAAAAAATAAATAAATAAAATCCATATAATAATTATACCATTAACTTTCACTCCTCATTTTCAAATTTGGTCTTAAAATGGTAATAAGTTTCTTGGAATAAATCCCCAATATTATTCACGTAGATGACATACCATAGGATCAAGATATGTTGGAACATTGTAGTTAGCCCTTTACTCCCTTCACACAATCCCTAATGATTTGAACTTGTGACTAGAGCTTTTATTGGTGTCCCACCCATCATTTTCTCTAGATATTTTCCTTGGGCTCAACATGTACACCTTTAGCTCATTTAATACATTTTATTAATATTATTAATGTCCCTCTTAACTACTACAAGGTTAAACTATTTGAAGATCTATAACCACTTGGAGAATTAGCATCCATATTTTGTGAAGATCGTAAGAAAACATATCTTAAGAAGTGTTGGAAGAGTATGCACACTAGAAAAAACTTTGGCCATTTTTCTTTGAATTGACAACTTTCAGAGAACCCTCGTCCTATTAAAACCTTGAATGCATGATCTCTCAAATGTGTAACAATGTCATCTATTCTGACAGCTTTCCTCTAAAATGTCAATCACCCATTCTTATAATGGTCTAACTAATTTAAAATCTCTAATTTTAGTAGTTATTTCTATTAAATCTTGAATGTATTTGGTTCCTTTGTATTAATTTCATATGATAGTTGAATAGCTTTATTTAAAGAGTAAATTGAATTAAAAATTAAAATAGTATGCAAAGGTTTCATTCTAGGAATCTCATTACTAATCATCTAGAATATAAAATTATTTATTTACTTTGTCACCCCTATTAGCATCGAGTTTCTTACTACTTTCCCTATGGAAATTAGGAACGCTAACCTCCAATGAAAGAACTCCATCATAACTAAATCAAGATTGAAGTTATAATGCCCAAAAGTAACGACTTCACAAAAATAGATGGTAGTTATTTTAGTTGGTCCATCTAAATGTTAAATTATGCGAGAATTCTTATTTCATTTATTACATTATATATCTATGTCTTAGTTAGTGTTAAAAACTTTTAACATTTTCCTTTTAGATTAACCCTAATCCAATATATATGTTTGTTCACCAAGTAAGTAACAAACATCACTTACTTGAAAATGAGTTTTGGGTAAAGAATATGGCTTGGTATACTTTATGTTCATGTATATCTACTTCGTTTGGTAAATTTGAGGCATCTATTTATCCTATATCTCCATAATTACTTTCTCTACATATTTTCTCTCACTAGTTATTTTTGCCACATCCTCTAGGGGTTCCTATAAATCATCACATAGAGTAATACACACCCCTCTACTACCATTTATATTTATTTTTCCAACCCTTTTAGAGCACTTTTTATGTATATTAGATCTTCAATTGTATTTAATGATTCAGTGCTATGATACTTTAATCATTTGATTTATACCATATTAGTTATATGATGATGGTTATTTGCATATGATGATGTTATTTATGTTTATGGTTTTTACTTATCCCATACTTGCATGTGTATGGTTGGCGCGTGTGTTTTATATTTCTGTTTGATGTGCCCGATGTAATTGAGGGATGGAGTCGTAGTTACTTGCTTATGAGATCCACATGATTGACCAATCCCTGCCATTGTTTGTGTGTGTGTGTGTGTGTACATGCTCATCTTTTATGTAGGATTTCAGGTACTAGGCATCAAATTCTCTAAATTGCCAAGATGGGTGTGTCCTATCACATTATCTCAATGGTAAGAGATGGGAGATAACATTCAGGTCTAAATCCAAACCTAATCCATTTATTGTTCTGAATTAGTGGACATGCATCTTATTTTCTACCCTTTGAATTCGTCAAGGTGACGTTATTCGCGAACCCTTCCTTTGGGCTTGATTTTTGCATTTTGATGTAGTTGCTTTCTTTCCATAAATTAGGGTTAGCATTATATTTATTAAGATTATGGTTTCTTTCCAAGGATCTTTCCATAAATTAGGGTTAGCATTATATTTATATGTAGTTGGTTAAGATTATGGTTCTATTAGGATTAGGATTAGCATTATATTTATTAATATTATTACTCAAGAAATTTGACTGATAACTTAAATTGTTAGGATAGCCTAGCAATGGCCCCATAATAGTGGGTTACACTTTTTTGGACATATTGATTTTTGCCGAAATGACACGTTTTAAAGAAAATATGATGATTTAAGCCTTGAGAGGTCCCATTTGAAGGAATTAATTAAAAATGGTTGGATCAAAGCCTCTTAGATCAAAAAATATTTGATATAACCTCTCTATTCATCATTCATACCTGCAATGGAGTCTCCCTCACACCTATTAAAATGCTGACAAAAAATCACTTTGACTTTAGCTTTTGGAAAATCAAATGAATCTATTTGACAAAAGTATCTATGTAGTATGGTTCTACTCAAAAAAATATTTCCAATTAATATAATGTTAATATATATTAAGTTTATTATGACTTTGTATATTTAGTTTTACTAAACATAGATATTTCACCATATATCAACCTCTATGTTTAACACTTATGAAAAAAAGTAAATGAGAAACAAAATTTTGAAAACTATCTATGCACTAAGTATTTAAGTCTTTTTTCTACCAAAAAATAAATAAATGAAATAGGACAAATACACAACAAGTTACAAGCTATGAAGTGAATGTATGTTAAAATTGCGGTTAACTCAACTTAAAACATTAATAAAATATGAAATAATGAGGATAGAATCATGAAACCAATTGCAAACACTAGATATGGATGTTAGAAAACTAAATTCAAAATAATCAACTAGATATCTATTTTAGAAAAAAAGTTATACTCTATGAAGTGAGCGTCACTCTTTAAAAATGTTGTTTTCAACAACATACTAGTTTTTGTTGGAGATAGAAGAATTTATTCAAATAAATTCCAAAAAAATATTAAAAAATGTATTTAGAATCTAGATAGATAATCCCAAAAGACTCTAATTTACTTCATCTTCCAATTTGTAATGGTTTAGTGACAATATGCATCCAAAAGTGATTTTTTTTTTCAAAATGTACATTTCAGTCTCCATTTAGGCAAAAAAAAGTGTAACCCACTATTTTAGGTTAGGAATAAAAATATAGAATACAATTTGGGGTCAAGGTTATCATCGACATCAAGATTATTATGTGGTTTTTGTTAAATTATAATTAGTATATGTATTGTAATTTAATTAAGATTAAAATTAGAATTAGGGATACCAATGAAATTAATGTTTAAGTAGGGTTAGGGTTTATATAAGGTTAATGGTAGGGTTTAATTAAATCTAGATATGATTAGGATTTAACTAAGGTTAGTGGTAGGGTTCAATTAGAGTTAGATATAATGTTAGATTATGGTAGCCTAAGAGTAAACCTAACCCTATAACCTTAACCCTAACTCTAACTAGTAACATTCCTAACTATAATACTAATCCTAAACCTACTCCTAAGCATAATCCCAACCCTAACAAAAACTCCTAACTATAATTCTAACCCAAAAACCTAATCCTAAGCATAAAATTAACCCTTATGTTAACCTTAACTCTAACCCTAACCTTAATCCTAAACACAAGCCTAACCCTAACCCTAACCAATAATTCTAACTATAGACCCAAAACATAATCCTCAATATAATCCTAACCATAGCCAATAATCCTAACTATATATCTCTAATTTAAAGCCTAATCATACACATAACCCTAACTAATAATCCTAACCCTATATATATACCTAGAACATTAGGGAGTCTCATTATGTGACATAATAAATTAAAATTAAAAATTGACACATAATTTTAAAATACATTTTGATTTTTTAAAGTAAATATATTAAAATTGATTAATTTATTTCATATATTGATATTTTAATAATAAGTGGAAGACCATTTTGTATTCATATTAAACTAAATTTAAGCAGGTGAAAGACCATTTTGTATTCATATTAAATTGAATTTAATGTAATTTAGTTCTCATAAACCTTAATAATCTCCTTTAATTTTATGAGGTTAAAAATATATATAATATAATTCATTCTCAAACAAATTAAAGCTTATATAAGTGAATCTTTTACATTTCTTTTCATTCATTGAATATTAATATATTTAAAATCAACTTTTAATATTATTTGTTTATAACTATATTTATTAATTTAATCTTAAGGGATCAAATACTATACATTTTAACTAATAATTTAAATGTTTTTAAAAAATAAAGACATAAAAACATTATTTTCAAAAACAATTCAAAAACAACTTACAATGTTCAAACAAAACCATTAATTTAGACAATTGCTTCCAACTAATTAATTAGATTCAAAGGTGCCTACTTTCTATTTTTATTTTATTTTAAAAAAATTTCTATAATCTTTTTACATTATATTTCTATATAATATATTAGCTATTTTTTAAGGACCCAACTATCCTCTTTACTTTTTTTGGAAATTCTAAAACACAATTAAATTTTAGGAATTTTTAAATGAATTGTTCATGATCAGAAAGGTTTATGATAGAAAACAACAAAAAAATGGTCGTGTTTTTATGAGAGAATAGCGTACCATTCTTAATTTAGAAATTAAAAAAAATCCAAATACTTTAAATCTGAAAATATTAAAAAATCTAATTTACCATTAACCTTACAAGAAGAATCTCAATAAAACATATTATGAAACTTTACAAAAGCCTAGTAAAGTAAGTGAGAAGGGAAAAACAACAACTTAAACGTGACAGAGATATATAAAGACAAATTGATGAAAATATATGTAAGCTTAATCATATAATTTTCCTTATAAGAAAGCCTAGTAAAATAAGTGAGAAAGGAAAAACAACCACTATAAATGTGCGGAGAGACATATAAGACAAATTGATGAAAATATATGAAGCTTAATCATATAATTTTTCTTATAATTAGACCCACCTAACCTGCTATTCTATTTATTAAACTTCCCTTACAAATTATCTATCATAATTTTTTTCTCTAAAATAAACATAAACAAACTCTCATAAACCATAGACATAAAATAAGATTAATTTTGAACAAAATATCATATAATCACTAATTAAAAGGAAAAAATACAAACTTATCTAGCACCAAATCGACCAAATTGGACTTTTCTGCAGTTTACTAATTAAATTAAAAAACAAGAAAATTTATTGAAAATTTTAATTTAATTAATAAATTGCAAAAAAAATGGTTGATTCTATTGGATATCCATTAACCAAACTCTGAGATAGGGCACATGTATGTACAGCTATTCCTAAGGTTATTGTAAATAAATTATAATTCGAAGTTAACCCTTTTCACACCTAAGGATTGACATTGTTGTATGACCGCCTGTTTAACCTAACTCGATCTGACAGAAAATAACAGACAAATCTGGAAGTCCAGTTCCTATATACCTGCCATTGAATTCAACCCAACAAATAGCAGAGCTTCTGTTGACCAATTGAGATTCTTGCAAACTAATGCAATGATTTCGTCGCCTGCAACAAGTCCAAAAATGAAATGATTCAAAATCTCATGTTTTACCGCCGATTCCTGTACAATGAAATGGTTAGGGTCTGTTATATGACGTAAATCCTGATTCTAACCCTTGATCAGCTATGTAATGATGTTCAGGTAGCGAAGCGATGATCTAGGGACTGAATGGACTTCTGTATGTTACAATTTAGGGGAGTGGGTTTGAAACTGCTACGGCTTATTCAGAAACGTCCGTCAAGGACAGAGTATAGTCGAATGGTCTCATTGGTGGCGGCCGAGGCTTGGATTCCCTGGAGGCCTAACAGGTTTCTCCTCACATTTGCAGGAGGCTAGCTAGCAAATCAGAAGAAATCGGTGTAGGTGCCTTGTTTGGGTTCCCGAAAAACCTACGTGAATTAACGGAAATTTGAATTTTTGTCAATTAACGGATCTTTTAGTGCTTGGTGTTTGATGGCAATGGGAGGAGGATCAGATGATGGGACGGTTGATGATAGCATCGGGAGTATAGTTTGGGTTAGAAGGAGAAATGGGTCTTGGTGGCCCGGAAGGATTTTGGCTGCTAATGAGCTCTCTCTTTCACATCTGATGTCTCCTCGATCTGGAACGCCTGTCAAGCTTCTTGGTAGAGAAGATGCTAGCGTGTGAGTATTCACCTTACCTGCTTGCGAGATAGCGCGTTATGATGTATTCTTGCTTAAATTATGTGTTAGGATGACCTGGTTTTAAACTGATGTATTATTGAGGGGTTTTCAATGCATACATTGCTCTTTTTTCTATTGGGTGCTCACAATGTGAAGAAGAATCTACTAAGATTAGGCTTGTTGTACCTGCATGTTACTTGAGCTGCATTCTGCATGACCCGAGTCTTTGGATTTTGTGAAGTGAAAAACAATCTTAGAAAGAAGAAGACAATTATTACATGTATGTTATCTAATATTAAAATAACTGTCTTCATCATCCTTTCCATCATATGCATGAATTGAATAAATGACAGCAAAAGATTATTTCTCATATTCTGGTTTCATGCTATGGATGGTTAGTCTTATATAGGTAATTTCGAAGGCAATTATCGTCTCAAACAGTTATAATGTTCTTGATTCAATAATCAATTCTTACATTATAAGTTATAACTATACACATTGCGCATCATATCAAGCACATCTGCTCATGTATTCAGTTATGTGTTTAGCTCAAATTTTCTCATCCAAACTGACATTTATTAATAATATTAAGTTAGCTCTTGTTATTGGAGTAATAGACGAACAAAGTATACAATCCCATCTTAATCTGTCATCTCTCTAGATGTCTTCCGAGTGCATCAAAATTTAAATGCACGGAAGATAATAGAACTCTCAAATTTAAAGACCTTGATCTCAAACAATCTGTTGCTATTTCAATAACCTTTTCTAGTACATATTTTGTCAGCGGCAAAGCATATTTTGGTGTTCATACAATAGCAATTATGAGATAATTTGCCATCATATCAAACATATGGCTTTTTAACTCCAATGTGAGCTCCTACACAAAAAGTAGTTGCAGCGGATAACAAACAATGTAGCCTTTGGGAATTGTAAGGTCAAAATCTTTCATTGAGACAAGGTATGCTCTCGGCCAGAGTTATCAATGCATGATAGGAACAATGTTGCAACAGGCACAGGACTTGATTTGAAACAGGCCCTTGCCAAGGTGGCATCATGTCTTGCATTTGCTCCCATTGTTTCCTATAATAGTTAAAAAGAAAGCAATGCCATATTATTTATAGTAACTTCCTTTTCTGCTTGTATATACTCTTTGGAATTAATTTGTTCTCTGGTTGCGCCCTAGAGATTTCTCCTATCCCCCCAAACTTTATGAACTTATATATATTTGCAACTTATATGCAAATAAGCATTTGTGTTGCATGTAACTCTCCTTAAATTATCTTTTACAATTCCAAATTATTTTGTCTTTTGATTGGTCATTCTCTTATATTTTTCCGTACCCTAAGTCTTGGCTATTGCGATCGGGTCTACTATCAAATCTCATTTACCCATTTTAACTACTAGTGAATATTAATATAATTAGTTTTTTTCTTATTTGTGTGCATGTTCTGTAATTTTTTTAGTCTCCTCTAGTTTGTTTAGAAACCATAATCTTAACAATACTTTGAAAGGGCTTCTTTCATCTTGCTGTACAATATATTCTCACCCGTGTCATCTATGCTTTACGTTTTAAATCATAAACATTAGCAAACTGTCCATTTTGGTTTGCAACATCATCCAATCTTTATGCTTTTTCGGTTGATGGTATTACTTGTTGATTGCTTCTTGGGCTCTCTTCTTTTCCATATTCTCCATATATTGATTGCATGGCTTTTCCTGTTCCAATTTTAAGTTGATCCTTTCCATATACCTTCCAATCTAGCCCTCTTCCTACAAGGTCCTATGTTGTATCCTGAAACTGAGCTACATCCGTTTCAGACTTCAACATATGCTTTGCAGAATCTCTAGAATCCAACTTTTGGCAGAATCTGTCAACCATAGTTAGTGCATCTTCTGTAGTTGATTTTTTGACAGGCAGTAAATTGTATCTATTTTTTTGAAGTCTATATATCATGTTTCTAGTCCTCTCAGATAACAATAAAATCATAGTTGACTATCACAAAAACATCTTAATGCAAGATGATTTCTTATAAATGGTTATAATTGTTCGTTTTAAATTTTTTCATTTTCATTTCCATTTCTGACTGCTCACTCATCGTCTGTTATGAAAATCTCTTATTTTCAATTGCAATTTGCAACTGGATTGCCATTTGCTTAACCTTGCAAGAACTATATATCAGAATGCTTAACATTTTGTAGATCTGTTATGTCTTCTCAATGGCTTCTGCATCTATTTTGCTTCATCAGTTGAGGATGCTGGTTCCCAAAATGATAGGTGGAGCTCTATTTGTTCTTGTATGGGATCAACATTGACTATTAAGGATCCCTTTCTAGTATTCTACCATTATCGCATTAAAGATACTGCACTTTTTTTATTCCTGTCCCCTCGCCCCCTCACCCTGTCCTACCCTAATAATGTTCCATCTAATATTTTGTAGTTGTTTGCCTTTCGCAAGTGAATGCGATTGTCTGTGTAATCCTAAGTGGGATAAGATTTAAATTTTTGTAGAGGTACCTTCTTTTCTTTCTGTTATTGTGAGGACTTTGGTGGTTTAATTCTATATATGGAAAATTGAAAAACATCTTTGGATTTGTTTTGTTTGTTTGACATTTTCTGTGGAAATAAGCTCCTTGTTTGTGTCTAAAGTTGGTGTTCATGTATCATCCATTTTTTTTCTCTTCGACTCTTTCCTCTAAACTCAGCATTGTCTGCTCTTTACTTCTGTTTTTGTTTCTTTGTGGAACCAGTGCTATATTTAATTTGTCTTTCCTTTTCTTTAAGTGGCTAGTTCACTTGCTTCTAGTTGCTTCATGATTGCCAAAACTATTGGGATTCTTGTTGTTGTTTGTTTGGCAAAATTAGGCCTCTTCTAGCTGTATGAATCATAAAATGTATAGGTTAATGCAATTTTTAAGCTTATAGTGTAGCTAGCTTGCAATTGGGCATATAAGACCCCTCTTGTTTGACATGATTTTTTCACTTAATCTTATATTATATTGTTTAAAGTTTGTATTCAGTGGCTTCAATTTCATGGTATATCTCAGGACTAAATCAGGCCTTGCCAATCAAAGAAAATAAAAGCAATTCTGGGATAGGCACTTTCTAAATGTTTCCGAGAGCTATAAAACAACTGTAAAGAAACCTATGCTTAGCAATAGTGATACAGGGTATGGATATGTGACACCCATTATTACTTAACTTCCATGATCACATAAAGTTTTTTATCACTCAAATGCATGAATCATGAATAATTTAAACCACAGAAATGAATCTAAACATGGCACATGTTGACAAAACACCTGAAGGACCAGTGAATGCCTTGAAATATAGCTTACTCAAGAATGACACATAGAAGAATGCTGGACTTGTTGAATTTTCTGACATCTTTACTTTTTGGGGGAAAGTTAGGTACAGTTTCTTATCTCTCTGGCATGTATATATAACATGAAGACATGTTTTGCCCCTTTTCTAGACTGTTTTCGTCTAATTGTCTAATTGACCATGAAACTTGAGTCTTTGAGGATTTAAACAAATTTCTGGTACCACCTTCATCTTCTTTGGTAGTATTTATTGCATGCAGATCACTTTCACAATGCTGCGTGGAACATTCAATTTCTGAGGTTTTTACTCTTTCAGGGATTGGTACAACTTGGAGAAGTCCAAGCGAGTAAAAGCTTTTCGTTGTGGGGAGTTCAATGACTGCATCATAAAGGCAGAATCTTGTGCTGGTGCTCCCACAAAGAAGAGAGAAAAATATGCTCGTCGTGAAGACGCTATTCTTCATGCTCTTGAACTTGAGAAACAGCAAGTTGAGAGAAGAAAAGGATCCACATGTCCTGAAGTGGTTAGCTTAGATGAAAAGGAATGTGGTACTTTAGCTGAGCAATCAAAAAATTGTGTTTTTGATTGTAACAATGATAACAGCCAGTATGCTCCTAATGATTGCATTTGCAGTGATTTTCTGGATGCTGAGAATTCTGGTCTATCAGGTCAGAACACAATTGCAGAGTTTGGTTCCAGACAATTGTCCTTCCAAAAAGTAAGACAGGGAAATGAGATAAACGGGGAAGAGGATGGAATTGAAGGCATGCCTAGAATGAGGGGGTTGCAGGACTTTGGGTTGAGAATTGCCCATGCAAAGAAGAGGCCTATCATAGCCATGGTTTCTGATGTTATGGAAAAAGTTGTCCCTGCTGAGAACTGTGCTTGTAGTGCTTCTTATATTGCTGGTTCTACAGAAAACGAGAGCTTTATGAACAACAATAAAGGACCATTAAGCTATAAGAGGAAAAGATCTCATGTGGGGCACACAGAAGAGTTCATCAAGAGACGCGATCGACGCCGGCCACTTACACAGGTTCTACAAAGTAGTGCAAAATTACCAGTATCTTGTTCCTCTGATTGTGGTTGCAGTATGGATGAATTAATTCAACAAGAGGGAAAGCAGAGAGGAATGCATCTTTTTCCACCAAAGCATGTGAATAATTCAAGCTTTTCTTCACTTCCTTATAATAACCCAAATTGCACAGGAATTTCTCTGCAGATGCCATTTCAGGTTTCTCAATGTGTATCTCAAATCAAAGAGAAGCCTTCCAAATCTCATTCTTTGATGGCTGATAACAATTATGGTAATTTGCCAGAGCAGCAAAATTCCATCTTTAGTGAAAAAAGTGATCTACATTCAGTTGATCAAGAGGATGACACCACATTTACAGGTGAATGTTTGCTAAATCTGTTTTCTGTGGACTGTTTGAAATATTTTTGCTTTTTGAGTTCATGTATTGGTGCAGGGAAAAGTACATGCAATGTTTATACATCATCGGAAATAGATTTTCTATTTTGCTCATTTACAATTTCTGTTTGTTTACTGTAATCCTTTATGAAATATGACCAAAACTGTAAACATGTGTAATGTTTTTGGAGGGCCTCTTAATTATGGATAGATGTGTTAGGATTCAGAGTTTCCAAAAAGGTGCTTGCAATTTTATTGTTACACTATATTATATTCATCATATGGCAATAATTAAAGGAACATAGTTGCATCCCTTTCAAGGAACATAGGCATGCAACAGAGTTTAAATTTGTCAAAATAACTGCTGGTTTATCTGATAGCAATCCAGCTACTGTCAGGAATTTAGCCCTTAACATGTTTATAATTGGCAGAGAAAGATATTGAAGAAGTAGAATCTTGATATTGCAAGGGGTTTTGCATTTTCAATTTCGAAGCTACCGGGAAAGTTGGATGAGATTAGAATTTCAGAGAAACTTGGTTGTGATGTAGGGAGCTTCTCCCTCTAAAACCACACACATTGCAAGCCACTCAAATGTCTTGACTTAAATCTGAAATGAGCTTCAGAAATAGGAACCTTGATTCTTATTTTCTTTTGAAAATCCTGAAATAAAATTACATAGCCAATCTGAAATTACAATGTATTACAACATTACAGGCACGACTAAATCTAAAATCTGATATAAAATTGATATAAATCAGTACATATGCAAACAAGAACTACCAAGAAAATTATCTAACTTGACCCTGTGTTCTGTCGCAAACTAGCTTCCCAAAACATCAAACATAGTTTTTGTTCTGAATCAGATAACCCCACGGGTCTTGTACAAATATCTCCAATCTGATATAAATCAGAAAAGTGATACGCAAATCAGTAAAATATGCAAGAATGAACTACAAGGAATTCATCCAAAACTTGAGCTACAGCTGTACTTCAATCTTTGTCCTTCAACCTGCAAAACTTAACCGGCAGCTATCAAACTGAATCCTCCAACTCCTGCCTTGAAAATTATGAAATGCGATGCAAGGAGTAACCCCCTATTGTCACCACAGCCCCTTATTGTGTAACTCAATCAAATCCCATCCTAGGAGTGAAACTCCCTCCTAAAATCATTCAAATTTTGCATTAATTGCTGTCACAATGCTACACATGCCCACCTCAACTTCCACCAATGAAAATAAACATAAATTATCATTGTAAAATCAGATTCTCCCCAAATCACACACCCAGATAAGGAGGCCACTAGAAAATAATGAATAAAATAAAAAAAGTATTAGAATATTTTAGAATCTTTTAATATTTTAAGAATCTTTTGTTATTCTTAGTTTGGGCTTTTTTAGCTTGCTTTTTAGATTCTTCTGTTAATGGTCATTTAAGTGTTTTATTTATTATTTTATTTTGGTCCTCTATTTTTAGAAGACTTTAGCTTTAGTTTGAAGCTCTTGTAAATTGCTATATGTACTTGGTGAATCCTTAATTGAGCAATGCAATTTCAAGTTTCAAAAAGTTCCATTTATGTTGCATATGGCCACCTCCATTAAATAGCCAATCAAACAGGTCAACTATGATAGCTCCATAACTCCACAAGAATCTGTAGTATGACATGCATTGCCAAGTGTCCCTTGGGAGCCCACTTGTGAAGACATGCACTTGAAAATGGTAAATGAAATATTTTTAAAATGTTTACTATCTTGTAACCATCACCACCCACAACCAAAGTGGAAGATTCCAAGAATGTGTCATGAAGATGTTGCCGACATTTGTCAATCTCGTATGCAAGCTAAAACCTTCGTGCTTGGCCAAACACCAAATTAGGCCCCAAATACACCAAATTATTCATCATAATATTATTCAAGACATAAGCAACTGAACTATAGGAAAAGTAAATTAAATGTTTTTGGTTGATTCAAGATTGCTCTCACATTCCAGAATGCTTTTGCATCAAACGCTCAGGGTAGGAAAATTTTTGTGAATATGGATTTCCTATTTTAGCACCTAACTGGAACAAGCATCCTTCTCTGACAGCTATGTTCTGTACCCAACCTTCTCAATGTGGAATCAACTCCACCATAAACCAACCACCTCCTCCAAATGCAACTCTCACTCTTCTCTAATCTTGTGGTATTCAACCCACCATAGTCTGAGCATCTCCACCAAAATGTATCTGCACTAAACTTTGCAACACCATGCAAATTGATCTTTGCATACCAATCATCTCTAGTAAAATCTATCTGAACCATCTCATCTGAATTCACTAAATCATCCATCTCAACATGAAAATCATCATTAAGAATAGATTTTACCTTCTCATCACTTGCTGCAACTTCCACTTTGTTCTCCTCTTTCTTGCTTTCAACAAGACGTGCAATTGTATCACCTATTTGACCTGCAATCGATGCATTCCACACTGCTTCTATTGTTGCAATCCTCATTAGTAAATCATCTTCCTCGGTTGTTTCTATTGTAGGAAAATATTTGTGAATATGGATTTCCTATTCTAGCACCTAACTGGAACAAGCATTCTTCTCTGACAACTATGTTCTGTACCCAACCTTCTCAATGTGGAATCAACTCCACCATAAACCAACCACCTCCTCCAAATGCAACTCTCACTCTTCTCTATTCTTGTGGTATTCAACCCACCATAGTCTGAGCGCCTCCACAAAAATGTATCTGCACTAAACTCTGCAACACCATGCAAATTGATCTTTGCATACCAATCATCCCTAGTAAAATCTATCTGAACCATCTCATCTGAATTCACTAAATCATCCATCTCAACGTGAAAATCATCATTAAGAATAGATTTTACCTTCTCATCACTTGCTGCAACTTCCACTTTGTTCTCCTCTTTCATGCTTTCAACAAGACATGCAATTGTATCACCTGTTTGACCTGCAATCGATGTATTCCACTCTGCTTCTATTGTTGCAATCCTCATTAGTAAATTATCTTCCTCAGTTTCTTCTATTTCCTCTAAATAAATCTCTCTTGCTGCAACCTCATCATGCTCATATCCATTTTCATAACAATATTCAAAAAAATAAATTTTTATCTCAGTATCAAATTTATTGACTTCTGAATATTCATCCTCGTCTTTTTCAGTGCCACATACATGACACTCTGCTTCATCTTCTTTCTTTCTTGCAATCAAAACATCGTTAGTAAAATTATTTTCACCTCTTTTCTTTTTAACTTTTAATCTCTGCTCTCATTTCATCTATCTGCTGCTGCATCTTTATGATTCCAATTCTCATTTCATCTCTCTCTCAAGTTTAGGAATTGTAAGAATCCATCCAATGACAAAATGTCTTTTTCCTCTGTCTTTCCCATCCTCAAGGCCTCACAAAGCCTCAACGCAAACCTTCAAAACCCTCATGTTCTGCACATGTAAATTGCCTCGCTCGGTGATTTGTTTACAAATCCTCTTACCACATTCTCAGGTGCTATTGCAAGCTGCCTCCTTTGACAATCGGTTCACAACCTTGGGAACATCACCGTCAAATCCTGTAAATTGTTCCTCTTACAACTTGCTCATTCATCTGCAAGCAAAATTCACACATACTCCACCCTCTTGTCCTAGTGCAAAGCGCCTGACTGCTTTGGTCAGTTAATAGTAATACACATACAATCACCTGCTCTGATACCAATGACGTAGGAAGGCTCTCCCTCTTAAACCACACACACACATTGCAAGACACTCAAATGACTTGACTTAAATCTAAAATTAGCTCAGAAACAACAATGAAATTTCAAATAGGAAACTTGGTTCTTACTTCCTTTTGAAAATGCTAAAGAGAAATTACACAGCCATTCCAATATTACAATGTATTGCAGCATCATAGGCCTGAATAAAAATCTGAAATCTGATATAGACTGTTATAAATCAGTACATATGCAAACAAGAACTATCAGGAAAATTATCTAACTTCACCTTGTCTTCTCCTGCAAACTAGCTTCTTGAATCTTCAAACATAGTTGTTTTGAATTAAATAACCACATGGGTCTCATACAAATATCTCCAATCTGATATAAATCAGAAAACTGATGCAAATCAGTAAAGTATGCAAAAATGAACTACATTACATTTATCCAACACTTGAGCTACAGCTGCACTTCAATCTTTGTCCTTCAACTTGCAAAACTGAACCTGCAACTGTCACACTGAATCCTCCAACTCCTGTTGTGGATTTCATGAAATATAATGCAAGGAATAACCCGCCTATGGTTACCACAACTCCTCATTGGGTAACCCAACCAAATCAATGCCAAGATTAAAATTCCCTCCAAAAATCATTCAAATTTTGCATTAATTGCTGTCATAATGCTGCACAAGTCCACCTTTACTTCCGCCAATGAAAATAAACATAAATTATCAATGTAAAATCAGATTGCCCCAAATCACACGCCCAAATGAGGATGCCACTAGAAAATAATAAATAAAATATAAAAAGTTCAATTTATGTTGGTCATGGCCACCTCCACTAACAGTCAATCAAATAGGTCAACTAAGACAGCTCCATAACTCCACAAGAATCTGTAGTCAGAAATGCATTGCCAAGTGTCCCATGGGAGCTCACATGTGAAGACATGCACTTGAAAATGGTAAATGCAATATTTTAAAAATATTTACTATCCTGTAACCACCACCATCCGCAACCAGAGTGGAAGATTCCAAGAACATGTAATGAAGATGCTGCCAAAATGTGCCAATCTCCTATGCAAGTAAAACTTAGGACTTGGCCAAATAATTCATAAAATAAGTAGGCCCAAATACATCAAATTATTCATCAGAACATTATTCAAGACATTAGCAACTAAACTATAGGAAAATTAAATTGAATAATTTGGTTGATGCAAGATTGCTCTAACAGTCCAGGATGCTCCTCCATCAAGTTGATGATTCTACTTTATATTCATAAAATATAAATTAAATACTAACTGAATAGAGTCCAAGCATTGAACACTATTTCTTATCTGCAATCACTAGCCACTGACCCCGCTGAATAACAATTCAGTGAAGTAGTTACTAGGTTGTACGACATAGCACTTTTTGGATTGAAGTGATGAGAGACAGGGAGCTGAAAGTTTTGTAGTTGAGTTCCAGTCTAATGAATATGTGGAATTTTCGCAACCGTACTTGTGGTGTTTGTGCCTTTGCCATCATATTTTTAATATCTTATATACCTGAAATTTTTTCAAACAATAAGATTTATTAGGGCAAAACGTGAGAAGGTAGAAATGCTTATGGACTTCCATCCATACAAAATTTGTGGACTAAAGTATGTTTTGAAGAGGTTCAAGGTGCTCAAATGCTTTGAAAATGAATGTAAACTAACAACTATGCACCGTATGTGTGGATAGCACTGGCCAAACTTTTTGTGAAGCAGGCTAGTAATATCATTGGAAACTTGGAAAGTTGGAAGAGAGTCCGGTCATTCACATCAGGTTGTGTATTAGAAACTGTCAAATTCGGATTCATCAATTAATGCCATATAAGTTTCTATGCATCCTGTCATGCATAGTTTGTTTATATTAGAGATTTATTACCAAAGCGGACCAAAGAGCAATTACAGGATATGGTGCACATACTCACTGCCAGGCAGTTCCAGTCAGAAAGACTCATAAACACAGCAGACTTAAATAGTCTGCATATAAAAACAGTTACCAACTAGGGACCATTACCGACATATCCAACTGAAAAGAGTAATATTTAAGCATCACTGATACCAAAAAGAACTCCACAGAATATGACTGATGACAAAACATATTATTCCCAAGAACACTTTTGGTTACTGTCATCTTCATAGTAGTCTATCTTATAGGTTCCAATAACAGATTCCGCTTAATCTTCTAAGTTCATATCTTTAACAATTGGCTCATAATTCATTGATTTCCTGGTATTTCTAATGAATTCCAAGTCTTGTTTTTTTAAGGCTTGGACACATTTTTTTTTCTCCATATATTCTCTAAGTGGCTACAACTCTTTATCATCAATGATGTTTCTATCCTGTGGCCAGAAGTGTGCAGCAACAATCTCTTTTGTGTAGACGAAAGTGAGGTCCTCTTTTAAAAAGGATCTTGAATCTGCTTTTCAGGATCTCCATGATCATTGAACCTGCATCATTACGTTAAAAAAACATGTGCTCATTATTGAGTCACTAAGATATCTTCTTTCCTTGGAGTAACTCATCATTTCTTGCTTTCCAAATATGCCACAAAACTTCACAAGCTAAGAGAAACCGGAATTTATTAAGCTCAGCAGAGAAGCTTTTGACATACCCAAACAAGATTTCATCCCAATTAAACCCTTCCCTATTATCGCAACTTAGAGAAATTCCCAAAAAGATAGACTTCATTTTAAAAGCAAATGGACAGTCAAAAAACAAATTCTCAAATGATTCAATTTTATTATACATTTTGCATAGTTTGACAAGGAAACCACAATTATAAATGCCATTAAAACAAGCTTTTATAGAATAAGTAACCATCTAAAACAACTTTTTTTTGGGCTCACAAACAGGTGGTCACAATTGTGCATGGTTACCACATAGCTTCTTATAAGTAGTGCATATTTATTTATATGAAATGTTCCTAAACCAAAGACTATCATATTGTCCAGAAAAACCCCAAAACTAGAAAAGGTATATGCTTTTCTTTCATGCTTCACTTTGGTTTAGGAAATATTAAATAAATTTTCTCTTGATTACTTGTGGAACAGATCTTGTTTTTGGAATATTTTTTTTTGCTTGCTTGAAGAACCAAACTTCAGTAGAGAGTTCATTTTAATCAAGATTATTTATGGAATTCAACTGTTAAGAGGTTGACTGATTAAATGCTTGTCAGAGGCACATGCACTTATGATTGGTGGTTACAAGTATTTATTGCGTGAGGTAATTGTGTTTTTGATTAAATCCTCAAATGGTCCTTGACATGACTAGTTTCAGTCTGTATATCTGTTAAGGGATTGTCACAGTAAAAAGGAGACCTTAACCTTATCCTTTAGAAATTTAAATTCCAAATTCTCATGGAGGAGCTGGATATTTGGTGTCTTCTTGAATCTAATGTGACCACCCTTATAGATCCCCAATCACTTGTTGGCTATGAGGTGAAGGTTGCCATGCTAAGAAGGATTGTCTCAGTTTCTGTTGAAGACTGCTAATGATATTGTAATGTCTGTAAAAGAAATTTAAGATTCTTGTGTTATTTTGAACATTTATATTTTGAGAAAGAATGTCAAAGTGTGAATATTTCAATAAAGGTTCTTTTGGAGACTTAAGTTGTCCTGGGTTTGAATGGGTGAATTTAACATGATAACTACCATGAAGAAGATTGGTTTACTACACTAAATTTTCTTACTGATCTAATGTTCAAGATGTGGAGTTCGCAACCATTTCTTTGAATGGATTCTCCTGACTTGGGAGGCCTTTTTGATCATTATTTGTGCTTAGTAAAAGTTAACCCCATACAATTCAACGTGGAGCATCCTTGTCCAAGAGGAAAGAAAGATTGAAAGAAGAAGCCCAGGAAGGGTAGCAGAAATAGGACGCCTTTTCCTCTTATTTTGATGCAAACAAAAAAGGTCATTTGACTTGTTGCAAATGCAAGAACAACAGACATGATGCCTATGAATGGATGGAGATGGAAGGTTAGAACAAGGGTACATGGAGATTTTAAAATAAGCAGTTTGTTGAGAATGCAGACATTTCAGTTGAGGTAGATGAATCTCCTTTGAAGCTTGAAACCATGTTTTGTATGATTTCAGCACTTTCTCTTAACTCTACTTTTAGACTAAGCTGGCATATGGACAGTAGAGCATCAGGACATGTCTCATGACAAGAGGCTGTTATTCTACTAGTAGAAGAATAAACTGGAATTCAGTGGGTCCAGGCAGTGAAGACTTATCTAGAGATTGGAGCTAGCATTTGTCCCATTGCTTTTAACTTTCTAGTGATGGGTTTTTGCTTGAAACATGTTTGTGTTTGCAGTTTGACCAAGAACTTGTTTTCTTTTTCAGATATTACTGAGTGTAAAGTTGAATTTGATCATTGTTCAGTGTCATTAGAGGGAAACAAAGAACTTTCACTAGTTTAGGCTAAAGTTATTGTGATAGTGGCTTCTACAGCTATAGGCTTCTTGTAGCCTCTACTTCTAATGCAGAGTAGGTGCGTGATAATGCTAACTTGTGGGCGCTATTAGCGCAAATGGCTTGTATATACTCTTTTGGAGAACACTATGCATGTGCTGCTAGAGTTTAAAGTTGAGCATACTGTGTGTGTAAGGGATTCGTACTTGGGACAACACACTCCAAAGCTGCCTTTCCTACCTGTGAGTGGTGATCAATGGAGACTTTTATATTGATTCATTCTGATGCATTTGGATCTCTGTCTGATTTCTCCTTGATAGATAGTGTTTACTATGCCTTATTTTTCAGATTTGCACATGGGAGCTCTCCAAAACTCCCTTTCCCACCCATGAGTAAAGATCAAGGGAGATTCTTGAATCTATCTCTAGATGTATGAGACCTGTGACTTTTACATTCTTGACAGGTAGCCTATACCTTGTCTAATTTATTGACGATTCTTCATGAAAATCTTGGATTTACTTTATGAAAACCAAAGATAAAGCTTTGAACAAGTTTAAAGAAAGGGCTTTGGTGGAGAACCAGACAAGCAAGAAGGTTAAGAAACTTATACAAAGCAATGGAGGAGAGTACACCTCCAATGATTTTGACACTTATTACGAAGCAGCAAGGATAAAGAGAGAGCTTGGTTTCTTATAATTTCAATCAGAATATGCGATTGAGAGAAATAATTGGGCCATCAATGGAACTGCAAAAGCCGTCATTCATGAAAAAGGTTTGCATATGTGTCCTTGGACTAAAGAATTTACTACGACTTTGTACATCTTGAACATGTCTCTCAGCACTTTAATAAAAAAATGTGGAGAAGGCCTTCACAGATAAGAAAGCTAGAATCATTTGATTTTTGAAATTTTGGTTCTCTATGTGCCTAGATAAAATGGAAGAAAATGTAAAGAAGATTGTAAAATTTGTTGAGGATGGATGGTCCCCAAGTTCTCGGGAAACTCCTACAATGGCTGAATAGGCTGAGACATGTGCTATACCAAGTTCAGATCAGAAATAAGATTCTAAAATAAATAATCCTAGCCTAGAAGGAGATGACTTACAATCTCCAATTTCAACTCGAAAGTTGAGTTGGTTTCCTTAGGTTTTACAACATGCAAAGCATGTTTTCATGCTTAGTACTTCGTTTTGTCTCAGTCATCCACCTAAGAAATTTTCTACACATCTTACATTGATGACTTCTGTTGGCATCCCATTTTTACGTGTCTCATCTTTGCTTCCAGGTTTAGCATTTGATTTATCCACCCTTTGTTGATAACCGATTTGAGACATCCTAAAGGGGTCTCCAAACTGTCAAAAGATGCAAAAATTCACAATGAGTCTTGAGTCTAGGCTGTTTTTGGTGTTGTCCTTGGTGTTTGTCAGTCTTTCAGACTTTCGAGGTTGTCCATGCCTGTATGCCTTCCCTGCCATTGCTGACGACTTGCTTAAGTCCTCATAAATTTTCATTTAAGCGTTGTTTTGTTGGAGTTTTCCTATCCCTTGACACCATTCCTTTGTCATTCCTGAGCTTTGAAGCTCAAAATCTTGTTAAAAATCTAAGCTCTTTTCAACCACCAAACTATCAGACTTCTTCATCTATCCATCCCTTGGTACCGATTCCCTTACCTCTCAACTCCTTGAACTTCAATCCCTTCTACTCTAATTTTTTTAAGTTCTTGCAGGGTCATAATTTTAGTCATTTCCTTGAGTCAGCACTTGGTTAAGCCCTCTTGACTTCCCAATCCTGACATCAATTGCCAAGAAAATCTTGTTTTGAGTGCGTCAACATTTCTCATGGTTTGTGAACTATTGAAAGTACTGATGAATAAAAGAGAAGTTAAGAGATTGTGTTTCAGTGATTCATATAGTTTGTGAAATTCCCAAAATATTGGGAAGGGAACAAAGAGAAGTCACCAAGTCCATGATGCCACAAAGTTCAAGAGTTCTCAAACTCTACAGAAATTTGACGGAGTGGATGGAACAAGTTCAATGTGTTGGCAAGTTCGTGAGTTTGCAAATTTACTAGAATGCTAACATGGTATCACAAAATGTGTGAAAGTTTGATATGGTTTCCATGCTAGCAACAAGTCGAAGAAGGAAAAGACAAGAATTCGCGAAGTTCCTGATTTTGCTAAGTTTGCAAAAGTTCACGAATTTACCAAAAATGCGGCATGGATTCGTAAGTTTTCCATTTCACCAAAAGTACCACACACTGAAATGAAAGAAAAATAAAAAGAGAATGAAAGATCGAAAAATGGCCATGTCCTTGATATCAGTAAGTTTGCAAGTTCACAAACTTACGAAAAGTGTGATGTAGTTTGTGAAAGGCCAGAATCTGCAACATAACAAAAAATAGGGCAAATATAACAAATGTTTAAAGGTAGACAAACAATGCAATGGATGCAAAAAATAAAGTGCAGTCTGTCAAAATATTATAAATGCTAAGCGCCAAATTTAATGGCATGGTTCTCCACCACTCACACTTGCTTGCCTTTATTGCAAATCAAATCTCCAGCTACTTGCATTTATTCATCAGATCTCAACATCCTGGGTGTCCATTTTGTAGGGAATGCATCTATGCCCTTGATTTTCATATTGCTACAGTGTTGTATTCTAGCTCAAGTGCCTAGCTGGGTTAAAGAGGTTTTGGGTTTCATTTTGAAAGCGGATTGGATTGGATTGGATGGGAGCAGTTACAAAACTAGTAGAACAGTGATAATCATAGAAAGGCCTAGATTTTCAACTTTGAGTTTTGGGTAAAGGTATTTTGGTGTTGAAATGATTTGGGTTTCTCAAATTTCAAATTTGAACCTTTGTAGACCGAATGATAAAGGGCATAATCGGCCTCAGTTGAGTGTCTCCTTGTGTATGGTATGCATTTCTCGTTGTGTTTATGATTAGTTGACCAGTTAGACACTTGTAAAATCCTTGAAAAGCTTTTGTAAGTATATTTTCAGAATAATAAAGGAAATGTGTAGGTATACTCATGGATACTTAAGTAGAATTGTTTAATATTCTGCAACTATGCATTGTGTTTCTAACTGTATGTGTAGAGCTAATCTTGCTTGTGCATTTTGAAAGGCATAGTCTTTTGTGGTATATTGATTAAGGTATCATCTTTGGTTTCAATAATTACATCTTTTTATGAACTCACAGATTCTATTGCCCAGCTAGATAAAGGCATTGGTCTGATCCTGGCTCCATTTCCCTACCATCCCAACACACTCAAAACAAATTAATATAAACATCTTTTTCAGTTTTATTTATTCTAATCTGTTCCAACTGCTTTGTCTGAATGTATATAGCAGCAGAATGGTTTATTATGAAACACATTTGCAGATACTTATGTGGCAGATTTATCTGCTCTAATAAGGTGCCTGACCTTGTGTATTGCAAACCAGCATATAGGCATGAATTGACAACTGAAATAAGGGTGCATATGCAGTGAGTATGATTTGTATAACGGTTAAACTGAAATAAGGGTGCATATGCAGTGAGTATGATTTGTATAACGGTTAATGTTTGGTTGTTGTGATATTTGTTTCAGCACCTTAGGAACCCGGGCCACCCCACCCCACCAACTGCCTGCCCCTTGCGCAACAGAGCCAAAAGAGAAGGAGATCTTAGCCACCTCAGTAATTGGTTCTCAGTTGCCCAACCTAAACATCGGTTTTGTGGTATTCTTTCTAGGTTTGACACCCTTGGCCCCTGGGAGACTATCCATCCTTAAGGATTTTGGTTCTCTTCAGATCACCAACAACTTCTTTCTTAATGCAGAGCCTTCAAGTTACAAGGAGGCTGCTGAAGTTACAAGGAGCCTTCTTTCTTAATGCAGTGAGTATGATTTGTATAACGGTTAGTGTTTGGTTGTTGTGATATTTGTTTCAGCACCTTAGGAACCCGGGCCACCCCACCCCACCAACTGCCTGCCCCTTGCGCAACAGAGCCAAAAGAGAAGGAGATCTTAGCCACCTCAGTAATTGGTTCTCAGTTGCCCAATCTAAACATCGGTTTTGTGGTATTCTTTCTCGGTTTGACACCCTTGGCCCCTGGGAGACTATCCATCCTTAAGGATTTTGGTTCTCTTCAGATCACCAACAACTTCTTTCTTAATGCAGAGCCTTCAAGTTACAAGGAGGCTGCTCAATAATAGTGTGAAGTCTTGTAGGAGCAATATAACTAAATCAAGAATGATGTGTAGGATATTGTACCAACTACCAAGACCAACAGGGAAAATATTAATAGTGATTGATTCTTGATGGCTTTTCAAGAACACGGAGCATTGAGAAATACAAAACAAGATCTGTAGTCCATAGGCTCTCTCAAAAAGATGAAGTGGACTAAGATTTGACCCTGTAGCAAGATATGCCACCAACGGAGCTATCCTGCCCATGGTAGCTTGCCTAAAGAAAGTACCATGGTATTTTTTCTCATTAATAATTACTTGTAGAATTTGGGATTTCCTAGAGATTTGGCAGTTCAAATTAGCATTTCATTCATGGTAAATCTGATCTTTTTGTTCTAGTGCTTGTATGCTGATGATCTCATTGAGGCCAGAATTTGTTTGAAGCTTATCACATGGTTGAAGAATGCATTGGCTGTTGAGTTTTCTATGAAGGATATAAGACTGGTGAATTATTTTTTGAGATTGGAAGTTGAGAGGTTGATGTAGATGTTTTCTTATTTAAAAAAGTATTGGCTGGAATCCTGAAGAGCTTAAATTGTTGGACCACACACAAGTCACTAACAACACCAATGGTTCAAAATACGATCTTAACTTGTGATGAGACATCAGATTTGATGAGTCCTATAATTTATCAGCAGTTGATAGGCTCATGTATGTATCTTTTTTTTTAAAGGTCAAACACTTTTGACCTGGAGCTATGAACTGGTGAGGTCACAAATGGGGAACCTCATCCCTGATATAGACATTCAACAATAACACCCCAGTAGGATTTGATCCTTGATAGAAAGAACAACAACATCACAGGTTAACCATCACACTATGCCAATACTGGCAGGATCACATATGTATCTTGTTGATACTCAGTTCGACATTTCATTTGAAGCTAACACATTGGTTCAGTTCATGATGGAGCTGAGGCAGTTCTATTGAAGGGATGCAAAGCATGTGTTCTCTATTTTGAAGGGAATCTTTTCTCATGGCATTTTTATATGGGTAATGAGCCGAAATTTCTACATGGTTTTATAGATTTAGATTGGGCAGAGGATCGGGAGACTTAGAAGTCCACTTTGGGTATTGTTTTTCTCTTGGTATCAGTTGATTCTTGGTCTAGTAGGAAATAAACGGCAAGTCTCTTTGTTTTACTGAAGCAGAGTACATGCTGTGGGTTCAACTACTTGGGAAGTTGTTTGGCATTGTAAATTATTGAGAATTCTGGCTAGCCATGCTTTTGTAAATTACTGAACTAGATTTATCTAAATATATGACATCTGGTTCATTTCCTACAAGACAAGGTATACAAGAAAGCACTAATTCTGGAACATGTTCCTTTAGAGTTCCTAACTGCCAAGTTTCTCACTAAGCCGCCATCAATAAGAACGTTTGAGTTGTTGAGACTTGAGAATGTTACTTGGATTGAAGTAGAATCTGCTCGTCATAAAATGAGAATTTCGATTTGCTCCAAACTGATACCAATAGGAAAATTTGAGTAGTTGAGAGTTGATAGTGAGGGTTTGTTTTGTTCCAAACTGATCCCCATCCTTTCATTTTCTAATTCTTGGTTATGCACCATTCTCTAGTAACTAAGCAGATGATGTATGAGTCAAAATGCATTATTTAAGATACATTTAGCTTTAGGATTATTTTAATGCAATTAAATGCACTTGCATTGCCACCCTTGATATCTCGACACCTTTGATGGGCTAGTTATGATGCCACTTATTCACTTTGTCTCTTGTTTCATTCATTTAGTTAGAGATTCAGTTACAATTAGTCAAAGTAAATTGGTTACTTAGTCAAGGATGAGTTAATGTGTCAATCGAGTGAGTTGGTTGATTTGTATGTCTTAAGTTACATGCATCAAGCATTTAGTTGACTGTAATGTTAAATATAATGTTATGAGAGAGAATCATTGAAAGAGAGTTTTATTAAAACGTGAGTGCTAATGCATAATATGCACTCAATTGTTGATGAATATATAAAGTGCAAGTTGTTGTAGTTTAAAAAAATCTTCTCCCTTTATCCTCTATTGTTTTCCTACAGAGATTTAAATCCCAGGCTTGTCAAAAACTTTGGAACCCAAAATTTTAACTTGGACTCGAGCTTAGCAAAAACCAACATACTAAAAATTGTGTAAATACATAAAATAAAAAACTCACAAAATACTGTTAAAAGCAATAAAAACTACATTAAAGAAAGCATTTGTATATTTTCTGCCATTTCTAATTTTCTAGACCAAAAAGGAGTACAATGCACATTTTAATGTCATATGATGATTGATCACCATCATAGAGAACTATGAATCCAGATGATATTTTCCATATTTCTTCTCTAACAAAAGCTCCTCATTAACTGCACTTTTGAATTGGATGATGAAAATTACTTTTTAAGAAAAAAATCATCATTAAACTTGTCCCATTTACTACTGCTCCTCCAAAATTAATCATCTACAGAGTAAACATGGTTGTCGCATCCTTGACAATCCAAATATGGATAGATGTTATCCTAGTCAATCGTATCATGAATCTCCTCCCCCTCCTCATTTGTGACGCAAATACAAAGTTGTATTGTGCAAAAATGAATTCATTACAGTGCTTTTGGGTCAACCAGTTGTGCTTCAGTTCATGTGAATGACTTAAAAATGCCCCAGTTGTGCTTGCAAAAAGAAGCATTATAGGGCCGACACAAAGTGTAGATTGCTAGGATTTGAAGATTTAGTGTATTTGCACAATAATCTTCCCATCACAAATTCTCTAAGAGGGCATGTATATCTTTATTAAGAAACTAAACTTCACTTATTAAAGAAATCTAGAATATGTGAAACTTTGATTGAACTTGTAAAGGACTCAATTTTTTCTGCATCTGGCTGTTGTTGTGTTGTTCTCCTTTGAATGCATAGAGCTGAAGAAAACAGTCTTCTTTCCACACCTTTGCACATCTTTAACATGTCAAGAATAGTTGATCACTTTAAGTTCCTAATTGTTAAGTTAAAGTTACCTTGAGGATATTGTACATGGTTTTGGCAATTACAGCATCAAAAACAGTATTTACAACCGTTTCCCCTGTGGCCTTCTTTGAATATGGAGACTCCAACTATCTATTGCTCACAAATATTTGCTTAAGAGATGTTAGTGAGGCTACAATGAGATAATGTGGTCGCAATTGTGCAACTCCTGATTGTCAAGCTCCTTCCTTTGGTGTGTCCACACATCGAGATTTATTTAATGATGTTTCTTGCTTCAATCATGGTATTCACCCGTCCCAGTATGCCCGTGTCCACAATTAGGGATAAATGCAATGAGCAGGAAAAGGATTCAAAACATAGTGGAGTGCTTTTTGTCAAGAAGCCTTCCTATTGTTACTTGTGTTCCTACATTGTCAATCTCTACTTGGATGACATTCTTGTCACTCACTTCTATGGTCATTTACTCTGACATATTGCACAAAGTCTATAACAGTTTTAATTTCATTGGAGGCTTCTATGAACTTCAAGAACTAGATAACCTTCTGCAATCACTTCAGTATTTTTTCATGTCATCCTCCAATAAGGTCCCTCATAAATCATGTGGACTAGGTTCATTGACCAATGACTCCCTTTCAACATGGAATAATATGTTGTTATAATACCAAAATTTTGTGGCAGTCTTGCTTCATGCTGCTTTTCCTTGTTCCAAGTAATATCTTCAAGCAAAGGCTACAGACTAGTATTACAAGGAACAAAGAAGCCCCGTGAATGCAACAGGATAGAATTCTTTCCATTGGATGGGCTCCACATGTGTTGGGCCTACTAATTCTATATTTGAATAAAGGGGAGAATTTATCACAGTTTCAGTTGTCCCAACTGTCATCTTATTCTCTATATTTTTCTCCTAGCTAAAGAAATTAATTAGCGATCATGGATGGTGAACCCAGATCCGTTATTGACAGACTTTCTCTTCTTGGAACTCTAAGATTCTATGAATCTGCATTCTCCTTCTCACAGGTATGTTGGTGAAGATATCTACGGATTTTGCATTGTTTGAGGTCAGTGAATACATATCTGGTTTCTTCATTTTTTTTTTACTCTGAAAATCCCAGTCAAGAATTGAATGATAAACAACTATCTGCACAGTTGTCCATGGTTATGCATTTAAAGCAGTGTTAGAAGAGTCAGACTTGGCAAGCTGATTTTTGACTTGGACTTGGCGTCCGGATTTGGCAAATTGAAAAACCCAAGAAATTCAAACATTTTTAAGGATTTAAAACTTTTTTCATGCATCATTTAATAAATTAACATTAAAGACACAGTAATTGAGATAAATAGAAGCTACTTCGCACACATACACAAGTTTACATTGATCACATAAGTATAAATGCGAATTTTTGAAGGAAATAAGTTAAACTAAACAACACATTAGAAATATAAATAGTGTCACTGTCAAATGTCTACAATATTCATGGAATATGAAATCCATGGAATCAAAAGTTCAAATCATATATCAAAATAAAAGTTAGAGCCTAGAAGACTAAGGCTCAGAGTAGCCTATATTAGTGACCAGTCGACATTGCAACCTTCCTACATGTACGCCTAAGATAGGTCCTAGAAGATTCTGCAGCCATGATTTCTTCTTACGAATCTAAGGCCCAACGCTCACACTCGCAGTACCACTACTTGTAGATGGAGGTAATGGAGGACGAAGATTTGAAGAGGTCTCTACCAAAGTTTTCCATTTCTTCCATATGCTTTTGTGTTAATTATTTTTTCTCTTCAAATTCCACTAAATGAGCTTGCATTTCACGTATAACATCTTGGGGTGCTGCTTTGGCATCATGCCCTAATATATGTGCAAGGTGATATTTCAATCAGTTTATACCTTAGTTACCGATTCGGGTTCGGGGACGGATTCGGGTTCGTGAATCCGGTTTCTGGATTCGTGAAATTTTTTTTTTCCCATTTTGGATTCGTGAGGATTCGTGTGTGTGTGTGTATATATATATATATCCAAAAATATAAGAGAAATATACATAATTCTAAAACTAAATCATTTCATACTATGAATCTATGATGCTTGATCATTAAAATTTCAAATAGCATACTTGATCATTGATCTATGATTCTATGTTGGCGATTCTAAAGAAAATCAGCACATTGAATTACTGAATTACAAAGTGACAATTCAAAATGAAAGTATTGTTCATTAAAGTTTGAGACATGATTCAATGTTCAATGGTTCATCAATCAAATGGATTATCAAAAAAATCTGTATCAATGGGTTATAAGCAAAAAAAAGAATATAAAAATGTGTTTTAAAAGTCATTGTTTGACTTTTCTGCCTCCTACACCCGCGGGTCCTTGAGGATTCGCGCGGATTCGCGCAAGATCCTCAAGGATCCGCTTGGATTCGTGCCGGATTCGTGACGGATCCGGGCAGGGTCCTTCCAAATGCCTGTGGATCCGTCCGGATCCGCGGCTCGCGGATCCGGACGGATCCACAGGCATTTGGAAGGACCCTGCTCGGATCCATCACGAATCCGGCACGAATCCGGACCCGGATCCGGGCCTGTCCAGGCGAATCCGGTAACTAAGGTTTATACCTCTCACACTATATTTAACTTTGCAAGCCAACATATAACTTCTCCTTTCATTGATCCGGGACATGGCATGTTTCCAAGCCTTATCCCTTTCACATCTAACGAGGTTTGCATTTGGGTTACACTTAGGTGCACTACTCCCAAGTTCAAACATTATGCTGTTGCTGGAATATATCATAATTATAAATGAAAAAAAAAAAGCATTTACAAATTCTACACATTCTAATTAAATTGAAACAAATAAAATAAAGAAAAAATAAAACTAGGGTTTCTTACTTTTCCATCAACATAAAATGAAACAAAACTAAAACAAATGTAAATAAAATGGAAATATGAATGTAAAAAATTTATAAAACGACAAAAAATGTAACTCACCTCTTCAAAATTGCTCCAAAATTGAAGAAATGCATTTCAAATTTGTAGAGGTCTCCTCCAAATTCTTCTTTTAACTCCTCTCAATGCATGAATGCAAGCTACTAACTTACACAAACAATCAACAATCAATATCTGAGAGCCAATCAATCACCCGATCTATTCTCGAAAACCCTGATATTTTTCTCTAATCCCTTTTTTTTCTCTCTTCCTTGTGTTTGCAAATGAAAGAATGCTCCTTTTGTGTATGCGAGAAAGCTATAAACATAAAAAGTCAAAGTAAAACTATTTTTTTTTTCACTTTATAATGTCTGCCGCGGCCGAGTCAGGAGCTCGGGACTCGGCAAGTCAGTGGTGTTTGGCTGACTTGGTGAGTTAGCCCAGACTTGGTTTGACTCCGCCGAGTCCGAGGCCAGGGTCAATTTGACCCGTTTTGCTGGATTTGCCTTTGGACTCTCAGAGTCCTGTAACTATGGTTTAAAGTGTAGGTAAAAGCATGCTGCGGATCCTTTTTGTTGGATTCTTGTCCTTTTAAAATGAGAAAATAATGTCTGTAAGCCTTTATTTTGTGGCTGTTTTAGGTAAGGTTTTAGGTTTGGATTCCATTATCAGCTATGAAATATGTGCTAAAAGTTGCAATTTAGCTCTTTCCCCTTCTTGTTGTGGCATTCTTCTTTGAGTGTATGACTATGAATGAATTTCCGTTGCATGATTCAAAATTTCTGTTCTTCCTTGCAAGTAGCTGCCGTTGCCTAGTTCGATTATTTAAATTGGGTTTATAATATTATATCCCCGATTGAGGATCAATTTGCAAAAGAATTGGGTAGTTGATCTATTTTTTGATCCAGATTATTGCATGGTAGCGCTGATGCCAAAAGCACTGTTCTCTTCCATGCAACTGTGAAAGGTCAGCAAGGACAGCCTATTATTGGGCTACTTTTGTGGTGGGAAATCTTGGCTCATGGATTCTGTGGAAAGTGTTCCTAAAACCTTGCCTATTCCACTCAATTTTCATTTTCAGATGCTGTAATTTTCCTATGAAGTTAAACATGTCATAGATTTCTAAAACCCACAGGTTCTCACATTTTGTTAAAAATGTGTTTGTGGCAATCACACATTTTCAATTGAGGTACAGTCTCACATCTGCTTTCTTCAATACATACTTGTATACTATACATGCAAACTCAATGTACTTAATCCAAACCACAATGCTAGAGCAAGTAAATGAGATATAAAGCCTGGACTAAGAAGTACCTTCAAAAATGGCATCTAGATTACTAAACGCTTGAAAATGTTGTGTGTATAACTTATCAGCTTATAAACATCATACCTGCATGTAGAGACATCTTTGCTGGACGGGCATACAACATAAAACTTCTTTTCATGAGAGGAAATTTTAATTTCAGTTGCCTTTGTTTAACTTGGTCCTTCCCTTATTTCAACCACGCAGATAAACTGTAAAACACACACAGTTAAGTATACTTAATAATAAATTTTGAAAGAAGAATACATTTTAGAATAAACATTGCTGTCTTCTGCATGGAGATGTCTGAACTTTAGGATCAAAAGCCTCTATTGGCTTCATAGATATCTTCAGAAGCACCTCATTTTGCTAGAGCAGCTTGGTTTTCATTACTAAAAACTGCAATTACAAATATCCTGCTCTTCTCACTTGTCATTTTAGATATAACCAAAGCTGATTCCTTCACATGGATTGCAGTTGCACTTTCTTGTATTTTTAAAGATTCAAGAATCTCTTCTACATATATTTGAATGTTTATGTCCATTCAATTTGAAACAAAAATACAGTTTAGAAACTATTTCTTTGTTTTGTGTGTCAAGTAAAGAGCTCTAAACCCACCAGGGAAGACTGGAAATGAGTTCAACATTGGGATGGGGTTGAATTATGATGTTCAACAGAGATGGACATTTTGTTGGTTTTGTAACACAGAATCCTTTTTTTCAAAATTTGTATGATATATATGCCTAAGGAAACCATTAACTTAATTTTCTTGATGGCATAGTCATCTAGAGATGTAGGGGTATATGCACAGGAAAACTGTTTCAAATGATTGTATATAAATAAGGGTATAAATCTATTCACTAGAAGATGTTGGTACACAGCTACGGACATATTTGTCATCCCTTTTCTGAAGTCTCCTGATTAGTAGGCTTTGATGGTATGTTCACAATTCCTATCGAGTGACATAAATATCCAAATGCATATAGATCTTCAGATTAGTTTGTGAATTTTATCTGGCAATATTTTCTCCAAAAATGTTGTGCTTCTGTTAAAGGAAATAGCCAAAACATTTGTCAGCTGCACTCAATAGTTTGGTTCAGAACTGGCATACATGTCTCGCATTCATGATCAAGGAAGAATGCTAAGATTTTTTGACTGTACTTGTAGGTGCATGTAAAGAATATCCTATTTTTCAAGTTAAACATAAGTTCAACTTGTATGGTCTCTCCTTGTGAAAAATAGGAGCTAAGGTTATTTTAGGGCTATTGTGTTATTTTTCTTCATGTCATCCCCGAATATCTAAATTGTTACTCTGTTAATGCTTGTTTTCTCAGATTCCCAGGTTCTATCTATTCCAATATCAAGGAATTTTGCACATGAGCTAAATGGAAGGCATTATGAAGATCCCATTGAAGACCATACACGTTTGATTAACAAGATTGAACTTGATCAGGCCGATTTCTCTAGTTCTTTTTCAAGTCATAAGTCTGCTGAGAAGAATATATGTGCTATTGCTGATGCAGGTGTTTCCAAATGGCAGTTGAAAGGAAAACGTAATGCAAGATATGTGAATAAGAGGAAATTATATAGTACTAATGAGAGGACTTTGGTTGAGGTGGACAATAAATGCACAGTGGTTATTTCTGCAAAATCTTCTGAAGACAAACTTTTTGTAAACGAGGAACCTAAAACAGAGACAGTTTCTGGGACTGCTTCAGTGGAACCTGAAGCCTCTTCTAAGATTGAGAAGCAGTTAGGCAATTGTTTTATTCCCGAATGCCATCAAATATATGAATCTGCTAAAAGCGATAGTATGGACCTTGCTGATGAAAGACAACAAAGAACAGGAAGTTCACCACCAAGGAAAAAGACAGAGGTGAAGAGTCTTTTAAGTCAAGAAATTTTTGAAGATTCCACTCAAGAAACAAAATCTGTAGGCTTTTCACATCAAAATTCTCAATTTCTTTTGCCACCTTCATGGGAAATTAGAAAACAGGAGTGTTTACAGTTTGATGAATTGCAGCAAAATCAACAGCTACGTCAGACAGACAGCTCACAGGCTCTCTGGGAAACAAATTTAGAAGAATTTGATTCTAAAACTTTTCCAAGGCCATTGTGTGAAGCACGGAAATCTCTAGATCAAATACAATTCAAACGATCTGATTCCTTAGGGGTCCCCAAGTTCCGGCAATTATCAGAACAGACTTCAACAAAATCTAGTTTGTTTGACGTGCAGATTGATGTGCAAGCAAGCTATAAAGGGGAGCATGTTCCTTTGGTTTCTTTGATGAGTAAATTAAATGGGAAGGCCATTATAGGGCATCCTGTTTCAGTTGAGACTCTGGAAGATGGTTACTCTGATATCATTCTTGCAGAGGCTGGCTACTTAAATGATTCTTTTACTAAGTTTCAATCATATGGTGTTGATAAAATTGCAGGTGGAGCACTTCAACCTGTGTGGCGAACTGCCAGAAGAACTTCAATGCAGCGTAACCGTCGACCTTGTTCCTTGCTGAATGACAATTCCAATTCATCACAGTATCTAACCCATGGAAATAGACAGCCACTGGGAAAAGTTTATCCAGGAATTCTTAAACATAAAATTCGATATATCAGGAAGAAAATGCGTTATTCTACATTAGATAAGAAACTACAAAAGAGATTCTTGAAAAATGTTGATTTGCCGTCACGGAAGACAAGGACATTGTCTTCTATAACTGTTGAACATAATTTAACAAATGAGACTAATGAATCAGCCCACCCAATTAAAATGGCTGAAGTTGCTCTAGTTAGTTGTATTCCAATTAAGCTTATATTTAGTAGGATAAAGGAAGCAGTTGGCAGTACATCAAAATCAGGGAGTCATAGGTTGTCACACAACAGTTTAGCTGTGGAGAAACCAAAATAGTCATTTTGGTGAGAGAAGTATAAGATGGACCAATTTATTTGTATCTTCTTAAATTCCTGTGCCTTATTTTTGCCGCTTTCAGATAGATTATATTCTATGCAGGGTAAGGGTGAAGCATGTTGCTCTAATTGTAGCAGATAGTCAAGAAAACAGATTTTCACTCAACTCTGATAGTGGTAGTTGTAAAAATTCAGCTCTAGCAGTTCTAGATTCATACATTGCATGAATGGATTTGCATAAAAATGAGACCTGGAGTCTAGAAAATCCTATTTGCATCATACCAATGTGAAGCTATGAAAGATTGCACAGGCTTCATCCTGCATTTTATGTTGCAGTCTGATGGTATGCTTGATCTTATGAATGTAATTTTCTGTATGATATTGAGATCTATTTTTTGTTGCGTCAAATGATTGCATCTTTCATCATGTATTGAGATTTAAAAGTAGTTGCATGACATCATCAGTTGGATACCAAGATATATAATCGTAATTTTCCTGTAACTAAGAAAATGATCTGGTGGAAAACAGATTCTGTTCAATGCTTTAATCATCCATAAATAGTTAATTTGTCAGAGAACTCATTAACTCACTTTAATTCAGTTGATGGAAGTTAATATGTATACAACTACTCTCTTCAGTGTTGATGGAAGACTATATGCAATATGAACAGTTTGAATATGCAAGCACTTTTCTGGTGCCTTGCATCATGTGGTCAATTGGTTGGTTTGTATTTTATTTTGAATATCAAAGTACAGAATAATGGATCACTGTGAGTTCTTTACATTCACTGTATCTACTCCATGGTTGCAAGAACATTTTTGTTTCGTTGTTTGCACGTGTACGGTGGTATCATAAGAATGAGCATCTTTTTTTGTTATAGTATGATCATTTCAGGTGTTAATATATCTGAATGCTTTCTAATTTGCTGAAATCTTCTTTTTTTTGAGAACTGTGCATATGCGCCCTTTAAACAGGGTGACTAAGTTTTCTGTGGAAATCCCTGTCTGGAATGTTCTATTATGAGAAAGATTTAGGATGCTATCTTTTCATGCAAACTAGGAAAAAACAAAGCAGATTTCTACTTAGATGACATTCCAGGGTTCAATTTATCCATAGTTTACCTAGATTTGTTTCGCACATCAATTCCATTCCTTATACAGCATAAACATGGCATAAAGACCAATTTAAGAAATAAAATATTTTGATTGTCTAATCTGATCTCTAAAGCATCATTGGTGTAGATTAAACTGAGATGATTCTGGAATATATTTGAAGCGCAGGTTAATTTGATGGCAGTCAAATTATAAACCATATACTTAATGAAGGCAGTCGAGAATCCCTGAGGGCACTGCACTTCCAAACTCATCATATTCAGTAATAATTACAATCTTCAAGATGTAGTTGTATGCAGTATACGGTCAAATGGCAAGAATGAAGATTTTTGGGTTTCTATAATGTGAAAACTGTGGTCAACTACATGAGAACCGATTCTATTGGCATGTATGATTTGGATGAAGCCAAAGGTGGTCTCAGTTGAGTACATGAAAATGTGTGCATAAAGATTACTTTTTCACTATGTTGAGTTCTATTGGAGGCCTGGTGCCTGCTCCAAAATGGCTTGGGAGGGGGAGCAGTGACAAGAGCACTTCGGGAGTGCCTCAGACACTCCATAGGCACCAACATGTTGTGGGCACAAAAGACAATAAAAAAGACTTTTTTTAATGCAAAAAGAAAAAAAGAGAAACCCTAACACATGATATAACTAAATTTCAACACTTTGCAACTTATTTTCTCCAACACAACTAATTCCACCATTGAGTGATATTGCATGATATGGCATGTACAATGAAGGCTTGCATCGTTTCGAAGGCCTTAGTTTGGGCATGGTAGCGCGGGGTATTTGCTTCTCAACCCCACTAGAAGTGTTGCCCACAAATCTCCATGAGGGGTATTGCTCCTCAACCCCCATAACGATCTCCACTCCTAATCTCCCCTAGTTATTGGGATCTCTTGTTACATAAGAAACTTTAAACAATCAGGGGATATTGGAGTGAAGACCAAAACTAACAGCTTAGACAATAAACTTTATGACTATCAGAAGTATCTTACTATGAAAGATCAAATGAGACATGCATGCGCATGTACACACGCATAGCTTGTTAGTTGTACACACCAAATGCAGCATACCTAAGGAATATTTTTTTCACATACCTGAGCCTGTACTAGATTCGGCAACTTACTATTTCATTAGCTATAATTGAACATTTTAGTTGAATTATCACAATAGCTATGATCTTTCACATACCTCTAGAACTTTGATAAAATTAAACTTCAATTTTAATTTTCTTTCACATACCTCTAAAACTTTGATAAAATTAAACTTCAATTATAATTTTTTATGTATATTTATTTCTTTGGTATTTTAAATGCATTTCGAAAATGGGACATTACATTTTGATTAATTAAAAGAAAATTAGAGTGGTGCTCTTTACCTGATGGGGCCACATCACGTTCCTGATCTTGTCTTATAGCCTCATGCTCAACATGCTGAACATCCTCTAAATCCTCTAGAGTTGAAACATGAAAGGTTACATTAATTAATACACCAATTACATTTAAATATTTTTAAAAGAACATTTGAGTGGTACTCTTTACTTGATGGGGCCACATCATGTTCCTAACCTTGTCTAGCCCGATCATGCTCAACATGCTCTAAAGTTGAAAGACACAAGGTTACATTAATTAATACACTAATTGTAATTAAAGATATTTAATTGTATTAATCCATATTGCATTTTGTATAGCACATGAATACATCCAGTACTGGGATGCACACCACGACCTTCACTTGTAGGTTGTGCTCCATCGTCACTAGGCTACATTCCGATTTCATGTGTAGTATTATCATTGCTTTCCTATTTAAAACAAATAGGAAAATAATTACTTTATGGTGAAAATTAATATTGAATAGATTGCACAAGTATTCAATTTTAAATAAACTTCATTGCATTTATTTATTAGCTCACGTTAGATGTAGTGGAAGCTTGTGTTTTCCTAGTCAAGAGTCTTAGGCGTTTAGCCATGGATCCATAGCCTTGCTGGAAGACAATCTTCAGGTCCTCTTGTATGGGCACTTTGTTGAATTCAGAGCCCTACATTTTTGCATAAGCTCATGAATTTTGCTTCTATGGTGTGATAAAACCAAAATTGTTTGTAATTTATTATTTGGATGCAATATTTCATTTATTGACAATTTATTATTTGGATGCAATATTTCATTTATTGACAATTTATTATTTGGGTGCACAATATTTCATTTATTGATAGTTACAATTTGTGTGGATAATTTCATATAACCACTAGAGCCAAGTGTGTGTTTCCTACATTTTTCTAGTCTTTCCTTTGTTGCCTTCAATGTGTCAGGTTGCTATGAAAAGTTTGAAATACGTTAGATTATGTAAAAAGAAAGAGTAATCAGTATTTAATTACATTGTTGATAGTATCACATACCTTCATTGGCCCGATGGTGTCTTTCCTTTTTTTTTTTTTGTTTCAACCTTCTCATTTCCATCCGACACTAGGTCCTTCCACTCCCTCTTTAGAATCATGGGAGGACACTCATACTTTTTGTTATTCTCTAAATGTGACCTATATTGGTCCCTCACATACTTTAGATAGGTACCAAATTTCGTAAGGACCTTGGTTCGGTTAAATGTGTTATTACTGAACAAGACAACTAAACAGTTAATGAGCTCATCTTTTAAATTTTGATTTTGGGTATTCCACTGTGTACGTATGGCAGGCCCAAAGATTTCCAATGTAATATCATTTAGATGTTTATAAACAACATATTTTCCTATAAAAATATCATGCAATCATTAGTCTAAAAAGAGTGATCAATAAGTAAATTTTAATTGGATTATATATATAATAATAATTAAAATATTTTAAAGTACTTGGGACATTCTCTATCTTTATGGGAATGAAATCCTTGGTCACCACAAATGTGACTAACAATGTTCATGTACTAGTAATACGGGAAGATCCAGGAAATGCTGCTAAAACATCACCAATACTAGTGGCCTTTGCATCCCCGGGTACATCTCCTAATGCATGCTCTAGCAAGTGTTCATTGCCAAAGATGCACTACCCAATGCCTGCATGCTATGTATTTCTAACATTTCATTCGATAATATATGCATGGATGATGGGGCTACATGATGTGATGTATGTGCAGGAAGATCAGGATCGACACTTGTACCAACTCCTACTCCTTGGGCAACACTTGCAGTACCTTGATCATGGCCAACAACATCACGAGGACGCAAAAAATCCTTTTAAAACAATACATATTTTAGTTCATGACATAAAATAGTACAAAAGATAAAACAATGAATGAACTTATGTTATAATTAAAGATCTCCTGACAACTTACAATTTTTGTGCTCTCTCAATCAATATCTTAACCATTTCTCTTATCTCATTTGTTTGAGGGACTATGAATAACAACTGAAGGATTTCTTCATTGCATTTTTTGGGTCTTCCTTATCATATCTAGATGGTTTGTAGAATGTGCAATGTCATCATTGCATAATAGTGACTGCACCTCCCTATGGATGCTCTCCTCTACTGCGGATGCCTTTCCCTGATCATCCAAATACGACAAGAATATTAAAAACATTATCAAAATTAACCCAATAAACTAAAGAAAAAATATAATAATAAAATATTTTGCTTGTATCTGATTTGTACAATTACAATGAGGTAAACCTATCAGGTAGAAGCACTTGAAGATGCATCACAATCTGTGCTTTGGACTGAAGCCTTCCCCCTACAATCAATGTCCCGGTGTGACAAAAATTAAAGATAAAAAAATATTACCGAAATGAAACCAATAGACTTACGAAAAAAACACATAATAATAAATTGGTATATTGGAGTCATTAATTGGAGGTTAGGTAAAATGGTATATAGTATGTACCACCCTCATGGTAACTGTATTTGTATCTATGTGATTCAAATTGTAATCGATTAACAACTCTTCCCCTGCAGTTATTGATTTTACCACACATAAGAATACATGGTTTCCCTCTTGCACCTTGAATATGCAATTGGGTTGCTTATTTGTTGACCCAAGTTGTGTACTATTTATAAACCGTACAATATTTCTTGATGCTTTGGGCCTTCTGTCAATGTACATAACCACTCCTTTATTTTAATCCTTATCTTTTAGCTGTATATAATTTGTTGACAGTGCATACATATGCATACTTCGTGTGTATCAAACCAGTTGTGTCCAATCTTTGTAACTGTAATAGGGTCTGACATACTCCATCAATTCAGTAACTTTTTCGTAACATACCTTTATGTCATACATGCAAAATAGGTCCAAACCATGTAATAACAATGGTGTTATGTGATATATCCTCTCGTTGACACAAAAATCAATGTTTATTGGAGGAAATTCCTTGGGCACCCATCATTTTCATAGATATTTTTACCTCAAGGGAACCTCTTTGTCGCCTATGCTCTCATTATCATAAGAACATGACCCCCCTTCAGCAAGAAAAAATTTGATGTGTTTATGGAATTTTCTTCTAATATTTTGACCTCTAGTTGATCTTTCTCTTTTAGACCTAGTTCATGTCTCGCTTTCCTCTTATTTTCTTGATTTTCCCTCACTCGAGGAAGATAGATCTGACAAATACCTATTTGGTGGTATCTGCACTCCATCGAATGAGAGAGATAGTTAGTGAAAATCCCTTGATGTTTTTCATGGTCCATCAAGACGTGGGCAAGCATAACTATAAGGTGATAAAGAGTATCTACAAGAGATCATGGAATTAGTAGAGGTTTCCTGGAAGACATAATTAGTTTTCCACACCCTTCAGCTTGGCCATTTAATTTTAATGGACTTTGATTTGATTTCAAACAGAACCTATTGAAAACATTCTTTCTCCTCTTAAAATAAAATCTAGTCAGGAACAAGTTCTTACAGCATATGTAGGGAAAACCTCAAGTAAAAAGGCTAAAAGGACACTTGTTGTTAAAGCTAAAACATAAAAATATGTGAGGATAAGTGAACAGGTCAAGAAGAAACCTAGTACATATGTTCATACTCAGGAAACCCCAACCATCAACATTGAGACCTCTAAGTCCCTTGAGGAAAGAATGACCAAAATTGATGAAGGTATTAAGGTTGATGTAGGAGAAGATGTTGAACAAAAGAATCCGAAAGGTACCTTTGACGGGGAATAAAGTGTTGAAGATGTAGTTATTGATAAAAGGTAGTATTCTATGCTTGTAGAGGAAGATAATCTTTTTGATGAGAATCCTGAGATTAATATGGAAGCATTACACAAAATGGTAGAGATTTTTTTTAATGATGGTGGTTTAGATACCTTATCGTAAGCTTCCCAAATACTGGGTGAAATAAACACAGAAGGGTAAAAATACAAAGCTATGTCACACTTTTATAAAGGAAAAGCTCAACAACACACAAACTTTTTAACTTTAATGACATAAAAATGGCATTTATGTTTAGAATTTGGAGATGATGTAAACTAATGAAATGTGTAAAAGTGGATGAAATTTATGCCTATAATTTTTTTTTAAAAATTTGAACAAGAATTCACATAGTTTTTAAATTTTTGAAGTCCATATTATATTTGCTGAAAAATGCTAAAAAATGACGGTCTTGTTCCCACCAAAAGAGTATATGCAAATAATATTTTTTTCCTTTGATTTCAAAATATGTTATAGATGAAATGTATAGCTAGTGTAGAAAAGAAGAAAAAATAGTTTTCAATGTATATTTTCTCTATTATAACTACTCAAAGTCAAACATGCCTGAAATTGACAATTTTCATCTCCCACCAAATTTCCCCTATCAAATCTACACCATTCAAAAAAAAAATTACACATTCTTGAAGATAACTCTCTCCTCTAGTGTTAAATACAAAATTTCAATTTTTTTGATAAGCTTTACTATTTTTTCTATTTTTGAAACAACTTGGTCTCGAATGTTAAAATACCTACTTGCAGTATTTTGAAATTATAATATATTAGATCTAATTAAAATACTATAAAAATTATATGATGATAATCTTGATTCTGTGCTCTAAAAAAGGGTATTTTTATATTTGTAAAAAAATATCATTAAAAAGAGTAGGAGTTATTGAAACATCGCTTTTCTAAAATAATTTTATTTCTTTAGTAATTGGTATAAAACATGCATTTAATAGATGTTTCTAATTGGAAAAGTTGAAGCACTTATCTAACTTAGTTTGAATGAATCTAACTAGACCATATGTTTGACAAAAAATAAATTTAGTTAGAAATACTCAAATTTAGTTGTGCTGATAAGTTGTCCTGAAATGTCACACAACTTTGTGCTTTTACCCAGAAAGGGCCATAGTGGTTTGGACAGGATCACCAGCCCATGAACAAAAAAATAATGAGAAACCAGTTGATGAAATAGATAAATATATATCTGTTGAAAATTAGAGACCTGTACCACCACCTAATCTATCCACCACTTTGACAGTAGGACTTAGTTTGTACTAGGATATTCTACTACATAGAGCACTATGGCAAGAGGAAAAGAAGAAACTTCAACAAATAATTGATGAGCAATATAATGAAATAATTGAGAAGGAAGAAGAGATAGAACTGTTGAAGGAGAAGGTTACTCAAATAACCTCTGTAATTCCTGAATTGATGAAATGCAAAGCTCCAACAAAGGTCTATACTCTCTACTTGAAGGAGTAATTCCTCAATCTCAAGTTAACCAGAATAGTGCAAGGTCGTAACCCTTCTTTGGGTGGGTGCCCAAGGAACTATGTTCTCCCTCAGGACATAGATTAGAATCCCCTAGCCTATGTGGGTGATATCCAACTGAGAGCTTTCATGTACTAGATTCAGAATGAATTAAGTCGAGAACATTAGGCAAGACCATACAACTATGAGGAGATAGATGCACTTTTAGACATTAGGGAAGAAGTAAAAGATGCAGAGAGGGTACATTATGACTGGTTGAAACTTAATTGTCACGATGAAAGGTTACAAGTAGAACCCCTTTGGGAAGAAACTTACAAAGATTATGAACAGATGGAAAGAATTGAAGAATAACATGCCTTGGGAGCCATATCTCAGAAGTGGATGAGCTTACCTATCATTTTAAAGAAAAGGGGACCACATTATCCATAGAACTACATTTTGGAAACTCACAGAGCTCCTTGGTACGTGATGTTAGGAAGAGTTAGGATGAGTCATTGGATTCCTCTTAAGTTTCAACCACCACTTTTAATGTGGACCCTACTTAGTGTGGATGAAAATGTAGAATCCCACAATATGATGACAGAAGTAGCACAATGGGAGAAGCCAAAGGATACAAAGGGATACTGCTAGAGCCTAGAAAAAGGAAGAGAAGGGCAAAGTTCACCATCAGACTTCCTAACAAATTCTATAATCATCAATATTGTAGTTGTTGAGGAACCAATAATGAATTAAGTCACTGGGAATGATGAGGCCATTTTATGGCCTATTATGTTTCATTCTTTCTTGGGTTGTTAGTCCAGAAGCTAGGTTGTTATTATATTTTCATTGAACTCTTTAAAGTCAATGTTGTATAAGGGCATTATAAGGACTTGGTTTGAGTCTGAGCAGTCATGTCTTGATGACAAGAACAAGGACCACTTAAATAATGTTGCCTATGGGTTAACTAATCACTTTTTATATTATTCATACTCTTGTGGATGATTGAAATGTGAATACGTTTCTATAGCCAAGAAAATCCTTTCCTAAGAGAATGAATTAGTATATAGATGTTTTATTCAAATTGGGATAATGAGATAATCATATGTTATAAATACGGCATGTGCTATTAACCGTTGTTTGCAAGAGTAAGTCATTCAGGTATTAAAGAAGCTGACAACACAAAGGACTCTGGACAAGTTCAACAATTGCTAGGAGTGGTTTGTTGACTACCATAAATACATCAGACTATCATTAAGCAAGTCAAGCATGGACCACTACACTCAAGAGGAAATCTAGTATAGAAGAACCTATATTTCTACTAGATCATTTAATAAGTGAATACTTATTCTGTTAGTTGAGGAATTGTCTCAAACATGTTTGTAAAGAGATAAAACTGTTGTAATCCATACTGCTAAGATGACCAATAGTTTAGGAGTTAGTTAAGGAAGTCTTTTGTTATAAATAAGTTGTTTGTAGACTTCTCGAGAGAGTTAGATTAGCAATAAGAACAAAAGTCTTTACTGTAGTTTTTGGGTGATTCTAGTTAATACATTTTCTATTCAATATGTACATGGTTTTCCAGTTATGAATAAGACATAGATGTCTTTGTTCCGTTAAGCATATATTGAGTTGTTCCAATTCACTCATCCAAGGGGGCCCACTTGGTGAGTGAACATTACTATTTATTTATATTTCTTTAGTCATTATTTAGTACTCTGTTATTCTTGCAACCACTAGGTAAAAAAACTTGTGGTTGTTCCTGCAACAAGGCAAATAGAGTAGAGACCTGTTTAATTTATGAATTTTTTTGAGTAGAGTAAACTATTTGAAGATTTATGATTCCTACAAAGACAAGTTACTCTCCAGTATTTGTTTTAAAAAATGCAATGCTTCCTTTTAGTAGTATAGTGATGGCAATTACTATAACTTAGTGCATATACTTTGCTACACCATTTCAAGTTTACGTCCCTAGGTTGATAGATAAATGAGCCTACTGAATCAATTGATAATTTCTTTATGGATGTCCAATCCACAAGTAATGGGTAAACTATCCTAGTTACCAGTTAGATTAATTTGGCAAGCAATCATGATCAAGTTCCTCTTCTTCAACATCTTCATCAGGCACATCATCAACTAACTGTTGATCCTGATCATCATCTACATCATCTTCTAGTTCTTTGGTATCTTCTTCTTCCACCACATTATACTTTACCGACCTTCCTCTTGGATCATGTCTAACAAAAAATGACCAACCTGGTTTACCTGGAACCTCTGAGTAAAATACTTTCTTGCATTGGCTTGGAAGAAAATAGGGCTCATTTCCAGCTCGCTCGATTGACCTTGTATTAACCATGGTAAATTTATTATCATGTTCAATAATAATTCTCTTAGGATCATTTTTATTCAATCGTAGCCTGTACCATTAGTGGATGAGAAGAACTAATTTGAATGACTTAAAGTCACACTCAAGTATATCATCCATAATCCCATAGTATCAATTTTTTGAGACTTCTGGATGTATGTCACTTCTAGATGAAACATTAGTCACCTGAAATACTGCAATTATCCTAAAATCAAATTTTTTCTTTGTGTCATCCAAATGTTTGATTCAAAATTTACAACTGTTACACCACATAGCCTTCTAGTGTTTCACCTGCAATATGTCAAATATGTAAAAATTATTGCATCATCAATTGGTAAACATATTTATTCTTGGTTGAATGTATGCAAAGAAAAAAAACTCAACATATATATACATATTGATATAATTGAAAATAATTAACTAGTATGGGTGATTAATATATTTATATGTACCTATTTATCTCTTAAACCAAATGCTAAATCAATTCCCCTTGGTGTAACATTGGAATCTCCATTACAATGAGCTTCTTTAACCAATGAAGCCACACCTTCCCATGTTAATGTGCAACTAGATTGTTGACATCGCTCAACCCATACTGTCATCCAATTAAGATTGTTTGCAATGTATAAATGTAGTGCATCCCAGTCTCGAACAATTGTAGAAAAAAATAAAATTCACAAATGACGTATAATTAGTTAATTACCACAATATACGACCTTAATTTATAATTGATTTATATTTAAGATTAATAATTAAATAAGTACAATATACATAAAAACCAAATATAAAATGTATTCTAATTAATCTTCATGACCATCTTATAATTACCTCACACTTTTCTCAATCTACCTTTCCCCATCAAGTACTCCCCTTCAAATTTGTTAATGTAGTTGAGATCTCAAATGCGATCTACATGGATCTTTGCTGCGAACTTAAAAAGATATTTAATAATTTACACCATGGTTTGGTATACCATATATCCCTCCACCATAGAACCCTCGCGATGTGCTCTTTGTCTAACCAAAGCCTTCAAAAAATTCAAGTGCCTCTCAACCATCCACATTGACCTTATGTGTACAAGTCCACAAAATTCAATCTCCTCAACTTGGTGTATGAGGTAGTGTTCTTGTACATTGAAAAATGTCAAAGGTAGACACTTTTGCATTTCACACATTAGACGAGGAATTTTTCTCTTCCTATAATTTATATCTTCTTTATAGATTTCTTTAGATGTCAACCATCTACAAGTGATTCAAGGCACAAATATATTAACAAGATTTAACAAAAATATATAATATACTACATAAAAAGTAAAACAAATAAAAAATATAAGATCTATACAACAAATTGAACAAATATTGCTACTTACCTCATGTATTTTCCAAGATCATATATAACTTCCTTGACATTGTTGTCAAAGTTGTCTGGGAGAGATAGAGGTAGAACGTACTGCAACACTTATAAAATGATCTTTTCATTATTTTTCCAAAACTAGTAAACATAATACACTAAAATGCACACGCAATATATATATATATATATATATATATATATATATATATATATATATATATATATATATATATATATAATATATATATATATATATATATATATATATATATATAACACATACTGTAATAATTACCTTAATGAAGGGATGTCAATCATGCATTTTCATCCCTGACCGAAATTCACCTTTCTTTGTTATGATATTGTTTATGTTAGCAGCAAATTTTGTGGGAAATCAATTTTTTTGTGTGACTTCTTTTATAGCATTATTTTTTTTCTTCGATAATAACCAAGGAAGGGCACTTATATTAATTTGGTCTCCATTTATATTTGATTGAATGACATTTTTCATTGCATGATTAGCTTCCTGAATGTCACTACAAAATTTAACATTTTTTTTTCTCATGCCTTGCATCCAATATTTTTCATAATATTTTTGTTAAATTCTTTCTGATATGCATTGTATCAAACAAATACACAACTTGTATTTTATCATAGTGGGGGAACCTACTAAATTATCTGGGATAACTTTTCAGTCCCTTTGGAAGTCGACCATTAATGCCTTGACGACCTTCATGAAGCATATAAGTTAAACAAATTAACAATGAAAATCATTGTCAATTACAACATGAGTAAACAAAACACAATATAAAAATATAAATTCCAAACATATCATATATGATAGATAAACAATTTGATTTGATGTATAACATTGACGATTAATTGTATTATATTCTAACTTTCATAGGCGAAGTGTCATTCTTCATGGTTTTTAGGTAGTCTTTTCTTTCCCATTGGAAATATGTTTTTCAGTAGTTCAATACTTACGATTTCTATGGAGGAAGTGTCTATACTCACTTTCTTTCCTAAACTTGTTGAATGACGAGATTTCATCTTTGGACCACAAACTGGACATGTAAATCTTCTCTTTGTTTGAAGACTTGCATGATCATATATAATTGGATTAAATATGTCAATTTTTATAATTATATATAATGAATAGATTATTTTAAAAATATGCATGATATCTACTTCATAAAATTAAACATTGTTAAATAGTGCAGTTGAACATTATAACATACCACAAAAATTTGTTAGCCTTAGGGCATCATGCATTTTCTATACAAGCATTGCATGAAATTAAAATTGTCTTTATCCTATTGGTCTAGAGACATCATACATAGTTGAATAAACATAAACATTACATAAATTTAGTAACTCATAGATAAGAGACTCAATATATACATTCATAGCTTTAACTATGGACTTACCTAGTTGAATGAACATAAACATTACATATTTATTATAACCATTTTACTATAATATATATAAATTAATGTGTACATGACTATTATATGAAAAAACTATGTCATTATGCATCAAATAAGACAAATAAGATGCTACAACGTTAAAGAAAATTGATGTAAACAAATACCTAGAACAATCATTGCCAACATTATGTGCTCTCTATTTACTGACATCCATGGAGGAATGTTATTGTTGATAACAAAAACATGACACACTGAGTAAATAGATCTCAACTCTCCAAATGGATTGATGCCATTTGTTGCCAATGAAAGCTTGAGATTATGAGGTTCTTTAAAGTGTGGTCATTTTCCCTCCATGTCCCTAAATGTAGAACCATTCATGAACATTCAAAGAATGTCATCTCCACTTCTACTCTATGCATGGCAATCCATAAATTTTGCTAAGGTTTCACACCTAAATAATCGTTGCATATGTGAAATAATGAAAATATAACAAAGAACCTTGTGAGGTACCTTTTTTGTTAGTTGATCTGTTTGATATCTATTGATATGACATTTGGGGCATTTTGTTGCAAATTCATGTTGTTTAATATGAAATATAATATGATCATTGGGACATGCATTTATTGCTTGATACTCCATTCCAATATATTTCATAATGGCAGATAAATCTCGATATGAGCGAGGTAAAATATTTGAGTGAGATAAATCTTGGTATGAGCAAGGTAAATAATTCACCTATCAATCTACAACAAAAAAACAATCTATTAATATAAAGAATATTAATGGTACATATTTCATCCTTTATTTACTAGTGATGAACTAACAACAAAAATAGATTGAAAAAGATGACATGTATGACATACCTTAACAACCATGAGATCGCTATGTTGGATAAACCATTCATAACCTTCAAGTTCACCAACAAAAATAAAATAGAGAGAAGAGTTATTTGGGAGCCTTCATAATGGGTCTCATATGCCTTCTCAAGTACAGATAAATCATGAACATCATCAAATTCATCTCGATCATCATGATCAGCTGCGCCACTAAATGTGTCATGGATCAATGTATTTGTACCATCATCTTCAACTATGTTTTCTAGCACATGATCATCTTCTTCGATAGGATCATTAAATTCATCTTCGATATTCATAGCTCCATGTTCCTCTGCTTGCAAACAACATTCTCCGAGCTGTGATAATCCATATCATGTGGCCTAGGACGCCCCACCTTTATAATATTGATCGACACAAATAAACTATGATCATGATCAAGTGATTATATATATATATATATATATATATATATATATATATATATATATATATATATATATATATATATATATATATATATATATATATATATATATATATATATATATATATATATATATAATGTTAAAATGATCTAAACATTTACAAATTCAATCAATATAAAGACATATAATGAATGTAACTTACCAATGGACAATAATCATCCCCCCTTCAACATGACCATACTGCCTACAATGCTTCTCAACTATTGTGATTAAAAGTCTTCTCATTTTTAAGCCCATGCAATTATTACAAGGACAATAACATTTCCCATCACCCTTTCTTTTCAATCTAGCCCACAATCTAGCAAGTTTCTCTTCATTTTGTTTTGCACTAATATTATTTGACATGATTTTTCTTTACCAAGCTTGAATATTTAGATCTTAAAAAAATATCAAACTCATAGTCCAACAATTTTTAATCAGAGACAGGTAACAAAATCTAATAATTTTGATATTTTGCACCAAAAAATTTGGCCTACAACCTCCACAAATTGTCGCAAGTATATAAAATTCCCAAGTATAGAAAAACACTATCACAAGTATAGATAAATTATCGAACGAACTTTTATTTATTAAAAAACATTTGTCGAAACTCTGAGGAACGCTAACCATATACTTGTCGACCCAAAATTAAGGAGGCTAACCATATGTCGACCCACAATTTGATGGAAGGGGATGGTTGACTTTAAGTGTATGTCAAAATGGTGACATAAATCACAGAGCATCACAATTTTGACGAACATCAGGCATAAATTTTTTTAAAAAATTGAAAATTTCACATTAAATACAAAGGTACCTGACAATACATCTAATTATACATGTTTTGTAAAAAAAAATTATTGTATTTTGCAATCAAATGATTTAGTGTGTTGATTGTGATTTGGTGGTTTGCAAGCTATGGGCTTGGGATGTTTACTCTATCTTGGCCAAACCATGGACAATCTCTGTTAACTCTCTTACTAAACCCCTTAATGTGTGTCTTGTGTGGGTTCATCTTTTAAATATTCCCCTTCATATATTAGGTAATTTTCATTTTTAGTCCATTTACCACTCTATCAAATGCTTCTTGAAGGTTGATGATACCACTTCCTCCATGGATCTTTCTACTCTTGCACACATTCGAATTGGTATTGACATCTCCATACATCTTCCTAGGGACGTGGTTTTCATGGTTGGGAAAGGCCATGGACTCAATTATAGACTAAAATGGCCTTCCCTTTTGATGTCGTCATTGCTTCTCTAATGATCACTTGGCCACATATTATTTTCTCTCACATCGTAAAGGCCCTACCACTTGATGGAAGGACGTTAGTGTTGATCACTCACTATGTTGGCTTATGATTCTTCCTTGGATGACTCTTAATAGGCTAATGATTGTTCCTCCTAGGTTTATGTTATGCCTCTTTTTATTGGTATGGCCTCGTTAGGTCCCGTGGGCCTGTGGATCCTACTTTGCCTCTTGTTGTTGGTGTGGCCCCCTCTAGCCTTGTTGAACCTAAT